>CM029563.1:7914801-8514801 GCA_017309665.1 Coelopa frigida
CAGTTGTCAAAGTGTCACTTCCGCCGGGGGCCACGGTCCACGGAGGCCCGCTGGGAGGTGTGGGCGGCGCGTTAAAGCGTTCGCCGTGCGGGCGGGCCACATTCCAGCGCTTTAATGAGCGGCTGAAGTCGCGATAACGGCACCGTTCACTATGCGACCGACCTCGTTTCATTCGTCTCGACAACATTCCGAGGAATTTCAGCACAGTCCTGTTTAAACTCTGTCATCCCACAGTTCATCGAGTGAGGAATCCAGTAGGAATCGCCATTACCATTACCATGAAACCCCGATTGGTCCTGGCTGACCAATGATAGTTGCGGATATGATTTTGCTTAACGGAATACCCAAGAGCCCAGTGAAACATTTGAAACCTCCGCGTCCTCTGAAACTTGACACATGTGATATCTCCAGGCACATGACCCAAGTTGGCAGATAAGTCCCCTCATCCCTGTGAAGCGCCTTCCATCCGAGGTGACACGACATTCGGTAGAGCACGTGAATTCCGTGCTAGGGAGTTCGCATGCTCGAGCGCCGTCCGCCCTCGTCGAGGTGGGTGGGTGCGCCAACTCGGAGCGAACAAATATGCACACGACGTTAACTGCAGCTAAATTTTCAGCAGTTTTGCGCACTCTTTTAATTGGAGCACTGAGGACTCCTCGCCCCGCAGCAGCCGAGTTTCGCTGCCGCTTTATGAAGTTTTATGACTGCAGCGAATCGAAATGAAACGCGCGGATTCCTGCTCAAATCCGATGAAAAATGTAACGAATTTCCAGTTGAATTTTTGCAAATGCAATTTATAGTAATTGCGGAAAAAGCAGCTCCGAATGGGAGTTAAAAATGCATGAGATATGCCGAGCGTGCGCTGACACATTCCTCGCCAGCCAGGACATTTGTCAATCTCTTGCCATCACACGAACCCCAGTCGGCAGCAGTTAAAGGCTGCCTCGAAGCCCTTTAAGCGGATTGATTTGTGACTCTTCAGGCCAAGAATAGAAGGCGCCCCGGCCGGACCCTCCAAGCGAGTTAATTGTCCTGCGAACTCGGACCCGCTCGGATCGGGTTCGGATCGCCGGCACGTCAGCGGCACTCGGTGGCCGGCAGCTGTCGTCCTTGGCGACCGACGTCGGGCGCCCCTCGACCCAGTAACAGCCGTCCATCGAGTCGAGTCATGAAATAAATAACGCTTGAAATGTACGTGTCATAAACAGAGCAGCGCGTTGACATGCGCCGCTATCATCGCCGCCGCACTCGCATCAAACGTGTCCGGTCCGGATGAGAGCTCCAGCAGTCCAAATTAACACGACCGGGGTGCGGGGTCGGGATTTAGTGTCGGATTTTATAACTGCGCGGCCATTGTTCGCAGTTTGTCGCCGCCCCGAGGCCGGAGCCCTACGACCGATCGACGCGACGGCCCCAACCCACTCAAGTGGATCAGATCAGGCGCCAGGGACACCGAGGCCCCGGGTTCGCAGGAGACCGACCTCACTCCCATCAGCGGATCAGACGGACTTCCTATCACGGCTAATCCGACTCCCCGGCGGGTGGGTCGGCGGTGCCTGATGCCCTACAGCCTCTGTAGGGCATCGGCCGAAGTGTTTTTATTGCCACGATGGTCTTTGCTCGCTTTGACGTACTTAATTGGATCAGAAATCAAAAAGAAAAAGCACGAGCGCCGGTCGCGGACCGAAATTCCCACCGACTGTCGGACTGCAACAAGCGGGTGTTGCCAACCACGGCGCCGACAGGCCTCCCCCGAGAACGGCGACAGCCTCCGGGCGCCGGCTGCTGGCTGGACTTCGCAAGGGCCCACTGTGCTTCCGCTGTCCGAGAGTGGATTCCGCCCGACTCTGGGGCGGCAACATTTATAGCTTCTGTGCAGACAGGGCAGCTGCAGCCCAGCAACGAATCGCACATGTGGCAACGCCAGCCCACCCAGCCGCACTCCGTCTCCCTCGCTGTCCGTCTGTCGGCAGCCAAACAAACACACAGACGTCATATTTTCACACACTTTACGAGCAACGACTCAGTGGCAGGGCTGCCGTGGTTCGTCCCGCGCCCCGGTGCCAGCGCCGCTCCAGGACGTGCGAACAAACGGACGTCCGTTTATGGACCGGACGAGTCTGATCTCCGGCATGACTTGTTGTTATAATTTCAGTTAACTCGAATCAAATGTGAATGTAAGTGAAAAATGGGAATTTCGTTGTTTTTGCTGTAGTGACTGCCGGTGGCTGCTGTTGCTCCGGCTGGCCGGCAGAGTTGCACTTGTAGCTCCGGAGCGAGACACTTCTCACGAAGGCTCTTTAAACTCTTAGCCCCGGAATTGCAGATCGAATGCGACGTCTCGGCCGAGTGGGAGGGCTTCGTTTCATCACACTAACACACATCGCCCTCGACTTGCCTTTGTTCTGGCAAAATTATGCCGTTCGGACCGTGACTTCGCCCGAATCTCCTTGGAGCGTTCTTACTGGAAAAACACTCTGCCTGGAGGACGGAGGAAGTGGGACCGTTGGGCGCCTGATCCTGGGAGGAGCGCCAGATGGACGGAGGCGGTGAATGTCCTGCGCCCAGAGTGGCTGCGAGCCAGTTGCTGCCGTTCATTGATGGAGCCGCCTCTGCCACCCGAGTGCACCAGCCACGTTCGGCATGTAATCCTGCAGCTCCGGGATTCCTTAAGTTGAATTGTTTCGCAAAAGTGTTGACAGAACTAAAACTTCGCCATGTTTATTTTTGCTTTGAAGTCTTGTGCAAATTGCTTTGAGTCGGAATATTTGAAGAGTTCCTTGGAATGCGGAGCCAGCTGCAGTCGAGACCCGAGGGGGGTGGAGAAGCGTGCGGTGGGGCAAGAAGCGGCGCACGCTTTTAAAATGGTAAATATTTGAGGTAAGTTTCCTGATTAAATTCTGGAAACAATGCCCCGGAATGCGGACTTTAACTGGTTCGGGGAGAAATGCATCTGACGAGCATGGAATAAAAGCGGTCCTCGAATGACTCTCGACCGGATCGGAATCGGAGTGTGCGGCCAGGTCACGTCGGCCTTCTCGGAGGTCAGGACCGCAAATCTACCTCGTGTCTGAACTGCAAGACGTCGGTGCGGGTGCGGCCACCTGGTGGTTGACTCGTCCCCGCTCACCGCCGACCAAAGCGGCGAATTAATATTTCAACATTATTCGCCGTAAACAATTCCCGCACTCGCCATTTGCATAAATAAATCGTCCTTTGGCGTAATTTAATACTTAACCTCGTTTGAAAACGTCAAATGCAGCTCGCTGAGCCCGAGCCAAGTGGTCGCGGGTGCGGGGCCGCATGGGCCTAATAGCTCCTCCATAATTTATCGCCTTCGCCGGGTCTCTAGCGCAACAAAACGCCGGCCGACCGCGCTGTCAACGGTCGCTTGTCAACGGAGTTATCGCAACGGTGGGCGTGGCTCGGCGACGAACGGGTTGTTTACAGACAGACTCGGGAGTGCGTTTCCGAGTGGCCGATTAGGAAGTCTCTAATTGAAGACAGTGGCCCGAAAATTGACGATGACTTTTGTCGATTCCTTCGTATCAATTTCAGCTGGGAGGCTGGAGGATTTTCCCAAAGGGTTTCAGCTGAGGGGTCTTTGGGCCAGTGGTGAAAATGTTCAACGGTGGTCGCCATTGCACAACACTTGTGGGGCTTGGAGCCCTCCCTTCATCACTCGAGGGGTGCAGCAGTATATCGCGAAATGAAACGCAACTAATTCCCGCCGAGGCAACACTCGCATTTGCATAAATACACACTCGAGTGCCCATAGCGAGTCCCCGGGGTGAGGCGGTGGGCGGCGAGGTCAACGCGTGCTGAACGCTGTTGGCCGCCACCACGCAACCATGGGCCATGGCAATAATTAAGCGATAGCGAAGGCAAAGGGTTGGGACTCGCAACATTCGCCCCTCCTCCACGCTAGTCCGGCTGACCGAGGCTTCGTGTTGTGCGTGTCAGAAGCCGTTTCTGCTACGTTCAAAGGCAGGGCATAGAGTCGAGGGCACCCCTTGTCCGGGAGAGAATCTTTCAGTGGAGATCTACAAGCGGATTATACTCAACATGCAAATTATGAAATGGCGAGAACCAGGACAACAGACCCACATCCCGACGCTGATCCAGGGAACATGCAATGATTTCCCCATTGAGACGCGGAACCTTCGATCCGCGAGTACGTTTAGCGAACAAGGGCTGCTTGCGGTCCTATGAATACTTATTAACATGCTGTGAATTATTCAAGGCGCAGTGACCAATGGGGCCGTTAACACCCTGAGCACTTTGGTCTCTCTGGAGGCGGGATTCGGTTTTCTCTATCTGATGATATGGCAGAATGGAAGGAACGGTATTTAAGTTGGAATCGGATGAACACCTGCTCCTCTGTGCACCCCAAAGTTATGATGAGTCAGCTCTAAGGAAAACAGGCATAAGTATAAATTTGGTAAACTCTCTCACGGCCCATCGTCTGCTTACTGAAGGGACGGTTTCTATTTCCGTATACCATTCTTTCTCATCGGAATCTTCTCTCCTCTTAAGGGTAGTGCTTCGTCCAGTAGGCAGCACCCGAGTCATTGAGAATTGCAGGCGTGGTCAATTAGATCGGCACGAGAACGCCTCCCTCTCAAACTCACACGGACCAAAATGAGACTGATGTCTGTCTATTTGCATATCACGAAGCGAAAGGACTTGGAGAACAGAGGAATTTAAGGGAAGGCAGAGATTTATATTGAAATAGGCTTAACTGAAGAATCTGCTCCTCCTTCTGGTGCGAATCTCCATTTACAGTGTGAAGAATGTTCTAGTATTACAATTTGTCTTATTGCGTCCCAGGAATCGAAAGCAAAAATCCAAACAAAACACGATAAGCAACATTTGGCGCAATGTTGATTCTCCTATTTATATTGGACTCGGAGGGAGGAGGAGGAGATTGAGATACATCTACAGATACCGACTGCGCACACCTGCGATATCCTGATGATCACCCGCTTTCGCGAATGGGGATTCGCGGAAAGAGTGGCATCGATTGCCAGGAACACGTTCGGCTCATCGCATCGGAGGGCGGGTCCTGGAAACGTCTCCATCGAGGGGGCGAAGGAAGCCTCCGAAGGCGGAGGGATTCGTTCTCGAGTAATGTCGTTTGATGGAGGGATTTCACAATTGATGCCCGAATTTCCAAAATGGAAATTCCTTCCCCGGAAGAGCCGGTGACGAAGTGCCGACTGGGCGGGTAGGTTCTGACGACGGATGAGTTGTTTGTTTCCTTGTCGCGGGTGCACGTGCGAAGGACCGACGAACGCGTCGATAACTCGCACGGTGTCACTCCGATTTATGGCGCGATACCCGACATGAGCATATTCGCTGGGTCCTTCGACGTATCCGCGACAGGTGCGCGCAACTCCTTCGTCCGTGGCTCGGGTGGACCGGAGGGAGGGCTGTCCCGCTCACGCCTCCTCCCAGCAATGGCGAACATGTTGAGCCCATAAATTGCGTGGTGGGGAGCGGAGGATTAAGTTTGCGCTTCATTAACTGATGGCTATCGCGGTGATTTATGGCGTGCGGGTCGGGCGGGCGATGGGGCAATAATTGATTTAATTTCAATTCCTATTTGAATATCGGCCGGACCATTAATAAGACGTCCACCCGGGGGCGGGCCATGTGGGTGGCCGCCAGATAAGGGTCCGCAATCAGAGCCGCTCCATCGCAGGACTCCCAGCAGACGGTCGTCCGAAACGAGGCTCAGGGCCTCCAGGGAGCTGGGGCGGCGATGCTTGATTCTTGGAGCCTTTCATCTGGGCGTCTGGTCCCTCGGGGCCGCCCTGGTGCCACTCGCGCCAAACAATGTCGACTCTCGCTCTGTCTTCCTCGGACTGTCTTCGTCTCGCAGCGAAAGCAGTCGGCCGAGCGAGCAGAGTCGGCTCTGAAACGACGCTTCCGGTGTTGACGCAGGCCCAGCTGGAGTCCCCAGATCTCATTTCCGGCGGCAGGCGGAACGTCGAGCGCAGAATATGTGTCAGGCGCAAACACACACGCCGACCACCAGCACAGCCGCACTCGCACGCACACACGCGAGCCGGGAGCCGGGCTCTCTCGCCGCAGCAACCGCACGGACGTGCCGAGTTCTCGCATGCAAATTTATGGCGCTCCCCGCCCGCCGCCGCTGCGGACAAATGGAACAAATTTGATACACTTTGTAGATAAGACAGAGAGCATTGGCAACGAAATGATGCTGCACAGACACACGCACAGACAGCCACCCAGAGAGACAGACAGACAGAGAGAGATCCAGACAGCGGCTCGGCCGAAACAGGCGAACATGTGACTGCGTGCGGCGCGGAAGGACATTCGTTACATTGTCATCTGCGGGAGGCGGCCTCGTCCTGTCGGCGGAACTGTTGCTCGCCCGCCCCCTCTAGCTGTACCGGCTCCCCCTGTCTGTCCTGCTCTGTCTGGCCGACTTTCGCTCCAAATCAGTGAGATGGGAATTGCTTAATTCTGCGCAAGATAATAATGTGTGCAAGTGCCACATGCACACGAGCAGCACACGGACTCGCATCAGACACATGCCCAGATAAACAGACGTACGGACAGCCACAGAGATGGACGGACGGATGAGCGGAGACGGTGAGGGACGCGGGCTGTTTGGGGCGCGTGCACTCGCAGAGACAGCTCTCTGGAGGAGCAGGACAATTCGTCCTCTCGCTCGTGCGATGAGCAAAATAATTGAATCGAGCTGCAGAAAAATCGCAATGTGTTGGGGACGCTCTCGACTGGAAGAACTCCTGATGCATGCGAGGCTCATAATTAAACCCTGCACGAGGGCGGCGGACGAGGCGGCTCGCTTTGTGACGGATGCGAGAAGGGCGAGGGTTGGGTTGGCATGTCCTTGCAGCCTCGTTGTTGTTGATCCATCCTGCAATATTGTTAATTCGGATTCGAGCAGTTTCGAATTCCATCTTGTTTTCTTTCCGAAGCAAATTAAGAGCGTTTCCTCAGAGTCGGGGTGCAGGGAATCTTATAATCAAACTCTCGAGGTCGTCCGAAGGTAACTTTGTGAGGACTCTGAAGAGTCTGCAGTGCTCAGCAGCTCACTCTGAGGAGCCCCAACCTTCGTTGGTCGACCCAGTTGGGCGAAGGCGGGGAGTTAATTAAAGGCAACTGAAGAATCTTCCCAGATAGGAGAGATTCCACAGGAGAAAGCACTCCAAGTGTGCATTGTGTTCAGAGATGACTCTGAGAGAGACTCCACATCTCGAAGAATTCTAGGATCATGGGCTCGAATGTGGGCTCTTTGCACCTCGCCAGGAAGTGCAGAACTTTGTGGACCATTGGGATCCACCCGCTCTAATGGGCTAATTGCGACCTCGTCGACTCGCATCCGTTTTAAATTTCATCAAATTACAACAACTGCCATGTAACAAATGGAAATAAGTTCAGCAAGAACGCGAACGACATCCACATTGTCAACAACAATGGCGAAAAAATCAGATCATTGTTACACAATCATCGCTTTGTGAAAGAAGAAGAGCAACAATCGACAGAGACAGCGACAGGGACTCGGAGTGACTGAGAGAGGGGGACAGATATAGTAAGAGGGAGAAAGAGACGCGTGTGGAGTGAGTGGGAAAGAAAACAATTTCCACAGCGCGATACAATGGCAACCACAACAAAAATGGTGGCTACAACAGCAATGGCGGCAACAACATATGCAGCAAGAACAACGGGATAACAACAACAACACCAGCAACAGCAGCAGAAAGGAAAACTGACGGCAATGGAGCCAACAATGATACAACAATACTGAAACAGGAACAATAATAACAACGGCGACAACAATAACAACAACAACACCAACGAGTGCACCACTACAAACGATATCAGGAGAATAGAATAACAACAAAAGCTACAACAACAGCCGCTGGCAAGAACGGTGTCGGTAACTTCACCGTTGTTGTATTTGTTGTTGTCGTCGCCGTCGTTTACGTCGCTGCGCCGCGTTATCCTTGCGATTATTTGTCGCATAATATGACAAGTTGTAATAAGGCTCAGAGCTGCTCGCGACAACAGCAACAACATCAATAGTAAAATAACAACAACAGGAATAACATCAACTCCAACTGTAACAACAACTGGAACAACAAACAACCGGCACACAATGAAATGCATTTGTAATGGTGATGGCTGTTGTTGTAGTCGCTGGGTTTTATTGTCCCATGTCCCTGTTTGTTTCAGACACGAGCGAGGAGGGCCGCACAGCGAGGGCGGAAACGGAAACAACACACTCGCGCGCACTCACACACACACCCTACCTCAGCCGGCTCCCACTTCGACTCCGACCGCGACTCAGATGGTGACCACGGCGCGGTGGGCGGCTCGGCAGGGGGGCGGGGCGCTGGTGTCATTCGCGTGCAACGACCCACAAAATAAAATCCCTCCTCGGGGAGGCGTGCGATCCGCCCATCTCGCGACGAGGCGCTGATCGGAGTCCTCGTCTTCGGAGCGGCGTTTAGGCTGAGTGGCGAACGAATTCCGCAAAAATTTCCCAAGAGGCCGCTTCCAGGAATCGCCTCCGCCTCTTCGACCCACTCGCCCGAGCCAGATGAGGCATTTGCAATTATCTTGGCCCAAAAACGAGCGCGTTGATGCGTCGTCCGCGCCAGGACGTGGAACATGAGGAGTCATTACCTCGGAGCAAGAGCCGAGCGCTTCAGGCCGGCCTAATTCCGCGCGACTCCGCCGCGAGTTCTTCTGCGGTTTTATTAAATTTTTATCGTTTCCCAGGGATCCATAAAAAAAATGACGTTCAAGCGAACGAGCCGACTGAGCTTCGCGACTTGTTTGTTTCTCCCACGCCCCCTCCGTCCTTCGCGTCCGCCCTGTTCGACCCGATTATCCGCTCTTGCCGTCCATTCTCAAATCTTGAGTGAGAAGCGTTCGAAGAAGACGCTGGTGGCCGCCGTCGTGGCTTCCGTTTCGCTCTCTGAGGAACCGGAGTCCGCCTCACCTCGGCGTGCGACTAATTAACGAGAGCGACTCATTCCGAATGCATCTTCTCGGATCTCCTCCCCCGCGCACCAAGTTCAGTTCCTCCTGCTGCGCCGTCACTTCGTGTGGAAAATTATGCAAATAAATGAGCACGGATGCGATTGGGAGACAGAGAGACCGAGTGGTGGACGTCGAAGGAGGAGGAGGAGAAGGAAATCGTCAGGCAACCGTCGTCGCCGCAAGACGGAGAGCGAACTTAGTTGCGATTGCATAATCAGCGGAAAATTCGTGTTGTCGTTTATGTTGCTCTCGTCCCCTGAGGTTGTGGCCGTCGTTGTTGGTGTCTGCTGCTGCTGCGTTCGTGTTGTTGCTCTGCTGCCCATGCAATCGTCGCACGGGAACCCGGCGAAGATTCGAAACTCCAGCCGAGCGTGGGCCCGGAGCGGGGTCGACCCTGACCAGCAACAACAATGGCAGCAGCGCCCAGGGCTGCGAGCGCAGCTCCGACCGGTGCCTCGGAGTGCATTCGACAACCGGCTCGTTCGCAGTTTCGGCGCCGATGACGAGACCCCGGCACGCAACCGTTCGTGTCACGCGGTGGACGCGGGGCGACGGCCTCTCGAGTCATAACTGCTGCCGTCCGTCCGTCCCTCGGTCGACGGAGCCGGCGATCTCGGGTCATTCATTATGCAAAGTTATGCTGCGCCGTGGTCAAGCGGTGCTGCTCCGGCTCCGGCCCCTGCGTCCCGCAATCCCGGGTCGGCTGGGGGAAATCCCGCAGAAGATTTTCCAATCGCAGTGCGATTCCATGCAGGCCGTCGTTCGCGTGGATCCACCTCGCGGTGAGGCCAATTAAATGCTGCGGCGGGAGGCAATGGCTGCTTGAAGCAAGTGAGCTGAAGAGACCAGCATCGGTTCCAGTTCGGGAAGGTGGAGGTGATCAACGGGTCGTTGACTCCGCTCTGGCTGGTTGAAGGTGTCAGAAGTGTGATTTAATTGAATGCAAATGGCTTCATTCTCAAAGTCATATTCGTCATCTTCATTTGACTTATACAAGTGTACATCTCGTGTGATTAGAAGTAGTCTTTATGGTCTGGAACAGGTCGCGAAATCTGGGGCCTCGGACTCCCTGATTGATCTACCCGAGAAACCCGATGGAATCCAATTAATTTTCAATTTAATTTGCATCCGGTATTTACAGAGAGTCGCTGCCTGCACATCGGGAAATTCAATAAGAAATCGAAATTGAAATGAATTCGAAACGAAAATCAAATTACGGGAATTTAAGCGGAATTTCGCCATGATTCAATTTGCATCCTTTGCCCCGCGACGTGGCGACAATGCGAAGGCAGCCAACCACTCGCTCCTTAACGCAAACAAGACGAGGTTTTTATTATTGAGTAAACAAACCCCGCGCCCACGTCGCCCGCCGCCCACGCGGCCCTCGGCGTGCGCAAATAAATGTGCGTGAATAAATATCAATTGAACACGCTTAAAGTGCGTTCTTCCCGTTTGATTGGCGGAGAAGGGGCGGAGGAGGGCCCACTCGAGGCGACGTCAAGTGCCAGAACGAATCTCGCCTTATCCCGTGATGTGCGGGGCGGCGGGCGTCGGCTGGCGGTGGCTGATGGGCGAAAAATGTCGTACAAATCGCACTTCCGCCACCGCATTCCCGCGCCGACCGTGGCTGCCACGTCGGCAGGTCTCCCTGTGTCGTCTGCGGACGGTTGTGGCGGAGAATAAGACGGATTGGTGATTGTTATGAATGCTGGCAATTTGTGGAATATTTGCGAAAATTAAGTTAATCTATTCAGGCAGCCGAAGGCACGAATTCCCATCTCCCGCGGCCCGTCCCGCATCGATCTGTCGGCCTCTGATGCGCCTCCGCCACTGGGTGGCCTTGAGTCTGAGTAGCTCCGACGACGCAGACGGCAAGAGTCTCCCTTAGGGATTCCGCCTCCCCCGTCCCTTGCCTTCAGAGCCGAACGGCATTTCGACCTCGGCTGAGATTCCGCAGCTCTGGGTCACAAGTCGTGGACTCGATTACTGCGGGATCGACTCCCGGAAGCTTCTCAATACACTTCGATCTGCGTCCTCTGTCCTTCTGTCTATCGATTAGATCATCGCTCGGATGGCGCACCTCTGGAATATTTGCGTTAGCAACTGGGGTTGTACGAAGTCTTCTAAGGATTCCTGGGAAACACCCAGCCTTAAAAGACACTTCGCTAATCGATTGCCAGGGCATGTCTGGAGAACCCTGAAGATGGAAATAGAGACGGTAGTTTTGGGACTCCCGACCACTTCATTGGATTGCTTTACATTAACTTGTTCATTAACTGAATTATTGCGTATGTCCTTGGTCCGCTCTATCTGGAAAACCAAAGTAATGACTCGCTCGAGGGAGGCAGCTCTGGCCCGGACCAAGTCTTCCATTACACGATTACAAGATGCTCAATAAAATTCAATTCCAAGACTTGTGTAATTTTCTCTTAATGTGCCGTAGCTTGCCGGGTGGTTTCCGTTTCCGGCGCCGCCTCGTCTCTTTCCGCGCGCTCTCAGCGGAGCGATGCAAGAGCCGTCGAGCTCACTCACATCTCCGAATCCATTTGGACAGCTCGGCCCCATATTCAAACGACGTGGACAAAGGCGGCCTGGGCAGAAGAAGGGAAGGAAGCCCGAGGAATCGTTCTTACACACATTAAAGGGCCAACAGGGTGGGGCCGTAGACTCGGTGTCCTTCTCTCGATTGCTTTCTCTGCCGCTGTGCGAAGTGTACGCTTGTATTGGGATCGGATCGACTCAGCTCAGCTCGACTCGCCCGAGTGTTATCCCATTAATAAAGACTCACAAAAGACGTCCTCCAGGGGAGTGGAGCGGAGTGGAGAACAAAGGGAAAGGGGGAAGAAAGAAAACGAACGAGTGGCGAACAAAAAACTTTGCATAATTAAATTTTTCCTTTCACAAGTCTTGCTGCTCTCAATAAAACCAACGACGTTCTCGAGGAATGTAAATGGTCCGTGGGCCGCCCATCGGACACTCCCGATGCTTGTCATTCATGGCGAGTGAAAATTACATTTCCAGCGAGCGGAAATGGAAGTGGCGAGGACAAAACAGGCAAAGAAAACATAAATCCAGACCGTTAAATGAGAGCCGTCCACCCGGATCGGCAGGACGAACTTTTGCAAAGTTTCCATTATATCCCGCCGGGTCACTCCGATAAATCCGACGTACAGTCAGAGGCGGCTCTGGTCCGCCAAATTAGGGCAGCCAAGGGGTTTCTCGGCTGCTGCTCGAATGCGTGAATCGCGTGCTGTCGGAAGGTATCTTGGGCTTATTGCGACCGGAATTAGGGCGATCAGATATCGCGGTAATGAAACGATTTGGACCTGGCGATGATAGATGTTGATTTGCATATATTGAACTTCTCCGCTCATTTTGGTACAGCCCTAAAACTACATTCAAATAACGACCTATTAATTCCCGATTGGGAATAAAGGATGGTGACTTTGAACAAGACTCATATAGTTCATTCAGTTTAAACGGGTTTCGCAGAGCTATTTGCTAAATCGACGGCAATAAAAAACCGAAATTACAGTGGCACTACATTACACAAAATTGAATTGATAATTTTCACATTCAAATTTTTGCACAGCTTAACCTTCAGAAATTGATTTAATTCCTTGCTCTATGTTAATTTTAGTAGAACAGATAGTTTGCAAATGAGCTATACAAGAAAATGTGAACGGACACATTTTATTCGAGAAAAAAGGGGTGAACACAACAACTAATTAATCCATCTCTCCTCCAAG
Source organism: Coelopa frigida (assembly GCA_017309665.1). Classification (NCBI taxonomy): domain Eukaryota; kingdom Metazoa; phylum Arthropoda; class Insecta; order Diptera; family Coelopidae; genus Coelopa; species Coelopa frigida. Next base: position 7,927,593 of record CM029563.1, read on the forward strand.
GGATAAAGAAACAGATGAACTGTGAATTCGTGAAAAAGACTCATGTATTTATTCCGTAGGTATCGAAAACAAGACGTAACTCTAAGGACTGTTCTCCATCTTCCATTTAAAGTAAATTTTAGTTTAGTTCACTTTAACGTGTTGTTTCGCTTTCTCTTGTCATCTTTAAGCTTATGGGGAGGATACCATGATTTCCCTGTAATGTAAATGATGGCCATAGTTGCTATTGCAGTTATAATTCCTTTATAATTTTAATTGTAATTCTAATTCTTAAAAAAAAATAATAATTTCAAATAACTATTGTGTATTTTTAATGTTTGTAACACCCCGATAACTCGTTTTATAAAATTTCAATGGAACTTGTTCCTGTGACATTTATCAGTAATAATCCTTGAGAAGAGATGAGAAAACAAAAAGGGGTGTTAAAGTGAACTTTAACCATAGTAAACATTAAAAGGAAGATGAGAACACGGACCTTACTCTATAAAGTAAAATCCAGATATATACATACATAAGTGGGATCAAAAAAGCTGTATTAAAATTTCTGATTTTCCCCAAGTATTCCCGTCATGAGTAGCATATGTTCTGCATCCCTGTAACTAAATACGAACACTCTGTTTTTTTCCATTGACTGTATATTGAGGCAGCAATTTCGGAATCGAAATACACCGATTTCAAGAATTGGGTGTTGAAATAGATCAGACAATCTGTAGACAATGTGCCTGATTTTATGGAAATTATAAGAAAATTCGGCGGACTGCGGGAGGCAGGCCAATGAACCACAGTGCAAGGTTGGTCCATACCGCGAGTTCTTGGAAGTCCGGGTGGAGGAGGGCCCCCCACTTGAGATTCACGCGGATACCGGTTCCTAACTAGCGCTCCAATTAAGATGAATTTGCCCGGGTTCGGTTCATTACTCCATAGAGGAAATTAAACTCTCGCTCCAATTGAGTCGTTACCTCTTTGTTTTATCGACAGACATCGAGACGCAGCCACCGGACAGCCCGAATAACTGCTTTTTACTTCTAACCGTTCCGTCCCGACCTTCTCCTCATCGAACAATGGCCATAAATAAGAAGAACAGAAATAACGAAGCATAAAAACGCACGATCGTCAAACCATCGAGGCGATAGAACTATAAAAGAAGACGAGTCATCGATTTCGATCGCGGTCGGCAGTTGGTCGAAGAGAGCGATCTCGACGACGGTGATGGGATGGCGATGACTTGACGAAATCTTAAGCTTCGATCTCAACTGATTTGCCCTGCTGCGTCTCGTCTGGACCGCCTCAACAATGGACCAGAGAACCTTTCATGAGTTCTTGTTGTATGGTTTTGTAATTATCGGCTAGTGGAATGAGTTCCGAAGTGGATTTCAAGTGAGAAACAAATATTATGATTCCATTGGGAACAGTTGGGAAATGACACCTTCACTTGTGGGAATCTGCTGGGAGATTACATCGATACACTTATTCAATTATAATTCGATTTGTATTGGAATGGAATTTACTCCGCATTCGATTAGAAAGGTTTTCTATACAACCAAACAACATCTACATAGAATATTGTATACAAGAAGTTTAATGAGATTGTTATTGAGCTAGAGAAAGGGATCAACAACTGAGGGAATCGAATCAGCAGTACGTACAGAACAGCATAACAAGTAAACGATCAGGAATTCTTTCCCCGGTGTTTTGAATTATTCTCAAGAGAAATAGTAAAATAAATAAACAAAATTACATGAGCGGTAATTTCGAGAAATCAGGTTTGTGGCTATTATACATAACAAAATGAATGAAACTGAATGAGATCGCGATGAAAGATTAGTTGGGCTTGGACTTGATAAGTTGAAAAATCTTGTTGTATTAAAAAAATATATCTTAGAGGAAGGAAACGAAAGTTTACTTGAAGTAAAAACAAACATGACACATTTTTTTATTAAATACAAACAGATTCGTTCGTTTATTTTTCACTAACACAATTTATGCGAACATTGACCATGCGAATAAAGAGTTGTTTATAACTCTCGGTATCGACTGTTGTCAAGAGACCGAACAGTTGCATCCGCGCCGGCTGGACCCGTGGGTCCGGTCGGGCCAGTGGGTCCTTCGGGTCCCCGAGGCCCGTCGTAGCCACGCGGCCCCCGCGCTCCGGGCACTCCTCGCGGCCCCTGAATGCCGGGTACGCCAGAGCGACCTCGACGCCCCGGAAGTCCTATCTGTCCTTGAGACCCCATGCGGCCTGCAGTGCCGCGATCGCCTTTCTCGCCCTTCGGCCCGGGCAGGCCGGGAACTCCAGGTGGGCCGGGGGGTCCGGGTGGTCCAGTGACGCGTTGTAGCTGCGCCACAGCCAGAGAGGCCCACAGAACTGCAAAGAGAATGGTTAGTTGCTGAGGTGAAGGTCTTGAAGAGCTGAAGCTTACGGAGTATCGTCAGTACGGAGAGCTTCATGGCCGGTCTGCAATGTGGTAGCGATTGAGGCTCCCGGGAGACGGAGGTCCAATTTATAGATGTTTCGGGAGGACCGGATCTCGTTGGGACGGTCTGGGCGGGACAATAAAACAGCGAGCTCAAGAGATGGAGATAGGGTTTCAAGGAATCGCAACTACGTCGTCTTATCGGCACCCGGTATCTCGCTTCTTGGCATCTCGCGATCTGCGGACGGAAAATCGAGAATATCGGCAGCTTTTTCTGGAGCCAAGTGGAGATCCATATAAATCGCGGCGCATCGAGGGCCTTGTCAAATCAGCAGCCGCCATGAAGTGGAGCAGAACTCTGGCACTCAGTGAGTATCCCGCGGCTTCCTTCTCGTGGATCCGTTCTCACTCCGTCTCTTTGCAGCGATTGTGTGCAGCTTCGTCGGGACCCTGGCGTTCGCCCGGAAGTTCCACGACCACGACCAGGAGCGCGCGCTACTGGGCATCCGCACCCCGAACGTCGTGTACACGCAGCCCTTCGGCCAGTGCGACTGCCAGCCCGGCCCCCCGGGTCCGCCCGGCGTGCCCGGCCTGCCCGGGCCCCAGGGCTCCAAGGGCGACACGGGCAGCGAGGGGCCGGTGGGGCCCACTGGCGTAGTCGGACCCCCGGGCAAACGCGGCGCCAACGGCCGCCCCGGGTTCCCCGGACCGATCGGGCCACCGGGAAGGCGCGGCCGCCGCGGATTCCCCGGAGAGCGTGGACCGCCGGGGCCCACAGGACCAACGGGGCCCACGGGACCGACAGGACCCGCGGGTGCCTCCGTCCGCTCCGCGTCCTCGAGCGACTCAACCAACTTCCTGGATCTGCCCGACTACGATGTCAATGTGGGCCCGGACAGATACAGTATCGACGACGACGAGGAGGACGACGAGGATTACGTGAAGAAGTGACGCGGCAGAGGCCGAGAGAAATAAACTAGTTTGAACGAAATTCGCATGTGTTTTTATCCGACCCTTCACCACTCGGTCGCGGCGTCCGTCCCACGTCCAATGGAGCGGACACTGGACGTGTGATAGGCGCTCGACCTCGGGATCGGGGTGGGTCCGGCAGTCACCACTCGGCCGGCGAGGTGGAAGACTCGCCGCTCACGTAATTGGCTTCGTTTGGCTCCTGCCCTCCTGCTGTGCGGTGCACTGAGCCGCTCGGTCTCCGGATGGGGAAGAGGCGCAAAAAGAGCCGCCGCAGAGACGGCTAACGAAACTAATTCAGCACGAAGACGCAGGCTGCTGCACGGTCCAGAAAAACGACGTTTTGTGGTCAGATTCTGTTGGGGCAGGGGAGGAGGTAGAGGGTGACATCCGAACCAGTCTGAAGACGTCTCTGAGGTCTTCATTCCGCCGACGGATGTGACAACTGAAACCAGAACTCACAGCTCAGAGGAAGGGGGGACACGGAGTTCGAAATTAAGAAAACCATCCATCAATATAATCATGAATCATGTTGTCAGGGTTTCAGAAGGGTTCGTTCGATCGCCTGGAGAAAGCGAGCATCGAAAGAGAGAAAGGATGGGTGACCATCGAAATCGCTGATCGTAGTAACACCAAGTGAGCTACGCGACGAGCGACGCGAATTTCTTGGAGGTCTTTGGGTTATGACACACGCGGTTCGTGGAAAAAAAAAGTTTGTCGCCTCGGCTTTTTCATACCCGAAACCTATCTGGCAGAAAGCGATATCATCAAATGTAATATGTAACAAATACAGTTTGCGGTTCCGATATGTAAAGTTGCTTATTTTCCAAACAAAAAGTGTGCATCCATTCAATAAGGCTGCTCTTTTCTAGATTTTACATTTTATATGAGCACATACTTTCTTTAGCTCTTAGCTCTGAATTCCAGAAACACAGCATTAGATCAGGTGCAGAATGAAATCGACTGGACCCAAAACACGGCCAAAGCCGCGACGACGTTGTCGGAGCATCGAACCAAAGTAGGTCGACGCGATGCCCGATAACCTGCACCATGACAGGCGTCCAGTGGTCGACGTGCTCGAGCGGCAGCAGCAGCTGCTTGACATTTGAGCCGCGGGTCGGCGAAGCGCCGTCGCCTAACACTTTCCACTTCTCCAAACGGCTCGGGGCCGAGGAAATGGCCAGAGCCACGGATGATCGCTCCTTTCACTGCTGCGGGCCGGCCTGCCACAGATCGCCAACTCGTGGTTGCGCGGCGGACACGCGAGTAGAAAGTCGCTGATGCACTCGCGGCCAGGACCAGGACCGACAGGTCGCCCCGACCCAGCGGCTCCCTACACAACACAAGTCGAACTATCGCGAGTCGTGGCTTCAGCCCAGACGACGTCCGCACCGAGTGTAGCGCAGCGGTTTGGCCGCCAATGGTGCCCACATTCAGCAGGCCGGAATGCGTCGAAACTAGTTCAGTCTGGCCGCGCTTCGGTGGGCAACGGAGCGACGCAGAGCGCATGCGCAGCCTGTGGCGAAAGGCAATCGCTGCGCGGCGACCGGAACGCAGCGATTGCGCGATTTGAAGGCAGCCCAGATCTCGCTTCCTTCGGCCCATCGGGCGGCGAGGGAGGAGAGCGGGACACCGCCCGACTTTCTGGGTCGCGATCAGCCGCGACTCTCGCAGGTGAATTGCTTTCTCGAGTGGGGCAGAATCGGCGAAAAAGTGGATGGAGTGGAACGAATTTGGTTGATGGCAGGAGCGGGCAGAGAGCCAGGAGGTTGAAACTACGGGAACAGACTGATCCTTGGAAAACACATGCATCCTGGGTCCTGGAGGGATAATTGATCCAATTCCAATTCATTCAACAATTTCGTAATAGGGAGTGAGGACCCCTTACTCGGATCACCTCGATTCCGGAGCGAATTATAATGAAAATCGCTTTATCAACTGAATTTTAATGCATTGGTCCACTCACAAGCACACTCATGCAAGCCCAACACACACAAACACCGACGCCCGGCGGGGAGACCGAATGGACGAACGTTTTATTGGCTTCGAATTAAAATGCCCTTTGTTGCGAAACGAATGGAAATTCTGTTTGACCGAGAGCGCAAATAAAATATTTCAAATATTTTCGCAATATTTGCATCCCGTTTAAGCACACACATCGCATATTTGTGTTTGTGTTCGTTCGAACAAAGAAAACACTCGTGGGGAGGACGAAGCGCGCACGCACACATCTGCACAGCCCGGTGCACGCGCCCACAAGCTCACACACGCACACGTGCACACGGCCAGGGAATTTGCATACGTTAATGTTTTCTTTCAGAGGCCGCCCGCCCGCTCCGCTCCCCTGACCGCTTTATTTCGCATTAAAATCGACTTCAAAGAACCGCTCAGAAATGCGAATTTCATGCTCGTTAATTTCCACGGTTCACGTGGTCAACCCCTCCATGCCATGCCCCTCTCTGTCCCAAGCAGATGGTAGAGCGAAGCGGGCCAAAGCCGAGAGGCGCCGAATGTGAAAAGGGCTCCACTTTCCACGGTTCCACGTCTCCTGGTGCCCTCACTATTCCTTCGAAGCCCTTCGGCCATATAGCGAACTCGGTATTCGTAGGTTTACCCCATGATCGCCGACCCCTGCCCACTGCTGGATCTCGCGCCGGTCCCCAACGTCCCCAGAAGCCATCCGAAGCAGAAGAAGACATCGATCCATACGCCACACCCCTTTGGTTAGACCGTCCCTGGGGTGGGCAGATATTACTTCGTTTAGATTTCTACGTATTTCGCCCTGGATCCGACGTCATCCAGGGTCGAAATCACTTCGGGTCTCTGCCTACATCCCACGTACATCTCGCCCAACACTGAGCAACCCGACCCGACACGAGAGGATTTCCAGTCTGGGGCAGATATTTCATTTGTAATGACTCTCGACAAAACACTTAAGATTAGACTCGCCTGACGTCCGGCTAAGGGTGTTCGCCTCGCACGCCCCGCCCCTCCCGGCGACCACGACACCAGCCCGACCGTCGGGCGCGTCTCGAAGGAGGAGCTTCTCCGGGAAGATCTCCGTTAATGCATCTGCAGATGAACTGGGGCGAACACTACAGCAGATTCCATGTACAAAGTCTTCAAATGGCCCGTGTCGAGAGGAGTTTCCGAAGTCACTGAGCAAATCCCGCCGCCAACCCTCCGGCCGTCCATACGGCTGTCTGTCCATCCCCATGCCTGTCTGCATGTCGTTTCACCTACTCATCTGGGCGTCCGGCTTTTATCGGGCAGCGCAGGCATCCGTCCGCCCGGACCCTGTGCAAGTGTCTGCAGCATCCACACACTCGCATCCACACAATCCGACTCCCCCGATTGCAGAGGGTACTTAACTAATATAATTGCGCGGCAGCGTAATGACTGGGGGCGTGGCTCGGCGCTGATGTATTTCGCCCAAATTGCTTGATAGTTTCTGAGGACCTCGTCTCTCCTGTCACACCCGGTCGAGTAGCAGCTGAGATGAGCGGCATCGACAGCGCCATCGTCGAGTCGATCCACCTTCGACCCAAGCTCCTCCTTCTCGAGCTCTTCCGCTCCAGCACCTCCGCCAAGGAGCTTCCAATGGCTTCTCAAGGCGAATGGCGTCCTGGCTGCCGCATCCTGCGTCCATCCGAGGTCGGCGATGAACTCGGAGGCAGAGTGGCTTTGTTTCCATGGACGCCCGACGCTTTATTGCTTCTGGTCTGTGTCGGGCTCCGAAGGCGGGTCGGAGGAGGAGGCCGGACTGCTGGGCTCCGAAAGTGGACTACAATTTGGAGATTAAATTACTTCACTTAAGGGGAAAATTGCTTGTGGTTAAAAATGTGTCGGACTAGTTCGGGCCCTCGAGGATCCCCCCGTTCAGGCAAAAACAACAAAGACCAGCCTTACAACATTAGCAACTTGCACCACGGGATTGAATAAATAGTATATTTTTATGGAAATCACAGAGCGAGACTCATTAAATCTGGGCGCGGGGCAGGTTGGAGCCTCCGACCCAATTCCGTGCGGCGAACCAAACGACTTTGGGGGCGGCGGCTCATCCTCGTCGCCCTCGACCTCCGGGTCCCTGGAGGCTCCCTCCGGCAACACGATGAGGTTCCTGTTTAAAGAGGACTCTCTCTGGGCTCCACTCAGATTCCATGCGCTTCCTCAACCTTTGGCTCTGAGTGGAATTAACCTCGAGTGCCCTTCTCGACTCGCTCCGTCTCGCCCTCCCCGTCGCTGTCCCATTCGGGCACTCGTCTCTCTGAGCGGCACAAGGACTTATGCAGCTTACTCGGCGCAATTATCCTTGAACCCTGCAACTGCCAGTGTTGCCAAGCGCTGCACCAGGTGCCATGGCAACTGATCCCCGCACCGGCCGCCGCGCTAGCCCAGAATGGGACATGATTAAATTACTACATTTGACATTTCTGCCTCAAATACATTAAGGAGCATTCATCATTCATAGGCCCTCCCCGCGACTTCTTGCCCCTCCGTCTAGGGAAAGTGTGATGAGCCCGATTTCGCCAGCCCCACCCTTGGTTCCCGAAACCGCCCCCTTCGACTGCACGAGATCTGCCGGGACAGTCGCGGAGCTTGGGCGAGTATGCATTTTGTATGCGAGCCTCGCGCCCCGTTCTTTCAGTTCGCTCCGGCGAACTCTCCTCAAAGGATCGCAATTACGGGAGTTTAAGCTTCGGAAACAATGAAAATAATTATGACGAACAAAACGCCACGCAGCAGGAGTGGGCGGAGGCGGCGGTCTCAAAGGATGCTTCCCGTTAAATTCATCACGCGGAGCTTCACGCGAGCTGCTCAAAGTATTTCTGAGCTCGCGCTGCGAGTCTGCAAAGTTTGTGTTTAATTAATTGATTCAGTGGTGGGGGCGAGTGCGGCAGAGAAGGCGTGGCACCCTGTTTATTTGGAAACAAAGTGATTTCGACGCCCGGAATGAAGTCGCACGAAGTCAGGCGCAGACAATGGCTTCTGTCGCAACTGGGAGAAGGTGTCGTGGGTTCCCGTCCCGCCCCTCGATGCCGCCGCTCCTCGCCACCAAACGCTCCCAGTGCCGCGCGCCGTCGTTTTAATGGCTTCCATTATGGCGTCCGCTAATGCGCCGTTATTACCGCAAAGGCTCCGCTAGAAGTTGCGAACGCGAAGGATTCTCGCCCAGCCGCCTCAATTTTCGACAATTCCAATTATGTGTGCAGTGGCCTCACTCCCTCACCCCTGGTCCTCCACCCGCGCCCTGCCCAGTCGACTTCATACATATGCGCCAGAGTTGCGAGAAGTCACTATTCAGAAGGAGCGCAAGAACCCCTCGTCCCTGACCTCGGAGAGTGACCGTTCCCAGAGGATTAACTGGAGTCCTCGTCATGCGTCCTGCGAAGATTTATATTCGTTCCGAGCTCCGGCGAGACGGACGAACTGAAGAAATCGAAAGATGCTGATGCACGAAAGTTTCTAATTCATTCCAGCAAGGGAGCCCGCCCCCTGCACGTACGACCGACAACCGACCGGCAGACGGACGGCCCCGCACACCCGCTCGTCGAGAGCTGAGCAGAAGGAGTAAATAATTCAGTTCCCAAAGACGTGTTTATCATAATCTTCTTTGGGAGCGAGTGCGGACGGCGGCGAGAGGGAGCCATGGACGAAGCATTAACAATAAGTCGAGCAAAGTTTAACTGCTCGCTGCGAGGAGACGGCGCGAGGGGCGGCGGTCCTTGCACTGGGGGCGAGGACAAGGACGATGATTTCGAAAACCAAACATTATGCTTTCTGTGCTGTAATCCAACTGTTATTCAGCTCGGTTTTGTTTGGCATGCATTAGACACCACTTCCGCTCCCAACTCCTTCTGACGGGCACACAATCAGTCTGGGTCTGGACAGACCGAGATGTGCGATAGCGGCGACGACGACGAGACAGACGAGGACGGAGGAAGCCAGAAGTTGGGCACAAAGTCAGGACATGCAGACGACACTCGCTCGACTCTGGCCCGACGGCCGCCTCGTCCTGCTTCGGCTCATCTGGAGCGTATCTGGAAACAAAGTTTACGCAAGCACAGATCGAGTTAGTTCCGAGGGTGTTTGGATAAAATAATAACTTTTAAGCCCGACGCTCAAGGAAGTTAAAAGAGCAAGCAAAGAGCTTGATGAATTATTTAATGTCCAGCTGATATCTTCAATTGAGGATCAGCCTCGGAGCCAGCCGGGCAGGACTGGGCTAGAGATCGAAGGAGAATGAATATTAATTCGTTAATTAAGTGTCGCCTCTTGGTCCTTACTCTGGGTTTGAGTCCCAGTTTAGGATTATCAGCAAGAGACTGATGAATGGTCTCCGATGATCAAGTACGAAAACGTTTCGCATGGGAAAGAAAGAAGGACAAGATGACATTCTGAGCTGCAGACCCAAGAGACGAAGGCGTCTTAATCGCAGCGTCAGGCAGACATCCTTTGGCCGCCCCTAGTCACCTAATGCAATTCTGATGGCAACGGGTCAAACTTTCGCAATTTATGGAAATGTCAGCACCGCCGGCCCGAGCCCCATGGACGAGCACTCAAAAATACATTTCGGACGTCCTGCGGGAGGCTTCGGACGAGTCACGAGAGCAGAAATGCGACGTCGACGCTCGATCATTATGGACACATTCTTGCCTCGAAGTTTGCTGAAGTTCGCTCGAATGTGGGCCACGCTCGCACTCACACCCTCACGCACGTAAATTGGCGTCTGTTCGCGCCCTCGTGGCATTGTTCCGAACTATCTGGCTCCAGCAGTTTTTCGCCCGCCCTGTGCACCGCTCTGATGATGCTGATGATGATGACGAGGGAGTCTTTTGTAATTTTTGCAAGTTTTTTCCGACGTACTTTTCACTGCAATAATAACTAGCGCACCGGGTTTGCCTGGTCTACCCATATAAACCTTTTGCTTTATATGGGAGGTGGGCGTGTCCGATGGGCGATGTTTTCCATTTTTGTCTTTTAAACTCGTATCAGTGGAACATGATCACACACAAAATTTCATCTCGATATATACCATAGTTCACCAGATATCCCATATAAACCTTTTTCTTTATATGGGAGGTGGGCGTGTCCGTTGACCGATTACGCCCATTTTTACATACAAGTAGCTTATTAATATAGAAATACTAAATCCAAAATTTCAAGTCAGTATCTCTTACCGTTTCTTCACAAAATCTATTTCCACAGACAGACACACAGACACACAGACAGACAGACAGACAGACGGACATAGCTAAATCGATTCAGGAGGTGACGCTGATCAAGAATATATATACTTTTCCATACCTACGACCTCTCCTTTAATGCGTTACAAACGGAAGGACAAAATGAATATACCCTTACCAAGAGGGTGTAGGGTATAAAAAGATGTACGTATTTAAAATTCAGAAATTGCTTAGTCAAAGTACCTACACCCACACACGCACACAGTAGGTTCCCAAATACTCTCATGCATATGCAAAACCGCTGCATCCGCAGCCCCACGAGGGTACACTTGGAGCGAAGTCCAACTACGTTCTGGGAACTGAGCTCTTAATACTTGTCGATATGAGGACCTGTGCTTCCTCATTTTCGTGAAGGGTGTATACCTCAGATTTGTACAAAAGCAACGTTCGTCGAGGTAGGAAATTCTGAAACTTCCTCGATGTCTACGTCGTCACTCTTTCGTTGTGCCATGAGACCTGTTTTACATTTGATGACTGACACATTGGATCTATATACCGAAGACCCTTGATCCCCCTCCTGTGGTCGTTCTTGAGCACAGCTGCCAATTGGTAATCATGACAACCAGGACGAATTTTTCGCGAGTGTCGTGCGGTGTCGTGGGCGCGGAGAAAGTTCAGTTGAAAGTTCGTGAATGCAAAATTCCCTCATTAGATTATTTATGCTTCGCGTAAAAAATATTGCTCTTTGTTTTCGTTGCCTTTGTTGCTGTTGCTCCTGGTGTGTTGGTGTTGGTTTTAATGTTGTTATTGTTCATTTTTGGCGGAGGAAATAATTTGCCAAGTTTTCGCCTCGCCGGCGGTTTTTTATTCATATGTGTGCTTTTTGTGCCGTCGTGTGTAAAAGTCTGCAAATGTGCTTGTGTGCGGTTCCTTTGTTTGTCCGCCGCGCAGAGAGCTTTGTTTTAAAGTAGAGCGAACATTTATGCAAATTAAGTGGAAGCCGCGTAATTAAGCAGAATATGAACTTCCACGGCTGAATTCAGAGCACCTCACTCCATCCGGCAGCCTGTCGAGGCTCCTCCGGGGAGGCTCCAGGAAAGACTGGCGCTGATGTGGCGTCCACCGATCGACTGACTTGCATTGACTACGGCTCATTGGACATGGATGCCTTCAGAACACTCCAAGCTTGTCTTCTGGCCGATTTATCACTCTTTGGAAGGAAGTCAGTCCTGGCGTGTCCTTGAATCAGGCGACCTGACTCAACTCCTTCCAAATCGTCCCATGCGAGTCGAAATGAAGGGCTCCGAAGAGGATGACTAACAAAGCCGAGCAGTCCTATTCTCCATAGGCTCCTCGGGCCTCCGGGTCTCATTCGTCATGGAACTGTTTCGCGCTGTTCAGGAATTATGGCGAAACCTGCACCATGGGCCGCCTCCCCAGAACCCACCGGGGCCGCCCTCCTCGTCTTGCAATTAATCCGCCTCGCATTCCCGATCGGCGACAAGGTATCATCGCGGCGTCATGGTCTCGATTTAATTACATAATCTGCCGCGTCTTCCGAGCATCTTCGCGCGGTATACGAGCGACGAGGAATTTCTCGGCGGTTCCCACTGTGGGACTACGAGCGGCTTGATTGTTGGAATGCAACAACAACCGACCGACGGAGGGAGGTCGGGCAGACGGACGGCGGCGCTGGAGCGGATCGCGCAGGACGCCGGGGGCAGGGCTCGTTGATGGGGACCCAGATGCAGACACGATCTGCGCTTTGATTTGCCATTCGTTGTCTCCGTGCCGCAGGCAGCTGCTGCTCGTGGCTGCCAGCATCGACACAGCAGCGGAAGCACAACAACAGCAACACCAACAACAACAACAACCACAGTGGTGACGACAAGGGCAGCGACAAGCGAAGACATGGAAGTAAATGCTTCCTCCGCGGCCGAACCAATGCATTGGACGCATCGATCCACTGTGTCAGCCGAACAGTTGCCATCAACGACATCATCAGCGGCTGCGGCAACATCATCGTCGTTGTCGCTGTCGCCGCTGCCATCGTTGTTGTTGTGGTTGTCATTGTTGGTCCCGCTGTGGCATGATCGCCACGCCGGAGCTCGCCATCAGTTAAAGTTCAACTCGTGACGATGTCAGAGCGAGCAACGGAACGGATAGGATCTGATCGGAACCGTTCTCCCGTCCGCGCGCGTCTCGTGGCGACATTTGCCATGCCGCCACGACCCATTGGCAACACATTTGTTGTAATTTTCATTCCTGGCCATTTGTTAGGTGAATCCTCTCCCCGCGCCACTCGCTCCTCACGATGTCCCGGGCCCGCGCTGGGAGAATCCGAACACGGACCAGTCCTCGGCGGAATGGGTGGATCCATGGTATTCTTAACTCTTCCTATGGTCAGTTCTCCGCCCATGTGGGGTCCGAAGCCCGGCGGACGGAATCGATCCACTCCGCAATCTGATTCTCACAAGCGTCGTTGACTTCGGAAACACCCGGGCGGGGCCGGGGAGGTTGGACAATGGGGCGAACGTAATGCGCATCAGTTCATTACGGACAGTGCGCTCGCTATAATTAGGTTGGCGCACACATTTGAATTAATACTTTTAATCAATTTATATCCGCACATAATTAAAGGGCCATTATCTTTAATGAACTGTAACGCGGCGTCGATGTTTATGTCGATGCGAGCAGCGCGTGCAAACGGACGGAAAATCAACTCGACGAAATCAGGACACGTCGCAGTTCGCTTCCGCGGCGGAAGGCGCCAACATGGACGCGCGCTCACACACACACGAACTCCGGCCATAGGTGGGTCTCGTCTGCGGTGGGCGTCGCAATCGCTTAATCGGAAGTCAGGTGCGGCGTCCTGGCGCTGACGGTCGGGCGGCATCGAGTGGGGTTCAAATTTAAAGGACACTCCTGCTCAACAACTCGGAAAAAGTACAGTGGACATAAATGACGGTCCAAATTGAATAATTGTTGAGCGCGGATCCGCGAGGGGGTGGGGCGACTTGCACCGAGGACGAAAGCTCACCGCAACCAGAACACGACACCTCACTCACACAGACACACGTGCGCCCGCGCTCGTCCCGCAAATGGTGCTCGGACGTGTCGGATTAACGACTGGAGTGTCAACGTGTGCGACGACGCCGGTGTCAGGCTCGATTTGTCGCTGTCCTTGTCGCCGCCAGCCCCGTCTGCTCTCGCCCCGCGGCCCCTGTCGGTCCGTTGTCGCCGCTCGTTTGTTCACTAGCGCCGCGGTTGTTAATGCTGTTGTTGGCGTCTAATTGCCAATAAATTGCCGGACGAAGTTAGTGGCTTCGGCCGACCATCGGCCGGTGAGTGAGCAATGTCTTCATTTAACGGCTAATAGCTTGGGGACACCCGATTGCAACGAACGGACCCGGAATCTCATTCCTCATTCCGGAAGACCCAACTCTGAGTCAAGGAACGGAGTCCCATAAGGGAACTGAGTTCTTCCATTTGGAGCTCTAAAGTGGAAGGCTCGAAATCGATCTCAAAAGGGATCTGATTCAAGGAGGAGACGCTGGAGTCTGGCGCTCCATAGTTCATCGCGGGTCACATTTGTTCAAACGGTCTTCGTCAACTGCACTCGTCGCCGTCAGATGGGACGATGGATCACAATTAGAAGTCGTCAGCACGGCGGGGGTGGGGCGCGGTCCACAGGCCACACAATTAATTCAATTTGCCACAGCGATGCGAGCCAAATGTTAATTAAATGCTCGAAAGTTTCGCTCGGCGCGGAAGGGGTTCGGCCTGGCCGGCTCTCTTAAGAGGGGAATCAATTTGCAGCGCAGACCCGGGGAACGGGGGCATGTGTGGGCAACTGCAGCCGAGAGCCAGCGGACCTGTTGCTAGCGCGGCTCGCGGAGTTAATGAGGTGGGCATCCAAGACGGGCGGAGGAGCTCGCGGCGATTGAATTAAAATCAATTAACTGCGCGTTGCGAGGCTCGGAATTACGCACTCAATGAAGTGCTTAATAAGTGGAAACATCTGCGCGTCCATGTGCCAGGAGGCCAGCAGGAACCGCGCGATCTGATCCCGCGAACTATTGGAAGAAGTTGCAGTGGAGCGCTCTCAATTACGCCTCGTTGCCGACTCAATGCGGCGGCTGACGCATGGCGCATCCCTCGCTCGTCCTGAGTGGCGACGCCGTGGAAATTGAATTCCTCTGGAACCTCGCTCTCGCTATCGACGCCTCCACCAAATCCCAGCCGCGGTGGGAGTGCTCTGTCCGCCAAGAATCGAACTGATTGTCAGTCGCTCCTGGCGACGCGAAGGATTAACAGGGCGAAGACGAGGGCGCCTTCGTCGGTTTGTGTCGGGACGAGTCAAGGACTCGCGCGACGCTCCCTCGGGCCAGACGTCAGTTTGGCAGCGCACTCCGGTCGGATCAACATACGCGAGCGGCCCCACATCCAGGAGCTACAGATCCCGTCGTCACCCGGGCTCCGCGCTCGTCGCCGCCAACCTCCGTGCTGCCACCACGAAGTCGAGATGTGAGTGTCAGGGCGCTGACAGCGCGACAGGAAACACTGCCGCGCAGCGAAGAAGGGGGCGACGGCGAATGCAGCGCTGCACAAATGGAACGCACGCGTCCGGAAAAGGAAATGTGAAAAGTTGCTGCAGACGCGACGAGGTGAGAATTTATAAGGACAAATTCCGCGTCCACACGGGAGGAATTAAATAAAGGTTTGGGTTTCACGGCGACTGTCGTCTGTCGGCTTAATTGATGGAGTCGTGCACACTTTCCGTCTTTCCCCACGATCTAGCAGAGGGTTCTCCAGAAGTCGGGCTCGTAGAGTTTCCTTCTCGTCCTGGAGGAGGACAGTCGCTTTTGGTGAAAAAGCGCTCTCCCACGAGAAACTGCGCTTAGAAGGAGAGAGCTTCGAAAGTCGAACCCCATTTGCCTCTTACGCCTTGTGCTCCGCATTAATTCAGTGCTCGGTCCATCTCACGCGACACAGCCCGAGGATGGAGATCGCAGGAAAAGTGGGGGGAGGGGAGACTCCGGAGTGTTTTCATGTCGCGGATTGCGGCCCCAGCGGCGCAGGCTCCTCTCCCGGCTGAGACCCTCCATGTGTTCTCCCCTAGCGTGACCCACAAAGCGGCGCCGACCATTACGGCCGGCGAAGGTGGCCGCAGGGCCGCCGGGGGCGAGACGGAGAAGGAGAAAGAAAAACAGAACAGATCTCATGCCAACTCCGCGGAACAAGATCAATTTATAATATCACGTCCCAGTGTCCAACAGCAGACGGCATCCATTATGCAGCGCGGTGAATGCGCCCGCTCGCGATCTTCTTCTGCAGCTCGACCGGCCATCGTCGATCGCGAGCCGCCCCCGTCCCCCCAGCACGACTCGCGCATTGATTAATGCTTTCCAGAGATCTTCGCTGGCTCGCTGCCGGATCTGGCGAGGGGCAGGATGCGCAGGGAACGGGCCCAGAACGACGCGGCGGCGCACTCGGCCTGCTCGCGATCGTAGTCAAAGTGCAGCAAATTGCGGACGTTGTCGAGCGGGGAGCGGGAGTGGGAGAAATGCTAAATATCTGTTTGCACGTTCGATTCGTTTTATCTGCTTTGCAAATGGATCGGCGACGGACGCCGACACGACCGGCCGACGGACGGACGCAGGGTGGTCGGACGACGATCAGTCGGGGGAACGCTTTGCTCCGTGATCGAATCTCGCTCGATCCGAATCACATTGCCTTCGTAGTTTAGTGAACTTCGAAGAGACCACTTGCAAACCCTGGGCTTGCGATCTGGGTCGCCGGCCGCGGTTGTGCGAGTTCAAACCGAACATGTCTCTACTTTCGCAGTTCCACCGGAGTAGAAAGACTCGGGAACTTCAGCAGGCTGCAGTGTTTAGCTTTTAGTATTAGTATTTAGTATTATGAAGCATTTGATTCAGAAAAAACTACACGTTCTTTGAAAATAGGTTCGATTTGGCTTTGTGCAAATTGTTTTCCTCCGAATCTCGCTGAATGCCTTCAACCGACCCAAGATCGGAGTCACTTCCCAATCGGACTCACATTTTGCCAGATGCGATGGGGAACCGATGGCATTAGTCGCAGTTCAGCGCAAGTCGGGTATTTCGCGAACGCGGGCCCTGAGCTCCACTCGCTGGCCGACTGGCGGCGTTGCCATCTGCCGGCATTCCGGCCACATTAACGTCCGACTGTTTTATGTTTCCCCGCTCGGCGGACGCGAGCGCGAACTCGAATGCGGTGATCGCGGGATGGGGACGGGCCGAAGCCGAATCCGACACCGCCGACGTCAGCGACACCGACTGCCGTTCAGGTGGTTGTGCGCGGTGCCAGAATCGCAACACTTGGCAACACCTATTTAAGCCATTCACCAGAAATGCAGCACTTGCAGGGATTTCGACGCGGTGCATTATTCCGAAATGAAGCCGGAGCTTCAAGCAAGAAGAAAAGACGGAGGGCGGGGGGATGTGAAAGAAACCGAGTCACTGGGAACTCGAGTCGCGGCCGTGGCCTCGTCACCAGCGTCGTAGAGGGAGGGAAGGGTGTAGAGAGGGGGCGGGGGGAGCGGATCGTTCTGTATTTCGCAGTTTTATGGCCGCACGAGAGAACCTTTTATTTATGGCTCTGATGAAGATGAAGTGAATGTTGCTGGTTCCCACTTCAAATGCTGCAATTGCAGTTCTCGCTGCTGGTGCTGCTCAATTGTTGTTGTTGTTTTTGTCGTTGATGCTGCCTTTGTCGACGTTGTTGTTATTGTTGCTATTGTCGACGTTGCTGTTGTCGTTGTCGTTGAAATTGTTCTGCTCGAGTCCTCCTTCCTCCCGTCTGTCGCTTCTATTCTGCTTCGTTTTACTATCGTGCTTGTGGTTACTGCCGTTGTTGTTGCCGTTGGCGGAGAGCGAAGAGCGGTCGTGGGGAGGGGTGGGGGTCGTGTTGGCAATTTCTAGTTCGGTTGGCGGTGCACATCGCAAGCAATGGCTTGATTCGGCAAATATTTGGAGTCTTTTAAGCCGAGTTCTAGATCCAGCAGCGAAACAGGGTCGCGCGAAGATTGGAAACGGGTCCCGAGGCTGGGCACCTCATTCCAAGAGCACTGATTGCACCTCAGCCGGAGTTTACATATGCCCGATTGGGTCGGGTTTCGGTTCCACATCGCACGAAACACACTCCATACCGATTGTTTGGGTCGTTGGCACCCTGTACGTGCGGCTAATGAAAAGATTTTAGTCGCAACTCGTCATCGTCGTCGTAATCGCAATCGCAGTCGTTGGAACGTTTCCTTGGTCGTTGGCTGGTGGCGGACGCTTGGCTCGTTGCATGTTCGCTCTGTGGATTTTCCGCAATAAATAATAATCATGACAATATGTAGCCGGCGGGGTCGTGAACTTTGAGCGAGTTGCGATTCGGTCCCTGTCCGCGTGCTCTTTGTTTTCCGACTGGGGGTGAAGGGGCCGCGATGTCGCAGACGACTGCGATCGGGTTCTCGGAGTCGGAGCGGGTTCCCATGAGCGACCAGCGATGCCGATTGCGCAACGGCAGACGCGGCCGATCGATTGGATGGACCCGGACGGACGGAGCACGAAGATGGAGTGCAGCGGGCAAACAAAGAAAATTCTGACTGATGCTTTATGTTTAAGCGAAGGTTGTTGCAACTGGTGCAGGACCACGAGGGCAGCTGAGGGATTCGTCGTCGCGAATCCGACCCTCGCGGCCGTCGGGGTGGCTGAGTGGAGCCGATTAATTTCGGAAACGTCGGAGTGATATTCGCGATAAAGAATGGCTCAACTATCGTTATTTACAACGTCGGCTCGATCGCGGAGAAGGCAAAGGACGGCCCAAATGAGCCTCAAATCAGCTTCATTTGCGTCGCTCCTTTGATTTATTTCCATGCACCGGAGGCCAGGACAGTCTTTAGGAACTCGTGGATCCTCCGCACGACCGGACATTTCCGTGCCGAGGCAGATAATTGTTGTTCAGGGTCGGAGACACTGGCTTCCGGGGCACGAAGGGTTCCTGCAATGGTCGCTTGCACTTTCTGCGTCGAAGACTACAGTATCTGCCCAATATTCGGATTGAGATCCCCACGATCGAGGGAGAGGTGGCGCCTTCCCATGGAGTGTTCTCCACAGGGACAGATCCCGACGTGTCTGTGATACGGTGTGCGTAATTCCCAATAATCAATTCATTCTTAATCTCCGTGTCGCGGAGCCACCTTGGCGGGAGGTAACAAGCCCAGACCATGTACTCCATCCGTCAACCCAATTGGACGGAAAGCCCCTAATTGGTTGCAGCCGAACACGGGATTGGGGATCCGTGTTCGGGACCCCGAACATGCCGAAACCCCTCAATTGGAATCCCATCGAGCGCAATTGTCGCGCCTTCCCCTGCCAGCCGTGTCGATCATAGCAACGAGCGCAGATCGCGCCGCTCGGAGCCGATCCAATTTTAGACTCGCGCCGTCTCAACTAATTAATGAGCAGCACCTCCGCGCGCTGCTCGGCGTTGACAGGCCAGGACCAGATGTGCCTCGCTCCTCGCGGGCGTACTTGAGCTAATTTATGGTACGGCCTGAGGCGTCATCCTGCCGCGCGGGTCTAAATTTGGAGGCTGCCTTCGGTGAGTGCGGAGATTTCAATGTCAGGGGACTGCCTTAACACCGCTGTGCGCAAGAGGCCGCCCCGAGCGGAGGTGTCGGCGGCGTGTTTACATCGCCGAGCACCACTTAGGCCGAAGACAAATATTTGGATTCCTCGACGCGGCGTCCCGGAGCTTGATAAGTTCATAATCGACTCGTTCGGCGCGATTTATGGCCGCGTGGAGCGACAGAAATAGTCGGCCCTTGGCTTTGTTCTGCGCCACCCTTTCGCCCGGAGAATGGTCTGTCTCTCTGTCTCTGTCGCCCCGTTGGAGCCGTCCTGGTGGTGGTTTCCCATCTCGGCGCATTTCCACGGAGCTCTCACAATGGCACTTCGGAGCCATTCAGCATCGCCTGCGCCCTGCCC
Organism: Coelopa frigida; assembly: GCA_017309665.1. NCBI lineage: Eukaryota > Metazoa > Arthropoda > Insecta > Diptera > Coelopidae > Coelopa > Coelopa frigida. The sequence continues at coordinate 7,947,180 of CM029563.1, forward strand.
TCGTCGCTCCTTTGTCCGCCCGCGACCTCGCCGAACCCTCGCGAGCTCCATCGCTCTCGATCTGCTCTCGCTTATTTATTTGACAGATCGCGAACGCGGTGCCTCGATTCATCTGGGCGTCCATTTATTCCGCTCGCTCGAGGACGCGGCGCAGGGGGAAAGGGAAGACAAGGACTCCATTGTCCTCGATTCTTCTCGAGTCGCTGTGGAAGTTCGCGCATTATTACTCGCACCCCTTCACTCGCAGCCCCTGCCTCGGTTCTTGACGACGCAATTCCCCGATCATCCCTTCGCCACGGGCATCTTTGACAGCTCTTATTATTGAATTATGGATGGATGAAACCCATTCAAGCGGACGATGTGCTTCCCATTGAACCACAGGCGATTCTCTCTTATTCTCCTTCCACACGTCTTATGGCATTATTTCTCCACCGTTCGCATCACCTGAGGTTTGCTTTCTCTGGTATACAGACAGACGGTTGTCGAGCGATGCGATCCTGCGAGTCCGATCCACCTGGCCGAGGTTGGTGAGCAGGTCCAGCCATGCAATTAAGCAATTAAGTAGTTCGTAAACCACGGCCAGGTCCCGAGCATATCGGGACGAGAATATGCCGAGGAGGACACAGTAATTGGAGCGCTCGACTGGAAGAATTTGCAAACCGCAATCGATAGCAAATAGAATTTAATTGCGGATTGCGATTGTTCGGCCTCGGACGATGGCCTGCTGGGTATAAAAGGACGAGGGTCGGAGCCCCGAGCATTGGCGACGATGAAGCACCTCGCGACGAAGACCCCCAGCCTGACGCTGCACGACTTCGTGAAGTTCCCCTTCTTCCTGCTCAGCCTGGCCGGCGTCCGGCTGTTCAAGTGGACCCCCGAGGACCGCCTCAGCACGCCCCAGCGGCTGATCGCCATGGTGACGTTCGTCAACGTGGCCGGCAACTTCTCGGCCAAGGCGGCCTTCCTCTTCTTCGGCACCGTCGAGAACTCGAAGCAGCTGATGCTGCTGATCTCCTTCTGGGCCTACGTGCTGAACTCGTTCGCGAAGCTGGGCACCGTGTGGATCGGCCGCCAGAACATCAAGGAGGCCTACATGCAGATGAAGGAGTCCTTCCCGCAGACGGCGGCCCTGCAGGAGGAGTACCGCGTGGCCGCCTACTACAAGAGGCTGCGCGCCCACAAGATCTTCCTCACGGCCTTCAACCTGGGCAGCGTGATGCTCTTCAACGTGATGCCCATCATCCAGTCGCTGCTCGAGTACTACCGGGCGCCCAGCGAGCGGCGCGTCTTCATCTACCGCTTCCCCTACATGCTGTACTACCCGTTCGACGAGAACCGGCCGCTGACATACGCCCTGACCTACGTCTTCCAGTGCCTGGGGGGCTGGGCCGTGTCGTTCTTCTTCCTGGGCTCCGACTTCCTGCTGCTCACCTCGGTCCAGCTGCTGAACATGCACTTCGAGTTCCTGGCGAAGCAGATCCGCGAGTTCCGGCCCTCCGGCGGCGACGAGGACATCGAGGTCCTGGCCCGGCTGATTGCCTACCACAGGGACATCATGACGTGAGTGCTCTCGCCCCCTTTCCCGGCTTCTCTCACGCGCCCGTTGCAGCAACTGCGAGCGGGTGGACAAGACCTTCAGCGTGTCGATATTCCTGAACTACTTCGCGACCGGCCTGATCATGTGCCTGCTGGGCTTCCAGATCTCGGCGGGCGCCGACCGGACGACCATGTTCAAGCTGGTCATGTTCCTGTTCACCTCCATGATGCACATCTTCTACATCTGCCGCTACGGCAACGAGATGATCAACTTGGTGAGCCACCCAATCTCCACTCCCAATTACCCACTTTGACCCCGCTCACGTCCGCAGAGCGTCGCCATCAGCGAGGAGTTCTGCCACCACCAGTGGTACTGGGCCGGGGTCCGCTACCAGAAGATGCTGCCGCTGGCCATCGCGCGCTCCCAGAAGCCGGCCTACTTGACGGCCTTCAAGTTCTTCATCGTCTCGATGGAGACCTTCAAGACGGTGTGCAGACGTGGTCTTGCTCGCAGAACCCACACTCAATGCGCTCTCTTCTTGCAGCTCCTGACCACCTCGTACCAGTTCTTCACCCTCCTGAACTCCACCCTCGACGAGTGAGCGCTAGCGGAGAATACGAGGATGCGTCCGACGAACGCCTCGGATCAGTTTCCACACTTGGGAGCGCCGAACACGCTTCAAGTTAGCTGCAGTAGTTGCACGTAGGATTCATTTTTCCCGGAGGACACCAATAAACTGTAGAAGCACCGCACATGGCTCAACTTTCTTCATTTTCCGAGCTGCACGCTCGTGGGCGATAGTTCCACCTGTGAGGGATCTGCCTAGAGCCAAAGCAGATGTGGTCTGTGGCCTTGGATTGAGATGGAGATCTGGGATCTCCCTCCCATCCATGGACTAGGGCATGATTTCAGACTTCCAATTAATCGTCCATTTTAAAGGCCGCCCGAGACGCCTCCGTCCCTGTGAGGATCCCGTGATTTACACATTTAATTACGCCGCAGGAAGCGCATAAAATGTGTTCAATAAATCGGGCTTGGGGATGCCGATGGGGACGGACGGAAACAATGTCGCGGTGGAGCCCTTGTGAGGCCAGGCCACAAATCATTATCGCTGCATTGTCCTGCTGCCAGCGCAGGAGTCCTCCGGAGCCGCAGACAGCAGACAGACGACGGACGGACAGACGGACTCAGACAGAGACGCGGTCGCAGACTCAGCTGCCGAAGAGTCGCAGGACGCGCCACCCTTCGACATCGTCTGCCAGCGCCGCTTGCCGTGACGGCGATAACAAGATAGACAGAGCGAGGATAATTTATTATCCTCGGACTGAAATTAAATGAAATCGAAGGAACGCAGGAGCTCGCGGTGACAGCGCTCGCTCATGGCTGGAAATAATAACAAAAGTAATGATGCCATAAACGAGGACGAGGCGACGACGGCGGCTGGGCGGAGGGGAGGGTTCCGCAGTCGGGGTGGACGAGTTCAATGCGTCCGAGTGCAGTTATTAAATCGGTCAGTAACAACGAGAGCAACAACACGCCAATGGCTCGGAACAGCAGCAAATTCTCGGAAGTGCATTCGAGTGCGCAGGGGGTGGGAGGCGAGGGCCGGGCGCACGTAATCCGCCTACACACGCCGGGCGGAAGGATAAGCGGGGGTCACGTGAGCGGACGGTGCTCGAGGTCGGAGGACGTGTTAATCGAGGCCAACAGCAGCCATGCCGGGCTCATGTGTGCGTGGCTCAGTGCGATTGCCACTGTGCGAGCGAGACGGGAGTCGGCTTGTTTGTTTGTGTGTGCGGGTTTCTATGCCAAAGTGCAACGAACTAGCGATGAGCGATGGTCGGCATCCGGCGACTGCCCGTGGAGCGGGTCGGCGGCTGCTCGTTCTGGCGGAAAACTGCCCTCCGGAGCGCGGACACAAACACGTCGATGTCCTCGCCCTCGTCCCCGGTCCAACTGAGACGCCCGTTCTCGACTCGGTTCGATTTCCGGGAAGCGACTGTGGGAGCCCGAACTCGGAAGCAAGGCAGGGCGGACCAAGAATGGAAAATTGAAAATCGCTGCCAAACGATTTTCCGCATAAAAGAAAATGAAATGGAAATAGTTTGCTAAGGGGAGACGTGCGGTCAGGGGTCGGCCTCGCCCCCTCCCCGCCTGCTTAGTGTTTATTAATTCGCAGGGCGAAGCGATTTATCAAAACAACACGAGGAGCAACTGCCGCCGCTGACCCCTGGCGGCACACACGCGTACCTCGGACGTGGACGCGCCGCATCCGAGGCTGCACGTCCCGTCGATTCCACATGCAGCAGCTCCACCGTCGCCCCGTCCCCCTCAGTCTGCTTCTCTTGTGCCTTGAGCCCAGCTCCCAGGGTGAGGGGAGAGCGCGGCCGACGGATGCGTGTACGCCGCAGTCGATGGCGTCGTTGGAGCGTTCGAAACAGCATTTAGAAAACGGTCAATATTTTTTATTTATGTATAACTGGTGGGAAAACACAAATGTTTCTCAATAAACAATCAATTACCGCGTCCAACGGTGGGCGATGTGTGGGTTTGAGCGAGAGTCCTTCGGGGTCTTTGGCGGCGCAACAAGAAGGAGGAACAGTCCTTGAAGCACCTGCCGTCAGGGGCAAGGAGTTTCGTGGAGCTCTTGACGAGATTCGAATGGAGCGTTACTCGGTTGCTACTCGGTTGACTTGTGCTTCCGAGAGGAACCAGAGAGAGATGTCGGATGGAGGGCCCGACCCTCACCATGCGAGGTGTTCAAGGGGCCGACCTGATCGGATTGACCTGCTCCGAGGCTCGCCTCCCCGCCGCGAGACCGGTGAAAGGGCGATCGAGTGGCCGGACTGAGTTCTAAAAGAGACCTGCGTCCGCCCCACTCCTCGGCGGAGTTGATTGAGTTCGCATGTGGCTGCCGAGATGTCGATTCGTCGGAATGAGTCCGCAGAAAGCACCTGGGTCCGAGGGAACTCTTGTTATTATTATCGTGGTTCTGTGGAGCGGACGGGGGTCGACTTCTGCTTCTGCCTCATCGACGGCGCGTTTAAAATATTTTCGAATCATTAATCAAAATGAAAAAACAATTATTAAAATAACGCCGAGCTCAAAACCACCCGACCTCGGACTCGAGTCAGAGCCAGAGTCCGGCCCCAGCCTCCGACGGCCGCCTCTGTCTTCGGCGTGGAAACCCACCTCTCGGCAAGAATGAAGATGAAGTGGAGTGCGAGAAATACCAAATTACTATCGTCAGCGGCGGGGGCGGGACGGCGGACGGAGGAGCGGGGAAACCTGACCGAAATAATCTTCCGTCCGCAACGGTTCATTGAGCGCAGACAATTCATTTAATTGAGGTTTGATGATCTGTAATTAAGTGAGTTTTTGTTGAATGTGCGCGAGATTATTAAATCGATTCAACACCTCGGTCGCACCTCTCCCCGCGTCTGCGGCGGAGGTCGCGCATTCGTTGACCCAGAATCGTCGGCGAGGGGCGGGGCGGACACCTGGGACCCTTTGGGGATCCCTCGCACTCTGGGGACCGCGGAGGCTGGGCGCTGAAACCGCAGGCCTCCCGATCCCCACCTGACCGATTCTGCACACTGCGCCGGGGCGAAACCGCAAACACCGTCCTCCCTCCACACACTTCCGGCCGGGACGCGACACACAAAATTGCGACACCGTCGGCAAGCGAAATTATGGCGGGCCAGCAAAATACAGCCGCCATCAGCATTTTTAAAAGTTGTCGCACATTGTTCTCGGCGCGGAATTTCGCTGATCGCCGCGGCGCGAGTATGTGTGAGTCCGAGAGGATGTGTGCGGTCGAGACCAGATCCATTTGCGGAATAATTAGTGGCCGGCCCAGAGCGGACGTCTCCGGCTGCTGACGATGACGGCGACAGCCGAAAGAATAAGTGACCATGCAAATTTCGCGCGGACGGACGGACGAAAGGCTACAGCGACGACCACCCGTGACCGAGAGGACGAACGCGTGGGGACGACCGCGAAGGCGGAGCGTCTGCCAGAACGAACGGAAGCGCCTTTTGCACATTGTAATGGAATCCTTATCGCGTTGTAATATCCGCAGACTATTATTCTAATTTGTGCCTACAATTAAAACTTTTCGTCCCTAGGGGCGGGGTCCATCCGCAACAAAGGATGCCAGAAAAATTATTCAAAATATGCAAAAGTTGCTTTATTCATCTCGCAGACGGAGAAATGTTTCGTCATTCGGTCCGCGCTCGTTCCAGCTCGCATTTAATTCAATTCGCGCCCAAGAGCGGCCGCACCGACTCCGGGACGCGGTTCTCGGCTCTCCTTTGATCGGTCGTGCCAAACCTTGGCGACCGGTTGCAGGGCCACGACCGTCTCTTTCTACACGGACCCGAAACTCTGCACTTAATGAAAAACATCCTTTTTATCGCCAAACAAAACACGGCGACCGCACAGAAATTAACATATAAATTAACGGAGCAAAAAGTTACACCAGTCCCAACAACATCAACAACTAGCGGAAAGAACAACAAAGGCGGTCATTCGTCAGGACAACGAACTGAAAATGGTCGCCAAGTGTCCTTCGAGGACGAATTAAACAATTACTTTGATCATTCCGGACACAAATAGGCGCAGCGCCTGCTGGGCCCCTGTCAAGAGTTCTGGCGAAGACCCAACTCCGAAGTCTGGACTGAGACTGCGATTCGCACTTGAGGAAGGTCGAGCTCTCCTGGCCAGCTACTGGAGCCCTTCTTCAGGAAGGGAGAGGTCAGAGCGCGGACTCAAGGAACTCAATTCCTCTAACTCCGTAACTTCTGGTCCTCGTCCTGAGCTGGTGTTTGATAACTTATTCGGCCGCCCTGCAGCAGTGTGGATGGAGGAAGGATCATCTCGGACATCCCTTGGGCCGAGCAGTCCTGTCTAGGATTTCTGAAATGTTTCCCTCTAGAAAGCGGAAATGAAAAACCGAGTGTTGAATTTCTGAATGATATTATTTATTTAGTACGTTATTCAATTCGTCGACAAATGAACTCAACTATCTACAACAGCTCTCTACCTTCGCTTCTATTCAAATTCGTTCTTTTCATTGCTCTCCGAAGAACTGAGAACAACAAGGTTCCGGAATGCAATTGCGTTTTCAAAACAAGAGCACGTCGTTGCCTATTGAACTCCGGGCGACCCTTATCACCAGAGTGATTAAAATTCCATGTCCATCGTATGCGTATTCGTATTCTGTAACTGCGGTTAACTATGCTACTATTCTAATGTTCCTCGTTTCCGACTCTCGTCTGACTTACGGCTAGTGTTCGTGTCGGGCCCCGCCCCCCACGGTTGGTGGGGGGGATGGGCGGCCCGGTGTTGGATAACTCTCGGATTGACCATAAATTCTCTAACCTAATAATTTCAATATATTTATTTACGCTAGACTATTTATATGTACTTTGTTTAGTATATAAACTCCCTTGTATTTGGTTTTCGTATTTAGTTCCTTTGAAATGATGCGACCTCCTCGCAATCGAGCGAGTCTAAGAACCCATTATCACTACTTCGTGTTGGAAACGCATAAACCAAGGAGGGGACAGCACAAGGAACTCATAAAGAAGTCGGTGGTCTCTAATGGCACGACACAATTCCATCGAATGTTTCTGATATTATTTATCTTTCCTCTTCGCCTTCTCCCGGTTTCTATGTTTATGTTCTATATAGACGTCCCGTAACTAATATTGCTTTTCGAAATTGCATATGTAAATAATCGTCGGTTTCCACCGTCCTGACCGTGAATAATGGCGAGGTCTGGATGTGCGGACGGATGGAGTGAGACGAGCAATTGTGGTTGGAGCTCCGTAGCAATCGACTGTATAATTCGACTCTGATGAAAAAAAGGGTCCGAAGAAAGGAAACTAAGAATCAAACGCAATGAAGAGAACGAAAGGCGAAAGAAGACCAAACGAAAGGAGGAAAATAATTCGTTATTAAAGAGAACTAACAACAACCGAAACAAAGCAGAGCAAAACAAAACAACATGAACAAAAGTGGAAATGAGAACGAAATAATGATAGTGTTTCAATTGTTTATTCAATGATTTATATTTAACCTTGCTTTACTCTCTATCCTAGTTGAATTTATTTATCGTAATTCGTGTATTGGTGTTTATCTCCTCTGAGACCTAATCCTAAAACGATCCTCTGCAAGGACCCTCCAGTAATTACATTGAGAGGTTCCCGAACCCCGTCGGTCTGTGTATGTCTGTGGGCGGGGCCCGTCTCACAACGCCCCTCGGCAAGTTCTGCTGCACTCGTAATGACTGAATCCCTCCCCTAGGTTACGATCTATTTACAATTACTTTAGCGATTAAATTAGACTTAAGATTAACATCACTGGAATACATTTCCGTCGTGCTCGATCCGCGCCTCTCAGAACGTAGTCTTTATGTACAATATCTCCGCCCGAGCGCCTTCGCCAGGACCCGCAGAGTTGCCAGATCGATCCGCTCCACCGTGCTCCGTGCTCGTGTTCCTCGGCGGCTGCAGCCCTTACGATCGCAGGAACGAGCTCATTTCGATCTCCTCGCGGCCCTCCTGGCGCCCACGACCGCGACTGCAGCCCTTATGCAGCGAGTATCAGTGGTAGCGACGCAGGCTGTTGATGATGTTGTTGTTGTTGTTGATGATGGGCCCCGCCGAGCTGTTGTGGATGCTGCCCATCTGGCTGTTGTTGTTGTTGCTCGCGAACGAGCGCCGCCCGACCGTGTTGCTGTGCAGCATCAGGGAGCCGCCGCAGCTGCCGTTGCGGATGGGCAGCGCCGGCGGGGGCGGCGTCGGCGTCGGGCTGGGCGGCAGGTCGTGGTCCAGCGGCAGCGAGTAGTGCGAGTTGCTGCTGTGCACGTAGCCGGGTTCGCCGCCGAGGGCCAGGTTGTGGTTGAAGTGGTCCTGGGTGAGGCGGATGTGGCGCTCGGTGGTGGCCGCCTTGGGCGCGCCGCCCGGGCCCTCGTTGGCCAGGGGCAGGCTGTAGTGGTTATGGCCGATGCCAACGGGGCTGCGGGCGTGCCGCGGCAGCGACGAGAGGCAGTGGGGCGGCTTCCCGTTGGGCTGGCAGCCGGCGTTGTTGGCCATCAGGTGGATCTGGCTCAGCTGGGAGAAGGGCGAGTGGGCGTCGGCCAGGCCGCCGTCGAGCGCCGTCGAGGTGGGCACCTGGAGCTGCTGCAGGGCGTGTCCGGTCGCGTTCGAGGCACCCCGACCTCGGTGCGGAGGCGGGGGCGGGGCTTCTAGCTATAGCTCGGTGACGGGGATGGGCCGCGAGCCCAGGTACTGCGTCTGCATCTGCATCTGCAGCGGGGCCTGCGCAGGCGGGAAGGCGCTCGGGAAGCCGCCCGCGTGCAGCCCGCCCAGGCTGCAGGGGTGCTGCTGGCGCGCGACGAACTCCTCGTCGGAGAAGGTCTTCTGGTACTCGCGCTCCTTGCGGCCCAGCGCCGAGTTGCCCCAGCTGCACTTGAGCACGTCGCGGATGCGCCGCCGGCAGCGGTAGACGACGATGGTCAGCGCCGTGAGCGTGGCCACCGAGCAGACGACGAAGACCCCGATCATGGTCTTCTGGTGCGGGTCGTGGTGCGCGCAGCCGAGCGCGGCGGGCGTCAGGCTGCGCAGCGACGCCTCGCGCAGCCGGTCGGGCGCGGCGCAGACGACGTCGGCGACGGCCTCGTGGGAGCCGTTCTTCGAGACGAGCAGGTTGCGCAGCCACAGCACGCGGCAGTCGCACTCGATCGGGTTGTCGGAGAGGTCCAGGCTCTGCAGGTCCGCCCAGGGGAAGAGGCCCTCGGCCAGCGTGCGCAGCTGGTTCTCGCGCAGCAGCACGTGGCGCAGGTGCGGCAGCCCGCTCAGGGCGCCCGCCTCCACCTCGGCCAGCAGCTTGTTGGCGGACAGGTCCAGGTGCTCCAGGTTCGCGTTGGCCGCGAAGGCGCCGCTCTCGACGCGCCGCAGCCGCTGGGCGCCCGTGACCTCCAGGCGGCGCAGGTTCTTCAGCCCGGCGAAGGCGCCCGCCGCCACCAGCTCGAAGTCGTTCTGGCCCAGCGCGAGCTCCTCCAGCCGCTCCAGCTGGCCGAGCGCCGCGGTGGGCACGGCCGGCAGCCGGTTGTCGGCCAGGTCCAGGAAGCGCACGCCCTCCAGGCCCTGCAGCGCCTCGCGCGAGAGGTTGTGCAGCCCGGCGCCGCGCAGGTCGAGCCGCGTCAGGCCCTGCAGGCTGCGGAAGGCGCCGCCCGGCAGCGTCGTGAACGAGTTGGTGCCTAGGAAGAGCTCCGCCAGGCTGGGCAGGGCGCGGAAGGCGGCCTCGGGCGGCACCGTCGTCAGCGTGTTGTCGTCCAGGTAGAGCACGCGCAGGCTGGCCAGCCCGTCGAAGGCGTGCGCGTCGATGCGGCTGATGCGGTTCTGGCCCAGGTTGAGCTCCTCGAGGCGCGGCGTCGGCGCGAAGGTGCCGGCCTCGAGCTCGGCCAGCAGGTTGCCGCGCAGGTTGAGCACGGCGAGGGCGGCCAGGCCCTGGAAGGTCTTGTTGCTGACGTGCCCGACCTTGTTGTTGTTCAGGTGGAGCTCGTGCAGCTTGCGCTGGTAGGCGAAGGTGCGCTGCGGGATGACCATCAGGTGGTTGGAGGAGAGGTCCAGGAAGGTCAGCTCCGCGTAGAACTGCATCGAGGAGTCGATCGTCTTGATCCGGTTGTTCTTGATCACCAGCCGCTGGATGGAGGGGTTCAGCGCGATGGGCAGCACGTCCAGGGTGCCCTCGCCGCAGGTCACCACCAGGGTGTCGTCGTCGCACTGGCAGCCGTTGGGGCAGTTGGCCAGGCTGAGGCTGGGCGCGGCCAGGAGCACGGCCATCGCGAGCGCCAGCAGCCAGCGGTGGGTCGGGGTCGCCATCGCCGCCCTCCGACCGCCTCGTGCGGGTCTCATCCTGTTGCGCTGTCTGTGGCTGTGTGTGTGAGGCTTAGAGCTGCGATTGTCGGAGGTCGTCGCGGTCGTTGGCTCTGCTGCTACTGGAGCTGCTAAGAGGTTGTGGTCGAGGGCGCTGGTCCGATGGCAGCGCCGACATTCGAGCAGCGGCCGCTCTTTTGTAGCTGCAATGAGAGGAGAGAAGGTTCTATTAAATTTGGTGGTTGTGGTATTTTACGAAAACAGGATTCTCAATAGTTCTTATATGCGAAGGCATCGTGAGAGAAGAAGTTCTGGCAGACAAGGGGCGGCTGGGGAGCTCTTCGACTTCGACTCTTTGAAGTTCGTCCTGGCTCCGAGAGCTTCCTGAACCGAGAGTTGCGAAATAAATTCAGTCACTGGGATGCGACCCATCGCCATAAATTTGACACTCATTTAAATCTTTATCAAAAGTTTTCATTAAAGAAACAAACACGGCCGACATCGCTCTGTGTGTGTGCGAGGGAGGGAGACGGAGGAGCGGTGTGTGGGAGGGAGAGGGTCGGTTGCTCCCCGGGGCGGCATAAAGGATCAGCCAGGAGGAGGGTAGGAGGAGGCTGCCAAGATTGTTCCCGGCAGCTTTTTAGCAATTTAAATTTGTTCTTGCCATCGTTGTTGTCGTGTTGTTGCTGCCGTTGCTGTTGTTTGTGTTGCCGTTGTCTTTGTTGCTGTCTGCTATCTAGACACATCTTCATCCAGACAAATTTTTCATAATAAATAAGCACGAGCACAACAATGGCTTAGATGTTCGCCAACAAGACAAATGCCACGGCAACAGAGCAACAACAATAACAATAAAACAGCCACCCAGCATCCGAACAACAACAAGAACAACGCGTCAACACCCGGATAAGAGAGAGAGCGAGACTTCTCAGCACAGCGTGAGTGGGGGAGGAAGAGGGGGACTTTTTCGGGCGAGCTGCTCGGTGTGAATCGGGCCGGGTCCTGGCAACGGCCCTAAATGCTTTCGGAGATGCGCGAAGATTCCTTCCTTCCTGCTGCCGAACCGCCCGCTCAGCCGGGCCCAAAGTGCAGCACAGGGACCGGGGGACGGCAACCAGTTGCTCGTGAGCCCGGCGCAACCGGCCGATAATGATGCCCATTTCTGCGGCTCGGGCGTCGGGTCCTCGAGTGATTGCGCCATCGAAGCCGCCGGGTGTTTATATCATATTTACATAATAAAAAGAAATGCAAAGTAATATCCTCCTCGTCCGGAAGGCGGCGCCCGGTTCGGGTCGGGGCGACCTCGAATATTATGCTAAAAGTTTTGTTTACAGTCCTTTTACTTTATTCGCCTTTTATGCCTTTTATCCCCTTCGGCGCCCTCCCGCCCGCTCCGCCACATGAGGGATTTATTTGCCGTCGGCTCTGGACAGCGAGGGTTCGACGGACGGTGGGTGGCGGGCGAAGGACATGCGAGACGTGTTAACAAATAAAGCAAATGTAAATTTGAAAAGTTGGCAGCGGGCGGCCAGGACGAGGCAGGAAAAGGCTCGCGGCCGCCATAAAATGTGTTTTATTGAGTGCGGCCGTTGTCTCCGCCGCCGTGTGCGCGTGGGTGTATGTGTGTGTGTGTGATGCTGTGTAGTCCTTGTTGCGGGCGCTGTTATCCTTGGCAATAAAATAATAAAACGCGAGGACATGTGAGCGGCCGCTGCTGACGAATGACGACAGCTGGGCGGCGGAGGCGGAGATCGGACCCGGGCTGCTTTCAGTTGATGCTCCGCGCGAGATTCGTTTCCGGAAAATCATGCAGTCGATCGGCAGCCGCGGAGGAGCGGGCGGACATGTGAACGCGTCCCACGCTCATGCCGCCATTTGTCTGCTTCTTCTTGGAAGGGGCGGGGCGGGCAGGGCTTCGCAAATGTTGAACTTGAGCTGAAGCTGTTTGCGTTCGGGAGCAGATTCGCCCGACGGAGGGGCGGCAGGGGGGCAGCGCCGGGAGACGAATGGCTCATGCAAAGACAGATAAATTCGCCAGCTCCATCATTCGGCGCTCTCGGGCGGGGGACGGCATCGGGGCGAGCGAGAAATATTGCTCGCGATATGTTGAACGCGTTTAGACGAAATCGGAGAATAAATAACGGGGAGTCGACGTGGGGTGGGGAGTCTTTTGATGGAGCTCGAGTCGTCGATGTTATTTGCCTCGTGCTAAAGGGGTTCCGGACGCCGGAGGAGGCCGAGGACGAGCTGTACTTGGCCCAAACACACGCAATCGGTGTAATTTCGGACACTTTGGAGTCGATGGGCCAAGAGCCATCAGATCTGATCCGCCGAGAGAACCACGAGAGAGCCACGAGGATCCTGGCCACGGATTTAAATGCGGATTTAACGAGAGGCTGCAGTTGCTCCCCAAAGGCCCTTCTTCATTACGGGGCAGCGGACGGCCGCAGAGGCGAAATAAGTTTCAAATGGTTCAAATCAGAAACAATCATTTATTTTGCGATTTCGCTTCTGGCAAAAGTTTCTCTGGCGCGCTTTCAACGCTGCCGACGGACGGCGGGTGAAAGGGGCGGGGCGGAGGAGGTGGACAGACGGGTGGCCGGCCGCAGCCAGAGCAGAAAAACTTTCCGAGTTATGACACCGGGGAACGGGCTCGACAGCGGCCGGCCAGCCCGACGACGGCGGCGGGGAGCGAGCGGCGGGGAGCGAGCGGCGGAGCAGACAGTTGGATGTCAGACACGCCGCAATAGAAGTTGATGGCGGACACGAGCGAGCATACAAATGCAGCCGTCTGGCGTGCGGCTGGGCGCGTGTGTGTGTGTGTGTGTACGGCAAACAAATGGCGAGGATTTTTTGGCTCATTTTCCAGCAGTCATTCACTCCTCGGAGAGTCCGCAGACGGACTTCGCAGACTCGGTCGACGCCACAGACACTGAAACAGAATCCGCACACACACAGCGGGGACAAAAATCGGTTCGTTGTCGGTTTTTGCCCGGCAGGACGCTGAATGATAAAAGTCAGTGTACGTCGCCAGGATGACGGGGGCGGAGGACGGAGGATGCCAACGGACGTGGCGGGCCTCGGATGCCTCGCTCTGGGCTCCGATTTTCTAAGCCGATCCAAGCGCGCGTCCAAATGAGAAACTCCCGGCAGACGGGGGTGGAGAAGAGATTGGTTTCTGAAAGCGGTGGCAACAAAGTTCGTCGCAACCGGACGCGGTCCAACAGACCTCGGAGCCCTCGTCCGGGGAGGACGGGAGGGAGTCGGTGGCGAGGCCCCCATCCCGGTTTGATCCGAGGGACCGACTGAATCGAGCCCACTGTTCCCCATGTTTCGCAACTCTCGCAAAAACAGGGCCGGCAGTTGGCAGGAACTCGGGCCACCCCCGTCGCCCCCGCCCCGGAGTTTTGCGTACGCGTTTTTGCCGCCGGCGTCGCTCGTCGTTTATTGCTTTATTTCCCGAAATGAAAAGTTCTTGCGCTGCCAAATCGTTTCTTACATGCAATAAAGCACAGACGAACACACACATACGGGGTTGGGGCACACACACAGCCACACCGACACACACACAGACACACCGACTTAAGGCGCGCCCGCGTTTAAGCGCCGTCGCCGGTGTTGCCATAATTTCGCTCGCCCAACAACAACGACGGTGGCAATAACAACGACATCGGCCCGGCCGCCAAGGAGCAGAGCTCAAGGTCAGCGCAGACGGAGTCCTTGCGGCGGCTGGCGTTTTGTTGTTGTTGTGGTGTTTTTGTGACACAAATAAAGTTTGTCCACCCACACACACAAAGACAGGCACAAGGGACGAGGGGTGTGGGGTGTTCAGCCAACTACACTCAATAAATCTTCGCCATTGATCCTTGAAACGACACAGAAACAACTCAGGGAATGGGGCCGAGTAGTCGGGCGTGTGGCTGGCGCCAGCCGTCAGGAGTCGCCCATCTCCCCTCATTCGCACACCCGCAAGAAACCGAAACCGAGCACGAAGAAAACGGCGGCTCGATGAGAGGGGCGGTCGCCCTGTCGGCCCAAGGACATTCGCAACCAGGGCAGGACTGTGGAGCGCCTCAAGAGATTCCCGATCCTCGAGATCCCCAAGGGCGAGACGAAGAGAGAAGATGAGAATATATCCATTTGGTCAAAGGTAGTCAAAAGAGTTCCAGCCCCTCTCCAAAGGACGCACGTTTGAGGCACGAAAATCGTCGTGCGATTTGTATCAATATCTATTGTCCCCTTATCACTCTATTTAACTTAGGATACTCTTTGTCATTGTCATACATTCCGAGAGGATTGATCCGATCCCTGCTCTCCCCTGCCCACGGTCCGTCATGCCAGCGCTCCATTAAAATCCCGAAAAGCCGTTGGCCTGTCAAATATTTCGACATTTATTCCTTGGCAAACAAATTTCCCCGCCCGCTCGTTCCGCCGAGGCACCTGTCAACGGCGACCTCGGAGCCAGAGCCACAACCAGACTCCGTCCCCATCTTTGCGCCGGGTTCATGGAATCCCCATATTTCCAGCCTCAGCCTCCTCGCTCTTCGCCACCTTCTGGACAGACTCCGAAACACTGCACTTGGCTCCGGCCGACCCACTGCACGCCGACCTCCACCTCCCTCCCCACAATCCACCCTGCCCCTGGCGACATCCTCGGCCAGGCGAAGACAGGAGCGAGAGCCCGGTGGGCAGGAGTTGGAAGGGGCGGGGAAAGCACAGAACCAGGGGATGGAAGTACGGCGACACGGCGATCGCCGACCCCTCCCACAGACCGCGCGCCACGTGAAATAAATCTTGGCGAATCGCGGGAAAGCTGCAAGAAACAAAGTTCAACAGTCGGAGGCAGGGGGGCCGGGAGTGTGCAGCCGGAGGGACGACAGGAGAAAAACCTAAGCAAATTTAGTGCGCTTTAAATTCAGTTCCATTATTCGCCGTCCTCCGCTTTCGCTACGACGGTTTTTCTGTCTCTGGTCTGGTCCTTCGCTCGCCTTCGGATCACGGCGGCGGGGGGGCGCGGGGATGGCAGGGTCCTTAAACACCGCTATGGTTTATGTGGTGCAAATGCATGCACACACTCACACGTGCACTCGCGAGCCCTGCATCGCACTCGCGAGACGTGAAATAAAGTGCGGCTGAAATTTATGCCAAGCCCGGGTCGGTGGGGCGGGGCAGAGCGGCAGCGACAACAGGCGCGACAACAACAGCAGCAACGACAGCGACGGCAAGAAAGACGACCGGGACAAAAACCAGGACGATGGTCGAGTTGTAGAAGGAGGCGGCGGTACGAGGACGAGGGAAGCTTGTGTTCGTTCGTTCGCAGAATTTAAGTCAGCAAATGTTTAATAATATTTTAATTGTGGCCAGGACTCCGTCTCGTGTAATTGAATCAAGTGAAACGCACTAGTACAAGCAGAGGGAGGGAGGCAGTGGTGGATAGGATCTAGGATCCGAGGGATCGCGTGCGGATCGCTCGAGACGCGGAAGCAGCCGGTTCCCACGGCTCTCGCCAGTGACAGATCGGTTGCAGTCGCTGCTGCTGGATGGACGAATTCCCGGACTTAATTGGGAGCGATATTAATTAGATTCCACACAAGTCGCCCCCGGCCCTCGCGCCCGTCTCGATGTCGCCCGTTTCGGCGCTGTGGCAACGCTCATTGTTCGCCTTAATTGCGAGCCGGCGGGCCGGCTTCGGGCGGGAGCGAGAAGGGGCCGTGGCTCTAATTAAAGTTGTCACGCAATTGTCAAGCGTGTGTGCAGCACGCCGCCGCAACAACAACGACGACGATGATCAACTGCAACAACGACGGCGACGACGCCTCTGAGGACTGCACCAGATGCAGCGATGCGTGGCCGGTGCTGCGTGCAACAGTTGGTCGTCGTCGCTCGTCTGCAATTGGAACGCTCTGGTCCGACCATCAGCGAGTCGGCCGCGCCCTGCCGTACAGGGTGTCGCGGTGGCTTCAGCAGACACCCTGTATGTCGCCGAGGGAAAATTTGTAATTTTCATTTCATTAATTTACGAGCCCGTCGCCATTTGCTGCCCGCAGCGCGTAAATTAAATAATCGTATCTCCACGACACTCGCGCCCTACGTTCGGTCGGCGATCCCGCCATTGGAGGCGCTCCTCCACAGGTTCCACGAGAAGCCCTTTGTCCAAACCACGAGCTAAGAGCAGGCCAGGATTCGGATCTTGTGAAACGGTAGTGACTACTTCCTTAAATCGTACCAACAGCAAACGTTCGCATAGTAAACGGGCAAAAGTTAATCGTAGGAGCCAACAAAAAACCGCCTCAATAAAAGTACTCTTGCAGTGGTTAATGCAATCATTCGGTTTGTTAAAGTTATTCAAATAATTCAATTTCCGTGAAATGTGTACTATCAGTTCCAATATTTGTTGATTCCAGTTTCAATTTTCAAAATTCGGGATATTTAAACTATTTTGAAAAATAGTAACATATCCGAGTTCGAGCAGAGTAGTATAGTAAATTTCAAAATATTAAAAAACAGGGAGAAACAAGATCAGGCCCGACTTGCTCCGCGTCCGTGGAATACGTCGGTGACGACCGCCTGTAGCGCCCACCTTCATTCGGAGCGGAATTCCGATCGTTAGCGTCGCATGGAACGGGCTGCCGTCGCCAGTGTCGCTGGCTGTCGTGGAGCCCGTCGTCGCCGGTCTGCGGAGCGGGCAGCCGGGGGGAGGGGCAGAGCAGAAGGGCCGGCCTCCCCGTTCTCGTGAATATTCAACAGCTCTCGAATCGGGGCCAAGCGCATTGTCTCGGGAACTGGGCCCCCCGCATGTCCCTCACTCTTCCGAGATGTTCGGCCCTTGGCGTCTTCTTCGGCCAGAGAACTGATGGGCCCCCGAGGAGCTCCGAGTCGAGAGCGGGGAGGGAGGCGAGCATGTCGAGATTGTTGCCAGATCGATTGCGAGCAACTCCGGATTCCGTCGGGGAGAGCGTTCGACTGCTGGTTCTTGGAATTGGCTGAAATTCATTAGAGCCGGAGTCGGGGCAACGGGAGAGGGAGGGAAGGCGTCGGGAGGGCTACACCGAAGGATAAAAGTTTCCACCGCAGCAATGACGTGCCTGGCTGAACCCGCCCCAAACCGCAGCCTAGGCCGTTTGTAAGAGAGTAGGTGGGTGTGTATGTTTGTGTGTGGGCTGCTGGGTGCGTTCGTGCACGTGTGTGTGTGAGAGAGAGAACATATGACCCGGAATTCTAATTAGTTGAATGTGTATTCTCGGCATCCACCCCGCCCCCTGCGGTCTTCGGGGAAAGAAGCCGACGATTTGCGAGTCGCATTCCTTCATATTCGCCCCTGCCCCCGTCGGAATTAATAAAATTTATTATTCCGTGTTTCATTCAGATTTTTATGCCCCAACCCACTCGTGTGGCTTTTTCTGAGGCGTCGCCCAGCTCCTGCGATTGAAGCGGAAGCCGGACGGGGCATCGAGAGATCCTCCGCCGAGATATGCTTCTGTATCTGTGATTTCACTCAGTTTGTAAATCATTCCGTTTGCGGTTGGACGAGTGCCTTATCTTCCCCACACAGACACAGCGGGCGCCTCCACACACACACACACTCACACTCGGGAACTCTGTTGGAGTTGAGTTTTCTTCCCCCGTCCCATCGACCGACCGACTCAAGCGTCCTCTGCCCGACAGTGGGCGGCTGTCGGAGGCGGCGGATCCTCGGCCCCCTCGATGTGAACAGTGGGCTGAACTGATTGATCCGCGGAAGCTCCGGGCTTTCGGCCCCAGGCGCCGGCCTCGATTGCGAGTGGGGCTCGATGCGGTTTTAATTGAGCGCAAACATTAAATGCTCTTAACAGAATTTCAAAACGGCGGAATAATGCATTAAATGGCGTTTATTACCTTTTATTCAATATTTAATGGATTATCCAATTAGCGGAGCGCCTTTTTGGCGTTGTGATTGTTGTCCCGCTTCTTGTTGTTGTTGTTGTTGTTTTTGGAGCTGTTGAATTTTCGCTCTCACTGTTGTTGTTTATTATTCCAATAGGATGGTGCTTTTCTGCAACGATGGTGTTCACTCTGTGTCCCACTCAAAGGACAAACGATACCATGATGTTCATCGAATTAATTGGCAACGCTCTGCACTCGACCATATGGCAACGCCTGCGGTGGAGTCTGCAAAGAAGAGGAACAATAACAATTATATCAACAAATGCATCGGGAATTTATGCGGAAATAATGCGAGTCGATGAATTATTGAACACGTCGCTTAAATCAACCGAAAACGAGCGACTGCTGCCGCCCCTCGCCCCCACCCTCCGGGGACCTTCGTCGAAGGTCGGAGCGCGTGTTGATCGCCGGTTGAGCCATTACGTAATTGAGGCGAGGAGAGGGGCCGCTGCCCCATAAGTGCTCTGTCGCCCCTCCACCCGTCCCCATCCAGGCGAAGAAGTCTTGTGTCATGCGTGCTTTGAATGGTCACAGCTGCAACAACGACAACGAAGACAACGAAGACGAGAAAACAAGACGTCCAAGTGCAAGTCGACAGAACAATATCAACAATAACAAAAGCAACAACACGTGCACGCTCGGCCTCTTCCGACTCGAATTTCGAGCAACTCTTTGCGCTCTCTCGTCAGAGGTGTCGCTCCCGGTTGTTGTTGTTGTTGCTTCTGCTGTAATTTATGAGAGGCGACCCTTCGTTTCCTGCCGCGGTGTCGGTTTTCAGACCGGTCGTTGCCGTCCCCCCTCTCTCCCTCCCTCCTCATCCCTCCTCGCCAGACCCCAGTCGTCGACGTGGGCGCAATTATTGCGCTCTTTGCGTTTTCTTTAATGCTGTCGAAGTTGTTCATGAGGGGTTATTGTTGTTGTTGCTGCTGTTGTTCTTGTCGTGCTCTGTCGCCGCGGCGGAGAACGACTTCCTCTGCCCTCGGGTCAGGCGGCGGCGTTGCGTGCGGAGCCGACCTGGACGACGATCGGCGGTCGGCGGCCGGAGTCGCGCGAGTTAATGGAGAGATTAGACATTTAATTGTTGTAGTTGTTGCGTGTCGCAGCAGTCCACTTCCTGAGCCGCCGGCTTCCGCGAAACGAACCGACGTCGGCCGTTCGTTCTCTCCGAATCCCCAGACCCGACCTCAGAGCAACGCATCAAACGAGTCGAGTCGAGCTCGAGGGCCTGTTTCCGACGACCCCCGCCGACCTCAGGGGGGGTGAGGCGAAGACTCAGCTCCTCTTTTTCGCCGCCGGACGTTGCGAATCTCGAGTGCTGGCCACGTCACTCAAGTGGCGGGTGAGTGGCAGCGTGTGTGAGGCTGCGAGTCTTGTGTGAGGGCGCCTGCGAATGACAGGCTGTCGCTCCATCCGCCTTGTGGCTTCCTCGTCCTTCGCCGGTAGCCGGACAACCTCCCAGAGGTCACCTTTCCAGTGACGAAACCAAAGAGTTCTTATCGCCTCCCTCCGACTCTGACATTGACGTCGTCCCGCTCGCGACAACAGCAGCGAGCATCATCGCTGTGTAGACTTTGGAATCGCAGCAGCGACGACTGTTGTTTGCGCAATCGGCGATCGATGCGTCGACCGCGCAGTCGAGGGGACGGTGCTCAAATCGGGGCGACGGTCATCACATCGACAACAACGCGACAGCAGCGGTGACGACACGATGTCAGCTGGCACCGAGGCGAGGTTTGGCCGAGTGGAGCGACCGCGTTCTGTCACCAGCCGACGGGGCTCCCACGGCTGCTCGGAAGCCGGCGCTCGGTCTGTTTGCATACGCGTCCGGAAGAGGAAGCGACGGGCCAGAGGTCGACGGGTTCGATCGGGGCGAGGAGGGCCACCGACTCCGAGACGATGGCGCCCTGACAGCCGTTGACGAGGTGGAACTCGTTCCGTGGAACCTCCCGGCGTCCCACCCCGCAGCGCCAAAAGATGATCCAACCAAATCCGCGAGCCCGCGCCCGCCCGTCTGTCTCTGGATCTGTGTCTGCATCTGGGTCCAAGTGGCGTGTGTGTGGTTGGCGGTGTTTGCTCGTGTGGGTCGACTTTCTTTGAAAACTCAATATTATTTATTGCGACTTTCTACCGCGCTCCTCACCGCAAGCGGCGCCGAGTGAAAGAAACTATCTGGCAGATAATAATTACGTGTCGCTCCGCTCTGATGGGGAGGGGGCCGCGGAGCTGCTCCAATTCCGATTCGATTCAACTCCGATGCGATGCGATGCGAGTCGATTCCATTTCCAATTTCAATATTTATTTGTGCTGATTCGTCGCCGCGCTGGGATCGTTTGCTTTTCCGCAGCGTAATGTCGGTAATCGCCTTACGAGAGACAGGGACGGAAAACCCTCCGCGCTCTCACGGCCGCGGTCGTGGAGCCGAGGCGTGGGGCGAAGACAAAGAGGCCTCGCTCACATGGCCCGCACTCTCTCTCTCTCTCTCTTCCACTGGCTCCATCTCTATTACAGCGTGGCAGGCCGTCCGTCCGTCTGCCTGTCTGTCACTCAGCCTCGTCGTGCGCTCCAGTAAAGCATTCATTATTTATTTATCCATCGGATTATCCTTTAAACGTACTTACAGATACAATACACAGATACCGCGTCAGCCCCCCCCCCCCCCCCCCCTCGTCGGATGCTCGTGAGCTCGATAAATCGAACTCAATAATAATATTCGAACATTAGTGCGGACGTTAGGCTTTGTTGTTGCCCCGGGTATCTGGCTGGAAGGCGGGAAGCAGGAGGAGGCGCAAAAGCGAGTCGAGTAAACATCATCGCAAACGTAAATAAATAATGCGCCGCCCCCGCCCCGGGCTCATGTGGGTCCCGACTCCGGTTGCGAGTCGGCTGAGTCTGCGAAATAAACAAAAATTAGATGGCATCGCAAGGACACCACTACACCCACACACACACGCATACGGCGTCATCGCTCCATTCGGCAAAACAAGCCCATAAAGGACGAATTTATAAATTTAATCCCCGAGCCCGGCGAGGATCCCAGCTACAATATGGCGGTGCTCACGGAACGAACGAACACGAGCTGCGGCCGACTGACGAGGGTCGGCGGACGAGGGGACGAGGGCAAGGGATGGAATCCGCCTGTCGGGATGTGCGAAATCTCGTCCAATCTTCGGTTATTCAAATTCGAGTCTCACGGTCCATAAAACCGTCGTTGCCATCCCGCCTCTCGGATCGCTTTTGTGGCGAATCGCAACAGCCCGACGCCATCCCAAGCACGGTCCCTGTTGTGGGCTACCAGTCCGCCCTCACTTGGAATCCTTCCGAGGAACCGGAATGGGGTCGAGAGTCGTGACCGGGGTCGGATCGGGGACTGGTCCCGAGGTCAGCGACGACACTGAACCCAATCCTCGTTAGCGTACCAGCAGGGAGGCCGTCAAGGCCACTGTGGCTTCTCGGAATCAGCGGACTCGGGTCGCAGCCCCAGCTCCGGGGACGGCTGGAGACTTGGGCCGAGGAAGCGGTGGGTGAAGAGGCTCCTGAATCATCACATCTCCCCGATACATGCCGACCCTGACGAGCGCCGTCTGCCCGCGATTGGAGCCGAGGGCCGCCACCCAGGGGGACGCGTGCAGACTTCGAGTGGCTCCTGTTGTTGTTCTCGTAGCTGTCGCTCTTGACGGCTCAAACGAACTCGGATCCAGCGGAAGGGGGGATGGAGTGTGGAGAGAAGACGTAAACAAAGTCAACGAGTAAACAACATGCGAAACCCGAGCGGGTCGGGGGTGGCGCGGGCGAGGACTGAAAGGCAAACATCCTGCTGATAACTTATGCGGAGTGTCAGCGAAGACTCCGTCGAGGGCGGCTCGCGACCCAGGTACTTCCGATCCTCGAGCAGCCCTGAGTAACCGCGAGTGGGCCAATGGCGGCCACTCAGATGCCGCGAGTGCTCGAGCAGAACTCTGTGAGATGGCTTCCAAATAAATCGAGGGGTTCGCGGAAGACTCTTCCATGAAAGACTCGGAGTCATTTCATTGCGATCGCTCCATCTTCCTCTCGTTCTGGCGAACGTCCTCCTCGAATTACGATCGCCCCTGGGGCTCAGCTCGAAGAGGCGTCGCCTGCTTCAGACATTCTTCTTCCAGAACGAGGCAACCACGACGGAGACGAAGACGACTGAGGACAGGCGCGGGGACGCGGCCGCCACTATGGAACAGGAAACGTCAGCTGAGGCCGCTGCTAGAGATAATGACCCGAGAAAATGTTAAATTGATGAACGATACGCGGAATGGGAGCAGCTGCGCGGCGACCGCGATCGCGCAGAGACCGGGCTCCGCTCCAATAACTCTGCAGCAGCCCCTCGCAGAGCTGGCTTGATGGGCTCGCGAAGATCGCGCCGTGATTGGGGCGCGGCGAACGGGCCGTCGACAATCGCGACAATCAGCCGGTCGTTGCTCTGGCCGATGCCTGGCCGCGGTGCCCCACTTCGGGAGCAGCTGCTCCGCGGGCACCTTGAACCAGCCCGCGAGAGGCGGCCCAACCTGTTCGACGCGAGCTGTTTCTGCCTCGGACCCTCGCAGCTGGGGATCCGCGATCCGGACGTCGACAGCGGGAAGCGATGGCTGAGCACGTCCTCCCGCGGGGCGAAAGACGCGACCCCGGCCCAAGTCTCGAGTCTGCGCAGGGCTCGGATCGAGGAGAAGCGCGGAATCGCCGGATTGGACCGGGAAACCCAGCCGAGATCGAGGCGCGCTCGTCGACTGTGACCTCTGCCGCAGGTGGCATGGAGCAGGGAGGGGTGGCCGCCCGCTGCTCCCTCATGGAGCCCCACTCGCGGCGATTGTGAGAACCGAGCCTCAGGGCGCGGAGGCGACGCGGGGGGCCGCGTGCGAACAGGTTCCGCTAACGAGACCCGGACTCGAACGAGAACCTCGCCGGTGGCCCCTTTAATGACATAATTTCGGCTGCTCCGCGGTTCTTCGTGTAGTTGAGAATTCGCTCGCGCTCGGCGACGCATGCGACGTCGCCCAACGGTGGGAACGAAGCCACCTCAATCGAGGCCGGAAGGTTCTCGGCAGCTCGTTATAACGGGATCATGATGCCATCGCCTTCCAGCCAGGTAGCGATCGCCCGGTCACGCGACTCGAGGGAACCCGGGCGACTTTCACTGCGGCGACGAAACCGAATCAAGTTGCGTCGAGCCCGCTGCAGCCGAAAGCGAAAGTCGCATCTGCATCTCGACCCAGTGTCTGCGAGGGCAGCCGACCATCTACGACTACGCCTCTGCCTACATGTGTCGCTCGCTCGGGGCTCGGGCCGGGGGCGAAAGTGAAACGCGCGGCGTCTCCGTAACTCACGGAATCAGATGTCGTGTTGATTTCCCGACGTCACGAGCGCCCGCAGCTTCGCGCTCTCGCGGATGCCGGGGGTGGGGCGGATTTTATGACGTGTCGCGTCCGCCGCGGCGAAAATAGTTTATGGCGGCTGTCGGCGTCGTCGTCGTCGAGTGGTTGATGGGTCTTCGATTTCCGAGTTCGTGGAGAAAAGCGAAACTCGAGACACGGGATGCGCGTCTTCGGAGGAGTCGCGAGGCGAAAGGGGTCGGGTCCCCCCGGTTCGAGGGACCCGGAGGTGTCGGGGCCCTCGAACGCGATCCATCGATGGATGGTTTCGTCCCCTTCGCCTTCGCCAAAAACGCCATTTACATGGGGAATGTTTTCGCTTTGCTTGTTGACACTCTTGTTGTTGTTGTTGCTGATGTTATTGGGATTGTGTGGTTGATGTCGTTATTGTTATTGTTGTTGTTGTGATTGTAGCAATGCGA
Organism: Coelopa frigida; assembly: GCA_017309665.1. Lineage (NCBI taxonomy): Eukaryota > Metazoa > Arthropoda > Insecta > Diptera > Coelopidae > Coelopa > Coelopa frigida. Next base: position 7,971,343 of record CM029563.1, read on the forward strand.
TCGAACACAATATGTATCGCAATCCATTGAAAGCAATCCGAGCGATCCGTCGCGGCGAGCGAGCGGAATTTTTTCGGTCGGAAACGAAATGGAACGAAACGAACGCGACGGAGGTGAACGGGACGAGATGGAGGGGAACGAGAGGGATGGAGGGGGTGGAGCGGGGTTCGGTGGTGAGCGGAAAACTCGATTTCTGCCCGAGCAATCAACGGCCATCCCCCACAACCGCCCCCCATCGGTTCCCCTTTGTGGATTCTCCGTGCGGCATTGTTGTTGTGGTTTTTGTTGCTATTGTTGTAATGTATCTACGCACACATTTGTTCACATTGAATAAATGTATGTATATTGTTTTTATAGTTATTGTTGTTGTTTTCTTGTTGCCATTTGTAGTTGTTCATATTGATGTTGTTATTATTTATGTTGTTGTTGTTGTTATTGGATTGTATTTCATATCCATCCATTATCTGGCCACAAATGTTTTTCTGTTCGACTGTTCGAAACTGTTGTTATTGTTATTGTTGTTGTTTTTGTTGCTGCAGTTTTTGTTTGCCCTCTCGTTGTTGTGATTGCTGTTGTTGGCGATGTTTTTCCCTCCGATGTTTTGTTTTCCTTTTTCTGCTGGGCAAAAAATGCCGTACATGAATCGCTTGAGGCGACCGCAAGGTGCGTGGCTCAATCCCCAAATCCCCTCCCTTTCCCCCATCCATCATGGCCCACCCTCTTCTCAGCACCACCTGCTCTCCACCCCTCCTTAGCCAGCTGTCGACTTTTCTGTGTCAATCAAATGGGTTTTAAGAGAAAAAAAAGAGACCCCAATGCTACCAACAACAATAACAATGGCCACTATTGCCACAACAACAAAATTTGAGCGAGGTACAAATTCCGCAAGTCGAGGCCTCTTAATGGATCCATTGTTGTTGCCAGTTGTTGTTGTCGTCCGCGCTTCACACGTTGCGTCACGTGACACCGGGGCAGCTGCGAATTCGTTCCCATTGCAGTTCACACACGACCCGACCGACCACGCCCCCTTTCGCCTCTAGCCCACTGCCCTCCGCCTTTCGCTCTTTGAGCTCTTTGTTGTTGGACGACGATAACCGTCCACAGGTCGCCGAGATTTGCGACATAATTATTAATGTTTTCATTAAAATTCGGAAAAGCACGTCCTTCCCGGGCCGAAGGGGGCGTGGCGAGGCGGGCGAACCTAGTGCACGAGGTCAGTTTAGAGCAAAAGGGGCATGGTAGGTGGTGGGCAGGTCATCGCGGCGGTATTTATTATGCAAATAATTTTAATTGCAGTTTTATTTATTTTGGCGACAACAAACACTGCGCCAACGACTACACAATGTCGATGAAAACGAGAACCTAAACAGCAGCAACAGCAACAACAACAATGTGCCCACGCCAGCAACAGAGGCAACAAAGGCAGCGGAATCGTCAGCAAATAAAATTAGCAATAATTCTGTAATTAATTGCGTGCGTGCGCGTCTCGGAGGCGTCGAGGGCGGGGCAGCGTGTTTGGAAAACGGCTCAATTAATTTGGAGGAATTCAATTAAGGCCGCCGACAGACTGAGGGGGGTTCGGTCGGAAATTTCGTCAAAAAGGACAAGAAGTCGACATAAGAAGAACATCCTTCCATGGACTCTAGAGGGACGAGCGGAAGAAGAGGGGCGATCGGTTCCGCCTCCGAGCAATCGTCGATTTTCGCCACTCGCCGCTTATTCCGCCATTTGTCGCCGTCGCTTCCCAAATTTGTGATTGTCTGCGCGACACCTCTCGGGCCGAGTGGTCTTCGATTCCCTCTGACACCCTGCGAAGGACTCGATTTCACTGCGAATCGCGCCATCGACGTCCCTTTGGACGACACCGCCGAGGACTCCAGCAAGAGCAACGACAAAGGACGAAAGCGAGAACAAGAAAGGGGCCGACCCAGGGGAGGCGGCCGAGGGACACGAAATCGAAAGAAGTCCCGCAGCTGCGGAGGACCTTGAGTTGTGCTATTTACGAGGCAGCCCGAACTCTCCGGAACGGAGCAATTGTTGCTTCTACCCGACCTACTTTAGACGCTCCTCCGGCTCCTTCAGTGCCTCCGAGGGCGTTGCTTCGGCTGCTGCATCTCCGACTCCACAATGCTTCGACCTGATTCGGTTCCGTTCCTGCCTCTCTCCTCATTTCGACGCTTTTCATTTGTGAGGACAGTTGCTGTCTCTGTGATCCAACAGATACAGCCGTCCTTGTCGCACCTCCACCGAAATAAATGGGCCGCGACTTCTGCCGCCCCCGACCTCGGCGAACTGATGGCAAGTGTCTGTCGGCGCTGGAAGCAACTATCTATCCAGCGCTCACATGAAACCAATCGCTGCCTCGCATTTGAGTGGAAATTAATTAAGCTCAGTCAGCAAAAACTTCGGCTCGCACACGGACAGACGGACAGACATCCACACACGACTGTCGACACACAGATACTCCCCCCGGGCTCGGTGGCCGACGGGCAGCGGGTGGCGAATAAATTTATTAACGATATGAATATTTGCTTTGTTGGCTGAAATGTTTGAAAATATCATTAAAATTGTAATTTGCGCAAAGTATCTGCGTATCTGTGTATCTTCGAAATAACAGCGCAATAATGCCGTAATTAAAATTACGATTTTCCGCCGCTCGCCGCCCATCGTGGATTATTAAATCTGAATTATTTCGGACAGGAGTCGAGCGCACGAGGCTACTCCCGTCCCCGAAGGTCCCGGAGCCAGAGACGAATCCTGGCCCCGATTCACGTCGTCCCCTCCGCCCTGGACGGACACGAGTCGCTCCTAGACACAGATTCGACACTCGACGCCGTCGTCTTTGTCCATGGGGACGCCGGAGAGCTCTCGCTCGAACGCCCGAATTGTGGGACGAGGACGAGTTGTGGCTGTCGTCGCCTTGTTGTGGATATCGAAAAGCTTGGTGAACGAGAATGACTTTGATGTTCGACACGACGCTCGCCTCAAGTGCCTTTGTTTCGGCGACCTCGAGTCCAGGTGGCTCTCGAGCCCCGGCTCAATTCCTACGTCGATCTGTCCTCGAGTGGGGCGAGGCCGTCGATCGATCTCCGTCGACACCCCGCCCAGCTGACGGCGAATCAATTCGGCGAATTGAAACCAACCGAGGTGCACACACACACAATCACAACCCTTCACAACTGTGTCAATAATTGCGGGTCTTCGCGAGCCGACGTCTCGGAATCTGGCGACACACGAGCCGCACCAAGACGAGATGGAAACGCCCTCGGGGCCGGACAGTGGGCCGAGTGTTTGCAAATGAACGCGGGGAAGTTTCTGGAAACTCAGGTGTCGAGTTCCTCCGAGATTCGGGGGGACAGCGAGGTGGAAAGAACTCGATCGGCGTCCCCTGAGCACCCTTCGTTGGGGCTGTCGGTCGGGTTTCGATCGGACGCTCGCTTTACCCCGTCTCCGTCTCCGCCTTCGTCGTCGTCTCCGAAGCAAAAGCAGTTGCCGTCGAAGCAGCCGCAGTGACTAATTCTCAGAATTATGCGATGATGTCAACTCGGATTCAGACACTCGCCTTTTCTGTGGGGCGGCGGGGGGTGCGAGTTCAAGTTGCAGCGAATTGGAATCGGCGCCGACACCCTGTATTTGCGACGATGTTGTGGTATCCAACTAATTAGCAGCGAGGGGCCCGGATGTGGGGATCTACAACGGCAACAACATCAACAGCGCCACATCGAAGCAGCAAGTGCGAGGAGAAAACCTGTTCCGTGATCGTTGGACTCTCGCCTCATCGTAGTCGAACGGACCGGAGAAGGAGGAGAGTGGGGAGCGCTGTGATAGAGATAGAGAGAGAGAGAGAGAGCGAGAGATTTTCAGGTTCTGAGCGGTTGTCGGATGCGAGTATCTGCGGAATGCGCGTATGCAAAGACAGCGGCTTCGTCGGCTGTCAGGGGCCAGATACCAGATCGTATCTGCGATGCATTGCAACAACGAGAACATCGGCAAGAACAACAACAACAAGAGCGACAGCAACGGCTACACCAACATCGACAGCAAGAACAACAACATCGATAGCAAGAACAACAACAAGATCGGCAGCGACGGCGACAAGCGAAGCAGCAGCAGCAGCAGCAAGAATTGACAGCCGAACATGTGGTCGAACCACAACGACAAGCGAACACGAAATAAACAAATATTTTGCAGCAGGTTGCATCTAGCGAATGCATTAACACACACACGCACAGCTCACACACACAGCCACAAGCGCACGCACACTCCCGGGGACGGCGTGTCGAGCCAGCAGCTGGAAATCTGGGGCGAGCGGAGGAATTCGCGCACAGACGCGCAACAATGTGGCCGACGGACAGATGGACGGACGGCTGCGACAGATACAAGATGCATCGACAAGACTTCGACAAGGCAGCCAAATCGCCGTCTGTCTTTCCATCTATCCGCACGGCCCGTCGCATCTGTCGGATAGCAACTGACGTTTGCCGATACGAACAGTTGGGAACACCGAGTGTCCGCAAAGGATTTGTACCGATCTGGAGCGGGCGTGGCCGGGAACGCGGTCGGCCCCACGCCCCAGTTCGATCGGAGGCCCGAGCCAAGAAACCAGAGCTTCGACAACGACCGCGGACAGACAGATGGGATCTATTCCGGAGGCCCCGTTCGAGCTGGGATTATGCGAAAACGGTGCCCATCCATCATCGGTCCTGAATAGACTGAAACTGGTTCCTCCTGGCCGCCTCGTTCTGCTGTCGCCAGGGACAGAACGGAACTGGTTTCGACGATCCGGCGATCGATCGGCCGTCGCCTCGCCTCATGACATCAGATCACACCGAGTTGTCGCAGCATCACCTGAGCCGGCGACGAGTTCCGAGGGCGCTCTATGCAAATGGCCGCGGCCGCCCTTCGCGTTCTCGACAAGTGTGAGCGCCCCCTCCCTCCCCGGCCCATCCGCCCAGCTCGTTAATAACTCGCAATTAACGACGGCGACGGCTTCGATTTGGAATGTTTTAATCGCGGCCCGCCGACCCGTCTCGGAGGGCGGCCGTCGGGGCGGGGGCTCTGTTTGCCTGTCCCATTGACACCCGTCGCGAGTCAACAGACGGGACCTCGATAGTGGTCGCCGCAGCCCCCGGAACGAGCGGACTACACGCGGAAGGGTGGAGCGGCCGACTTTCCCTGCAGCGATCGATCGATTGTTTGTCAGCTGATTCCGTGTTTGTTTGCTTGCTTGTTTGTTTGGTCGCTTCTGTCGTTGTTGTTGCTGTTTACTCGGCTCCGAATTAATTTGGGTCGAGTCAACAACACGCAATCACTGTCGGCGATCACGCCGCCCAGCGCTGGAGTGGGACGTGATCGAAATCGGGAACCAGGTCGCAGATCGAGCGAGTCGAGGTCGGACCCAAAGTCAGGGTGGCGAGCGGGACGCGAAATATCAAGAGGAACCCGGATGGAGCAGGAGACGGAGCTTCATAGAAATTGCTCTCGTCGACTCCGACGAGGGCAACATTTTTGCGCGGTGAGAGGTTGGGGCTCGAGCAGCAGCCACAGCAACGCAAATGTTTTCCAGGAACAATTCCAGCAACGGAGCCAACGAAGGGAACAAGCACGTAGATGGAATTATTCATTCTGCAAACAAGTGGTGCAAATATTTAATTAAGGACCCCAAGCGCCCCACCTCCGCCCCTGGGGGCTGCAGTGAGAATGACGTGTGCTCGGGTGTGTGTGAGACGGCGGAGACGTTGACGCGCCGACTTCGGCGACTTGAGCGACTTCATTTGACGCGACTAATCAAATTATGCGGGTCGTCGAGGCAGCGAAGTAGCGCTGCCTCGACGACCCCCGCACCGCCCTCTTTCGTTGGGCTCGAGAAAGCGACCTCGAATTCGGGCCTCCGTCTTCTCCTGGCCTGGGCCTCGCTGCGATTCATCGTGACCACTTAGGAGCCCGCGCCTAAGCATCAAGGTAAATTTGCTTAAGAGCGTCGCAGGCCGCCCCCGCGCCCCGCCCCGCGGTCCGACTCCACGACTTTCCTCGGCTTCCTCCCAACTGCGCCGCCTCCATTATTAATGATGCCGGGCCGAGTGAGTCTGCGTTTCCGCACAATAACTTTGAGTGCCACTTGGGCCCCGCTCTCGCCTCCTCTGCCCCTCCGGCACTGTGTTGGTGTGGCTGTGGGTGTGCGTGTGAGCAAGACGTCTGTCCGCGAGCTCCCGTGTTTACCGCTCGCAAACATTTATTGACACGAAGAAAACGAGAAAAACATGAAAATTAAATATTTGTCACGGTTTGGATGCGTCCTCGGGGCGGAGTGGGGCGTGGTGCGGGGCGTCAAGGGCCACTATGTGTGAGCAGTTATCACCCGGGCCGGATTAGAAGCCAGTCACAAGGGGCTGCGGAGCCTGGATCGATTCGGCTCCTGGTCACTGACTCCGGTTGGGACGTCGAGGGAGGCCATAAATCGCCGTCGTCGTCCACCCAGGGAGGGCAAGGTCGCCGCCTCGGAGGGGCTGAGGACTGAGCTGGCCCGGGGCCACCGGAGGACACTCGACCACCCTGACCCCTGACCTCTAATTAAGGAGCTGTCACTCGGCCGCCGCCGGTCGACGTCGTCGTTAAGAAGGGAACCTGACAACCGGGCCCCTGTGCCCAGCCTAATTAAAGTCTGCTGAAATATTCAGGCCCAGGAGCTCCTTGGAGAGCGCGCGGGATGCGAGGCGGAGGCGCCGCCAGAACTCGGGCCCAAGTGTGTAAATATTTTATTCGCTGCGAGCGGCGCGGCGACTGCGGCGCGGCTGAGCGGAGAAAGGTCACCTGGCAGCTGATAACCTCGATTCGAGTACAGACGCGCGAGTCTCTCGAGTGAACCTCCAGGAGGAGCAGGAGGAGGAGGCCCGCCGCAGCGAGTTGGCGACGTGTGTCGGGTCGTGTTCAACAAGCGGTCGGATCCACCACCCCTCCCGCGCCCGTTTAATTATCGTAATTTATCGACTCTTTCTCGGCGCTAAATCATCGCCATCGTCTCCGACATGCTGTTGTCGCCTTAGTTGTTGTTGTTGCGTTTTATCGACTGGAATCGAATGGAATCGACTCGCTTCGAGTGGCGCATTCTTGAGATACTTTGTATCTAGCGCACGTCGGCCCCGCTGCCGCTCGACGCTCGCACGCGTCGGCAGGCGGTCAGCGCATTCGTGAGCAGCATCTGTGTCCGCATCTCTATCTCCAGGCGCGGGGCGAAATTGAAGACGAGGCGGCGTCGCTTCAGAACTTAATTGATTTCTGCTGTTATGATTGAGAACGCTCGTCGTGCGGGTCGGGCGAGGCGGGGGAGGGCGGCGATCTATTTTCGGTGTTTGTTTATCGCGCGGATACACGACTTTCGCCTTCCGCGCGAGATACACACGGGCGAATCTTCGAGGGCGAGTGCGAGGCGGCGTCGAGGACGCGCGAGGGCCGCCGTGAGTCACGCGGCTCGAACGAAATCCAGCGCCTCCAGCGACGCGCCAGGTCGCAAGAAATCCGAGTGCGTCACCCGACGCAGCGACGCAACCGACTCTTATCGAGCCGATATCGAGATAGCGGAAGCCCGCTGCCCGATAAGATAGCGGCCCAGGTGGGGCGGGCGAGCGACGGGCTCCAGGTTTATTGGCCGCCCCGGTTTCCGACATCGATTCCCGACGACAGGCGCTCCGTGGGCCTCAAAAGACAGGGCCCGATGGGTGCAATTGCAAAACGTCGAATGGGCCAATCGCTCCTCTGTTTGCTCAATTAACGAGCTCCGTCCGTCCGTCCGCCCGTCTCGCTGTCTGTTTGTCGTCGCCGTCGTCGGGCCGTTGTTTCCCCAGTTAATTTGTTTGATCTGAATCGTTGCGCAACCAGCCGCCTCAACCTTGGGCGGCGTCGGCCCGCTCCAATTGCCGTCTCCCCCCTCGCGGTCCAGCCCAGCCTCCAGCGGCGCCGAAATGTTTGTGTTTGCCTGGCATTGTACTTGAGAAACTCGCGCGGTATCTGCCGAGGCGCCCGTCGCCCTAAGCGGGCTGTAAATCTCCTCCATGGACCCTTATCGGGGCGAGCATCATCCCAATGTCGCCTCTTCAAGGTCCCAAGGTCCCCACCTGGCTGACGATCGGCCCCAAACATGAATTCTATCGGCTTCTTCCACTGGCCTTCGGGACTCACCTTGTGTGTGGAAGGATCCCTCGCAGGCTGCAAGCGGCGGGAACGTTAATCCAGGGATCGCGGTGCAGTCGGCACCGGGCGACGTGGGCCACGCGGGTCGGTGGTCACTGTTCACGCGCGGCACGGTGGCGGGCAGCAGCTGACCGCGGACACAGATTCGCGAGCGCGGCAGCAGCGTCGTCGCCGTCGGCAGCAGTTGGCGAGCGGTTCGCCCGAGTCTGGCTGCTCAGCGGCGGGCTATCGGTGTGTCACTCGCGTGCGTGTGTGTGCCCGCGTCACTCGTCGGTGTTGGCGGGGGGCGCGGCGAGGGCCGTCGCACGTCAGCGCGATCGAGGGCGTCGTGTAGCGCGGTGTCGCAGGCGAAACGAGTTTTCGCACGGTCGTTCGGTTCTCGGCGGTCGTATCCACGTCCGCTCCGCTCCAAGTGTTCGACTCAACTGCCGAGCGCGGCGCTGGCCTCGAGCGGAGAGAGCGCTGCCCGCGCGGTGCCGCTGAGAGTGAGCGAGAGAGGGCGAGCGTCGATGCGAGGTTCGAGTCTCGGCTGGCGAAGCGACGACGGCCCGACTGCGCGCTCTCACGACTGGGGGTTGTTCTCTCTCTCTCTCCGGAACGCTCTCTCCGGCAGAATGTCTCTCTCTCCGAGTGGGGCCAGTTTCCGACGTCAGATGGCGCTGTGGCCTCCTCGCAGCTATCGCTCCCGCCCCTTGCGTCCACGAGGTCGACCATCGACCGTTTGTTTACAATTGCGCCTCGGTCTCGCTCACTCTCACGCGACTTCGCGCTGCGTGGAATCGTTGCATCCGCGACATTCGTGCAACATGCTTCCACCCCACCCCCGTCCACTAATCGCGACGAACTCAATCGAACGGCGGATCTCGCGCTCTTCCTGCCCTCGGTTTTGGGAATCGCTTCCCTGCGGACGCTCTTTGTGCACATATGTGAAGTGGTTGTTGGTGGTGCTTTTGTTGTTGTTGCTGGTCTGGTGCCGCTCCCACCCAGCCTCATCGGCGCTGCAGCCGGCCACTGCTCACCCTCGTGCCCCTCGGGCAGGGGATTCCACAGCAAGTTCCCATTAGACGCGAATTAAGTCATAATTGAGCGATGAATGAAGATGAAGTGGCGAACATGCGCGGCTGAGGGCTCTTCACGACCCGCCCTCCCGCTTTAATCCGTTCGACAACACTCGAAAGTGTTGCACATCCGGCCCGAAACCGATCGTCATCGGGGGCACCTTGGACTCCCTCTCTCTCTCTCTCTCTTGTCCTGGAAATTATTCGATTGACCACAGAGAAACCCAGGCAAAACCAAGTTCAGGTCCATGCCTGGTTCATTTTTATTCATATGTATGGATACCCAATCGTACAATCCCAAGATTTCTGGACTTGCTCAGGCAGACAGCGTGAAGCCGATGATAATGAGATCGTTATTGCGAAATAAGAGGTCGTGGTTCCAGGCCGTCACTTGACGAGGTCTCGTTTCAGGAGGCTGTCAATGGGTCCGAATGTTTTACTCTCCCTCTTTGATATAGCACAACGCATTGACACCCGACGCTATGCAGACGTGAATGTGTATGCAAAGCACTCAAGTGTCAATACAAAGCAACGACACAAACAAACTCAAGGGCACAAATCGAGCAACAACAACGCCAAGTAGAGACGGACCCGATCGCCACGGGGAAGAGACCGGAGCAATCACACATTGGTCACCTCGGACTACCACTGGGACGGACTCCGTGTGGGTCCACGTGGCGAGGCCTACTCGGTTCCTGGAACGCTGTCCGGCGATGGGCAGCAGCGATCCTGGATCCCTCCGGAACCGTGTTTGCGCCATCCTCCGCTGCGGCTCGCCACCAGGCAATTAGTTCGCGGTCGCCTCTGGAACGCCCGCCTCTTCCGCCCGTGGGGCAAGAGCGGACCCGGTTCATGTTGCACTCGGTCCATCCGTCCGTCCGTCTGTCCATTTGTCTCTCGGACACGTGCTAGATGCTGCGCTGCCCGGTCACACCTGCGTCGAGTCGGCCGCCGCGAGCTTTAATTGAATTAACGACCGATTCGCTCGATCCGACTGCGCTCGGCTCCAAGTGGACTCTTTGTCCGGCGAGGTCGACCCTTCTCCTCGCCTCGTCGCGTATTTCTTTGAACTCGTCCACGCTGATGTGCTGTTAGCTCTTAAGTAGCGCTCGGAGCCCTGTCACCGACGTGTGTTTGCGCCCAGCTCCCGCACCCCGGCCCCACTCGGGCACCGGTGTCAATTCGCCTCAGCTCGGATCGAGACGCTTCCCAGTGTGCGCCAGGTGCGGCCACGACTCGAAACCTCGGAATGCAATGCGTTTGTAGCCGTCAATCTGTGGTTCGCAATGACAACCGAGCTGTCCGTCTTCGTCTGGTTTTCTACATGGACACTAGGAGAGCAGCCTAGAGAACCGACGTTAGTGGACATCGAGTCCGGAGTGCTTTGTGAGCAGGCTTCTAGATTCCAAATATCACCAGAACTCTGCCTTAATCCTCTGTTGAATACGATTTCGTTCCCCGGGCGACTTGAAGCAGCGAAATGTGTAGGAAACCAGACAGAGAGCCAAGTGAAAGGGAAGGAATGGATGCACAAACTACTTCTCCAAGAAATGATCGATCGCTCGATCTGGTCTCCTATTATTAGCATTAGTACGACCAGGATGAAGACCGAGTTCGCTTTCTCCAGGCCCATGATCTGTTGATCTGGCTCTCGCTCATTCGTGAAATCGATGCGGGTCGCCGTCTCCGTAGCATTGGGGCCGAAACGTCTCGACGTCTCACTCGGGAGAACGGCGAATAATGATGGATCCACGGCCGCCGATCGACCATCCGGACCCCTCCTAATCCGGTGTTTGTTTTGCTCCAGCCCCCGCCTTGCGGCGATCTAAGAACGCTCGGCCAATCGGCCCCAGAAACCGTCGCAACACCGCTGGAGCCCGCAGCCCGAGCTCAATGCGTGATTAATTATTTGGCAATAAAGCATCGAGGGTTTGTCACAAAACAATTCCATTATCGGCGAGCGGCCAGAATTAATTTGCGATCGGCCGAGGGCAGCCGCCGCGTGATTAATGACGAGAAATTATGCCGGACAATCGGCTGATAACGTGATTGTTGTAGCCGGCCCCTCCCCCCGCTGTGTTGGGTCCACGCCGAGCCCCGCCATCGGACTTTTCGAGTTCGCCAAACTCGCTGTGATTCAGCCGCCGCTGTCACAGCCACTGTCGATGTCGTCCGTAATTTTAACAATTTGTCACAGATCCGGCCGCGAATGCATTTTTCATGCGATCCCGATGACGGCACTCGTTCGTCCTGCCTGCGATTTTATCAAATAATTAATTTTAATAACGGATTTGCGAGCGATAAATTGCGGCGAGGTTCGCGTCGGCTCCTGTTAGTCCCGCATCTCCAGTCAAGAGCCTTGGGTCCCAGTAATTCTCGCCCGAACGCCCGCATTCGGCTGCAGCTCCTTCTCTCCGACAGGTGGCGCCGTCTTAGCTGCGATTTGCACCCGCCCCTGGCCGCTCCCTTCGTCACCGAGCCTCTGGCCGGCATTAACAATTTAAAGTTCAATTTTAAGTCGAAAAAGTTTCCGTTCTCGGTCTCACGACGACGGATGGATGGGGCCGTGTTTACCTTGGCTCCGGCCCGAGCAGAAGCACCAGCCGAGCTGCGGCTGCGGTGGGCGTGGGCGATGGAGCAGCGGCAGCGCATTGTGCTCCGGCTGCACCGCGGACGGGGCTGGCCAAATAAGATTGTTAAAATACGCTGGGCGGATGCACAAAGACCGAGCTGTGTCGAGCGGCCGCAATGGAAACGGTGGAGAACGCTCTGCGGTCGCCTCTGGGGGCGGTCGAGGGCGGGTGGCTGCTGTTTGTCCAGGACGCTGAGTAAATTTATGGCGTATTTGGGTCAAACTTTGTAATAGTTTGGAGCGGAACTTCTCGTCGTGATGCAGTGGGCGGACACTCCGAGAGCGTGGCGGGTGGAAAGATGTCCGAAAGCCAAACTTATTCGCATATTTATAAGTGAATTTTACATGGAAACTGCCCAAAGTTGTTAACGAAACTCCTCCGCCGCATCCTCGGTCCCCGGTTGGGGACTCCATTTGTCGGTCAGCAGTCGCAGAAGGAGCACGAAGCGGCGGCGGAGGCGGCGAAGGGTTTTCGTAATCGAACTGGGGAGACGAGCCGTGTCGCCCTTGGGCTTCAAAGCCTCCTTTCCACCCCACCGCACTTCGTTGGGTGGACACCGTGGTCCGTCCTGTAGCTGACGGCAAAGCAGGGCAGGGCTCGTTATCCCCGGAAGCGCTTCGAGAGGGTCTATTAGCGGTGCAACGAGAGTTCGAATGGGGTCAAGAGGGCCTGGATGATGCCTAATGCTCATCAAAGACCCGTCAAAGGAACACAGATCGAGTCATCAGTTCGGCTTTTCGGTCAAATGTCGAGGGGAGGTCTGGGGTGCCAACTTCAACATCGGGTGAGTAGCTTCTGGTAAATGAACCCTCGCCCTTAGGAAGATAAGGAACGTGTAAACTGAAAACTCTAAAGTTCCGTTCGATTGGATCAATCACCAGGGAGGCGCCTCGTCCTCCACCACAGGAGCACAGCTGTAGGAGCACGAAGCGAACGAAGAACCGGATCCGGGCAGGAGGCGACAGCGAATCCCTCCGACAGGCGACAAAGGAAAGACTTTGGGACGATGGAAAGGTGCGAGGGAAGGGAGAACGAACGTCAACATGAATATTTCCGCACCTCCGAGCGTGGAACTAGGTGAGGGTGAGGTTCTGGGGACACGTAGCAGCGGAAGTTCCGCCGAAAGTTGCGCGTTTGAGCCAGTCGCTCTGCGGATGACGGCGGCGTCGCTGTGACACGCCCCCACCCAGGTCGGAGCCCAAAACTGGGTCAGCAGGAACGAGCGATCGAAGCCGCCGACTCCTTTCTGAGGTTGTCAAAAGTTTCATTGTTGTCATAATAATTTGAGCGGCGTTTAACTCCCACTGAGGGGCGGGGTCCTGACGAAGCGTGCCCCCGATGTTCCGCCTGCCTCCCTCCGTCTGGGGCTCAGACGACGGCCTCCATACGAGTCCTCTGCTTTCGGTCGTCCTCCCGGCCCTGTGTTCGCTTCATTAAGCTCCTCATCATTCCTCCACAACGAGTCTTCGTTTGTTGCCACTCGCAGTTCGCTCGTGCCACGTCCCATGAAGCAAACAACCCACAGAGTGGTGAAAGAGGCGATGGGGAGGCCCGGTCGATTCCAAGAATTTCCATTTTTGATTCGAGCTGCCGAATTTTTCAGATGTTTCGCCTCGTCTTCTAGCAGTTCATTCGCAACGTTCCTTCTTAGTGCAGCGAAGTCCTCAGTTGTCACACAGATCTCCATCTCAGATCGACAGACACCCCTTCATCATCTCCGTTCTCTCTCTTCTTTCTCAGCTCTTGCTTCTTCATCTGGGATGTTTCGAATGTCTTCCATTGTGGACGAACCCCGGACACTACAATCGAAGGGTATTTCCTTCCCTACTGATGGAGGTTCCCGCGCTAAGGAAACAATGGAAGCATTTCCTAGATTCGATTGCTCGTTTCTTCGCTTTGCATTCTTCGTCTAATGTAGGGCTACATTCCAAGCTTTAGTGATGAACTAAACAAAAAACTGGCATGGTATGAGGCCCTAGAACGGAGACAAAAGTTTTCCTCACTGCTGAAGAGGCGGATTCACACCCATTACTCTTCCGACCTTGGGCTTCGCTCAGCCCTCGATCGCTTCGCATCCGAGCTGCTGGCTGGCTATGCAAATGCACTCGACGCGGTGCTTCCCAGATCCAGATCGAACGACGGCGAGGCCGCTCCGTCGGCTCGAAGGCAGCGACTGCCTGGCGCTTGCGTGTGATCCATCCATCAATGCCACCTTCCTCGGCAGTTGACGGCCGCGCGATTGATCGGCAGGGCCACCGCGCTCCGGTCCGTTCCCACCAGACCCCACAGCGACGCGATCGTCGGATAAATTAAGTGGGTCCCCTGGATCGGAGCGGGTCGATCGATGGTTCGTTAGCGCGACAGGTAGGCCGTCGTCGTCAACCGGCGGGTCCCTCCGTCCCTAGAGGACCGCCGGGCGGACGGACACATTCCCATGTCCGTCGAGCGATGCGCTAATTGCGAAATCGGAATCGAATAGAACCCGCCGACCACTCGGCCCTTGGTCTGAGTCGGGACGCCCGAGCTCGAGAATGTCCAACCGCTCTTGGCTGTCGACCCATCGCCGAATTCGCGGAGCAGCGGCCGCCGTTCGGAATCTTAATGAGCTCGGCGAATCGGCGGAGACATTTGAAGTGCCGTCCATTATGGACACGTAATAAAAACATGTGTCGCCGTCGCCCGAACGGCCAATTAATAACCTGGAATCGGCGCGGAATTGGTATGCGCGCCGAGTGGCCTTGAGCGTGGGGCGAGGGTGGTTCGGCGCTGCTCCCGATCCCGGAGGCAGCCGCGACTCGTCGCAGACTCAGCGTCGTCTTCAGGCTGAAGCCACTCCCGCCACGACCACGAGTTCTGCACCCCACCCGACTCCGAGGACGCGCCGGGTGTCAGAGCCACGGCAGCTCGATTCTACGTCAAATGTTAATTGCCCGTCGGGCTTGGAGCCATCGCAACATCCAGCGGAGAAGGGAGGGGGAAGAATCACGAACGAGATGTTGCCACTCAATGGCGGAGCGTGAGAAACACACCTGCGCGCAGACGAGTCGACGACCTCGACGAGGGACTGGAGGCGGGGCCGGGGCTCTCGAGGAGTCCTTGCGGAGGACGAGCGCCTAATAACTGCTCGAGGACGAGGACGCCGGCAGAGGGCCCTTCAGCGGAGACACCTCGCGAGAGAGGCCGGGGCGCGTGCACAACGACCCGGCCGAGGAGCTCGCTTTGGCTTCCGCCGGCAATTATTCGGCTGTGGCCAGCACTTGAAGCATTGCAGCGAGCCATTAAAGTCGTCGTCCGACCGAGCGAGCGAGCGATCGGGGGACGAGTCGAGCGAATCAAAGCACGGGCACGGCTAACCGCAGGTGCATCTGTGGTTCGAGTGGCGCTGGCGCAGGCGGCGACGTCGGCCTCGCTGTCGGGCAGAGCAACAGTAACAAAAACAGCTACGGCCGTGGCGACGACGGGTTTTTGTTGTTGTTGTTGCTGGTTGGTGGCTTTCAAGTCGTTGTTCTCGCTGCTGTTGTTCGCCGACTCGATGTTGTATCCGATGTTGTCGTCAATGTTGCTGTGGTTGCCTTTTGTTCATATTGTTGTTGTCGTTGCTGCCTCGGAGCCAAACAAGTTAATGCGGATTTGTTGCGCTGCATAAACAATGTCTGTTCCGCCAAATTGCAGCTGCGCATGCGTGGCGAGCAGTCGACAACAGCAACAACAACGACACCGAAACGACAGTAATAACCACAACAACATCCGAGTGCGTCCAACCGCGAATTGCTCGTCGATGAGCGCGAGGGGAGCCGGGGGACCCCTAACAGGAGTGAATACGGAGAAGGAGCCGGAGAACGAATCAGTGAGGAAAGCGTAGCACAGAAAAGATAGTAAAACTGGATGTGGAGCAGCACCGACTCTGAAATAGTAATTAGTACCTCGACACAAAGGGGCCTGCGAGTGGACCCGCGAACACATCTGGGCCAGACGCGAATGGGGCCCCTCAGTAAGAGCGAAACGGTGTTACTCGGAAATCGTGAAACCACTGTAGTTCCCAATTAGTGGCTGAAATAAACAGGAGAAGAATGCATGGGCACAGGTATGTGGGGTAATTTTGATACATAAATATGAGCTGTTATGTTTATTTGTTCCCCCTTGTTTTCTTTAGTGTATCCTTCAGCTCCTTTTAGTAGAAACATGCTAATCAGGAGCATTACAATCGAACGAAGGTCTCTTAATCTGCTTTGTTTAGTTAAAGAAGTGTCGACGTTCGAAGTAGAAATATCTACTCTGAAGAACGAACTTTGTATTTGTCCACTTCAAATCTCGAATCCATAAAAATTAAGAAATTTTAAGCAGAACCCTCTTCAAGACGTCGCCGAGCATTTGCAAAATTTTAGAATTTACGACAATTTGAAAGCCACGATGGACGCTCGCAGCTGATGTCGGCGAAGCACTTTGTGGAGACTGAAACTGCTCCCTGCGTTTGTCGCGGAGGAAAGTTCGTTACTCGGGGTCATTTCCTCGGAAGTTGTCCCCACTTTCCTTCGATCAGCTGCCCTCTCTGAAGCGCTCTCTTGCCTTGGAACCAACTGCGTCTCTCTTGGGAGACCGCGAGGAGCCGTCGCTCGCACCCTCGACCAACGCGTGGCCAGCCGAGTGCTGGCCACAACTGTGTTGTTGTCGGAGCGTAGGCGGCGACGATGTGGGTCACTAAGCCGATCAGCCTGTCTTCCTTGTTCAATATTGACGCGATTGACACGCAACACGCGTAGCAACATGTTGCTGCTGCCCCTAGCGCCGTGTTGTTGCCGACGCCGGTCAATTTATGGGACGTGCCGTGGCCGAGTGGAGCGAGGCGATGCAATTCGTGGAGCGACAGTTGTTTGGACTTCGGACAACAATACAAGCGGCTGTGTGTTTGTCAGATTACGCAACGGCCGAATGCATCGAGTGGCCGCCTCCCCCTTGACCCTCCTCCCTCGCCAACCACATCTCGACGGCTCGTTCATCCCCCCTCATCAGGGGGCTCAGTGTGTGTGACGGGTGACGTCGCCTCGTCCGATCGGCAGGCCATGCGTCAAGAGCAGCAGCCCGCACTGCCCTTTGTTCGGCCCAGCCGCAGGAACTCGATCAACTTCGGGGCCAGACGTGGCGTGCGCCCCACCCTCAGCCCAACAAAGGACTCCCACTGTTAGGGTTCGCGAACGAAACTCGATACACGCGAAGGAGCCCGGAGCCAGGACCTGCGTTTGCCTCACCGGCCCTCAGAGACCTCCGAACCATCCGCGCAGTCGACTCGTTGTGGACTGAGCTGGGAGGCGAGGAGGACTGCAATCCTGGCCGAATCGCATCATCTCGCCCGATTTCCATCAATGCGAGGTTGATGGATTCGGCAGCGATAGTGCGGCCTCGCCTCTCACTCGATGGAGTCCTCGCCTCGCCTTCGTCCCTGGTACAGTTTCCACAAATGTTTCTTTTCCGTTTGTATAGAGAGTAGCGAGTAGTAGCACGTTGTGAATCATCCCCTAAGCACCCTGTGCACCCGACCCACATGAGCTCATTCGGCACATTCCTCGTCGTGTCCGCGGCCCAACATCTGCTCGGATCCCGGCCGGGAAACAATGGGCCTCGTAATTCTCATCGGCTGTCGAGAGTCCAAGCAGGCCCGTCGACGATGTGACGTCATTCCCGATGCATAATGCGCAATAATGAGTCCTGCACGGAGGGCCGGACCCGCATGAGGCGCGCGCTGCTCTTTTGCCCGGTCCAAATTGAGATGCAGCGCGCTTCCGGGGTTGTCATCAAGATTCCGCGACTCGAGACCGAAGGGTGGCTGCCTTCTTAGCGAGCCGCAAATATTTGTCCTCCGCCTGGACTCTGTTTGCTTCGGAGTCTGGCGAGAGGACGGATTGGAGCGACAGCCGAGGAGTTCCATCGAAAGCCGCTGTCGACTCCTCTGCCTCGTCCGGTGCGAGCGCACTTGACGCTTGGCAGCATCCTCGAGTCCTCGCCGCACATCATCCACCGGGGCTGCCCGTGTGGTTACGGCTTCATTTGCGGGCGCCTCACCCCGCGGCGCCGCCCGGACCCGCAACATGTTTGCGTAATTCGGCCGTTTTTTATGTCTTCATTCCGGAGCAGATTAACACGGAAAGTGCCGAAGTGTTGAGGAGGTTGTGCCTGAGGAGGGGAGGCGATGTTGTTTCCGTTCCCACCCGGGCACATCTGTGAGGATTTTCCGTCTGCGCGGAGTTCGTGTTTTACGAGGGTTGACATCCCCTTCTAGAAGTGGAAGGGGCTGAAACAATCACTTGGATTTGACTCTGTTAATGAATCTCTCTTAATTCCAGCAAATTGAACCCTTTGCCGGGCCGTCGAAGTGGATGGTTTCGTAATGCGGCGAGCCCAGGAGACTCCGAACAGCCACACCAAAGAGTTCATCCATTGGAGGACACTATCACGAACCCCCGAAGCCCCACAACCCCATCCAGGCTGAAGGAATCGCAGAGCATCCGTCCTCCAGTTGGCAGCCGTCAAGCAGCATCTGCACCTAATCACGACATCGTCGCTCTTCTCCTCGCCAGAAGGAGCCAGCATGAGACGGCTCGCCGCAGGACGCCCAGCATTCGAAAGACCCTCTTCGGCCAATCGATCTCTTGCCGAAGGAGGACGTGTCTTCAAGAACGATGGCGAGAAAACTGTGCTTGTGCGGAGGGGGCGGGCGTTCCTTAACGGATTCCATTTGCCTTAGCGTGCTCTTCATATTTACCACCGACCTCCCGACATCCGGACACGACGTAAATTGCCGAAGATTTCGCCGAGAAAAATCGTCCGGAGGCGAAATAACTTCCTGTCATTTGGCTTAGGATTAGGGAGCCCTGCAGCGGGTCCTCGCGCACGTCCGCGTGTCCTCCGAGCGGTCGTCGGACGCCGTTCGATGGGATCCGGTATTTTACAAATGACTTCATGTGCGTCAGTAAATTTACACCTCGTAATCGAGCACTCCTAATGCCGACAGGATTTGCGCTCGGCCACATCTGCTGCGGTGCTAAATTCCGCAGGATTAGAGCGGCGAGCATATTTCACACCCCGCCCTCTGCTGCCCGCCACCCACCGCCCACTAGCGCTGGTGCTGAAAGGAGTTCGGCCAAAGTACGTTTTTATTGTTATTGCAACTCGGATAAAGAGTGAATTTATTTTTATTGCATTTGTGTTTGGTGTTTGTCTGGTGCCCACTCGAGTTGCTCCACCACCCTTTTCCAGATGGCTGCCGTCTTGAGCTGGCGTGGGAGGCCGGCCTTGGTGTGACCCGGTTAGAGAAGGGTCTGGTCTTCCAGGGGAACTCTGCCTGACCGCAACCAGTGACCGTGTATTCGAAGACACGGTGGAACCAATTCGTTTCCAGAACTCACTCCGAACTAGAGATCGCTGCAATGTTTGACCCCTGCGCTATGGAATCCAGAACCTTCGCAGCCTGCGGCCAACGGCAGGAGCAGCCGAGGAGCCCGTGGCCGTCTGCTTTGCATGTCGTGGCCAATCAATTATTTCGTCCGAGCACCGCGTGGAGCAGGGCGCGGATCGCATCGGCGTACGTCTCAACCCGGCCTGGCCGCGTCGACACGCCATGCGCAGCAGGTTGAAGCCGTCGAGCGTCGTTCTTCATAATTCCAGCAGCTCCGATGCACAGATGCAGCCGATCTCGAGCCCGGAGAAGCACCTTCGGCTCCCGTGTGGAGTCCGAGGCGTCCTGCACCACCCAACACCGGCAGCAGTGGCACCGACGACGACTCCAACTGCAGCGCTATCTTCACCAGCATCGTGTGGCGAGCTCTGGCGTCGCAGGCTGCGTGGTTACGTAAATAATGCAAACACTTTGCAGCGCCCCCCGCGCGCTCCACCGAGTCCGCGAGTTTGCATCAGTGAGAGCGGGACGACCACTCGTAGCTGCCACGGCTCAGAATCGTCGTTGCCGGTTGGCCCAGCTGCGCAGATGCAACCGTGACTCCGACAGATGCAAATTCAGCGCGATGGTTGTTTAAAGTTGAGCAACAACAATCAGCACATCGGCACAATAACAACGAGCACGGCAGCCGGAGAAACAAACATTCCTGCGCACAACTCGGATGCTCTTCCGTCCCGCGGTTATCATCGCGTTCGCATCAGCTCGGATCGGTCGGATCGGATCGCCGTGCCTGAGATCGCTGTGCAGCATGTTCCAGGCCCCCAACCACGCCCCCCTCTGGTGCAGTCGACGATGCTTGCGAGCCACTTCATGCATCATCGGATGCTTGCTGCTGCTGGGATGGAGCTGTTGTTACCGATGCTGTCGTTGTGGTGTTGTTCTGCCTTCTCCTGTTGTTGTTGTTGTTGTTGGCTACGGCGATGGCGGTGATGATGATGTTGTTATTGTTTTTATGCTGGCCGTTGTGAAGCGCTAAAACTATTATTTATGCTAATATTTGAGATAATTATAGGTTCAACTGCAGCATCCAAGCCGAAGATGTTGCAGTTGCGGCAGCGAATATTGTTGCTGTTGTCTTGGAGTCGACTCGAGTGGCCCCAGCATCTCCACGATGGCGATGGCGATTGGCGAGAATTCAATTTCGAAATTGAGTTTCAGTGTTGCTTGTCCTCGCCCCTCCTCCCTCCAGCCCGCGTCGAACCGAGCAAAGTGAATCCGGCTTTCGGTTTTTAAATGATATATTTTGCTTTCGACATGGAGCGATCGGACCGCGCTCGTCCGACGGCGGGGAAGCGGAGCGAGAGAGAATGGAGAACCTCGATCCGAGGCCTTCGATGGGAAATTAACCGAAATCACCTCGTGTGCCTGGTGGGGCGATTCAGGCGAAGAGGGGCATCTGGACCATGGCCTCACGTAAATCGCCGAGTCGGGCCAGAGCGCAGATCGATCTATCGGCCAGGGCGAACTTCCACTGCCCAAGGAACGGTCGCCACTGCAAAACTCCCCCATTGACTGTGGAGCAGACGGCAGAGGACAACCAGGAGCATATGCTCGCAGCAGCCTCCGCAAGTCCCGCCGACGTCGTTCGCCTTCAATCCGCGAGCTCATCGGGCTCATCTCATTTTGCGGCCGCTGCTGTCGCCGGCGTCATGTTGTCGTCGTTTATCTTTCTTCATTAACGCCCCATTAATTGCTAATTAACAGTGTCCTACGAGGAGGATGTGGAGCCACTCGTCTCCTTGCGCTGGAGCTGCGGTGGGAGGAACAACAAATGGGCTGCCGGCGTATCTCCAGTCAATTTGTAGTCAGCGGAGCTGCCACGGATCGGCGCTCGCTTTATAATTAATGAGCTGTTCTGGAAACGCCGTCGGGCCGGGTGAAATAAGTAAAGCCGAGTCCTTGTCGAGGTCGATCCGGATCCGCATCGGATCGGGATAATGCTCAGACTTGCTTTAACGGGCAGCGGATCCACTGGACAAGCCCAAATGAGGAAATCTCCGCTCGTCTCCGGGGACCTCTGGCGGGACTCCACACCAGAGGTCGAGGAGCCTCGCGCTCAATTAAAGGGCCGCCTCGCACCCGGGCCAATTGCGAACTCTGTTTGCTTTTCAGCAACTCGGAATTAATTTGGCTGCCGTCTTCGTGGCTGCTGGGCCCGGCCAACGGAGCATTGAAATTCAAGACAAACACCAGAAGAAATAATTATTCTGCTGCTTCGCTGTCGCGCATATTCAAAGATTATGCATTTATGCGAGTTCTCGGAGGCGCGCACTTTGGAGCAGTGTGGGGCAGGGGCTCCGGGACGACTGCAGTGCTTCCGACGCGCGCTAAGACCTGTTAATCCCGGCCTTAATCCCAGGCTAGGCCCAAAGCCCTCGCCCTCTGCACGTCGTGCGCTCAGTGGTCATGGCTGACGGGTCAGAGGAGGTTGGCAGCTCGCTACCTCCGCGCTGTCAAAAGATTTTCCACTTGAGGAGTGCCAAGTGAAACCTGGTTTCCTCTGATTCTTCCACTCGGCTTGCCGAGACCACAAAGAAAGAGCACCGGAGTCGGCGGAGAAAGGCGAACAATGGGTCGAAGACGAGGCTGCGAAGCGGAAGCTCCAAGAACAACAACCACCAGCAGGTTGTGCCAGTCGACCGGGCTCCCAGGAGGACACGAGGAGCGCTCGTCGACGCCGTCTCGCATCAGATTAATTAAATCAACAACTAATTAATGCTAACGTATTCATAAACAGGTCAAAACCAAAGGAACAACGGCCTGGTTACTCGGAGGTGGCTGTGGCCCATGGCGTGGGCGTGGCGGGGGAGAATTCTCTGACATTCCACGCAAACTTCATTCATGAAATTTAATTCCTGCTCTGGCATCCACGACTCTGGCGGTGGAGACTGCTTCGTGTCACCAGGAGCCAGGGCGTCTAAGGATTCTCATTGATAGATCATCACGAAGTTACTTTGAAATATAAATATCGTCTTCCGAAATAGCCCATCATTGAAGATTTGGCGGTTATTAGGAGATGACAAGGTCGTCATTGAAGATTTCCAAATTCCACTCAAAAACAATCAAGATTCAGACAAAGTAACCAGTTAATTTGCAATAAAATTAACCTTAATCAGCATTTTTAAACATCGTAGAAGACCACCCGTCAACCTTTATTGATTGGAATTCCATATTCTCCTTACCGAATAGTTTAATACAATATTTATCTTTGAGTACGAACGTTCTTATATCACAAATCGTGATAGTCATACAGATTTCTTCTAACTAATAAATGAACTGCTTTCTAATAAATTGTTTCTTTTCTTAAAATGTATCATTCGTGCAAGATATTAGTTTTGAGTAGAGTCGAGACATCGTAGGATGGACCGATTTGCCATTCGACCCGCTGTTAACAAAATTCGACTAATTGTTCTACTCTTTTACTGCAGGTATTTCTCATGAGGCGCGTGAATCGCGAATAGATAGTTCAATCATTAAATTCTTCGATTTCCCATATCAATCTTTGTACTGGCGATTTCTACTCTGTCTTTGGTCCTTTTGTACTGCGATACTCACTGTGAATATTGAAGTCGATGGTCGGAGTTGAAGCGAAACAAGTGGAACATGATCCATCATGGAGACTTTTCCAGTCCCCAATGACTCCAATACTCCCCAAAGAACTCAAATAAAAACCGAATCTCGATGACGACGTTCTTACAAGTGGCGGACGACCTCTTGTTATTGAATGACGCCAGCTCATCCGCTAATAAAGGGTCCATTCGAGTCAAGGACGAGGGCTTCGAGGACACTTTAAACTGACGACGGCGCGAATTCGATCACGACTCACCACGAGGACCCTCGAGGAGGCCTTTCGAAGGCGCAATTAATTACTTCGAGGGTGATTAGACAGGCCCTTTGGCCGAGCGAAGGACCCTCCAACCCTCCCAGTTATCAGTCCTCGCTCCGAGGCTGCTGACGTTTTTCCAAATGCTCGCCAAACATTCTCGCACAGACATTCCGATCATGAATTATCGCCTCCGACCGTTCGACGTGTTCGAGAGCCGGACGCATGCGGCGGTGGTGGTGGCTCCGGTGGCCGGGCCGGCTGGACTGGGAGCCGCGCTCATTAATAAATTATGCAGTGTCCATTGTTCGGCGATGACACGAACAAGGACGACATCGGCATCGATACCAGCAACAACGACAGCTACAGCAACAGCAGCAGCAGGCGCAAGGACACGGCTCCTGTCGTTGGCTGTGAGGCGCAACGTGTCCTGGCGGCCGGGAGGATGCGCGCACCAGGTGGTCCTCGTTCGGGGGCGACGGCGTGCGCGGTCGATGCCGAGCGAATGGAATAGAACTAGCAGCGGCCGCCAGCCGCCAGGAGCCGCAGCAACAAGCGCAGTCCGCGCCTGCAATTAATTTGCGAGGACATTAGCAGTGCCGAAGACGGATGAGTTATGGCGCGTCCTGGGCTGGGGTCGGCCTCTAAGTTTCGGAGGTGTCGCCTGTCAGCGCCAGAGCTCGGCGCTAAAAACTCCGACATCGGCACCGTGTGTTCGTGTTCGATGCCGGCACATCCGACCCGAACAAAGCGAGGCGAACCGGGGGGAACCCTTTCGATCCGCCAATGAACGGACGCAGGACATCGAGATGGCCAACGAGAAAGGCCTGTCGGAGCAGCGGCCCCAACCCCGAACCCGGTTGGTCTCGGGCAGTCGTCCTCCTAATGCGATTCTAAGCCTTGTCAATTATTTCGCAGGCTCCGGATTTATTTGCCATTTGCGGGATCTGGCCGTTGTCAGGCCAGGATTTCGGCCTGACTCCGAGGGCGCAGAGCGAAATTGATAGCCGTGGCTCGTCGCCGCCACGAGAAGGCGCCGTTGTCACTGGCGGCTGAGCTGCCGGCTGCCGACGACTCCGGTGTTGACAGCTGGTGCCCACTCGGTCTCGTGGTGGGAGCCACGGACAAATTTGTTAATTAGAGGCCCGCAGACTGAAGAGCTACAATGGGAGCGGCTCCCGAGGCTCTTTAAGGTGGGCGGCCGGAGCAAGTGCCACGCGTGCCCGTCCCGACCCCCGCCGCTGCGGCTCCGAGCCTCAGCCGGATCAGCGCTGCTGTCTGGTGCAGGGATCAACCCGCGATCGGGGAAGCCACACGCACACTCGCTCACGAGAGGGGGAAAGGGTGCGAGAGGGACCGACCCTGACAGCTACACGTAAATCGCATCAATTAATTTAATTAGTCTGCGGTTGCGGCGGCGGACGCAGGCCCGGGGCAGGGCCGGGGACTCCGATGGACATGCGGCCGTGGAACCGCGTCCGACGTCCGCCACCTCGCGACGACGGCGCCTGCCCGCCCGGTCCGATCCGAGCGCGCCCCGGGGAACAATCTCGACAACGAATGACATCGGCCGCAGCCACCGACAGCGGCAGCAACAACAAGGGCAGCCTCGGACACAACACGGACACAACAAGCACTACAACAACAACGAGAACAATGTCGAAATTTAAATCACTTGACGTTTGGAAAAATGTTTCAAAAATGAAACCGACAACGAACCGCGCTCAGAAAGTCAACGGGAAACAGACAACTGCAGCAAGAACAAATACAACAGAGCGCACAACAACAACAGCGGTAATAGCACTGGTCGACAACAAACATTGGTCGCTTGGACCTGGTCGGCGGGGATCGGATCGGATCGGCGGGCGCGGATGCAGCGCATCTGGCTGGGGATCAGATAAAGATATGATTGACGATACGGCCGACGACTGTTCGTTTGTGGTGCATTTTTAATGAAAGCCCCAGCCACTACTACAACTGCGGCCAACACGTCACCGAGCGCGGGGGAAGGGGCGGTGGGGCCCGTCGAAACTAGTTCCATTTCCTCACGTGGAATCTTATCGCGCCGAAATGTAAACAAGTGATTTTCCAATCTGCGGGACGCATCTTTTAATTGCATTCGACTCTTCGGCCGTCGCTCGTTATTGGGCTTGTTCTCGTTCACATGGCACATGTGTTGTGCCTGTGTTAGTTTGTTTGCGTTTTGTTGTGGTTGGGACGCGTTGTTGTTGTGTGGAGCTCGCGCTCGCCGAGAACTGTCACCATTCGATAAAGGTTTTTATTTACGACATCGATTGAATGCGCTCGATTGGATCGCGGGCCCGGCGCCCTCGGGACTCCCGGTGCATTATCGTAAAATCCCTATCGCGGAGCTTTTCACATAGGCCAGACCACTCTCCCCGCCCTCCCTAAGACAGGTGATTAAAACCGCTCCGGCCCGATCGCATCGTCCACAGATGTGCATCGACATAGAGCATCGCGGAGCTTCAGAGAAATCTCGGAATGAGATAACTGCGAGGAACGATCGGTCCAGAATCGGGCGCATCCGCCGACCTGCAGACTTCTCGGGCTTCTCGTGGATCAAGTTCCCCGATCGATGTCTCTGGCTGATGAGGAGAAGACGGAGCTTCTGCGGAGAACGTCCAAGATTCGTCCCATTGATTGGAGCAGCCCGCGATCTGCTCCCGGCGGATATTACTCAGAAGCTCGGCGGCGGCGACGTTTATTGCATCGCATTCCTGTGCTCCCTGGCCTCGCAACAATTAGTCGACTCTCGTTGACGACCGCAATAAAGCCTTCGGCGGCTCATTTCTTCTGCTTCCCCTGCCCTGCCTCTCGGCCAAAGAGTATTTGATCATGGGCAGCAATAAACCGAGTGAGTGGCTGTCCGAACTTCTGTGGCTTGGACGGACCTTCACTTCGATACCATTCGTCATATCTCTGTGGGGCGGAGCAGGGTTTCTTGCGGTGTCGATCCACGGCCGAATGTTTGTTTATGGCTCCGACCGGTGGAAAGTCGGGTGCTAACGGTAGTAAAGTGTGAATACCGAGTTTGATTTATTTCGGTTTATCTACCTATTTATGCCGGAGTCCGAGCGAGGGTCGACCAATCGCCATCTCCACAAACACAACCTGTATGGGCCCTGTATCGTTCCATAAACGTTTCATTATAATAAATTCTCTGGCTTCAAATATCTTTAATTGAACTCTGTACCGTTTATTTACAGGTTCGAGCACAATTAAAAATGTGAGACAAATCCCACTGTTCGATAGAAATCGACGCTTCAGCTGTATTTCGAGAGGGGTTTAATTTCGGTTTAAGAATGCGAACTGGTCTACGATCTACAGTGGTGCCGGCCTGCCTCTATGTGTGCAGACAGCGCCGACCATTCCGCGAACAGGTCGCCTTCGTGGCCAACCGCCCGCTCGACAGTTGTTGCGGAGGACTTGGGCGAGTGCGGAGTTGGGGGCAGCATAGACGATGACACATGCGTGCAACATTTAGAACAAATTCGGCCCAGCGCTCGACACGGTTTCGGTTTCGGAGTCGGACTTGAACTCTGACTCGGAGCCGGACACGGTGTCGGACTCGGACTCGGAGCACAGGGGCAGTTTGTCATTTTTATGTGACGTTTTATTGAGCGGCTTATTTATCGAGTTGAAATGCAAATGAAATTTATCATTTTGTTAAATGTTGTATCGCACTGAGCACTTGTGCTGAGTGGCTCTGTGTGGGTGCGTGTCTGTGTGCTGGAGTCTGGAAAACGAACATGAAAATTCATAGAGCGCTCGGTCGACTTGCGACACGTGATTTATTCCGAGGAGATGGGGCGCAAGTGGGCCTTGGTGCGTCGGCTGCGGTGCCGACTGCGACGTCGACGCTCCGGCGGAGCGATAAATCACGGCAGTCGTCGCTCCTGGCCACGGGCCAAAGCGAAAGTGACTTCGCTCGAGGGCGTGTGAATTATTATTTGTCTTTGCGGGACACGCCCCTCGCTCGCCGTGGCAGCGCCGCCCCGCGCATCACTCATGCGGCGCTCACTGTCAACGGCGACAGCGGTTCCCAGGTCCAGCTGTCAGACACGCGGATGGCGAGCGAAACTTTCGCTGGAGCCTCGGGCTCTCGGCCGCTTATAATTGCTAATTAATGCGGAGTCGGAATCGGAATCTGGGGCCGAAATTAAATCAAAACAAAACGCAGCGAGACGAACAAAACAGAACAAAGCTGCGGAGACACGTCGAGATTAGCCCGCGATCAATCATCTCGGCCGAGTCCGTGCGGATGCAAATGAGCGCCGGCCTCCCGGACGCGCTCTGATTGACACTTGGCGACTGCAGCCGCCGGAGCCCGGTTCTCACGTTCGCCCTGGATCATCCGCATTAGCATCGGGCTCCGATTGGGCAACTTTTAATTAATTAATTTGTAAAAGTGCCCGTCATCGGACCCGACCGCCGCGAAGGAGCCCCACACACTCGACCCTTCCGCCCCATGCGTGTCTCGCAGTGGCTCATTTGAATTAATATTTGCCTATCTTGATTATGGATCGGGCGACCCTTGTCCGGCTAATTGCTGTGTGTGTGTGTGCGCGAGTGCGGGTCAAGTGGCGCTAGAATCGCACTGGCGGAGAGGGCGAGAGGAGAGAGGCCGGAAGTCGTTGCCACGGCCGCCGGGTTTGTTTGACTTTCGACTCGGGTGGAGGGCGCAGGACAGGTGTCGGTCGGTCCCACGTTGAGCCACCGCTCGCTGACCGACCCCCATTCCAGATCCACCTTGGGTGGAGAAGGGGGCGAAGAGGAGGGGCCGCCTCGACACATCTGAAGCGCGAACCGTGCAATTTTCCCGCGAAGGAGAAGAAGGCGAGCGAGTGCGAATGTGGGAAACCCACGGCGTCGCAGCCGAATAATTGATCTCGGGAATGGAGCCGGGGTCCGAGTCCCATCCGGCCGACGCGGTCCGCAGCTGCTCCAAATCTAATTATTCGCCAACGACTCCCGACGAGCGCGGCCGACGGACGACGGCGGGAGCAACAACAACTCACGGTATCTGAGGAGGAAAAACATCGAATTCGCCGAACCGCATTCCGACAACAACAACAACAACAACAAAAAGCGAAACAATGGCAGCAACAAAAACCACAAGAGAAATATTGGCCAGAACGGAAAAACGAGCTCCGCTGACGTTGGCAAAAAGAAGCCTCGCAGCCCACTTTCGAAGACTGCTCTAGGTGCTGTTGCTTTTGTTGTTGATGTTATAGTTCTTTCACTTACTTTTCGTGATGTTGTTGTCGTTGCTGTTGCTGCTGCTGTTTCTCCGGACGAGCTGGAAAAGTGTGAGAACATTTTTATCTACATTTCTCGCGAATGCTAAGCAGCAGCAGCTGAAGCAACAGAAGGTCCGATGCACTTCCCTGGAGGACGGGGCAGGCAGGGGCGAGTTGAAAAATGCGGACGCATCGCTTTGATGGCTGCAAATCTGGAGTCGGGTGGGCAGCGGGGCCAGGGTTAAATGCGCTGCCTGGAACGACAGCGATCCGGAGAATGGCGAGCGGGTCGAGCGAGGTCTGGGGAGCGGTCGGATTAATTTAGCGGAAAATGCCGGAGCCCATTAGCGCGAGAGACCGGGCCGCCCTCCCTCCGCCATCCTTCGCGAATACCCCGCAGAAGTCGGGAGGCGCCTTCCTCCTTCCGTCTCTCTGCGAAGTTGCGTCGGGTGGCCCCACCTGTCGCTTCCGAGGTGCCGCGAAGACCGACCTACTACCGGGACCAGATCACAGGAGGTCGCCCACGTTCGCATAGAAATCGGTCAGCCTCCGAGTCTTCGAGACGAAGGAGGAAAGTTTGCCGGGTCCCTGGAGTCGTCTAGACTGCGAACAGACTTCCGTCGGCACATCCTCGCCGTGGTCGTCTCGGCTCCCCTAATTAAGGCGGTACAACCCGACGCCGCCGCCCAGGGACGCCTCGTCCGAAAACTTTCCGACTCCTCATTAGCTAGTCTTCGTCGCCGCCTTCCATTCTTGGTGGAACTCTGAGACTGGCGCAAAAGTCGAAGGCAAGGGAGCGGGATGCGCACAACGAAAGGAAGCTCCTCCAGCCCATCAGCCAGCCTCGAGGCGTCTCCTCGTCCATCCACGCGACCACGGTCTTGGCTTATCGCCTCCGAAGATTCGATTTCGTTCCGCTTCGGAAGGGCAAACATTTGATTTGCAGCAGTGTCCGGGAGGAACGAGGAGGAAAAGGTGTCCCTCGCCCACGCCGGCTCAGATCCAATCGCGCCAGGTTCCGCGTGTCGCGCCGGAGCAGCTCGTTATTCAAAGGTCCGGTGGATCCGTGCGGCGACGCGTCGTGCGGCTAAAAATAGACGACCACGGCCGAGACGAGTGCGGCCGAAGTCCAATTATGACACTGCAACACGACAGGCGAGGCGCGCATGCGACGCGTTACACCTGCCGATCGCGGGAATCGATCGCCGTGTGACGTCGCTGCCGCCGTCCGCCCACCCCGCAGCACGGCCCCGGGGAACACTTGGCGCGCTCGTAGTCACTTAACGATTTATGAAGTGCTCGGCCGCGGCGGACGGACGGGCGGCGGCTCCAAATCGGTCGCAGTGGACGCTGGCGCGCATACTAAGCAGGCGATTGCGCGGCAGGACTCGTTCCGCCAAGGAGTCCTGCCCGTGAGTGCGCGACGCGGTGATCGATTCATATTTATTTATAAATTCATTAAAATCACTTAAAATGCCGAGGGTCCCAGAAGCACCGCCGGCCACGGGCGAAGCGAAAGCGTGTGCAACGAGCTGTCGGAGCAATTTTCACGTCATGCCTTCTTCGACCGCGTCGAGAGAGAGTCCAGTGGCGAATTCCTTTGGATGACAATTGCGCTGAGACTTCTCGTCCCCCAACGAACCACACTTCACAGCGATCAAGGGACGCATCGTTTTCCTTTCGTGTGATTCTGGATGTCTAGCTGAGGCACCCGGGATGGTCGCCTCGTTGCCTTCTTTGGTGCTTCAGCAAACCAGCACCGGATGATTGAAGGGAAAATTAGTGGGGGATTCCATCTCAGAGCGAGCCATATGTAAATGTAGATGTATATCACGGCTCCCCAATGAGTTAAAAATAGTCCAACTGAATAACTAATCAGAGGTTTCCTTCATTACAATTATTCCAATCAAGTTTTGTTGATTCGAAAGTCAGTCGCATTTTTTGCTAAATATCTTAAAATTTCAAACCAAACGGACCAATTGATTACCAATGCCATTGATGAAGAAACCATGGCGTTCTACGGAAACAAGTGGTAACTCTAAATTGAGCTTGTGCGGCCTTCGGCTGGACCACGATGACTAAGAAACATATTTTTGGCGCAATCTTCGAGTCCCTCAAATATTTCGAGGGCCAGTCTCGAGACGCGTTCGACGGATGTGCGGCGGAACAAAATAATTGGACGCTTGAAAGCCTCGGATTAAAGCGATAACCAGTCCGCGCAGAGGAATGCATCGCCTGACTTCGCATCATGACGACGAGTCCGACGCGTCATGGCCTGATTGAGGAGGAAGATTGAGGCTGCCTGGCCGACTGCGGCGCTCGCTACACGGACTCCAAGAACCGGCCCAGTTCGAGGGCTCGACTAAGCCACGAGTGACGACTCTTCGCTTGTTTCGTCCGCTCAGAGATGCGTCGTCACCGACTGCAGGGCGCTGAGCCGCCATCCCGAACTTTACGACACGTCGTCACGCTTTCTTGACGGTTGTCCTTTCGTTCGAGCCCAAGTCCGACTTCATGCACAATGGAGTGCTCTCACCATGTTTATTATTTCTGATTTCGATTCGATTCTGATTTCGGGTTACGCCGCCACAACAACAATGGGTCGATGACGGGAGCGGCGCGGGGCGGGCAGCCATCCTTTTATGGGCTTAATGCGATTGATGGTCGGCATTTGACGGACGGCGCTTGACGGACACGGACAGGGTCTGGTGATGGATTCGCATTAGCGAGGCCTCGGCGACGGATCGTCACCGAGTTCTGCGAATCGGCAGCCGTCGATGAGAGCTTTTAGGACGATATCAAAATACCCCTCGCACACTCTCACACACACCGTGTTGTCCCTCGCCGTCCTAATGAAATCAGGTGACCGATGAGCGCTCCAAAGCCCTCATTATGGCCCTGATTCGGGCCATCATTAGCGACTCCACTCGTTCGGGAACCTTTCCCGCGACTCCTGTTTTATGGGTCCGTAAACGGTTCACTCCGAGATCCGAAATAATGTCCCCTCCTCCTTTGTTTTCGTCTGCTAGAATTATGTTTATTTTAGAACGGTTTTGCCCAATTTCTGGACACAATCATTTGAGCTGAATATAATGAAGCTACGTCCGCTTACTTATGGGCTGTGGTGTGAGTAGTCTTAGTAATACAGCTTGTATAAGTCATTCGATTTTGGCTTTCCAGCATCCCATCAGTTTCATAGACAATGTCTTCAAAATCATACGCAAGAAAAGAAATGGTATAGGTTTCATAAGGATGTGAGACTCATACAGAACACGTTATTCTATTGAAAATTTAGCATTTGAAATGATCTTCTCGTTCAACTCAACCTAACTTCACTGAACACTGAACTTCACATGTCTGCACCAAACGTACGAATACGAGCTCCAACATTTTTAATGAGACGAGCGGTGGTGATGACTTCATAACACGGCTCACGTCTTGAGAGCCAAAGGTGTTTGTATCTTCCCAAGAATGGACGATTATCCTGACCCCGCCATATCCAGGGCCCGCCCAGACGGCAAACACCCGCATGTGGATGAATGTAGATACGCCGATACGATGGATAGTGGTTGGGCGTTACACTTGTATCATTGTGTAGTTGGGTCTCCGCTGCTCGTGATGAAGTCATCTGCACCTCCTAAAGGAGCCATTAAAACTGTAGTCGATCCAACGCGGATCTTCGGGGCGGATCGGAGGTCCACGTTTGAACAAAGTGTGCGCGCTTTGCACGAATTTTAATTGAATCGACAGACCGCCGAAAGTCGGGCCGCAGTCCGCAGTCCTTGGCCGTCTTATGAAGCCATCACCAGCGGCCGTCTCATTAAAATGTGGGAGCTCATATTCGTCCGTCGGGCAGACCTGCGATTGCAATTAGAGAGTGCCTCGCATTCCGGCATTATGACCCGAGTCCGCACTCGCGCAAAGAGAGTCTTTTAATCACCGACGCACGGGCCCGACGCGCCCTCCTCTGGGGTGCGGAAGTTTTCATTCACATGCCGACCTCCCGCCCCGGCCCTCGAGCGCCGCCATCAGCTCCTCCAAGTGTCATTATCGCGGTAATTACAAACATGGAGATGAGTTCATCCCGCGAAGCCGCGGTCGGGCGACCGGGCGCAGGAGCAGTCAAGACAATTTGTTTCGCACGCCCCTCGCCGCCACACCCCGCGCAGGAAGCAGCCTTCCGAGGGTCGGGGGAGGGCGCGAGTGTGGGAATTAAAACACTTGCTAATGGCGACAGGGGCGGGGACAAACAAACAAACAACGAACTCGACGCCTCCTCGAGCAGGCGATGGGGCGGCGTAACCATAACTCTTCCGCGCGGGGTGGGGCGCCTCTCCATACGCCCCGCCAGCCGGTCGCCCCTGCAGGGTCCACATTCGCCATCGGTCCCACTGTGCGGGCATGGTTTGGACGAGGAGGAGGAGGGCATCAGCTTCCACTTTATATGCAGCCCACTCGGAGCCCGAAACAAAGCGACGGAAGTCCGCAATTAAAGCGATAATTAATCGCCTGGAGAGGCGAGCGCCGGATGATGTTAATTTGTGCCTCGAGGAGTGGCCTGCGAGGGTCCAGCGGGGGGTGGAGCTGCTCAGAAGCTGAGTGCACTCAATCCTCCTTGAAGGGGGCGCGAAGATCGGATTCCAGTCCTCACAAGACACGGCGGGTCCCTCGCTGGAGCCCTCTCTCGTCGGTCGCAGTCGTCCGAGAGGATGGGCATTACCCTGTATCCTTGCTCCGAGAGCGCGAGCAGAGCAATTAAAATTATTGTTGCTCCTCTGTCCGCGTCTGCCGTCCCAGATGGACGACGCAAAGGAGCTGCGCCGATCGCGACAATGAGTGCGACGATGACACATGAGCGACGAATGTCAAAGTCGCGGCGGAGGTGGGCGCATTAATCAGGCGACGAGTGGCAACCATTGTCGGTTGTCGGCGGGCGGTGGAGTGGAGGGGAGAGACCGGTCTTTGTCGCGGCTAACAATAGCCCGGCGCTTTGACGCATCATCGCGCAGAGACGGCCAGGGATCCCATTGTCCGGTCCACTTCGGCGCGCACAATGGACGCCCCTCGTCCGCCCTGGGCCCCAGCAACCGACCGGCAACAATAACTGCGTGTTTGCCGCGTCCGCGACCAGCGCAGCTCCCTCGCTGCCGCCTCGCTGCGTCCAGCGCCACAAAGGACCCATTTAAAGCGAGCTGAGCAGGATCCGTTTCAGCCGCTGCGTCGGGTGACGGCGGAGACGAAGAACAACAGAAGAAATTAAATACCTCCGAGGCATTCTTCGACTACACACTCGCTCTCACAGAAGGCACTCCGCAGCCGCAGGAGCGAAGCCGGGCGGGAGGAGGACGGAGGAAACAACAGAGTAATTTTATTTAAGCAAAACATCATCAACATGCGCCCGAAACCACGAATTACTTACGTCGACCACAAAGCAAGCATTTCCGATCCCCTGCCAGCCCTTCGCCACGGCTGGCCCAAGGGGCGGGGCGACCGGCGAATGCAAAACTCGAAGCGGACGCAAAAAGCGCCTTCGCCTTCCTGCAACGGAGCCTCGTCGCTGCAGCGCACATCTACTTCCTTTCGCACACACACTCTGCACACACACTGGGCCAGCTCACGCTCAATAATGGGTTCGAGCACCAGCGGCGGCCGCACCAAAGGTCGAAATTTAATTTCTTCGCTCATCTAGCGCTCGTCCTGCGGAGTCGACCGACCTAGCACGCCCCATCGGCAGATCGGCGAGGAGGAATCGGAAAAATTGGATCCCTTTGTGGGCTGCGGGGCGGGCCGGATCCAACCCGCGCCTCCCGAGGGTCGCCAGAGGCCGGCAGGACTCGTTCTGCGGCGCTTCCGCCAGAGCGCGTCCTCCGCCGAGTTCGCAGCAGGGGTCCTGGGCGATTGAAAACGAAGACCGAAGCAGGAACGAAAACTCAAGGGGAACATTCGAATCCGTGTTCGGCGTGTTCCCCCCGCCTGCCCGCCGGTGGTCCTGCTGCCGGGCAGGTCCTGCCGGATCTCCACGCAGGACCATAATTTAAAATTTAGATGGTGTTCTTTAGTTCGAGCTCGTGCTTTGCGATTTACGAGCGTCCCTGCGGGGGATTAAAAAACCATTGAAACAACTTTCCGGGGATGGACAGATGCCTCTCTCTCTCTGGGGGAGGACGGCGCAATTGCGATTACGACGTATGGACGGCGAACCACCCCGGAGGGTCCGATCCCGATCCGCAATTATAAAGAGTTCGCAACAATAACCGTTATTAATACATGGGGTGCAGAAATCGTGGAGAGTCTTCGGTCCCACCCCTTCCGCTCCCTTTCGGTGTCGATGCGACAGGCGTGCTAAGCCGACAGCTCAATTATGCTCGCCTAAGAGAGGTCGATAATACCGATATTAATGGTCGCTGGAGGGCCCGGAGTGAACAGTCGTCAGGGCTCGAGGCCTGGGAACCGCGGAGCAAACCGCACCAGGGACGCTGAGAACGCGGTCGAGCTGAACTCAGGTCGGAAGTCGAGGCACGCACCAGAGAAGCGAGCAATATACCAACTCTATTCCATCATATCCAATCCCCCAAACCCCAATGGAGGACGAGAACGGGGGGCGAGGCGACGACATGTCCAGTCGTCAGAAAGCAAATACCTTCCATGGAGCGAAAAGTCTTTGTCGCGAATCCGCAACCTCTGACGGATGCTTCCGCAATGCTCGACCGTACGTCCGTCTGAGCTAATGAAGCAGCATTTAATGCACTCGTAAAATGTTTCCAAGTTATTTAATAATTTTAAAAGCTTCGTTCGGCTGCCAACGCAAACGGAACCTCACGGGTCCATGGGTCCAGGCACGGGGCGGTGGAGGCGGAGGCGGACGGGGCTGGATCCATCCATAAGACATAAAAGCAAAGTAAACATAAACCGAACCGAACCCTTTTTACGACCGCCAGGCGGGAGGGATCCGGAAAGAAAAACACAACTGCGTAATTATTTCTCCTGCATAAGTAATGAAGTGCGGGGCGGGCGGAAGCGGGAGGCGGGAGCTTGCCAAGAAAAATCAAATATTTAAAATACCCTCCGGAGCCGGACGACGACTGCAAGTAAGTCCGCGTCTATCTGTCTGTCGCTCTGCGCCGTCCGTCCGTCCGTCAGACGACGACTTAAGTTTGTCAATTTCCTTTGAAGCGTCTGCGGGTTATTGTAATTGACCAACCGCACGGAAATGAGTTGGCATTCGCTCCCCGAACGACTTTGGCCCTGGCCCCTGGCCCGGCCCGGCCTGCGCTCCCCTGGCCACAGCAGCAGCCGGTGCAGCTACCCTGATGGAAAAACAAGCGCCAACAACATTCAAATGTTTTGCCATTAAAAATGCATCAGGCGGAATTGTGGATCGCTGAGGCGGACCGAGGTGCCTCTTGACTCGGCGACCAACCGCCCCCACCCACGGGGCCCTTAAGTGCCGAACCGGCCGCAGCGGACCCGGACCCGGTGCTTGGCCAAAATTACCCGTTTAATGTCCTCCGACCGGTGGCACTCGCATTTATTTGTGTTTATTCGCGATGTCCTTTTATTGGGGTGTGTTTGTTGCCGCCTGTTTTTGTCCGCAATACTTCCATTTGGGACGCGTCCTCCCGTGGAGCGATGCGCTTTTCCTGGACCCTTCGCAACCCTGACCCATCCCTACAAGTCAAGGAGCACGGAAGCAGGAGTCGTTTCGCTCGGCAGAGCTGCATCAGGACAAATAGAGGATTCGGGCGCATGTCCACTGACGTTCATGGTGGCTCTCCTCGGGATGATATTCTCTTCCGAGTCCAAGCTATACTGAGGAGTCGTAAAGACGCCCTGCGAAGCGAATTTCTGGAAGAACTGATAAGACAAACCCGGCTGAGGCAGGACAAAGTCGCAGTTTATTGGATTCCGCGCGAATCAGCGCTGGCGATCAATCAATGGAACCGCTTTGGTCCCTTCAGCATCGCTAGTGCATGCGGCGGGGGGTGCGGGGAGAAGCCAATTAATGGCCGCCCATAAAGGGCAGCGAGGCGAAGTATGCTCGGCGCGATTTGGGCGATAAGATGACGCGAATCTTATCTCGTCAGAGGAGCGCGTGCGGGCGACCGAGGGAATTAGTGTAAAACTAAAATCGGATTGGGAAACAATGCGCAAAGAAGGGCTGGACTGGGCCGACTGCAACATTGCGAGAGGCAGGAGCTGCGGGGAGGACGCGTCCTGCAGTGGTGGATGACGTGGCTCTGACTGTGGCTGTGGCTGGTGCGGGGTCGGTCGTCCTTTGTTCGAAATTAAGCGCGCATTATTATCAACTAGTTGGCATCTAAAGCACGGACATTTATGACTCTTGAGTGGTGGCCGGGGGTGGGCGACGACGGCGCGGACTTACTTCCGCAGGCTGAGCACGGGATGTCGCTAATTCGATTACGAACCAGTGGGAACCGCGCACCACCCCGGCGCCCACTTCATTCTTCCTCACAAAGAGCTTTCGAGGGCGCAGGAACGCCGCTGAAATTGCATTACCCTTGCGAGCTGAGGCGGCACTCGGAGTAATCTCCTGTGTGCAGCCAAGGAACTCCGGCTGGTCCTCCTCCAGCTGCCACGAGGGAATCCAATTAACGTAAATAAGGAGTACAAATTGGAGTACGTCCTCCTCCTCAAACTTGTCCTTCCTTCTCCTGGCCGGAATTCGTGCCTTGCCCGCCCAGCGTCCGCAACGAATGATTCACTTACAGCAGCGACGCGTCCGAAGGAGAATCGAAACTAATGACCCATGGCCGGCCGCCGGGAATTCGGATGACACAGGCAGGCCGGGGACATCAAGACAAGTGCGACCAAACTCAAGTGACAAGTTCCGAGCCCTGGGAGTTCCTCCATCTCCAAGGGATGCCAACAGATGTGGGTCCAACACGTCGACTGGGGACCAAAGGATTCACCATTCACCAGCGTGGGACGGATTTCTGAAATCGAGCCCTCTGAGTGACCAGAGCAAGCAGATCTTTTTCGTTGAATGAAACGGGGAGGCCGGCGCATAAATTGAAGCAGCCTCGGGAGTTGGAGCTCGCTCGGCTTGGCTGCGACTCAATTGGCGACTGAGAGAAAGCAATTAGCACCGATTCCGTCGATGGTCGATGGACTCCGCGGTGACTCAGACCGCCGTCGTAAACTTGACGCCGTCGCCTGACAGTTGTCACCGCGCGACGGACGACCGGTTGTTGGGGCCGGCCGCGGTTGTCGCTCCATTAACGGGGCCGCGCGAAAAGCCAGTTCTCGGAAGCACTTCAGGCCAGGTCGGACGGACGGGCCCTGGTCGTTGGGCGAGCAATTATCGCCGCCGAATTTATGCACGAATGCGAATTGATGGTATTGATTCTATTGAAGCCGATCGACTGCGCCGTAAGTCGTGGCCAAGTCCAAGTTATTGTAATGACGCAGGGCGACGAATGATGGCATCGCTCTCGCGCATCGAGTGACCAGCATCGGAAATGCCAACGGATGACGAACGCGGAATCGGAACGATGCCGCAGGGGCTCATGGAGCCCCCGGCCCTCGAGTCGTGGGCGTGGGTGGCCAAGTGCCGCTGACCACGACATGGTCGAACAAGGGTTTGGCTCCCGCAACAAACAGACACAATCGATAGGATCAGGCTTTTCCACACCGAGGACA
Source organism: Coelopa frigida (assembly GCA_017309665.1). Classification (NCBI taxonomy): domain Eukaryota; kingdom Metazoa; phylum Arthropoda; class Insecta; order Diptera; family Coelopidae; genus Coelopa; species Coelopa frigida. The sequence goes on from CM029563.1 coordinate 8,009,415, forward strand.
ACGGCAAATGGCGGAGGGTTTTCAGACACGGTCGCAAACAGTGTGAAAGGCGATCTCCTTTGTCCAGTCGGTATCACCGGATGTAGCTCCCGAAATGCACATGAGGGCGACGTCTTCACAAACATTGAAAGGAGCCAAATGTTTCGGTGGAGAAAAGTCGGTCGAGCGATGCGAATGGAGCGGTTGATGGCCATGGTGTGACATATTCCATTTCCTCCAAATTCAGCCCATATGTTGTTTATAACAGGCATATGAAAATCGTTTACAACAAACACATACTACGTTGGAGGGTTACAATCTTGTTGTTGAGGCAGGTGTAGCCTTGTCAGGGAGGAGCGGGAGGTGTGGCCCTCGAACCGATCAGCATACAACATGCATGCATAATGTGTGGTCCTGTGACCTTCCTGTCGGCGCCGCACAACACATCTGCAATCCTGGATCCAATCGCAACGGTCTGTTCGTGTCCAATCGATTGGGCTTTAGCAAATAAAAACATGTGGAATTACAACTGTTAATAATTGATGCGTTTTTTCACTAACTCAAAAACCCTCCTCCCGGACGCACTGGACCAAGGCGAGGGCGCGACGCAGACGCGGCATTCATGAAATCCGCGGCGTTGATCGGCGTAATCCTGCGCCGACAAAGTGACAATGCGCGATTTGCGTCGGCGATCGTCCTTAATAGTGTGTCCGCAATAAGCCCCATTACGGCCAGGGGCGGGGGGCGCGGCAACTGAAAAATGGACACTCCCAATATGTCGCCAGTCGCCCCGCTCCCCGTGTGGTTGTTGCCGTTGTCGCTCCGCCCGCTCTGCTTAGTGCGGACGTGGAAATATGATTGATTTATTTTTAATGCATGTGCGACGGCGGCAAACGGCGCGGGTGGGCGGGGGCGGCGCTGCCCGGACGTGCCTGGTCGGAAAATCGAGTCCTCCAACTGCGTCTGTGGACAAACAGTCGGACAGGAAGACGGCCCGGATTTCAACACATCACCAGAGCCAACGCCATCGCGCCGGCAGCAGCACCGCGAGACCAACACACCAACGACAACAACCGCCAGCACACCAACAATAGCTACAACAACGTCGCTGTTTATAAGCGTAATCCACGACGAATGATGATGAATGGTTCGTGCTGCCGCCCGCCGAGTCAGAACAGACAAAGCGCGCGTTCGTGGTTCGCGGAGGGGGAGGGCGAGGGTGGCGTCCTCCAAATCCTTGATGACTGATGGTTTCACTCCTGCACCGACGCCATTTCATCACATTCGCCGGTCGCTGGTGTGCATCAAGCACTGGATCACTTCTGCCCCGGGCCTGGACCTCGTTGTTGCCGTTGAGGTCCTGTGACATCTCGTCCTCACTCGAATGCCGGCAATTTCGCACATGGAACGCGGACCGGCTCATCCCGCTCAGTGGGCGCTTTAAACGAGGCTCAGCCGCTAAGCCGCTCGTCGTCCACGAGAGTGGCGCAGGAGGGTGGCAGAGGGCGGTGGAGCCTTTCTAGGGCCGCTCTTTGTCCTTGGTCCGCCCTCTCCCGCCCGCTTTTTTCGCAAGACACAACGATCGTAGAAGGGCTCTGTCGACTTCCGACGAGTCCCAACGGTTGGCGGTTCCAATCGCTTGCCCACCCCTGGAAGCAGCATCCCCTACGCCCGGGTTCGCAATGAGTTCGCAGAAATTAGTTTCGAATGCATGCACATGTGAACGAGTCGAGCCGAGTGGAGTCGCCGGCCCCGATAAGGGATGTCCTCGCGTCACGTCCACGTGCTCCGCTTATCGCCGGCCCCGGCCGCCTCGGTTCACCCACCGACGCGAATTTCATCGGGCGACGGCGGAACCCGTGACGAACGGCGCGGGAAACGACAAATCGCGTGACTCCGCACTTGCGAGCGGCTTCGGTCGTGGGACGACGGGACGATGGGTCGCAGGACGAGGCAGCGCTGCGCACTTCGTTCCCGTTGCCACGGCCTCGTTTATTTGTTGTTGCTACTAGGGTTCCCGTCGGCGAGGGCGATGTCGTGTTTGTTGTTAGTGGTGTTGGTGTGGTGTTCGATGTTTGTTTGTTGTTTTCCCAATGCGTGTTTATTGCACACACTGGCAACAACAGTAGATACAACAATAATTACTGGAACTACAACAACCGCTATAATAACTGCTACAACAAAAGTCTTAACTGCACAACTTGCAACACGAAATTAGGAATCGTTTTCATTTCCCTCGCTTGGTCGATGCCGATGTTTTGTTGTTATTTGTCCTTCGTTGGGTTGCCATTTGCGCGTTGCTAATGCGTCCACTGCAATAAACAAACTTGCACATTGTGCTTGTTGTTGTTGGTTGTAACACTGTTCTTGTTGTCCGCTTTATGATCTGCCTCCGTCCAGCAGCAGGCGTCGATGATTGCGATGACGCTGACTTTGCGCTCGACAGTTGCTCAGAGTGTCAGGGCGCGAGGTCGATGGGACCTTGCGGAGGAAGGACCTGGCCGATCGATCGCAGCGCAATCGCGTGGGAAGCATGATGAACACGAAGTGACAGCCGAGTGGTGGCGGGTGCATGACTTCCACGGGTCCGTTTTGGCCTGTAGGAACTTTCGCACAGGTCTTTTTGAGGTTCCATTGCCACGAAGTTGTTTCCTTGGTAAACATAAACATAAACCAAATTCTGTTCAATTTGAAAGGAGAATTGAAAAGGCTTTTATATTCATATGTAAATTGTATGTATATGAACGATCCCAAAATTGAATACAAAAAGGAACCCACAAGTACTAAGTCCTTTGATCCCCAACCCAAAAGTAACTCTTTCTCGCGGGCAGGATCGGCAGTGGTCCTTGAACTGCACTTCACATTGTCCCAGCTGCAGTCCAGTTGGCCTTGGGGTAGTTCCTCCCAGGGCAAATTACGGAGTCCGCCCTTAACAGGAAGTTCACCGCAGACGTCGTCGTCGTCGCATGATTATTCCGGGACATGCGACGCCCGCACCTGGCGATACTCCCGCCGAGAGTTCGACTGGGATGCCAAAAACTGCTGCGAGTCGGCGATAAATCTGGCAGCACCTTTAATTGGAGCATGACATGTGGTCGATGCGAATGGGTGACGACGGCGGGGTGGCTTCGATAGCGCGTCTGGAGGGTGGCCACCCCACCCAGAGCGGCTTCATTAACGCATTGGCTGGCAACGCACTGATCGGGCCACGCGATGAGTTATGGCCGAGACAAAGGCTGAGTTGAGTCCGAGGAGGGTGCGGCAAGGTTCGGCGCTCGCACTTATTACTTAATGAATTCCGAGCCGAGCGCTTTGTTTCAGGATCGACCGGGTTCGGGATGCGTGTGTGGCCCGGAGTCGGGTCCAGGGTTCGGGAGCCCAGGAGTCGCCATATGCCATTAGTCACGCGCGTATCGCCGAGTCCCATCTGCGGACGCGAGTTGTCGTTATGGGTTCCGCCGAATGTGGGCAGCGATCGTTAATTGCTTTTATTACATGATGGATGAAGGACTCGCAGGGCAGGCGGACGTTCGCACATACTTGCGTAATTAGATAGATATTACCGGAATCGGATTTGATAACTCGATGTCGCTATCGCGAGATTCACACCGGCTCCGCGTGCCGAGGCGAGGTGAATGTGAATAATTGCGAGAAACAATAAGGGAGCCATGTGTGAGTCCAGGGTGGGGAGGGAGCCATTTAATTGGACATGGAATCGACTGCCGAATGGCCTCCCGGGGCGAAGAAGAGGCCTCAAAGGGGCCGTCAAGGTGGCCAGAAGCGGCGGAAGGACACCATGTGTGGCATTCGAGGGGCCGATGGGAGTCTCCTGCCACTGGTTCGAGGAGGCAGCCGTCGCCTCGCGTCCGTCGACTGGAAGTCAGTTCCTTCCGGGAGTCAGTCTCCGCTCGTCCGACGACTGCGAGGGCGATGCGGCGGGGGCGCGGCTGACAAGACCCGTCCGAAGACGATTCAATTAGGGATCCATTGAAACGGGATCCGCGCGGGTCGGGGGCGGGTCGCGGGCCGTGCGGGCGCTAATAAAAACGCCGCCTGTCAGGCCATAATTGTCATTTCTGACAGGCGCCCCGCCCCGTTGTTGTTGTGAATATTTATCTGACATCTGATTTCCACTTGTCAGATGCCGACGCGGGTTCGCCGATCCGCACGGGTCGATTTCCATTTCCTTTGAGCGAACCGCCCCGCCCGCCTCGCCTTCCGCCCGGCTGCTTCCGAGCGAGTGAGCGCGTCGTGGGGGAGGCGGACGGGCGAATGCGAAATTGAAAAGCAACCCCCAGAGGCCGCGACCCGATCCGAGCCAAAGAGGGTGGCTGCACAGGACGAGGGCACATATGGGCAATTATTTAGTGCTCCGGAGCTCCTGGGAGTTGCTATTGATTTGCGAGCCGTCGCTGCTCCCAAACCGCCATTACGGGCGTTTGAGGGTGCATTAAGGACGCCACCCCGCGCCGGGAGATGAATCGCTTGCAATCAGAGGCGCACGTCGAGCACTTCGACTCGGCGGAATGAAGTCGTCCGTCCCGTTCGCAAGGAGCCGGCCCGACCCGCGCCCGCAGCTATTATCCTTGCACTCGCCGTCGTCCTCGGATCGCGTGCCCCAATTTGTCCGCCATTCATCGCAGGACCCGGCCGACGTCCTCCTGCCGAGTAGTTGTTCTGTGTTGTGGTGTGTGCGCCGTGTTTGTTGTTCAACCAAATTTAGACGTAATTAAATGAAAACTGTTTATTTTCGGCATGCGTCCGCGAGCCATTGTGTAGCGCCGCCAACGTTGTTGTTGCGGCTGCGTCGATCGAACGTCGCCGTCGACGTCCGCCCTGGGCGCACGGTGGCCAGCGAAGCATGAACAGTTTCATCTGCGGAGCAAAGGGGCCGGTCGGAGCCTCCGACGTCGGAGAAGCCAAGGCGTCGTCATGAAGAGCAAATACACACCTATGTATTTTCATGTGTGCACAAATATAAAACCGTGCAAATATATAAGCGAGACGAGGTGGTGTGTTCAATTTGCCAGCGGAATGAATTCCATTCAGGCAACTCAATGTGAAGTCTCGAAATTAAGTGCTTGACGCAATTGTCTTTCATGCGACGACGCCTTCAGGATTCCCAGACTTCTCCTGGTACTCCTGATGGATCGCGAACCTCCTCCCAGGGATCCAAGAGTCCCTCCTCCCCCTACCCCCTATCTTCAGTCCTACAGGAGTCGCAATTACAAAGTCCGATTGTGATGAATTCGTCCCTTCCGCTCTGCCCCGCCGGATTGTGCGCTCCCCCTCTGCCGAGCGAGTGGCAAATACGATTTTCCATTTTATTCCTCACTGGAAATGACATGGAGCCGGATTTTAATCCAATCACGGCTTTTATGACCATGGACAGCTCCCGCTCCACCGCGACTCCGACGTCCCCGGGCGGGAGCGCTGGTGCAATTTTTCGCGCTGCTCCTTTTTGCCGGTCCTTTGGCTCGTCCTGGGATCGGGATTATGTGGGGATTTGGCGATACACATGCTGGACTCCGCTGCAACATCGTCCATAAAACAATAAAACGACAATAACACCGACTACAACGGCAATAACAGCTCAGCACAACAACAACAGCAACAACGACGGCACAACAACAACAACAGCTCAGTGGAACATGGACAGCGATGTTTGTGTTTACGCGGATCCGGATCCGCGCGGATCTGCCGGAGATTTAGTTGCATGTTTGGTGCATGTTGCTCGACCCTCGGCCCGCGCCCGGCCCGGCTTAAAAATTAACGCTGCGTCCGGAGATGTCCCACCTCGGCCCGCCTCCGCGGCGCAGAAATTTGAAGTGCTCCGCTTGTCCTCGTTTGGAGCCGTTTGTGCGGAAAACTCAATAATTTTCGCGCTGAGCCCGTTGTTGGGACGGTTGTCGTGGAGCGACCCGCCCCCTGATGAGCGGCGGAGCGAATTCTAATTGAAAAAATGCTGGAAATCCGAATTCCCCGGGTCCGCTCGCTCGCTCGCATTCCGAGCTCGACTCCCGAAACTAAAACTATTCGGACGCCAAGCGGCGGCAGAGCTTTTGATCCCCTAAATGTTTTATTGCGTCTAATGTTATTGTTTCAGTTTCGTTTTCATTTCCCGATCTCCTTCCTCGTTCGCTGTTACTGTTATTGTTGTTGTGGCTGTGCTGGTGTTCGCGCCGGGGTCCTGTTTTTGTTGCTTCTGTAGTTATTTATTTATGTGTGCCCTGTTCGTTTGCATTTCGCAGTCGTTCCTTCTGCTGTTCGCGACGGACGGAATGGGTCGACAAGGTTTCAGTCCAACCTCTTCCTCTCGCACAAGCTTTATCCGTTCCCATCTATACTGCGTTGTGATCTCTGAGGCGAGATCCTTTAATGAAGAGCATTCACTGCTATCTGGGACACCTGGGACCAGTCACAGATCTTTGATGGTTTTTGCGTTACACAGTGAGCCATTAGTGGGAAGTGTCAGAACTAATCTTCAGGGGAAAAATTGGTTGGGTTGTCGTTATCTAAGAGAGAGAATACAGGCAATATTTTCCTTATATTTGGATTATACATATGTTTGCTTCCGAACCACCATCAGAATCTCAATCATCACTGTAAGAAATCCCTCACCATCAAAATCCCCGAATATCTGCAAATGCAAAGTAATGTCCTCAATGTGAAGAACAATGGCAACAGAACACTAAACTGATATAAATCGCACCGCCCATGGCCAACAAGTGGGCTTCAGAGAACGAGCACAAGGAGGACTTTGGAAGGAATAGAGAGCCCAGTCAGAGACACGACCGCCACTGGGTCCCCCGTGCATCTGTTTCTCGGAGTAATTAAAAGTTTGTACACTTCTGGGCGCCTTAACGACTGAGCGTGATATCGAAGCACGGCCCCTGCCCCCGCCTGCGCCAGGGACAACTGCAAACAACAACAAGAAGCCACAACCCAAATACAAACACACCACGAGTCAGATTCGAGAGCAGATCAGGAAATGTAAAGATCGGGCAAATCGCTCCTAATCCAACATAAAATATTTTCGTTCGCACGAATCGAAAATAAAACAGACCCGGAACACGAGGGGCCAGAGCGGCTGGATGGGGCCATTAGCGAGAGCAGTCGCTCCAGACAACGACGGCGACGACGACGAGGACTACAACTGGGGCGGCCGTGGGGTCGGGGCTGCTCCGCTCGCTCCGACAGATGCACATGTCGGGGATTAGCCGGCGAACGCATGTTCGGCTCCGGCATCCGGACCGAGAGCGTCGGCGTTTTGACACTAATCCATAACCACTTGGCACGGCATTAGAAGCCCTCGGCTGCAACTGCATCGCACATCAATCCGAGGGACGCGGCTGTCGATCGGTGGATCAGGCCCCCTATCCGTCCGTCCATCTGTCTGTCTGCCCGGGCCCTCCACGGAGCTGGCAATGGACACCTTAAGCCCGGCAACACCTTCCGAAAACACGGATTCCTCCATCGACACTTTAATCTTCCGCCCTTTCTCTCCGGCGACGACTGCGATGCCGCCAATTAACTCCGAGATCGATTGAGGCACGGCGAGAGGACGTCCACCGCCCAATCCATCCACGTCGATTTGCTTCTCGCTCTCGGCCTGTCGCAGGACCCGCCGCCCTCTTCCTGGCCCTTCGCCAGGCCACCGGAGGAGCCTTCCCAGGCAGCGGCGGAATTAACACGATGTATAAAATTTAATTGTTCCTGGATTTATCTCCCGTTGGAGAGGCCGAGACGGACGCAAACATTCGTTTCGCCTCCTCCGCCCGATCCATCCTCGAAGCCGCTGGACCGAGCTAGCTTGGGGCTGGGGACGCGGGGCTGGTCAGATACATAGGTGCGCCCGGCGATTCATTGTTCGGCCAGAACGAAGTGCACCCGATGATTAATTCCTTCCGGAGCCTGCGCGCCCCCCTCCGCAATTGAGATTTATTAAGCCGAGTGTTTGAGCTTCCGATGGATGGCTCTCGACGACATGCAAAGCCCGGCATCTGGAGCTCACGTGTTCGCATCGCTTTCATCGGTCGGGGGCGGACGAGCCATGACAATCGATGGGAATCGAAGACATATCGAGCCAGAGCGAGAGCAGTCTGGAGGGAGAGGGCGTGGAGTTTCGATTCACTTGTGCGGAGCTCTCTGTCCACTCGCTGAGGTGTCCTTCAACGCCGGATGAATTACCATCCACATATCGCAACCGAGCTCCGCCCGCCTACGACTCGAACTCAATTAAAACTTCGGAGATTTACTGAGTTCTTCCAATTACAAAAATTATATACTCCATTAGCAGCGGACAAATGAAGTTATGGTACTGGATTTGGTTCTCTTTCTCATTGGTGCCCACTTCAGGGCCACTCTTTCCACAGTCGGAGTAGAATCTTCATCGAATTACACCGACTTTTGATGGAGTTCGAAGTCATCTGCGTTCCCAGTTTCTGGAAGACTGGCCCAGATTCGAAGCCATCGGATTAAATTAAATTGAAAGAAAACAAGATTTGCCTGCGTCCGAGTCTCGTTATGGCAGCTTGAACTCTTCGAGCAAAAGGCTCTGCAAAAGCCTCCTGGACCAGCAATTAATCATGGTCTGGCCTGGCCTGGCCTGGTCGAATTGGTGTGGGCAAACATGGGCTGCGGGCCGCTCGAGCGCTGGCTGCAATAATTGTTAAATTGCAAAATTAAATAAAATATTTAGCTGTTTGCTGAACGAAACTCGTATAAAGCATCCCCGACCCAGCTCCGGCCTCAGGCCAAACCGAGCGAGCCGCCCGCCTTCGATGGAGGTATTAGTAAATAACTCAGAGGTATTTGCCTAAGTAGAAAAGTGCTGCCGGTCTGCAATTCCCAATAATGTACTCGAAGGCCGTCGGCGACGGCGGCGGCGGGGCGAAGTCTTTGTTTGGACTCGTAATTCGAATATTCGGTTTAATTTATAATGGAATCATTCATCATAAATTCACATCCGTGCAGAGCCGACAGCCGCCCTGCCTCTGCCGGGGGCGGGGAGGGGGCTCGTTGCAGAGCACTCAATTTTGATTTTGGGATTAAAACGATCGCCGGAGCCTTTGACGTCGCCTCCCAGCTGCCGGAATTTCCCTTCCGCATGCCCCAACGCGCCCTCCGCCGACCGCAAACGAATGCACCGAACGACGTCCCACTGCAGCCGTCGTCGCCGCCCGAACCCGAGCCGATCGATGGAGCCGTCCTGCCTTGGTGACAATCGGGACCCGGGGGCCGAGGCCCCTTGGCCGGCCGGACTAATCGCCTCTCCATGGCATAAATTTCGAAAATACCAAGATGATGTTCGGCAGCAGGCTCGACAGCACATTTTACACAGGCCTGCGACACACACACGCTCGGTCGCACAGCACAGCACACCGAAACAGGAGCAATTACATCCTGTATCCTTTGTGAGCGTCAACGCCCCTCCCTCCCTTCATCGATTGACGCTCGACTTCTGGAGGGTCGATGCAGTCAAGCCGAGACCGCCGGCCACGCCCTCGCCCCTCTGCTGCAATGAATTTTGGATAATTGTTTTCTTCCAGCTCGTAATGCTCCGTAATGAAGATGGTGCCCTGAGAGGAGGGGGCCACTCCGGTCGGCGATGACGCCAGATGTGAGTCGGAATCAACCTCGCATTCTTCTGGACCAGCGAGCTTTCGATTAACATTTACGCCTCGGGTGAAGCAGGCCCGGCGGCCGCAGGCCTCATGTGGGTTCCCCATTCATCACTCGGCCCCGAATTCCATGTGGGCGAATCTGCGGCTGAGGCAGCGCTGAGTGGAGGGGCGGCCGTGTCCTGGGGACCGGATGCCGTTTGGGGAGCAAGAATTTCGTAATTCAATTAACATGGCATCCACACAAGGACACAGACAAAGACACAACGATGACTGTCCTTGGAACTCGAAATCGAGTTTGTTTGCGAAAAGGTTTCCATGACTTGGAGAGAAATCGAACGGAAGGACTTGGGCGATGGAACTTTTGGCTGGGCCACAGTGTCAGTTTCCGGACCCGAATTCAGCCCATTGTCATACGAGTCGACGGCTTTGTAGTCCGTTGGCCCCCAATCAACTGGTGCGAGGCAGGTTTCCATGTGTTCAAAGAATCCGGATAATAGTGTATATGGCTAGAAGAGCTTTTATAGTGGAAGAGTCTTAACTTTTTATTCCTTTCAAGAAAAATGCAACGAACATCATTGTGTCTACCATTTTCTACAGCTTTAACTGAAAATTTAGTATTGCTCACTTTTGAAATCAAAATGTTGTGAAGTAATCATTCCGATTTTGTGTCTGTTTATGCGATTTATTTTATTATTAAAATCTCTTGGAAGTGGAAGTCCAATATTTCGGGCAGCAATATTGAATTTGCACTTGGGATTCGATATGATGCACAAACAAATGGTAATAAATAATAATTCGGCGCCCGTAATTTATATTTTCTTCATATTTCGCAATCGTTTTTTATTATTTCCGGACTACAAATCCAATATAAATTGAAATAGAAATCGGCAGCAACTCAAATATTTGCGCCGGGATTCGGATGAATAAGTCGGCCCCTTGTTGTTAATGTCGTGCTCCGCAGTCTCACCTGGGGGGATTCTGCCAATTAGACCTGGCCAGCGGAAGGAAGACAATCGACCGTTTATAATTTCGAATTCCACTCTCGCTCCCTGCCCCACCGTCGGCAGCCGCAGGAGCCAACATTACAATTTGTCCTCCATTCGAACTACGCAAACATTTCGGGCATCCTTCTCTGTTATTGCTCCGAGGACGTGGTCGCCGCTGATCAGATGAGTCTTCGACAGCTCCACCAGTCACCGGTTTCTCCCAACGGCACGAAAATGCAAATCGCGTTCTCCACGGGGCCACGAGGTGGCGGAGGAGGCCGAAAGACTAACAAAAACAACTGCGACACCAGCTCCAGGCTCAGGCTGCATCTCGACTCCATCTGGCCCGGCTCCCGCAGCGTTGCTTATGCGGCCGCACATTTCCTTGTCCAGCCGCAAGTCATTTGCATGTCGTTCCTGTCCCCCGAATCACAGCAGACGCCTCGATGCGGAACCTCCTTCAAGGCGCAGAACCAGGGCTGGCTTCGCAGGGCTCCGGAGTCCCTCGAGCACTGTCTGGAAGACGAGAAAATCAGAGACTCCTTTCTTTTCCTTCCCCCGATTCCTCGGCATGCGGACAAGTGCCAACAACTGCTGCCTCGTTCAGGTGTCGCCGCGGACTCGCCTCCTTCCGGCCAAAGTGAACACCGGCAGTCGACATGTGAGACCAGGGCGAAGGGAGGAATTCGTGGGATTTCAGACCCTTCCCTCGGAGGGGCCGGCATTCCGGGCGGGTGTTTCCAGGAATGACAACATTGGCGGCTGTCTGGGCTCCACTGGAAGCTGCCTGGCGCGCTCCATGCGACAGACCTCTCTCCCAAGCCCAGCGCCTTCGCGAACTGCAGATTTCGGACGGATGCATTTCCCAGTATTCACTTGTTGGAGCCGCCGCTCTCTTGCCCTTCGCCTCTTCGGTTCATTTCCTTAGTTACTTAATCGATGAGAGCAACAGTTGAAAGACCTGCAGTGCAACCTCCTTTCTTTTACAACTGAGGCTACAGAAGGATGAAAACAAGTTCAGAAATAGGTGTCAATATTCCTCGCCACCCACCGCAGTCGAGCACGAGTCGATGATTGAACTTTCTTCTCAGAAATCCTCATAACGATCGCTGTGTTTACACTCGCCCACTCAGAGCGGATCCTGCGGCCCTCCGTCGTCATTCGGGTATTCTGCGGAGCCCGACGAATAAAGGACTGTGGAATGATTGCGTCAACTCCATTTATTGCTGAAATATTTTCGGAGAATTACTTTTATGCTCGGTCTCGGACCTCCTGTCCTCGGCCACAAGCCGGTCCCTCTGTTTTCCATTAATATCCTTTCTTTTGAATAATCCGCTGGTAACAGTTCCGAGGATTTCCCGTGGAAAATGACAACGGACGAGTCCCACGCCATCCCACGCCGCCCTCGCAGCGCCCTTCGCAGGACGCGGCGGCGTTCGCTTTGTTTACTCGTTCGCGAAATGATAAATGATTTTTTATTCGCGGAATCAGCTTAAGTTCGCGAGGACAGCGATACAATTAAAATAAAGCTTTTGCGCGCGCGGCTGTCATGGCTTCGTCCGCACTCGCCCCAGCCACCCGGAGACGACCTCCACGGGATCTATTGTGCGACTCCTCGAAGCCATGGGCGCTCTTCGCAACCGCGGACTGATGGAGCCGGCCCGGGCTGGGGCCGGTGACACATCCGCTGGAGCGGCGGGGGCGAAAGGCAGGCGTGGAGTTTAAACGCTTCGCATTTAAAGCGGTTTTAATTGCTCCGCATCGGGCCGGCAACGAGCTGTTTATGACGGCCACATGTGGTCCGAACGGCCTCCTTGGACTCGTTAAAAATCCATCAGGAGGCGTCCGGTGTCGATTCGCCACGAGATGCAGTCCGTCCTGGGCGGCCCGGTCCGCTCCGGGCCTCGCTCGACTCGATGAGGTCACGTTCGAGCCGGAGTCGTGCTCCTCGATGGAATCATTCACTTCCGATGGTGGCACATGCAACTAATTGGGATTTCATAGACGAGAATGTGGGAAACGTTTCTCTGCAATTGGTTGCGGGGCCGAGAACAGGAACCAATACAGCTTCAACCTAGAGTTCCACATATAGTCAATGCCAGAGCTTTACAGTCTTAAATTACTGGTTAGAGCCTATCTCTTCTGCTGCGAAATACTTTGGAGATTTTTTAATAGAGATTGTTGGAACATACATATCTCAGACTCCAAAGTCGACATATTAGTCATGCAAATCGGAGTATACTTTTAATAAATAAAGCTCTATTTCCATTAATCACTGCGTTAATAATTTTGTTCTTCGGGGCATTTAATTACTTCTAGTTTTTATCCTCCAAACACGGTGTAGATTATTATACGTTTTTTGATTCTCCCCTCTTGGGCCCCTATAAATAATATTTTTAAAATAAATAACAGAACAGAAATAAAAGATTGCTTTCATATGCATGGTTATGATAACAAAACACTTCTCTCTCTTCAACGAAATTCCCCGGGCAAACCGAAAGTTGAAGCAAGTGTGAGAAGGGTGTTCATGATATTTCTCGATGGACCCATCCCCGGTGCCAGAAATGAAAATGTCGCCAATGTAAATGTGCGACTGTCGCATTGTTGGCCTTGTTTTTTCTCGCGATTATCCTCAGGTTAATCTGATAATCCTGCAAAACTTCTCACTCTCTGTCGCTTCAGTGGAATTGCTCTTTTTTCACAGTGCATAATTTGTATTTTTCATTTTGTATCTTTTTGTAATCGAGTATATATCGCTGTGTACAGTAGCTTCTCCTCTTCTTGTTACATCTTTTGTTTGCTCATGTTTTCCTATTTACACAAATGGGGATGTTCTATCTAGGTTAGTTGGTCCGTGGAGACGGAAGGGAGGAGCCATGACCCAGATTAAAGGTGCTTTGAGGAGGCCGATAAATGGTCGAATGAAAATAAAACTCTATCTGATGATTGCGATAAATTTGTACTGATATGAAAATCTTAGTACACGAAACAAGTGGATCACCACATTAATAAATATCACTCTCTTACCTCATGTAGAATACGAATATAACTTAATTTTCAAGCTAACAAAAAGCTGAGTTCAAAGAATTCGGAAACGAGTAATCAAAGAACACGATTCTTCAGACCCATGTATCTGAAAACCCAGTACCATTCACTCCTTTTTCCATCAAGGTAAAGTGGAGTCTATGAATCTAATTTCCCTGAAAGCCATAACCATAAACAAAGCCGTCCGGGGCCCCCTCCCGAGCGGAAATCAATCAGAAGATCTGAATATAAAGACCTGGATTCGCAATAAAGACCTCCCGGACCCGGGGCGTCCTCCAGGCGTAATCCATTTCCCTCCCCGTTCCCGGCGCAAATCGCGCGGCGAGAGTCGTTTGGGCTCCCCGCCCGCTCAGCCCTGCATCAGGCGCACAATAAATAATTTCCAAATGAGCGCAGGACGAGGGGAGGCATGTCTGTTCCCTTGTTCCGCAGCTTAGCGAACAGCGACAAACATCTTGCGACGGAACATCTCCAGACGCACCCTCGGCCGCGACGAGTCACGCGCCGGCCGCCAGGACCCCGTCTGAGTTATGGATATTTATTTTGCATTTATGAGTCGAGTTGATGAGTTTTTCGACAGCGACAACGACGACGACGGGGGCGACGACAGTTTGTTGCAGGCGCCGAGCCACCCTCGCATTCCTGCGGGATCAGCAGCGACGCTTCCGGGGCGCATCTGAGCGCTTGATGCGCCATTAAGCCGAGCACCCGGGGGCCGGACCCAGCTGCAACAGGAGCTGCGCCTGCCGGGACGTCATTATCGCCCCGTCGCCCAGTGGATGACCTTCGGAATTATGACAGGCGGCAGACATCGTAATCCGCAAATTCCATCGGCGATTAGCAAGTTCTCCAGCCCGATGCTCATTAGTGCGCCCCGACCCGATAGAACTGAGCCCGATACGTCGATTCCGACGTCTTCCGGCCATATGTGCGGATCTTCCTCCACGGCTCGGACGTGGCCCGGGCGAGGGCGCGTATAAATCAAACGCAACTTATTATTATTCCTGTAATTGCGGACGAGGGTGGCAGAGTGCGTGGCGCCCGCGGCGGTCGTTGACCGCTCCGGCCCTCTAATGGACGGCCTCCGGACAACCCCGGGCGGCCATTGGCACTACATCATCCGCAAAGTACACAACTTTCGTGTAATTTGCGATGTTCGGCCTGAGCCCGGCCGGGACTGCGGCGGCCGGACGTCGGCATTAATTGCTACGAAAATGGTTTATTATTCATACAACTTTAATGGCTCTATTCGCCGGCGCTGCGAATGCCGATGGCCCCACTCCACAAGGAGGTGACTCTCCGTGGATCCGCTCGACTTCCTCAGATAATGGCTCCGTCCAAGAAGCCGCTTCAGGGAGGCTCAGGCGAATTCAGTGGCCAGAGAGAGAAGCCTAATTGAGGTCGAGTTCCATAAAGGAGGGTCCACCTCCTCGGAGAACTCGCGACCTGAGTGACCAGCCTCCTTCGATTCCACTCTTCGATGGACTCGAGAGGCTGCTTCCAGATCGCATTTGCATCCGCCCACAGCAGGCGACGCACCGGCCACTTGTCCAACCACCGGCCCGACGGAGTCCAGACGTGGCCATAAATAAAGAGAGCGTTTGTGGCGGGCAGAGGAGGCACCGCACAGCATGTGGGCTGCCAAGTGATTCGGAAAATTGCCGCGGGACTCTCGCTGCATTGGGTCCATGCAGTCTGCGCCTCGCAGCGTGGGCGGGGCGGTCTGTGAGGGGGCGGGCGGCATGGATCATCACCGTGCGAGGTGGCCGCGTGCGCGCACTTAGAGCGCGGGACCTTGATCCACTTTACACCAGCCGCCGGCCAAACAGCTACACCCGTAACAACCATGAGAGCAACAAACCAAAAACGACAGCACCGCACTGACTTCCGAAGTAGAAACAACATTTGCTCTGCACTGAAGTAAGTGGGTGAATTCCTTGGGGCACTGACGGTTCCTGTAATGGGCCGCTGGGTGCGGGGCGACTTAAAGAGACGCGTTCCAAGGGTATTTAAACTCGGCGGCGGGTGGGCGACACGTGTCGAGCGGGGACTCCTGACGATTCCTTTAAGTGGCCCGCGCCGTTTGATGACAACCCATTTATCTGAGCGGGATCAAAACACATGGCGTCCTCCGCAGCTCACCACCGGCCGACCTGGCCTGACTTGCGGGAATCTCGAGCGGCGCAGACTGAGAACTTTGGCCCACCCACGCGTCAGAGTTGCCAATAAGCAATTGTCGCAGCGGAATTAAGCCCAACTCGCTGCGGCCGAAGACAGTCGTCATCCCAGAGCTAGCGAGGATTATTGGGGCTTCCAACTGCGGGTGTAGTCGTGCATAATCCCGTCGCTGGCTCCGAAGAGTCTCCGCGGATTTGCCTGTCACTGCCCAGGCGAATAAGCCGCTTCCATGACGCCGCCTAATCCCAGCAGCAGGACATTCGCTGTGCTCGAGGATAAATTAGAGCTCGCCTACTCCGAGCTGTTGACAAATTAGAAATTAATGAAACCTTATCTCGTCCCCTGGTTTTTCCAATCAATGCTCTGGAAGTGTGAACTAATGCGGAAAAAAACGGCACGATCTGCCCCAGGTCGCATGAGAGGGGGGAACCCTTTCCGGAGAAACTATTTGGAGGGGAGGCAGCTCCAGCCAGTCCCTGTGGCCACATACCTCCCAAACTGAGTGCCAGAATCTATTTTGGCTGCGGCCGAGAAGAGTTCAAAGGAAAGGCCGGGAGGCCTGGGGCAGAGCACCAGTGGAACAGCTCGTTTATTCATTAACCACGCTCAATGCGCCCTGCAAAATGGGACAACACCCAGTTGCTATGCGTGAACTCACTCCATGTCACATAACCTCAAACGAGACAGTAGGACGGCCGAGGCTCCCAGCGGGATTTTTCGAGTGAGTGAATGAAAACTTTTAGTTCACACTAATAACGGGAAGAGCACTTGTTTACTTCGCGTGGCGTGACTCCTTCCACTGACGCCATTCACGTGGATCTAATGCAGCCCTCTGGAGAAGCCTTCGTCACCCTATAAGGAGGATGATGACATCGACGACATCGTCGTTGGCATCGTCCAAATAACAAAGTTAACAGAAGGGTTTATTCAAACCTATCAACGATTTAAAGTGATTTGGCAAATGGAGAAAATGCTAACAAAGTTCAGATCTTAAAGTAATGGTCTTAACTTTATCAATACCATTAAAAGCATGGACGTAAGGTTCAATAATCATTCAAGAAACAGCGTTGAAAGTAAAAATATGGAGTTTCTGGTGTAAGAAGAATCTTGTCCCAATCTGATCTACCGCAATACAAATAAAATATTTTCACCAAATATAGTATTCAAACGAAACATATTGTATTCATGTTAGGGATCTCGATTTCTACCCGGGTAGCTAGCATTACCCGGGTACCCGGGTACCCGAGCGTCCGGGTAATACCCGGGTATGGCATTACCCGGGTATGGCAATACCCGGGTAATGCTACCCGACCTTTCATTACCCGGGTAGCAGGCAAAGGCCGATATAAGCCTTTCGAAGCGAAACGACGCACATCGTTCGGCCTTTCAAGCGACGGAGCAGGTAGCGGGGGTGGTTTTGAAGCAGAGTGCGTCGATTGTTAATGTTGTTGTTTTTTGTTTTGATGACCCTTCGATATGTTATGCTTTGCATGAAATGCCTTACATATAAATATTAGAATGTGTAGGAATTAATTTCGCAATGATTAATGTAAAGAAGAAATCGATATGTTTAATATAATTATTATAAAATGTTTAATAATTAATTTAAAAATTGTAAAAACTTTAAAAAATTATAAAATCATTAAAAAATTTTTTTTTTTAATTTTTATAAACTATTTCTAAAGAAATTTTTATAAAAAATAAGTATAACTTTTTAAATTGTATTAATTTAAAAAAAAATATATATATATTAAATCATATGTTCATGCCTAAATTGCGATTGTTAATCCACACATTATACACCCATGCAAATCGCGATATCTCGGCCAATGCGCGATTCATATTTAATCTATGCCGGGTATTGAGCTAACCCGGGTATGCCTACGGTCTTACCGTATTTGAGTACCCGGGTAACCCGAGTTCTCGATACCGGTACCGACCTCTGATTCATGTGCACTCTTGTGCAGTCAATTAATTTACAAATTTTAGCTTACACTCAAATCGTGAAAACCGTGAAATTTAAAAAATTTTTAAGTGTATCACAAATTAGTCCGTTAATGTTGTTGTCCATCTTCCATATGTCTTGCTACTGATCTTTCCTGTTTCTGTGTTCTTACCATTTCAACTACATAAATAAATAGTTTAGCTTGTTCAAGAAATATTTTCTGCTCGGCATACATTTGCTATGGGATGATTTGTGAAAGCACAAGGTAATGTAGATTAATTATGAACTATGTATGTACAAAATTTATGAATGGAATAAAACGGGACTAACTTACACATTTGCAGTGTATGTAAATGTCATTTAACACGAATCGCAATCAGCGATTATCGTATTATTTCACATTTTCAAGACATCTGCGTCTATTTTATTAGCGCTCCATGTGCAAAATCATCAACCAAAGAGAGTGAAAGTTAGCTTATCTAGGAGATCATGTCCCATGCCCGTACCGTGTCCCAGAGCGGAACAAACGAGCCACGGTGTAATATTTTATCGTAATTTAACGGACATTATAGTGAATTTATATTCAAAATTAGCCTGGCTCCCGCTAATTGCTTAATTAGGCTGCGAACTGGGACGCATGTCCTCGCGGTGACCTAGTTCGCGCCCTCCGCAGGCCCGACCGCGCAATCGGCCCACTTTTAATGCCAAATTTTTACGGCTCCCCCGCGTGCGCTCGGCTCCGTTTCGCTTTCGTCGGCCGCTTGACTGAGTGACCGAATGACGCAATCCCGCTGGGAAACATATGGCCACGCCGCGTTTTATTATCCTGTCGTGGCGAGCTGCTTTCGTTGGCAACGCCAACATCGTCGGAGTCGGAGGAGTCGGCGGCGAGCGTGTGTGAGTGCGACTAGCAACCTACACTCGGCCCTGTTGGTGTCAACACAGTCTGGGTTATGCGGTTGGCCGCGCACCCGCGGACCTGCTTCTAAACGGGCTGCCCGCAGGTCCCTGCATGGCACCATCTGGCGCCCCGGAAGCCGCGCAACCCTTCCGGCCCGGCGCTGGGGGAGATGAGCCGCCGCCGTCGTCGCGACATGATGAAACGTTTATTCAAATGTGAGCCCCGGGTGGCGGCCAATAACTCATCGGAGCACCGAGGGGCCGGAGGGCGGACGACACGCATGTCCTGGCACCGCGTACAACAGATTTTTCTCCGGCACTCGTTACGGCGCCCATAAAAGGATGGAGCTCCTCGGAGCGCGCTGAGTCAGACGCGGCCCACGCGCCCATGTCGAAGGACGCACGTTCGCGCTGAAATAAATGTTTATTTTTATTCGCGGAATAAATGGACTCGAGCTCAGGGCGGCTCCATTCGCGAAATTGCAATTCCTTTAATGTGCGTGTTGTTGAGCTCATCAAGGAGCCCCTTGAGTGCAGGCGCCACACCCCGCACTGATTATCGAGCAACACGCATTCATCAAGGATAATCTTTGCAATCGAGGCAATTTAATTAAATTTCTGCGTTTCCACTCGACGCGCGTCCGCCCAGCACTCGCAGGACACTGCGAGAAAATCCCTGGGCGCCACCAAGGACTGCAGCCGTCTTGCCGCTGGAGCGGTTCAACATGCTGATCTAGTTGGAGCCTGGGGTGTCGACCCCTTCCACGAGGTCTCGAGGACCCTTGGACATGTTGCCGCCGCTCCCACAGGAGTCCGCACAGTGTACTCGACACAATGGCCGCATTAATGCGACATGTTTTTACTGAAGTTAATGTATATGCATCAGAAATCGCGCCTGATTGCCGCATGTGTGGCAAGGACGCACCAGAGGCGCCTTCGGAGGGTGGGCGCAGGGGTCTCCACAAACGAGTGGACATCGATTCAATTTGCTCCCGACGGCGGTGGCTCGGTGAAGGCTTAAAGCGCCCGCTTTAATCGAACCCGGAAATCACAGGCGAGCTCAGCTACTCCGGACCCACCCGCTCCTACGGCGCTGTTCTAATTGAATGGAGCCCGCCCGAATTTGTCCGGGATTAGCGGAAATCCATGAATTCTATTTAATGGCGACATGCATGGATCGGCTGTTGCTCAGCCGGGATTTGTGCGCACTCGGCGCGTGTTTAACACGTCAAGGATTAAAGGATGAAATTAATTGCGGCGGTCGACAAAGCCAGCCCCGCCCGCACTGGCGGAATTGAGAGCATTTGACATATATTTTAGAGCATGGATCCCGCGCGGATATCGCGGTCACAAATGGAAAACCGACCAAGTTGCGATCTGTGGCCACAGCGTTTGGAAGTCTCCAGATTCGCCTGTCAGATTGATCAGATCCCATTTCAATAACCTGTATTCGTAACTAGTTATAATTATCTCTTAATCAATTCCAATCAATTTCAGTATATACTCCATATATATTTTTGTTGTAGTCAATATAGATATATTTTTGTCGAAGCTGTTATTAATTACAACAAATATGAGGATTGATGATTTTTCTTATAGTTTTAAAATAAAATTAAAATACCATATTTTTTATTTGAGATGTTGAAGTAATGTAATATATGAGGAATTATATTGTGACCATAAATCTTCCAAAAATCTTCCTTATGGTTGTCGTAATGAGTGATAAGAATTGATGCATACACTTTTTTATAGATATTAAAATATTGACAAATTCTCAAAAATGTGAACCGAGGGAACTTGTTATGATAGATTTATTATTGTGATTGTGATATATTAATTTTAATATTTATTTACTCATAGAGCATTGCACACTCTTCAGAACAGACGTAATTCTCCAAGATGGAAATTATAATCCAGTGCAAATTACTTAATGTCCGTGACTTGATTTTTCAGAGATCTTTCGAAGTTCGTCTTTATTTTAAGTAAACGCATTGAGTACATTTATTCGAAATGCACTTATATTTGGAAGCATCCAAATAGATTTACGAGTGCTCGGATTGAAGGAGCCTTCGTTTGTAAGACATGGGGACGTCGTGGATCCGCAAGTGGCGCCCCAAGCCAGGATCTCGTCCCCCCTCGAGTGGGTTGGGCCACCGAAAATCGTCCTGAGTCGGTAGTTTTGAAACCGAACCCAAGCCCGTTTTCGCAGTAAAAACAAGGCTCACAAAAAACCATTTCAAAGGAACAACTCTCTCGTGGAGGGGGAGAGGAGGACCTAATAAAAACTTCACGTCCTCTCGCGAAATTCGTGTTTATTCTGCGCGGAAAAGGAAACGGAAAAGGCAAATCAAATAATAAAAAACATAAAAACCTTGCTGGCGGAAAGCAAGAGGGTGGTGGGGAAGAGAGGTTTCGCGTCTGTTGGCTCTGCTTAATTACGCTTTAATGAGGTCATGGAAAACTTTGCTTATTAAATAACTTTTTTCGTGTCTTCATAGAGCCAGCCGATGGAGGGGCCGCAGAGTGGGCGAAAGGAGCGCTTGGAGCTCAACAGATTCTTTCACTTTAACGAGTTGATTCTGTGCATCAAGGGTCAGCCGCCTCTTCGCTCCGCCCTCCAAGATTGCATCCGCGATCTCAAGGACATGAGGGGGCCGGCCCAAGAATCGCTACTCAGAAGTGGCCAACCACGGCCCGGCCCGGCCGGGGCGGAAACATTATTAATCAATGTCCGCTCTCGCTGCCTTTGACAGGCGTCCGACCCGCCACCGCCGGCCTCCAGACGGCTGTTGTCACTGGCGCAACGTGTTCGCCGGGACGAGGGGCCGCCCCATTTTGCTTTTCTCGTCACGTCTACTCCTATTTCAATTAAATTTTGTTTTGCTGAAATCAGTGAAAAATAATCGAATTAATTACGAGCCTAGGCCGAGGTGGGGTGCGGCCGTCACACAACACACTCGGAATTCGATGGGTCCTTGATGGAAATTAATGGAATCCGCTCGCGCGTCCGTCGCAGCCCGATGCGTCGCCGGACGCGCCGTCGACAGCCAGGACGATAATTTATGGACGTGTCTCGCCGGCGCTGGGGGCTGCTGGTCTGCGTCTTCTCGGGGAATTCGGGAACTCGAGATTAAGGATCACGCCTTCGCAGATGGAGATTAGAGGAATTTAAAACGGTTCGCAGGACACTCAAGACGCGTGCGGATGCGATTTTTCATTATTCATTGCCTCGAAAGTTTCGCCGCCCCGATGTCAGCTGGTGTCGAAGCGGGGAAGGAGTCCGAGCCATCCCTTTGAAATTCCAGCCACTCTAGAGCCCATCATTACCGCGGCCAAGGGCACTTCTTCCTCCTGTTCCGTGGGACGGAGCACTCGGTGGAATATCTTGGGCCCAACTCCCCTCGTCTCTGAGGAAGCGCCCCTAACCAGGTCACCTCCGCACTTTCGCTCGTGGCGACACTTTGTTGGCCCTTCTTCCCCACTTCGCTGCAAATTGAGTGCTCGAGTTCATGAAGGATCCGCCGGGCCCCGAGCAGGAGGGACGCCCAGGAGCCACCGTTCTGGAATTCGAACTCTTATTGTGATACCTCGCCGGTGGTCGCCCGCGCCCCGCTCTCCGGCGATGAATCTCGTCCCTGGGAATTCCGCCCCATTGTTATTTTAATTTCAAATGAATTCCTCAAATAGTTCCTCGGTGCGCACCCCTCGCTCGAAGTGCAATGAAACCGCGTAACTGCCGTCCGCCCCGCCCCGCCCCTCGGCAGGCGAAACTATTCCGGCAAATTGCTAAACGCCTCTCCTGCCGGACCGCCCTGCCCCGCCCCTCGCCCACTGCTCGTTGCCGGTACAACATAATAGCACAACAGCTCTGTCGGGCGCTGTCCGTACGGCGACGACGCCGCGTTGAGCTCCAACTTTTTATCTTGGCATAGTTTCGGAACTCCGCTCAGAGGGCGGCGGGCGCGCCTGAGCTCCGCAGAGCCCTGACAAAATTCCAGCTGAACGATGTTGTTTTACACAGCAACTACAGGACCGGGCTGCAGTAGGGCGGGGTGGGGGCGGAGCTGCCGGCGGACATTTAATTCCTGATCCAACATTCTGCATGAAGATGCGCATAAATAATTCCGGAACTTTCCAAAGATGCACCTGAAATTGCTTTGTTCGCCCCAACCTCCCGTGCCGTCCCTCGGTTGGACTCGATCCTCGGACGAAGCTTTATGTGTCCTCGGGGTCGTCGCCAGGACTTCGGCTTATAAAGTTGCCTCGTCCTTGTCGAACAGCTACGCGGCAAAAAACGTACGCAAACATCTGCCGGAGACTCCTCGGAGAGCCCTCCTCGCCCTGTATCCTCGGGTTCTTCGCTAACGCCCCTGGACCCCGTCCCGCGCCAAACCCGAACTGAGAAAGTAGTAGGTTTGGTCCTCGCCATCCACGCCCCGCCCGCCGCGCTCATTTCCTGGCGGTCCCGGCCACGCCATCAATTTCATACAGATGTTTGAGCAATTATTACCCCATAAAATGCGGCCGTGAATGGCGACACCGACCGCCCAGCCCCGCCCTCTGTCACTTGTCTCTGCCGCTGCCACGCACCCGCCTGCCGCATCCGGCTCCGAGGCCGTACCTTGATGAGCCAGGATGAGGCCAAGGAGGTTGGCAAATGAATAATAATAAAATCATAACGGTGTTGCACCGCCCCCGCCTCGCTCTCGGCTGTGTCCTCAGCCCCCGAGTGGAGGCATTTACTTCGTTATGAAGTAATGAACGGGCCGGAAAGCCGAGTGCTTGAGGATGAGGTGGAGAGGGAGAGGTAAGGAAAGGAAAGGTGAGGCCGAAGCAGCCAAGTGGCCGGCAATAAAAGAAGGCATTTCGTCGTCGACGCCTCCTCCTCGTAGTTCGCCGTCGCCCCGGACACAGGCTCGGCCCCTCGGTGCCCTCCGAGACCAAGATTTATGCACGCCGCCCCAGGACGAGGGATCGGGCGGCACGGCTCAGGCCCATATATCTGGCCGAACCCTCGCTCGCTCCGGACCAGGGCAGGCGCTGAGCTGGTTCGTACAATCAACGATTGCCGTCCCCTCATCCGACCGACCCTCGTGTTGTTTTGTTTCGCTCGGCTTCCTCGTTTCGTTTGGTGTGTTTCGGTTAGGTTTCTCCTGTTCCTCGGTGTTCGACCGTTGGCCGGGGGTGGCATCGCAGGGCTGGGGCCCTAAATCATGCTGACCCCGTCCCACAGCTGCACTTTCACATAAGGCCGGACAACTCTTTATCGCCCAACTCAATCCCGAATCGCATGAAATTGGTCCCGTTAAAGGGGCAGCGTTTAAAGTCATCCCGATTTCGGATCCAGGTTCGGGAAGAGCGGGTCAAGATGGAGGAGGGACGCCTTCTGCACTGGGTCGTTACTCTTCCTGCGAGCTTCAATCAGTGCTTCCGAAGTCCCTGCGTCGATCCGGACAATAATCGGCGTCGCCGGCGCCCCTCGAGTGAACTCCGAAGAAGAAGTCTCTCTGTCGATGGGCGGCCAGGGTTGATGGACACCTCGGCGCGAGTGGTCGGAATCCATTTGCTCCGGGTTTCGCTTCCTCCAGTCCGGACCGGTCGCTCTGACAAACGAGTTGAGCACGTGTCCCAAATGGACCCAGTTGGCGGAGGGCAGTTTCAGAAACAAAAATCGACCGGACGAGGAGCGGATGAAGGGAGAGTGGGGTGGGCATCAGTGGGAAATGCGTTCCAGCAACAGTTGTTTATGGCGCGGGGCCGGTCTAGAGAGTCTTCCATGATGAGCCAATTTACCTGCAGATCCCTCATCCTCATCCCAGATCCGTTTCCTTTACGCATCCGAGCGACTTCGATGCGTTTTCTTCTGGTTCTCTCGCTCTAACCGGGGGTCCTGTGGAGGGTCCTGCTTCTTGCTATATATTTGCTCGCTCATACTCCGCTCTCGTGAAATCAGAGCGGTCTGCAAATGGCCCTCACACCTGGTGCCTGGAGCTCCATTTGGCCCAGAGCGCAGATGGCTCCGGGCGCCAACGACTATTCGACACCGACTCCTACGCCCGGAGCCTGCGGTTGCCGAGCGACGGAGCCCCATCGGAGGCGCTCGGCCGTAAATCACCGGGGATCGTGCTCCACATGGCCTGCGACGACGCCCTGGACGCGGCGACGTGCGGGGCGACACTTTAACGGTAATTAAAAAATAAAGGACTGGCCTCACTTTAACGCTGGATTACTTACACTCGGACGGCGCTGCCGGACTCCGGCTCTGGCTGTGACGGGCGCGGCGCCACCTGCTGCGAGTCCCGGTGTCGGGTGTCGGTGCGTCGGCCTCGTCGCCACCTGCTTCGTCTAGCCGCAGTCGAGCGGCACCGACAGGAGGACAGGCAGATTTCTTCTTTTCGGGCTTAATTTGCTGACAAATCGATCGGAGGCATTCAACCCTTGCGTCCTCCGTCCTAATTGGGCCGTATTGGATTTCGTGTTGACGCTTGCTCCATTCCGGCCGCACTCGAACACAGACACGAACGAGCACGAAGGGCAGCGGCATATGTCACCGAACTGGAGCCGCAAACGACAATGCCTGACTCAGTTGGGCCAAGCGAGGCTTTGGCGGCCCGCGAGCGAACGCTTCCAGCCCAACCTCCGTGGAGCCGGGTCTCGTCGCCCTCGCCTTCCTCGACTAGGAGTCGGCCGCTCCGATGAAGGGTCAGAGGCATCCGGTTCGAGCCGGAATGGAATCCATATGGGCTTAGTGGCGAGGGAAGGAACAGGAGCTGAAGGCGAGCTGCGACAGATTTTCAGGCGCTCGTTATTTCAAGTGATTATCTTCCGCCGAGCGATGAAGGGTGCAGAGCAGGGCGGGCCGTTCTTTTCAATGTCATCGCCGTCCCCGCCTCCGTCGCGGAAGAGACCCGGAACGCATCAGGAGACCCATTTGTAAAATCTAAATGCGACAACTTTGAATCCCACTTAATGCACAACCCAAACCCCCACCCCCCACGCACACACACTCACAGGCACATCGACGTGCCCCCTCCCCGCGCCACTCGGCTTTCGTTCGCTGCTCGGAAAAATAATGTTCCATTAATGGAGCGAATGCTTCCTTCGCAGCGCATAAAATGGAAACTACTTAAGCGCACAACATGTGCTGCAGCGGGGGCGCGGAGGGAGGGGCGAGGGTCGGGTGCCGCCGGCGGCCCCGGTGCGTCTCATTATGTCACATGTGACACTGTTAATGATTATGTTCGCGTAGCTGTTGGCGAGGGAGACGCCGAGCTCGTTCTTGTCTTCGCTCCAAGCACCCTTGCGTGTCGTCGTTGTAGTGGCGGCTGTGGTGGTTGTTCCTGCATTCCGCCACATTGTCGCGAGATGTCATTCGCCCCGTCACGGAGAATCTCGCGACAAATGTTTCGGTTCCCACTGAAGAGCGCGCACACACGAACACGCCACTGGCAGGCGGGTGTCGAGGAAACGCTCCTGAGTCAGCGGAGCTCCAGACGGCGGGGCGCTGGATCCGCCGCCTGGAGGCGAGCAGTGGAAACGCGAGGCCGGAGCACGTCGTCCGTGCGGCGGAGGTCGGGCGCCTCAGGAGACGCAACAACGAGCTCGAGCCCGGGCTCTTGAGTACAAACAGGTTCCCAAAAGAGACTCGCACGACCGATGGACTAGCACTTGGAGCGGCCGACCTCCAAAGAGGTTGAAGAGATCCTACGGAAGCCCCAGCGGAAGCGCCTCCTTTGGCCACCTCGAGGAGGGTTCGGAAGGCGGGATCGAGCGTGGACGGGGTTCGACGGGCATTGACAGACACCGACCCTCGAAGGACGGTTATTAATTCGGTTGCTCTGCACACAACCGGACGTGGCCAGGACCCACTCCATTAAGTCGTGATTACGGACCGCAACGAGGGCCGGAGGTGGACCGACCGACCGCCCTCCCTCCACCGAGACATGCAAATCGCCCGTATCTGCCCCCGACATGCGGTCGGCCACGAAGCGCAGGCCCACAACTCAAGCACACACACTCAGAGGCCGAGTCGTGTGTGAGCACACACAAACACAAGTGCATGTTGTCCTTGGTGCCAGGCGGAGGACGTCTTGACATGCCGTTTGTTGATTGAGGAGCCGGCGCTCGAGTGGACTTCCAGGCAGCATTATGCGTGTGTGTGCACTGTGCATGTGTGCGTTGGGCTTTGAGTGGTTGTAAGCTGCGTCGTTATGGCGGCTCCTGTAAACTAATCAGTGGATTATGGCTACGAGCGTAAAATTCGATAACTGCTAGGAGCGACCTCGTCCCTC
Organism: Coelopa frigida; assembly: GCA_017309665.1. Classification (NCBI taxonomy): domain Eukaryota; kingdom Metazoa; phylum Arthropoda; class Insecta; order Diptera; family Coelopidae; genus Coelopa; species Coelopa frigida. The sequence goes on from CM029563.1 coordinate 8,036,365, forward strand.
CGTCAAGTCGTCCTTCGATCCTCTCGGTCCTTCAGTCCCTCTCGGTCGTGTCCCCGTCCCTCGCTCGGTTTGCGCCTGCATCGAGTCCGCATCATGACAAATTAATGCAAACAGTCAATTAATGCTCTCGGTAATTGAATGACTCGCCAGCCCATAATTCGTCCCCGGCTCAGAGCCGCTTGTTGTTGGCCAGCCCGTTGTTGTTGCCCGAACAAGCGGACATTTAAAAGGCTTCAATGGCGTAATTGCCAATGATTGTCGGTATTGGTAATCCAGGCCTCTGGCTGAAAGGGGGAGGGGCGGATCGCCATCCGCATGGCCTGCAGCCACCCTCGGCGGGACGCGATGCTCACTTGTCGCACCTTCCAACCACCAGCGTCCGCGTCTGGGTCTGGGTGCGGACTGAGTCGGGATTACACGAGATTTGCATCCGCGTCACTTCAAAGAGCGATCCGCCCTCCCTGGCTCGATTTTGTTTGATAACTCGGCCGAGCGGAGCGATGCCTTTGATGCCCATCAAGAGGGCGGGGAGGTGTGAATCCCGGCTCTAGTGAATTATTTATTTATTTACTTGTCCTTCCTCGATGCAGCACCCGCTTCACTTCATCAGGCTGCCCGGCACAATTAAAAGACGCCCTTCTCACGCACGCACGGAGTAGCCTTCGGTGAGAGTCGGTGTCTGTTGGATCCGTGGGCCCAGGGGTCGGCCGCAGAGAGGAGCATGGGGAGAGCTCCCGGGTGCTCCTGGGGCATGCGACCCGTTCAGACTCGGGTGTGATTTGCGGCCACGCGACGCAGCAGCTGGGCGGACACGACGTGCAAGGGTCCACCTGTCCGCGGGGAGGGGCGACGCGTCGACACCTTCCGCACGGCGGCGAAGGAGCAGCTGCCAAACTCCCCCGTGCATCGTGCTGCGACTAATGTTGGGGAAAATTGAATTCGCCGTTGCGTCCCCACGCGCGCGTCCTATTGCGACTGTTGTTCGCGAGTATTTCATTGTGGACCGCGACCGAGCAGCGCCGGACGAAACGTGCGCTGCCTGCGCTATGGCCGCGTCCTGCAATCCGACCGCCCGCTCCCGCCCGAATTAAATGCAATGTTTATTCTGACGGTAAATTGCTTTGAAACTCCGCCAAGTGCCTCTGATTTGACCCTCCGCCCCGCCCCGACCGAGGCGAGCCAGCTGACTCGCCAGGACTCGTTGATCTCCGTATTTATTTATCGTGGAACGAGATCACGTCAACCGCACAAAGAGGAATCATCGTGGATTACCATAAAGGACCCGGATCCGCCTCAAAAGCACATGCAACAGGGTTAAGAGGAGACGTGGTTCATCTGGAGTGGCCGCAGGACTCTCGCCAGTCGAGCGAGCGCAGCGTCTTTGAGCGACTGCTGGCTTTGGAGAGGGCTAACCGATGGCGGTGGGGACGGGGTTGACTTTGCGCTTTGAGTCCGCAGCTTCGTCGAGTTGACTTCGTTACGAGACCCGCCACCCCGCCCCAAGAGGTCCGCGTCCCTCCCTTGGCCGGAGTAATCAATCATGTGGTTTAAATTGGGTCTTCGCCCGAGTCGAAATTCGAAGTTTCGGATTTGCTGATGGATGCGACGCCCCGACCAGGCTCCACCAGGCTAGTCCGAGGGTCCGCATGTCATGAACCGAGGCATTGACGCATGAGATCCAGGCCTCGGACCCGGCCCGCATCTGAGCAGGATCTCGAGGCGACTGCTCGACCCTCGACCCTGCTGCTGTGATATCCTCGGAGAAGGTGGGGCGGCCCATTTGGGGATGAAGGCCAGGAATTGATTCGCCGCAGCGACGAGGGACTCCAGAAGGGTTGGCTGCTGAGGAAGGATGGGGTGTGTGATGTCCTTGGCTCCGAGGCCTTGCGATGTCACTGGGACACTGATAAGAGCTCTGTTTGTTTTCCATTTAAAGTTGCGGAGAGTGGGCGGGGCAGCTGCCCTGCAGGTATTAATCATTTCCTGCCACCTGCCGTAAATAGTAATGAGCTCGAGGTACTCTCGTCCGTCGGGGCACACTCGACCACTCGTGCCCTCCTCGAAGCCGGGCCGGGGTCGTCGAGTGGAAAATTGTATCAGGTCGATGTCATTAGGCGGAAGTCGTTCGGCGTCTGGGGCCGGCTGCTGCTGGACCTGATTGCGATAACTCTCAGAGAAGACTCAGGCAAGAGATAAGGTCGTCATCTTTGGATGCCCTTCTCCTGACCTCCCCCGACTCATCCTTCCCCTCCCCCCTCCTTGGTAGCGGAGTCAATCGCCACATCCGACACGAACCCACGTCACGCTTGCCTGACACGGAAGGCCTCAAGAGCTCCACTATCCGGCTTGACTGACGGCGCATCGACGCCTTCGCCCCCACCTCGAAACCTGGGATCCAGTCTCCGGAATGTTGATCGGTGGCCCACATATTTTCGCCGCATGCTCGCTCTTAATTGATGTTTTCCGAAGACTTCAGCATGCCTCGCCATTATTTGCCAATCTCTCGGAGCGGTCGAGGGGCAGCCGCACGTCGAAGGCAAATATTGTCCAACAGTCGAGAGCAAATGCATGTTTGGCCTCTGTTATGAGCTCGGTGTTTGTGTTTGTGCTGGAAGTGCTGATGTGTCTAATGCCACTGACCAGGTCGGTTGGTCGGTCGATCCGATCCGATCCAGTCCAATTTCGTCACATTTATTATGTTTGGCTTGGACGGCCCTCGTCCGGCCGGCCACAGACTCCTCATTACTCCCCGCAGAGCAATCAAATTAAGGTGTGAAGTTATGAGGATGCTCCGGCCGGCAACAAGTATTGAATCCGAATGCTCGACGAGAGACAATCGAACGTCGTCCCCCGGGTCTCCGGCGCCGAGTCGTCCGTAATGGAATTTGAATTCGCATCTGAGGTTTAATTGAAAGACAAATAATTTGAGGCACAGAGTGGAATCACCATCAAACGGCTCCAACTCTCAATCACATTGATCCATCCCCACGATGGTAATGCGGATGATTCCGGAAGCGATCATTGAAGTCTGGGTCCTTATGGCTTCGGCTGTGGCCATGTTTAAGCATCAATCGTCCTGTGCTGGCGGCCGAGTCCACGCAGTCCATGTGTACAGACGAAGTAATCGGATATGCAGTGGCGGAGGGGACGACAATGCACATGTGCACCCCTGGTCTTGTGGGGATCCATTGTCTTCCGAGGATACGTCGCCAAACACAGCGGATCCCGGTTGTCGACTCGACTCGCAGGCCTCAATGGACCTTGTTTATGTTTGCCATGCGATGCGAGCGACTTCGTGTTTGCTCAAGGAGAATCAATGCAAATCCGAGTGGGGTGGCCGAGGGCCGGAGGCGGGCTGTTTCGCATGGATGACCGCATTCTTCGGATGGGGACCCCACCGTGTAACTACAATGCAGCTCCGTCCGTCCGCGAGGTTGACGAAGGCCGAGCTGCGCTGACCTTGCACGATTCGGCTGCAACTCAGTTGCGACGGCGGCTCCGGGCGGATGAAGTTGTCGTCTCGCTAACTTCGGCGGCACGTGTCGCTCGCAGGACGGGCCAAACTTCGAAGTGCTGACTTGGCCGCTTCGCCCTCTGGGCCCCCGACACGCACTCCCCGCGTGGAATCCGGGCCCAAGCGACCCAGACGAAGTTTCCTCCGGGGCCGACCTGGACGACGGGAGCGAATGTGGGCCACCAGGGCGAAGCGTCGACTGCGCCGGGGTGGGCGGAGGAGGGCGTAACTGGAGCGCGCCCAGAGATGCCCAAAGTTTCGTCCTGGGATGGTACGTGAGCCCGAGTGGGGCGAACGCTTTGACTCAGCAAATTGCGCCAACGCACACCGGAATCAATGAAAGTTTCCTCCGTCCGCCCGACGTCTGCTGAGTCGCAAGAAAGTTGCAACCCATGGACAAACATCGTTGGGACGGCAGCGGCGCAATCTTGTTTATTGCATTCCGAGGGTTCGTCGTGCCGAGGACAGGGCTCCAGCACCGCTGGCCGGCTGCGGACAAGAGGATCCCATCCGAGGACTCGCATGTGGCGAGGCGAGTGGTCCTCGTCCTGCCTCGCAGGAGACCGTGCGCTCTGAAGGGGCGGCCGGGCGGCGGGGGGAATCCATTAGTCGTCGGCAACCGACTGGAGCTGCACTTGAACTCCCATCAGCCTCCTCTCGGGGCGGGGGGACGAATAATAATCAAGGTTTATCTTCCGAGCAGGCAGACAATCGAGAAAGCAATCAAGAAAGTAAAAATTACGAAAACTTTGTCAATAAAGACATTTGAACTGCGATCAAACTCATCACATCAACGCGCTCGGTCGCTCGTAATCGGAAGCGGTGGAGTCGGTGGATGTGGGAGCAGGGGAGGGGGCGTGGCGGTTGGAGCCGAAGGTGAGCGAGCGGAGCGAATTCGCATCTGGAAGTTCTGGCGGAAGTGCTCGAAACTCGGTGAATTCCAAATGCGCTTCCGCATCATAAACCCCGAGAGCAGCTCTGCCCTCCCCGCGACCCCTTTCGAAGAGCTTCTCCAATATCCGTTTAGGAACGTACGACTGCTAAGCAATTGCGCCGTGGAAAGAGCTCGCCGCACGCACCCCGAAGGAGGTGGGCGCTTCCTTCTACCTTCTCTGCGTTCAGCTGGCTACGAGTCCCCCTGTCCGCCCTGCAGTTCGATGAGAGTAGTGATGGAGCCTATGGAGCCATTCGATCTTCCACGCCGTGGAATTCTTCGCAATGGGGCATGAACAGGGTTGTGGATGGAGAGGATGGAGAGAACGGCTTCTGCTGGAGTTCGTAGGACGTCTTCAATTCAAAACCCTTTCCAATTCAGAGCCATTCAAAGGTGCCTTGTAGAAGTTCAACTGAAAGAGTTCTCCGACCGATCCGAAGTCGCTACCAATTTTCTGTGCCATGGCTGGCGGGCGCCGAGGAAGGAGGACGTTTCAATCCGGGCTACCCAGTGCTTCCATTCGCCTTCGACTCCCTGGTCGCTTTCAAGGCCAGAACCAGATGCAGCCGGGATCGAGAATCGTCCCTCGATTCATCATCGTCAGCATGTGTATCGCACCTCGGGCTACAGTCGGGGCGGAGTTTCCTCAAATGCTGCTCCATCAATTTGAATCACACTCACATCACTCCGCCGTGGCTCTGAGAGTGTGTGCGGATGTCTGCTTGGGTGTGGACCAAAGAAGAAGGTCTCTCCATTGCAAAGGCAAATAGTTTTCATTTCAGCTTTGCGGAATAACAGAGTGCGATATGTTCGCACATGGGCGAACCGTGGGGAGGGATCCGAGACACAACAGACTCCCCCGGGCACTCGAAACCCCCTGCCCTTCACCACCCGACCCCTCCCAGCAATTGCCGAGAAATCGAAGGAGCTGCGGCGTCTCCACTGTGGAGACGTCGGAACTGTCGCACAAGGATCCCGACCCGCGGTCTCCAACTTCGATCAGTTAAGGGCAGACGCATTAAATCATTGAAACTCGATAAAACAAGCGGAGCCACTCGGAAGCGCCGCGAATGCAAACTTCGCGCAATCGGATCGACGAAGCGCGGCCGCTGCGGGACGGGAACGTGGTGGCCGGGCGGAGGCTCCGACGCTTGGGAAAGCAATTAAAATTATTGCTGGAAAGTAATATTTTCCAAGTGCATAGCAAACACTCGGCGGGCGGACGGAGCGTCGGCGGAGAGAGCGGGGCGCAGGCGAGAGAGGCTGTAGATAAAAGTCGCGATTGAGGGCCGCCATAAGAGCGAAAACAATATTCGCTCGCGAACGCGCTCCTCAAACACGCTTTATTGCCGAAAACTTTGCAATAAAGACGCGCACATATGGCGGCGGGGGGAACGAGGACTGGGGCGTGGCCAAATAGATGCATGATCAAACACTCGCATATGGAACTCAGTGAGAGCCGCTCCCGATGAAGTCAAATGACGACCGGGGTCGCGGTGACGTCGTGCAGACCGTGGACGCGACAACGGGACGAGACTCAGCCGATCCCCGATAAGATCGCCGCCTCGACGACAGCGATCCGAGATCGGGATCACATACAGGCCATTGTCAGTTGCGCCCAGGAAACTCGCCCGAAGGATCCGTCCTTGCGAAGGCACCTACCTGCCCTTCGTCAATGGCGTGGCAACCACCAGAGTCGAACCGAAGTCAGCCACAGATCCTGGCGATAAGCGGACCCTGAGTCCCTCGGGTCCTAATCAGCCGACATGCGACCCCCGTCGGCACCACGTTCCCATTGTTCGAAGACGCGAGATTACATCGTGGGACATGGGAATGCCCTCGCCATTCACAGGAGACGACTCCACGCTCGTCTCTCCAAATCGCGTCAACTGCAGGCCGAGGAAGTCTTCGGCCGTCGCCTTTGATCAATCACGACCCAATTGCGTCCTCCCTGCCTCGACGGGAGTCAACACACTCGGAAGCCAGGACTCTGCCACGTGGGCGCTGTTTCCTCGGTCGCTCTATGCTAATGTTGGGACACAGCAAACTGCCCTCCTTGCATTCCTAATGCGCTTTCCCTCCACTTGGCCGATTAATTTTAAATCGAGTCCAGTTCAGGTCGATTCGTCCTTAGCAGAGGTATTTAGTCGAGAGGGCCCTGGGAGGCAGATCCTTATCTCTGCCCCAGATCGAAGCGGCGAAGGTCGGGCGCTTGTTTGCGGATTTGAATTTAAATTGGAATGTACCTGGTTGAGATGCGACCTGGGCGCTCCGATGCATGCGATAAGAACTCGCCTGCAGGTCGGGGGAGGCGGCGTGCATTGACAAATCGCATGTGGCTAGAGCGGAATTCATTATTAGTCCTCACAACGCGACGCCCGCATTCCAGAGCCGGGGGTCTGCATCTGCATCTCCTAGTCCAGGTACGTGTCATGAGGACGCGATCGGTCCCCAGTGGAGAGGAGTCAAACTCGGCCGAGATTGGAGCGCGCCTCCATGGGGGATTAATCAGCCAATTAAAGGCGACATGGAGAGGATTTGTTCGCCCCGACTGGACTCTGCGGGCAGCTGGCGCCGATCGCTCCGGGACCCATGATCAGGGCCGGCTGTTGCTCTCCCAATGGGCTCCCGACACGAATCTGCGGTCAGGTGCGCACTCGGTCACGCCCTGGCCCACTCTTGCCCGGGAGGCACGGGACACGGACCGTTGGATGAATGGATGGTTAAGCGACCGTGAGCCACGTGCCTCCTCCCAGACATCGGCGGTTAGGACGAGTGGTCAATTGCCGGACTGTGCAATTGAATTCGAGGCGCGGTCCATTTCGAATTATTGCCATTTGCTCCAACGCACGCCGGGCATAGTGAAGCGAGGCCCGCGGCGGAGAGAGCGATCGACGTCATGCTGATGAACTGATAGAGAGATGGACTAGTCGAATGCTCCAATGGCCGAATGAACAATGTCGCTCCGAGTGGGCTCCGGTCAAATGGATTCCCTAATGAGTTTTAATTTCGAGTATTCGCGTCCCGATTTGCGAGGCGACTCAACGTCATTGGACTGGTTGGACAGACCTCGACCAAACGAGACAAGGGCTGAATTGAATTTGGGCAGAGCCAGCCCTGCAGCCCACTTCATCAAGTGTAACATGGCTGAAATAGATAAACGGTTTGACCCATAATGAGGGCATCTATTTCTCTATCCATATTATTCTCCGACTCGACCATGGTATCAATCGCGAGCGAAGTGGACGTCTCCTGGCTGCGAATACACTTCGTCCTTGCGCCGCATGGTTTGTATAATGATTTTCGGGAGTTTTTAATTGGATTCTCGCCCGACCAAGTAAAGCAATTTGCGCGACGAAGGCGACAACAGCAACAGTCGCCGCACAGTGGGCGGCAAAAGCTTGTCTCTCTCCGACCTTCGACGGATTCACCGGCCACATGTTCGTCTGGCGAGGTCAGTCTGAGGCGTACCTCGGCCCGGGAGCTCCTCCAACGGCTCCAGCCTCCCGCAGCACGAGGATCCAGGTTCCGATTCCATACTCCGGAATCGGCCCACGGTGTTTGCTCTGCGTCTTAATTAACTCCGCGCTCCCGGCGATCAGGGCAGCTGCAATTTAAACACGGATTCGGCGGATCCGAGTCCGATTGCATTTATTATTGCATTTTATTCTTCCGTCCTCGCGGAGCTGTTCGTTTGGGCGTTGCTCATCCATGACGAGTCGTAAAACGAGCTCCCCTCCCTCTAGGCCGGCGAACCAACCTCAACTCGTTCGCCTCCCGCTTCCTCTCCCTCGTCCGCTGTTTCTGTCTCTGTGATGGGTGAGGGGGCGAGTGTGTATTTCTAACGTTTTATCGTGCTCGTTGTGTGATTTCTGCGGAAATTGTTTCGCATTTATGATCAATTTCCATTTATATTGGAAATTTCGACGCCCGCCCCCAGGCAGGGCCCGCGGCTGGCGACCGGCGCCCTGCGAACCACTCGCGGGAATGCGAGCGCTTTAAATAAATGTTAAAACACTTCCACCACGCCTCCAGCCGCTGTCGGACTCGCACGAGGCGCCCGCTGATTTCCCACCCTCCAAACTTCGACCTACCGATGAACTGAGTGGCAGACTTGAAAATAAAGCTCTGAAGTCCAGAGCGAAGCCACCTCGGAGACAAGAAGTGGCGGATGCGGCGAGGATGAAGAGCAGAGGTCGGAGGTCGGCCGACGGTTCAGGAATCAGGTTGCGGCTGGGGTTTAATTGCGAGTCTCGCGATCTCCTGCAACAAATGCGAGCTTAACTTAATTTTTAATATTTAATTGAACGCGGAAACATGCAAATTATCCGGCCAGGGGTGGGCGAGCGGATCAAAAACAATTGACGAACCGCTGCCAACCCGAGGCGCCGCGCTTCGAACATCAAATTGTTTTCCAATTATTTTATAGGTTGTGGAAATATTTATTTTAATTAAAAACAAATAGGTGGCCACGCGGCTCGGCGCATCGTCCTTTGAATTCCGCCGCTCATCCGGCCCTCCGTCGGCATCGCTCTCCTTCTCTGTCCATCACCGGCGTCCGTCACAGGCGAGGCCGAAATTGTTTCGCATCCAGCGCCATTAAAAGTGCAGCGAATCAATTTGCGCGCGCCCCCCGCTGCAGCTGGAGCCGACAGGATCCGCCCTGCCGCCGATATCTTCCCGCATTAAGCTCCCTAAATGGATGTGTGCGGCCCCGCCGCCGTCGCCCGCTCAAGGACGTGTTTATTTGCATCCACGCACACAGAGGAAGTCGGCATGTGTCGGTGTGTGCGTGTGGTGGAGTCGAGTGCGTGAGTGAGTGTGTGTGTGAGAGCATATGTACTTTCCAACCGTAAATATTGCAGCATCATTTCCTGCACAAACAACGCAACCGACAAAGACAACAACAGCAACTACGTGCAGAAGCATCATCGACACAACAACAACCGACAACAAGCGGCGCAAACACACACAGCACGAGAGGCAGACCATTAAAATATAATATTTAATATGAAACATTTTAATGGCATCCCCGCCCCACGCCGCCGTCACCGGAGGAGCCTCAAAAGGACTCAAAGGACGCTCGGAAAAATTAATCAAAGTGGATTTCTGCCCCGCGGATTCGCATTCGCGGCCTCGTTTCACGTTGCCACGCGACCGATGGACGCTCGACCGCCTCCCGGAGACGGCGTGGGCGTCCCGATCGAAGGCCCTCCCTGGACTTATGCGACCGCTGGACTCCAGATGAACTCCGGAGAAAGCTCCAAAAATGCGCTCACAGTCTTCGACGAAATCAACGGCGTTGCTGCGGCCAAATCCGAGATGGAGAACACTCGTCAGCCATCCTCCTTCAATGCACATGCCTCCGACGGCCTCAAGGGAATCCATCAATTTTCGATTACGGCCCGACGATCGTCCGGGTCTCCATTATTCGCTGCTACCGACGAGAGCATTAGGGGGTTTCTGGACCAGTCATTAATTAAGGCCTGTAACACTCACACACATACGGCCGCTCCGTGATCAGCTGCGCGGTCACAACCGCAGCCGCGGAGAGGGGCGGCGGAAGTCTTTGTTTACTTGACAACAATGAGGCCTGATGATCGAATGATGACCGTGGTGAAAACGCTCATTAAAGGTGCTTCAGAGCACGCGGGCAGGGCCGGGATCCGACCCGAGAGGCGATGATATCTCGGATCCGCCGGCGAGTCGTGGTCGAGTGTGTGAAGGAGTAACAGGTTTAACAATGGCCACCAACAACAAACCTCGTTCTCTGCAATTAACTCTGATTGCGTTCTGGAGATGGGGCAGATACCGCGTATCCAGCCACGGATCCGGCCCTCTGAGGGCTCCGAATCGGACCAGCAGGCCGGAGTCCAATTGGAGACGCGGCCCCTGGCGGCTGCGACTGGCACCTCGAAGGATTCGCGCCAGATGTCGCCACGTCGACGGTCAGCGAGCAGGTAGATGCCGAGGACCCCGGGCGTTCTCACACTCGGAGTCCTCGCTCCTTCCTTCGTTGTCCTTCTCCTTTGCTCATCCGCTCCCTCGGCGTTGCTGGCAAACAAAGGGCGTGAAGGCGGACGGACGGCGAGAGAGCGTCCTCAAGGCCTCCTTTTGTACACAAAGCAATGGTTTTTTGTTACACCTTCCCACCGATAACGACTCGGCCCGTCCCGACCCCTGCGGCGGGAATTCGACAGGGACATTGGACCGGCATTAATTCCTCATCATTGCGAAATCGCTCCGAGGCCGCGGCGACCGCTGTGAGTTAATGGAACCGGACACTTCACCTCTGTGGGATGGCGAGTCCTTGTGCGCTGAACGGTTTTTCCGCCCGCCGCCAGACCCCTCAAGGCCGCCGGAACCCACCGACTGGAGACGGCAGGGAAGCGTTCGGACTCGGCCCAACCCCTCCCTGAGAGCGGACGCACTTTTCCTGCCCCTGCAGGACCTCTTTTGGAACTCACGACTATGGAACAGCGGCTGAGGGAGGAACAGAGCGATGCAGGACGCAAGTCGCGACGTCATCGCGCGTAATTAAAAACAAGTGAGTTTCAGTTTAATTGTTTGTTCCTTTATTCGGGAGGGGTCCGTTGCCGGACCCCGTCTCCTACGTCTCCTCCGGCCGGGCCTTTCGCAGGACCCTGGGCCGACTTAGAAATAATTAACATTAGATACTTAAACGTACAATAAATAATTCGAGGTCTAAACTAGGGTGACTCAGTGCTTGTTGTGGTTGTGTCTCTGATTATGATGATAATGATGATATCGATTCTTAAGCTACGTAGAAGGTAGATACGTGGGAATATATATGATATATCCGCTCGCCCATCTTTGTACAGTCGTCGGTTGGATATAAAAATCCTCAGCAGTCGCGGCCTGGAACCTCAGCCGTTAACCTAGGTTCCAGGGGACCGCGTCTGGCATCACAGCGAGTCGCTAAGCGCCGGAGCTGCCCAGCTGCAGTCAGTGGAAGTTGCGCAGCGTGCTGCTCTGCTGCTGCTGCGGCTGCTGTGGCGCCCCCTTCTGGCTGGCGTTGAAGGATCGCCGCCCGGTGGTGGCCGCGTGCAGCCCGTTGCGCAGCGGCAGCGCCGGCGGCAGTGGCGGCGGCGTGGGCGTCTTGGCGCGGCCCGCCTGCTCCAGGGGCACGGAGTAGTGCGCGTTGCTGTAGATGTAGTTGGGGTCCACCATCTCGCCGGCGCACTCCTGCGCCTCGTAGTGATGCGTCGACTGCGGCTGCGCCTGGCGCGGCAGGCTGAAGTGGTCCTGGGTGAGGCGCAGCTGGGGCTGGGGGCCGCGGTGCTCGTGCACCATGGGCACGTCGGCGTACGAGTAGCAGGAGTCGCCGACGGCCGCCGTCGAGGCCAGGAACTGCGGCTTCGTGTAGTGGTTCAGCTTCTGCTGGGGCTGCGCCGCCGGCTTCAGGTGCATCACGAAGGAGGCGCTGTCGTCGACGGAGGCGCCGCCCTTGAGCGCCTTCTCGTGCAGCAGGCCGGCCATGGGCACCTGCAGCTGCTGGAAGTCCTTCTGCTGGGCCGCGGCGCCGTCCTCGAGGGGCAGCGGACAGACGCCGTAGTGGTGGCCGGCGGCGTGGGCGTGCGGGTGGTGCGGCGTGTAGGTGTTCGGGAAGGTCGAGTGGATGCCAAGGCTGCAGGGGTGGTGCTGGTGGCGCGCCATGTAGTCCTCGTCGCAGAAGGTCTTCTGGTACTCGCGCTCCTTGCGGCCCAGCGCCGCGCCGCCCCAGAGGCCGCCCTTCAGGTACTCGCGGATGCGGCGCCGGCAGCGGTAGACGATGAGCGCCAGGGCGGTGATGGTGGCGGCGGAGCCCACGAGCAGGGCGCCGATGAGGGCCTGCTTGCGGGGGTCGGAGTGGGCGCAGCCCATCAGCAGCGGGTTCAGGTTCTGCAGCGACTCGCCGCGCAGGCGCTCGGGGAACTCGCAGAGCACCTCGGCCACGGGGGCGCTGGAGGCGTTGCGCGAGAGCAGCAGGTTGCGCAGCCACATCACGCGGCAGTCGCAGGCGATCGGGTTCTCGGAGAGGTCCAGGGTGGCGAGGTCCTTCCAGGGGAAGAGGCCCTCGGCGAGGGTGGTCAGCGCGTTGGCCTTGAGCACGACGTGCCGCAGGCGGGGCAGCCCGCTGAGCGCGCCCTCCTGCACCTCGAGCAGCATCTTGTTGGAGGAGAGGTCCAGGTGCTCCAGGTTCGTGTTGGTGGCGAAGGCGCCGTTCATGACGCGCTTCAGGCGCAGCGCCCCGGTGATCTCGACGCGGCGCAACTGCTTCAGTCCGGCGAAGGCTCCCTCCGGCACGACCTCGAAGTCGTTCTGGCCCAGCGCGAGCTCCTCCAGGCGCGCCAGGTGGCTCAGGCCGAGCGAGGGGATGCGCTGCAGCCGGTTGTCGGAGAGGTCGAGGGCGCGCACCGCCTCCAGGCCCTTGAAGGAGTCGTGCGAGATGTTGCGCAGGCCGGCGCCCCTCAGGTCCAGGCGCGTCAGGCCCTTCAGGTCCTGGAAGGCGGCCGAGGGCACCGTCAGCAGGGTGTTCATGCCGAGAAACAGCTCGGCCAGGCTGGGCATCGCCTGGAAGATCACGGGGTCGGGCACCGAGGTCAGGGCGTTGTCGTCCAGGCTCAGGATGCGCAGCTGGGTCAGGCCGTCGAAGGCCTTGGGGTCGATGAAGCCGATGCGGTTCTCGCCCAGGTTCAGCTCCTCGACCTTCAGCAGCGGCGCGAAGGTGCCCTGGTGCAGCTCCGAGATCAGGTTGCCGCGCAGGTTCAGCACCGTCACGGCCGAGAGCCCGAGGAAGGTCTTGTTGCTGACCTGGCCGATCTTGTTGTGGTTCAGGTGCAGCTCCTGCAGCTTGCGCTGGTAGGCGAAGGTGCGCTGCGGGATGGTCATCAGGTGGTTGGCGGAGAGGTCCAGGAAGGTCAGCTCCGCGTAGAACTGGATCGAGGAGTCGATCGTCTTGATCTTGTTGCTGCGGATCACCAGCCGCTGGATGGAGGGGTTCAGCGCGATGGGCAGCACGTCCAGCTGGCCCTCGCCGCACTGCACGACGAGCGTGTTGTCGTCGCACTGGCAGCCGTGCGGGCAGTTGGCCAGGCCGCGGACGCTGGCGAGGCTCAGGGCGCCGAGGAGCGCGGCGGCGGTCAGGAAGCGCTGCATGGTCAAGTCTGGTTGCGGAGTCGAGGTGGCGGGATTCGCTTCGATGCGGTTCGCTGCGCTGTGGCTCGGTCGTTTGCTTCAACTGGCGTTAGGCGGCGCGGACTGCATCCATGCCAGCCGGGGCGCGCGGGTTGACTATCTGCAAGGACAACAACAACTTATTAGACTCGACTCGATCACGGGCTCGGCGAGAGTGGGGCGGGAGCAGAGGTTCGTTTAAGTCCTCGCAATCCTCCGGATCTTTACCTATGAGGGTTGGTCGTGCGTCCGCTGCGTTCACAGAGTGCAATTTGCAGATAGTTGAGAATATTCCAGTTTTGATTTTTGTCCAACGTTTGGCGAGTTTCTTGTTGAGTATTTGATTGCGGGTTTTGATTACGATGAGTTTTTCCACAGAGTTCGTTGTTTAATGAGTATTTTTTGTTTCACAGATCTTTGCGCGAAGGTATTCGAATTGTCTTTAGTTTTAATTATTTGTTTGTGGGATTGTATTTTTTTTTTTTCGTGGCTCAGAGCGATAATCCAGGAGTTCGCTTGGCCAGGGAGACGCGTTTGTTCAGGGCTCGTTGGCGACGACTTGGTTTAGAAGAGTTCGAACTTTCGCTCGAATTCAGACTCGGATTCACTTGGATCGGCTCTAGATATACGACCACTCACGACGAGGCCACGAACTACACTGACTTTCTGCTCCGAGCGACTTCCGAACGACAACTCGGTCCGCTCTCGCCGTCATTGGAAACCAAGCAAGCGTGCATAATCGCTGCTCTCTGCTGCGACTGCTGCTCTCGGCGCTCTCGTTGGAGCGAGACAGCAGCAGCGGCGCAGGCGCAGAGCGAGCGAGAGCGGCGAGGCGAGTTTTCCCGGAGAGCAGATGTTTTCCTGCGGCGAGCGCAGCGCTGAGCAGGAGAGGAAGGACGCTCATGGAGCGTAGAACGAGAGCGAGAGAGACGGAGCCGTGTTTTCCGACGGCAGAGGGCGCTGCTGCCGCCAAGGAGCCGGAGAGCAGCGGCCGTGGACGTCGACTCTCTGCCAACGCAGAGTCTCATTCACGGTCCCGCTGCCGCTGGGAGCAGAGCGACGATCGTTGCGTCGCAGCTGCGACCTCTGCCGAGTCGCGAAGGACCAGACGAGAGTCGCCAAATGCGTCCTTCTGGACTCGTTGGCGACTTGTGCGAAGCAGGTATCCCTTCGACCCCCCTATTGAAGGCTGCGATTACGCGAAGTTCTTGATTAGGCCGCGAGTCGCGATTGGGCGCCGACTGCAGCCGAGTCGCTCTTCGAAGGACTCGCCGGGGTGGGGCACCACTTGGGCCGCACGTCCTCCGAGTCCGCCCGAATCTCTAATGCGCGTTCATTAGACGCTGCTCGAGTGCCTCTTTGCCGTTACAATGTGTTAAGTGCTCCTCCAAGTGGTTGTTGTTGTTGCTGCTGCAGTCGAGACCCTGCCCGACTCCGCAGCCTCTCGTCCTGTCCGTGAGTTATTTACACACGCCGTCACCCGATACCTTGACGGGTCGTGGATGGGCGACATCCACCGCCGCAGGGTCGAGGAGTCGGCGTAACCGAACTCTGTCTGCTGTGTCTGCGGCCGCCGCGGCTTGTTTCAATTAATCGCCCTCTATTTTCGGCTCGTCCGACGAGGACGTGATGCGCTGGCTGCAGGAAAGGGTGCTGCAGAGCCTGGAAAATGATCAGAGTCCCACTCCGCACTCTTGAGACCCTGATGCAGTTCTTCGAATCAAGAGTGTTTCCATTCCCGGATCCCTTCCACTCACTCAAGCCCGAATGAGGGTTCAGTTTGGCATCCACACCTAACTGGTGTATGGTCCCGACCCAAAGCATCGAACAGTGCATCGAGTTGTCGAATAACCGCATATACTTCGGCGACATCGGGATTCGGACGAGCCCTGCGATCGCTATGTCGACTCCGAAGGGCCAGGGCACCACCTGGGGAGCTTCGAGGCCCCGGAAATGGGCTCGTGAGCTTGCCGTGGCCCCTCGATTCCCATCCGCCAGGCGTAGGTCATTCATGAACCCGGTCGTAAACTCGGCCAACAACGGTTCAGGCGATGTTCGGTGGGCAGGGGAGTCGTAAACACGGCTGGTTGGATCGGCTGAGTGATTGAGTCGTGTGGTCACCGAGAGACACATGCAAACAGACAGCGTCTGGACACTTATTAGCAGCAATATTCAAACAACGGCTGCGCATGCGCGGCCTCTGTTTGCTCGTCGGCGGCGATGACGAGGCCTGCGTTCTTGTGCAGCGACGGGGCCCTGGCTAATGGCTGTTTGCACAGCCTCCTGGTCGAGACGGCCAACAATCCCTCACTCGCCCCTCGCGCATCTCCGCCAGTTCCGGCCGCCTCGCCTGGTTGTCATTGTCAGCAGGCGAAGACGCTCCGCTTCCGGCGACCGGTCGACAGCCGTGGCGGATTCCGGCCGGAGGAATCCGGAGCCAATAAAGTATCGATTGACTCGCAATTAATCACCGGCCCCACTGGACGGACCTGGCTCGCATTCGCAAGGCTCCGGCACCGGAAGACGAATGAATGGCCCTTTGTCTCTCCGAGGCGGACGCAGAGAGCAGGGAACGAAAGGCAAGAAGCACAATCGTATCGGGCAATAAATGAGCGATAAATACAATAATGCGGCGGAAACAGCTCACACAATGCGTCCATTCAGTGGCCGCTGCCGAGCTCAGGTCGGAGCGGAGCGGGCTCAGGTATTGAGTTACCGGACGGACGGCTGAGTTGCGGCGAGAAGTGCCGAGTAATGGAGGCGGAAAATAAGATCGGGAACATAACGAGACAACGGCGCACCGTCGAATTAGAGTCCGGCAGTCGCGTTCGCCCGGACAAGGTGTGAACCGAGGTCGCGCTTGCCTCCCGAGCTCGGGTCCATCTCGACAACGGGATCCAGCTGCATTTGCACATTCTTCGAGTCCACCGATCGGAGGCCAGAAATTGGCCACGATCTCCAGGAACTCTGGTTCGGCAGTTGGATTGCTTTTCGGTCGTCGACGATTCATCTCACAAGAGAGCTGGACGATGGTGGAGGAAGGGGTTCAGCTGGTTCCCACATCCCGGAGGCCTCGGCGCTCCATCGACACGATCGCGACCGACTCCGAATTACGGGCTCATTTCCCTGTAAATCGAATTATCTCCGGGCGCACTGGCAGCGCGTCTGGCGCCGGCGCGGCCTCTCAACACGCGGCCTAATGGAGCGGCCACAGGAGCCGCGAGGCTGCCCGCGACTCGACGACCCTAAACGGGTTTTAATTAACAAATGGAGCCAACGGCTGTCAAGAAGACGGATGGGGCGGCCTCCCGTCTGCGGGAAGGTGCCCGCAATGCGATTCTGCGTGCGTCGAACTGTCCGATACGATCGCCTCCAAAACAAACAAACAACCGGAGGGAGGGGTGGATGGCCCTGGGATTCTCGCTATTTGTCATAAATAATATTTTATTCGTTTTCCCCGTAGCGAGCTGCAGGACCCGCGGACGTGCCCGGCTGCTGATCCCTATCGCCTCCTGGACCCGTTCGCTCGATAGACAGGCGTCTCGGATAACAATCGACAGAGAGATCTCTGCCTCGTGTGTACCGCTCGGCCCAAGGAGACAGAGAGCGAGTCCTCTGGAGGCCTGAGATGCGTCCGTCGGCGACGACGGATTCGCGGATCGGTCGTCCTCCGGAGCCACCCAGCGGCGGTTCACCAGGCGACGAGGTCGTCGGCAACAGGTGTCGGCGCGGACGAATAACGACCGCGGCGTATCTGCAATCGCGCCGTCCTGCGCTCGTCTCCAGGCCGGACCGGTTGTGGACGTCTTCCTTAGTAACTGGGGCTCCCGGGACGCAGCGTGCGAGGCCACCACGCCGCCCGGAGCTAGTCTCGAGAGGAGCGCGGACACCGGACGAGACGTGCGCAAAAACAGTCCACGGCCGACAGCCGCGCGAGTCGAACGCGGCGGAAGATGCGTGAGAAACACACCTGCCGGACGAATGGCCAGGGCCGAGAGACGTCGCGGCTCCTGAGCTGGAGTCTTGGCCTCGACTCGGATGCTCGCTCCATCAGACTTCGGGACGCAGGGAGACGGCTGCCAATCGGTTGAAATCAGAGCACAGAGTCGACGAGGAAAACGAGAAGGACAGGGCTTGAATGTGTGTGTGTGGCAGCTGCAGTCGCTAACGACGGGATCTCTGTGGCGAAGATAACCTGGTCTTAAAACAGACTGCGCTTTTGGCAGAATTCTAAATATACTCTGATATTCTGCAAACGATATCGAAATCTTCTCCCTTGACTGAAGTGTATTACGTTTATTCAACATGCTTGAAGTTAAAATCCACTTTTCAATGGTAGTATACGCGGTTCTCAACATTCATTATTATATTTTCGAATAGTTTCTAAGGGCTTATTTAGAAGCTATAACTTTTAATTGAAATTAACTAGTGAGAATACGAGATTTGTGTCAGCATGTTGAATATTTCCCCTAGCCGAAATGTTAAAAACATTCGTTCCTGATTCGTTCTTAATTTCGTTTGTTTAATTCTAATTCAGGGAATTATATTTTACGCGTTTATAGATAAGGAACATATAATTTCAGTTTCAAGAAGAAGAAGACGACCATCCATGTTGAAATTTACTACGGAGATTTAAATTTACTTGGATTTTATTATTTAGTGCTCTTTTAGGGTCCCGGTTCCGAACCCCTGGCGACCTCAGACGATTTCACACCTTCCTGGATGCGGAGTCAGCTCCCAAGAGACGCCTCCCTGAGCTCTCAGGAGGACCGAGGTGACCGTGGAATCTGACGATTCACGCAGTGAGCAGCCGTTGATTGAGCTGCCTGAGCCGTCCCTCCGCCGTTCGTGGTCGGCGCGCCGCGATCCCGCCGAACTGCGATCAAAACAAATTGAATCGAGTCGCCCGCGCCCATCGATTCCCGGTAGGATGCTGCGCGGTTATCGATTGCGGCCGCGAGGGCCCAGAAAGTGTGGACATAAATTAAACTGGAGGCATTTTATCGGCCTCCACGCGGCGACCCGTCAAGATCTACAACTTATTTTCGTTTACGACGCGGCCGCGATTCCTACGAAACCCCGGCGCAGGTGCTGCGCAGCGAGATTTCCACGGAACCCTCGAATCTCCGCCGTCATCGTCGGCCCCGACCCCCGCCCCGTTCGGGCAGCGCTTATCTCTCCTCGGAACACGAAGGTGCGAGGCAGAAGGAGGGAGACAGAGAGCAGGAGAAGGCCATCAACGTGGACATAAAGTTGCATCGGCGCAATCAATGACCACAATCTGGCCGAGCACCCAGCGCCTAAGCGTCCCTCGGCCCGACGGCCATAAACTCGTTGTTTTATGCCGCGCGGCAGGAGGCCGAGGAGCTCGCATTCGGCCAAGATTAATGCCCTTCCCCCTCCCCGGCCCGCTCTGCCGAGTCCTCTCGGGTCCTTTGTGCGTGGCTGTGACACTTTCACAGCCATTGTCCTCCTTGCTCCAGGTCCCGGACAAGGAGGCCAGGGGCTCTCGCGAGCCCTCTTGGCCGGGGGTCGTTCCTCGGAGACAATTATTTTATTATTCCATTATAAATTAAAACCTTATCTGGACAACAGGACTCGGATTGAGCCATAAAGAGGTCCTGACCGGGTCCTCGCGGCCGCGACCTCTTTGTCCAAAAGTGAGAAGGACCACCGCGAGGAAGGCCAACTGAAAAATCACGGTAGCAGTGGAATGTAATAATCACCGTGTCGTCGCATTATCAGAATATTTCTGACTTAATTTTTTGTTAATTTATTAATTTAGAATTTGTACCATGGGACAAAATATATGTGTGGAAATATAGGAAAATATCAGGCAACGACTGATACCTCATGCTTTGAATGTGTTTTCTATTAGAAGTAGCTATTGCTGTAATACTTTTCTTACCACGGTATTCGTTCTGGGAAGCCAATGAATCCTCGATTCCAGAAACAGCATCCAGCTTCGTCTCAACTTCGATTCCCACCCTGACGTCTCCTCGGACGCTCGATATTGTTCGACGTCCCACTCCTAGTTATCCTTGCAGGCCGGCCCGGCGAAGACAATCGCCAACAACAGCGCCTCGGTGCCACTCTGAACACATTCGTCGTCCAAGACGGCGTCCAATCCCCGCCGCCCTCCTCCGGTCGTCCTCTTATTTATTGAGTTTTCATGAATTTTCCCTCTCGCTCAATTATTGAACGCGACTTCTCGCCCTCCTCCCGGCCTTTGTTCGACCAGCCCGGACGGGACCCGGACCCGGACGGAGGGACGACGGCAACCCCGACTCGTTGGTAGCCGGGGTGGCCCGCATTCCTCGCATGGGTTGGCGAATTTCGGGACTCCCATTTTTCCATTTCAATTTAATTTTCGTTTTATTTTTTATTGACGTTTCTGTTGTTCCTTTGTGGCTTTGTTCTGGCTTTTGTCGTTGCAGTTGTTTGTGCTTATAGTTGTGAAAGCAAACAACACACAATCGCTCCAGGAAGCGCACAAAGCGTGTTTGGGCTCCGAATTGATTTGTGCTTCTAAAATAATAAACCGTCCATTAGGGTCATCCGGCATCAACGCAGGCAGAGCAGCGGCAGCGACGGCGCAGATCCGCCCGGGCCCGGGAGCCTCTGGAGCGGTGTCGAAGGCGATCTCTGCACCCGGCTTTGCCGAGCGTCGTGGATAACGAGGCGGGGGCGTGGCACCTTTGGACCGTGACGTCGATTGAGCGCTTTACGGCCATCCACCGCGCTCCACCGCCTTCGCACGGCATATCGCTTCATTAGCAGATCGTCGCAGGGTTCCGATCGACACCTAGCGCTGCACCCACCCACCCTGGAGCAGGAAGCCCTCGAGACCGGGTTCAACGATCGAGACATCGGAAGCCCATCAGACCTGTCAGCGATGAAATACAGCCGGCCGTCTGGGCAGCAGACATAAATCCGAACTCGATGGGATCAGCCCCAGCACGCGGAGGAGCCTCCCTCTGTCAGCACCTCTGGCTGCTGCGCGGCCGCCATAAATAACTCCTCCAGATTTACAACCGCGCGCTCAAAGACGCCGTGCACAAACAAGCGCGGGCGCGAGGCAACGCGACTTCGGCGCAGGCAGGGACAACTCAAAGGGTTCGCCGAGGTGTTTGACTTTCGGCCGACTGTCGGTTCCGGCCTCGACGTGTTTGCCGAGAGCGGCCGATGGGTCTCAAGAGGAAGACAAACTCCGCCGCGGGTCCGGCAGCTGCAAATTGATCCGGGCCTCCGGATTTTACCAATTTGTTCGCCTGCGCCGGGCCTCGACCTCCTATGAGCTGGACTTAACCCAGATCGAGGGCTCCGGGTCCCCAGCAGAGGTGACTGGTCGCCAACAAGGTTGTGAATAGACAGACGGAGGAGATGATGGAGTGTGGCTGGCTGCGGTGACGGCAATCGCAGTCGCCAAGGTTGCGGAATCGCGTGATCGCAAGAGACAGACAGAGACGGAGATCTCGCTGTCTATCTGAGCAGTCTGCGGTGGAGCGCAATAGGGCGCTGGACACTCATCCGGCAGGTGCAAATCCTCAATGCAAAAGGGAGGAGAAGGAGGGACGGTGGAGAAGGACGGCGTGACAGCGAGATGCCCATGTTTATCGCATGTTAATCATGGCATTTCAGCCGTCCACTCGGACATGGGTTTCGATTCGCAGAGGAGGGCGACAGACGGGGTCGGGATTGAATTAAGTGTTAATCTGATGCATTCGGCGTGCTCGGGAACCTGCAGCGGATCGCAGCATGCAACAGACATCGATCGTCGGAGCTGCTCGATCCCCCGCCTTCACGCGCACTTCATTCCCGCTCGATTAGAGCTTAATCCGAAGTCCAAACAACATCGAAGGAGCCCGATCCAGAACAAACCCGCTCCGCTCCCCGCCACATGGAACGGGCCCGGTTCCGAAGAAGCCCTCATTTAAATACTGCGAAATCACTTGGACAAACACAGTCGGCTGGTCGGCGAGAAACTGCAACTCATCGATTCAATTAGGGCCGAGTTCCGCGGAAAACAAACACGGCCGAGAACGGGAACCAGAGCGAGAAGTCGGCCGATCCGCGGCCGTCTTATTACTCTTGTTATTCTTTCCGTTTAGGCCGATGACGAGGTTCTCGAGCGCGATCCCACCTGTCGACGCGGTGCAACGAGGACGCCCTGCCTCACTCCTCGCCTCACAGCCGTCACCGGCTGACGGCCTCGATGGCCATCGACGCCGCGACGTGCGACTCGAGTGCAGGGAAAACACTTTGCGCCCTGGTCCCGTGTGAGGTGCTGAAGAGCTTCCCAGAACCGCGGCCCAGTCCTTCCACGACCTGACAACGAGCGACATCCGAACCAGTTTGGCGGCGGAGGCAGCGGTCGAAGTGGTTCGCGGAACGGTGGGAATCCGAGCAGCTCCAATCCGATCCGACCCGACGTACACTCGCTGGATCCCGCGACACCAATCAGGGGTCGGAGTCCAGAGCAGCCCCAAGCGCGCCTCGTGGGAGTCCAACCGCCGGCTTGAGACGCTTTTGAGCCCAGTTCGCGTGATGACTTCATCCCGGGACTCCGCGGCCGAGACGGAGGCGCCTAACTGATTACAGCTTCAATTAGCCGCGAGGTGCCCTAAAGACGTGGTAATTGCGACGAACCCTTCCGTGCGAACCGGCGGTTTATGGCCGATAAAAACATGGCGCGGGCCCGTAAAAAAACTGTAAAAGGCACCCAGCACCTGCTTTTAATTAGGGCCAACTCCGATCCGCTCCAAAAACCCGACTTCCGCGAAGCGATAAACCTCACAGAGGCCCCACTCCCGGAGCGAGGTGCGGTCCATGTCCGTCCGCCTTCGCCTCGGCGTGAGAGAGTCGACCCACCAGCCTCTGACTGCGCCGAGGATTTGAACGAAGAGCAGCAACCAGGACGAGGCCGACAAAATGGAGTCCAGAGCGACCCACCGGGGCTCAAAGAATCGTTCGAATGGCACTGGAAGCCATCAGGCGGCCGATCGGGCGTAAAATAAAATATTCATTGTGCGGAGCAATTCGTCCCTCACCCCACTCACTGCACTCGGATCCGGTTGTCAGCTCCATTTGAATGGGCGCACAAAGGACTCGTGGACGGCAAGACAGCCACGAGGCCGGTGCAGAAACGGATGAAAGAAAGATGAGGCAGAGCGAGAGACAAAGACAATGCCCGGTAATCCTCTGCCTCCGGTGACTTCGGTGAAGCGCAGACAACGGAGCCTCCCAGATAAAGTGCATTCATCCGGCTTCTCCTTCTGCCCGCTTCCCGAACCCTTCCTTGTCTCTCTATCTACATCTCCGGCCGGGTTCAAAGGGTTCCAGGGACCTGGCGTCCTCGAGTTCAATACGACAGGCAGTGTTTGCACGACAGAGAACGAGGGCGGCCTCGTCCTTAAGAGGACCGCTCGCCGGAGGATTTCCCACTTGAGGCCTCGCCCTCCGTCCGCCCGCGCGACAACCGCGCCCCGCCCGCCTCCGGACAGAGCGATTTCATGCCCTGATGAAGTCGTCAAATCGGCTGCCGGGAACCGAGCACAGGTGCGCAGGCGAGGGTGGGGGACGACACAGGGACGAAGGATGCAACAGGAAGCAGATCTGTTAATTCGTAATTTAAATGCATTCCAAATGGAAACCAGATCGGAGGTTGACTCGGCATCGACTGCTGCTCGGCGATTGGGACAAGGAGTGAACGCCGTCACTGGGTCGAGGAACACTCCCTGTCTCACGGGAGCCGAAGACCTGCGCGTCCTTCGAGGAGCCCTCGGGGCGCCTCCCCGCAGCCAATTCGTGCCCTGGGGTCGGGCGCTTTGTCTCTGTCGCTCCGTCCCGCCCCTCCGCTTTGCCCCGGTGGTCGTCAAGATGCTCTCGGCAAAACCGGTTGACACCCAGAAGCGCGAGAGTTTCGCATGGTCACAGCAACGACGACACCTAAAACACTGACTCCGTGCAGGGGAGGAAGAAACATAAAAACAAAAACATCCTCGCCACTCAGTTTCAATTTCCATCGCGGGCCGGCAGCGCGGAATTATTGCAAATTGAAGCAGCTGCCCTCGCCTACCCCTCACACTCCGGGACAATGCAAAAATGCATCCGCAACGACAACAAAAACAACTGCTGCAGCCACAATGACAACACTAAATCGCAGCCCGCCCCGCCCCAACCGTTTTAACAGCTCCGGCGGCGGCGTCAAGCAATCGCATATGCGGCGTAAGTGGCCACGCCCCGCCCCCCACCGCCTGCCTCCAGCCACAAGTTGGCGAAAAGCGAGCGCTTCCTGCCCTCGCTGCCCCTCCCTCGATGCGTCCCAAGGAGCGGCGTCGGTGCAAAAATCGTCTTCGCCTTCGGCCCCTCCCACCGACGCGGAAGCATTTTGCGGTTTGGCGCGCGGTGGCAGCGCCGCTCGCATAAATTATGGCGACGTCGCGCTGCGGTGCCGGAGCTTCCTGTGGCCGGGCGGCGCCTCTCGATTCCGCTCCTCCGGCGCCCGCTGGAGCGTTTCATCGGCCACAAAAACGCTGTCGACGAAAATGAGGCCGCAACAAAAACCACTGCTGTGCTTCGCTCCTCGTGGCTGGAGTCCTGTCCACGTCGAGGAAAAACGCTTGGTCCCCGGGGCAAGGACACGGCGCTCAGTCCTCGAGGAGGGTCCAGGCTTCCTCGCTGTACCTTCCTACCCTGAGTGGGCTGCACTGCGGACGCCAGCACTCGCTGATCACGGACATATGGCCCGATTGCGCGCTGCTCGCCGACCCCGCCGTTTGCCATTTAGATGTCGTTATCGATATTGCGATTAAGGACGGCAATCAAAGGATCGCGGCGAATCGGACACCCCGACCTCGCAGTCGGGCCAGATGAGCGGAGGCTGATGACTCAATCAGGACGCACACATGTTCGTCGCGCAAGGACGATGTCAGCAAGGACACAGACAAAGCAGCGGGATCAATAGCAATAACAACAAACGCGCACTCGCATTGATTGCGGTCGTAAAAATATAATTTTAACACTCGAATGGCTGCGGGACACAATGGGCACTTAATTCCTGCGACATCGCCATCGACTCGACAGCGGCCGACAGGAGCGACGCAGGGGTGCCGGGGACGAAGACGGGGACGGGAGGCAGCCGCACCCCGGCGATGCGAACCAATCAACGGAAAACAAACAAACATAGGACGCAATCGGCACCCGGACCCTGCCTCGCTCCCCGAACGCCCGACGCCGCGGAGGCTGTGTTGTCTTTTCCCATGTCGGAGCCGAATTCCTCCGCGCGGTGCCTCCGCGATGTGGGAATCCCGGGCGCGGCCATCAGCACTTCCAAGGATATTGAATGACAACAACGCAAATAAGGACGCGACAACGACGCAGGGACGCCTCCCGAACAAAACCGCAGCAAATCCCGTTTCGCATTTCGCTGCAACCGACGGACGGCGGGGCAGGAGGAGGAACCCGTGTAATCCGGCATCCGGCTCTCCGTCCCTCCGCCATTACTTTCGGCACAATGTATATAAATCCTAATTGGGTTGCGCTGATCCCGGCCGCTCCCGCCGTCTCCGTGGGCTTCTGACCGGGATTAGCACCTCCGGCGGCAGTCATCGCCATCACCATCAACATCAACATCGTCATCAGCATCAGCGACGCCCCGCTGCGAAGAGCGCCCGAATATTCTAATATCCCGAGGCCCGAGGCGGCGACTCCTCGAATGATGTCCTGCGACTCGGGGCTCCCGCAGCACGTCGACGGGTGCCGCCCCTTCCGGAGGACTCGCGCAAAAGACATTCTCATCAGGAGGCCATCATCGCAGGCCATCATGATGCGGCCTCTTATTAGACGGCGGAACCATCCTCACCTCGTCTTCCGCCCAGATGGTACGAGGAGGAATTTACTTTACGAAGAACTCAATGGGAAGGGTCAGGCTCCTTTTCGAAAGGACCGAGAGCTCAACCGGCCCCACAAAAATGAGTTCGAATGCCGGAGGAACCCGCTATGGAAGCTAATCCCGCCGCCTGAAAGAACACATTCAAGGCTCAATTTACGCGCTTCCGCCTCAAAGGAGCGTCGGGAGGCCAGAGTCCTCCTCCTTCACTCTTCGCACCTCCCCCTTCCAGCGGGCGGAGGTGCGACATTCGCGCCAGGCTGCTTTGATCCCGCGACTCCCTCGGACTGTTTACTGTTCGTCGACGTCGGATGGGAGCAGGAACCATTGGCAAACAAACGCCCAAACGGAAGGATAAACATCGCGCCAAAGGGTGAGGGCGGACCCGTTTCGGCCACTTGTGGAGGCGTCGGACTCAAGGAGGAGGCAACGGATCCTCGAGAGATGCGAAAAGTAGCATCCGGACGACTCACGACTCATTCGGAGAGATGTTTATTTGCCCGCCCTTTTGCGGAATGCAGCACCTCGTGATCACACAGGCTGCGCGTGTCTGGGCGCCATATGGAACCGCCCGACCCGCATCACACGCGATCCTCGGACCGGACCCTGCCTGACGTCACAGCTCGCTGGCTACGGGGACCCGCGCAGCTGCCGGCTTCGTTCCGCCTGATCGGATCGCCGAGAGGTCGGTTGCAAATCGCAATTGCAAAAATGCACCGGCCCCTGCACCCTTCGCAGCCATCGAAAGTGCGACGCATGTGCAGCCGTCGTAATTCATGAAGATGAAGCCATTAATTCCGACAATTATCGCAATCGCCAATGGCTTTGATTTGCGTTTGATCCTCATTTGATACTACGAGATGGTTGTCAAGGGTTGCAAGGAGCAGGACTCGTGTTTTCGACGGCCGAAAGTTGAGCAACAGGGGTTGCGGGGACTCGGGCGAGTTGTCGAAGGAACCCCATTCAATGCCTTTTAATTACAGTGGCAATCGCGACACCCTTTCGGCACTGACGTCACCGAGGACCACCGCACCCCGCACCCGGTCCCTTCCCAGGCCGTATCCACGACGAAATTGGATTGCGGATAAAAAACGAACGGCGACAACAACGTCACCATGCTGACGACGACTGTAATAATAACAAAACCAACACAATGGTGACAATAACACGGAAGGAAAACAAAAACAAGCCGAGCCGGAAGAGGGCGGGACGGGGAACGGAAGAGTGTGACAAAGGGTGCCTTCGAATGGGCGATTAATCATTGCGGTGAACGAGGGCAGCGGGAAAGGCTCAGGCGCGATGACGGAAGGAGGCCCCGAGGGCCCCTTCTTCAAGCTCGGAACCAACGTTTGCCGATCTGGGCTTGTGAGTTTCATTGAGCTGGCCAACTGCACCGCAAGGAAGGGGTTCCAGAGACCCCTCTTCTTCAGTTTCAGATCCTGAGGAGCTCCTTCAATGTGAAAGGAGACCCAACCGTGGCTAGTGATGGCGATATCCACATGGACTGATCGCGGATTCCGAATCTCGTAAACTGCGGGACAGATGGGCCGGCTGCTCCCCCCTGGACCCAGACCCCGACCAGCTCAGGGTCGGCTCCGGGAAGCGAGCGAACGATTTCCTGCGCATTCGAAGGTAATTTATGGTCCATCAACCAGCATTTGCAGCCACACACTCGCTCTGCCGTCTCCCTCCAGAGAGTCCTTGGGAGCGCCCAGAAGAAGAAGGAGAAGTACAAGGCCGACCAGGACATAACTCAGCAACGACGACGACATGACAACGACGAGGACAAGAACATGCACAAGGACAAGGACAGTCACGATTTTATTGACGTCGTGTGTGTGGATCCAGCGAGCGCAGGACGCTGAGGGCGATCACAATGACGCGGGACAAAGACGAGGCACAATGGGCCAAAGGATAATGTCAGAAACCATAATGCAATCATAATTGCACTTTACGGGTCTGTTGTAACAACAACAATAATGACTGCACAATGGACACAAAGAAACACAATATCCTGTCGTAAAACACTGCGACTGCTCCGAGGAGTTCTGCGAATCCCGGGTCGTCGATGTGTGAAGCGTCAACCCGGGACACGGATCGGCCGACGCAGCGGGGCGTCCTGCGAGGTCGGTTCGGGTCGGGTCGCCTTCGACTTCGACTTCTCCTTGCGTGTTTGTTTCTCCTTTCGCACTCCGTCCGTCCGTCCATCGCCTATTCCGAGGAATTGCTGCAGTCATTGAAGCGTCTTCGCACCCGAGCGCAGGACTCCACGGCCAAGGACGTTCGGCCGGAGCGTGGACGCAATTAGCGGCGACAAAGCCGAGTCCTGTCAGTTCCCAAACACAAAGTAGGTCCTCGCGAGAAGCGATGATCGATTCCGACTCCCAGCGCCTCGGCCGACGTCCGCAGGTACGCACGCCACGTCGCTGTCCTTGGCAGCCGCGTGCTCGGCTCTGCGTGCGCAATTATCGCTCAGAAGGACGTCGGATCCTTGGCAGTGGATCGCATGCTCGCTGCGGCCCAAGGACGCCCTAATGGCGCAGGTCTTCCCTGCAATTATCCCGTCGTCGTCCAACCTTGGACGAGTCCACGCGCCGAGCCTGTGTCGGTCGCTCGTCTGGAGCGGCCTGGAGGACCACATGGGCAGCTCAAGGTCTTATTCAGCGAAATAGCAAGATGAAGTCATCTCGTCACAGAACCTTGAGCTGTTCCTGATAAAGATACTCGCGAGGCTTCGCCAGTGGGCCACGGGGCTTCCAAGGATCCTAACGACGGGGCGAAGGCGTCCTCCAGACTTCGTCCTTCGAAGAATCACAGCCCTCGAGCGACCTTGGGACCAGGACGACATCTGATTCCACTTGGGAAGACCCGAGAACCCATCGAACAGCCCCGAGCCACGACGGCGTTCTGGAGGCGCGCGAGGCCGTGCCAACTCAACTCCAGTGGCCCCTACTGAACTCGTCGGGTTCCATCCGGAAAGTTAATTGTCCGCCGACCGCTCCCCGCCAGCCCGCAGCCCATCAGCAAGCGTCGAAATTAGCCGCGGCCGCCGATCGTGGATCGGGAATCGATTTGTTTACGGAACACGCTCGACCTCCGTCGACGCATACGCAAACAGCCGCAGCGGCAATAACAACTGCGACGAGACCGCGACCGCACCGACTGCTAGGTGAACAAAGCACTTGGCCCGAGTCCACTCCGCTGTCCAAACAGCTTCTGGATGAGCCCGCGGCGGTCGGCCCCATGGCGGCGATCCGTCAGAGACGTCCCAGACATGGAAATGCAATTTGTGTAATTTATTCGATGCCGAGTGATTCGATTAGTTAGTGGCGGCTGGGGTGGGGCGAGCGGAGATGCTGGGCCGATAGCGCGGCTCCCGACGGTGATTGATGGTGGCGGGGACAGCGATCCGGGCCTAATGGGCCTGGTCAAGAATCATAACCGATCGCGTCGCTTCCCGCGTCTCGCGGCGCAGCTTCACCAAGGTCAGATGGAAGGAGGAGAGGAGTCTCGGTCGTGGGGGAGGAAAGGACACAATAGTCCATAAATCGTTCGGGCAGCAGAAGCCACCGGCGCGTCGGAAGCAATTAATCAGCCCGCCCTGGCCAAGTGAATCCTCGCCCGGCACCCACGAGGAGCGGAGCCGACCCATCTTGTCCCTGCCGGCGTGTGAAAAATTCGCCAACAATTGAATTCGCCCCGTTCCCTTACATTTCCTCTTCCCGTCGTCGCATCTTCCTGACCTGAGCAACAGGACAAAGCAGAGGCGAAGCGAGATTCGAATGCACCGCCTGCCGGGCGTCTTCCGGCCGGACATCTCCGAGTCCGAGCCCTTTGTCTCCTCTCCAGTCGGGGCGAATGCGGAGCGGGCGAGATATGGCGACACATCGAACCTGCTCCGCACTCCGATTCCTCGAGCCAGAGTCGGACTCGCCACAACAACGCTCTTGCTGCAGGAGTCTCCTCCACCTGGGAGCTGACTCTGGCCCAGGGCGCTGCACAGTGGACTCAGGTCCCTCTGCGACTGCGGCTTGGTTTCCACGCCTTCCTGGCCTTCTTCCTGTTTGCCGTTGTTCTTTCTCTCCCAGGCCATTTCTATTCGCCGTCTCTCGGAGGGCGAGGGCGCATTGTTATCCAATTTCACGACAATTTTTCACCGGCAGCAGGAGACGGAGCGATCCGACCGACATCGGCAAGCACCTAGCGACGTCCGACGCCGACGACCGACGCCGGCAGAGAAGTCAAGCCTATGAGGAACAACATCTGCACAATTGGATGCTTGTTTGCGGGCCCCTCATTCCCAGCCTCGTCGTCATTGTCGCATCGTCATCGCAAAACCATCAGCCCGACCCTCGCCGGCCAACGACACGCATTCAGGGCCGGATCAGGAATTGTGTCATCCTTTTTTGTGTTGCGTCCGGTGCGTCCCTCCCGCTCTGTCCGCCGCATGATCCGACGTCTTGCGACACATCCGCTTCCTTGTCTGCCGCAGGCATCCCTCCTTCTCCTACTCGGCCCGGAGCGAGGGCCCGAGGCAGGGCAGGAGAGGCCAATTGCAAACGAGTTCGGTCCACAAAGGAATGGTTTCTTAATCCGAATGTTTGCAGGACTATTTACATCGCCGGCGACAAAGCGCCTTGTGTCCGGAAGACGGAGGGAGGGGGCTCCGTAATGGATGCGGAACAGCGCAAATTGCATTAGAATGAAATGTAATTGGGGATTACACGGAGCGGCTCGATGTTCCCGGTCACCAGGCCATCGACACAGGCCGGACCAACGGATCGGATCGCTCCCACCTCCTCCCAACCCGAGGTGCAGCTGCGAGGCCCGAGCGGAAGTCGTTCTTCTTCGCCGGGCGAAGGGCGCTCGAAGACCATTTCGAATATAATTAACTGTCACATCGCTATCCCTGGACGTCGGCGAGGTCCTGCAGGTCGAGTGACCGCCATCAGGCGCGCCAAGGACGAGGCAGAAACTATCAGCGGACCCATCAGTCCTGGAAGCAATGGCCCGAACCGGAGCAGGATGGCCATAAACTGCGATAAGGCCGACGACTTATGAACCGCCGGTTCGGCATCGGCGGTCGCGAATGAGAACTGCCCAATTCGAAATCGGGTGTTCCGAAACCCGCCGTGGGCCACCCTGCGAGGAGCTCGGGATCACAGGATTTATTAGCAAACTTCGCCGAGGCCGCGGCCGGTCCTCCACGTGGACCTCGAGCAGGATCCGGGCCCACCTCCGACTGCACAAAGGCGCGGATTTATCGCGGCCCTTGCGCGGATGGAAATAAAGTTGGTCCTCGCTGCAGCTGACGGCGGCCTCCTCCACCGCGCCCTTCAGTTCACGCACGCCTGAGACGTGCATAAAAATTCAGTAAATAAATCAAAAGTTCGCAAGTTCGCAGAAGTTCGATGTCATCGGCGTGGAGTGCGGAAGGAGCTCCCGCCCTGCCCCCGCCGCCCGTCTCCGGCTCCAACTCCAGCTCCTGGCGTGGCTTTTAATAGTTCAATGAGCAAATTGGTCGATGATTTGTTAGACTTCAGTGGATCTGAATCGGCCGCCGGTGATTAATGAGCTCCGACGGCGGCGAGAGGACGGCGACGTCGACGACGAGGTCCCTTGACGTGGTCGACAAAGAAAGTCTCCCCTCCCTCCCTGGGAAGACGGAAAGTTGACGAAACTATTTTTCAACCGAGGCGAGGAGCCGCCGCACGGAAGGGTTCTCAGCGCCGAGAGGTAGGGGGTCGCGTGACGGCTTCCATGGGTTTTGGCCCGAACGCATTCGACTCCAAATTGATAACATTCGATATTCGAAGGCTCGGCTGGCCGTCGTCTCCGCCGTGCCGCGACCCTGCCGAGCGTCTTTCGCGAGCCAAGTCGTAGCCTGCAATTACTGCCCTCCGTCCATTTACGCAGAAAGATATCATTCCATTCCGTCCCGCCCAGAGTCGGGTCGGCCGTAGGTAGCCGGCCCGACCCCAACCCCGCGTCGTTGTGTTTATCATTCATCGATCGCTCTGGCCTCTCCTCTGCTCAATCGGCAGCGGCGATCGCGTGTAGATCTCTATTTGTTTGGGCCGTCCGTCCACGTTCCCACTGCCGCCGGAATAAGAGTCAAATTAATGTGTGTTTTCGGAGAGCAGCCATCGACGGCCGTCAACCCGAAATCAGTTCCACCTGCATCCTTTCGCACTGGGTCCGATCCGATCGCTAGCCTCGACCGCAGGTAGCCGCGTTCGGGCCTGCATTTGAATCCATTAGCCGCAAGGTGCGTTTCGTTTACGATGCGGTGCCGCTGTGGCGAACCTCGTCCGATCGGGCAGCGACGTCGCCGCCGACGGGCAGCTGAAAGTCGCAGCGACTCCGACTGCGGACGGAGTCGGCTTAGACGGGATCGATATGGCCATCCATCACTCGAGGGACGAGGCTGCCCATAATTGATTCCATTGTTCGGCAGGTGATGCTGGCCATTGGGGCTCATTCGGGCCTTATTAGGAGCCCAGCGGGAGTCGAGTCCTCTCCGATCACTCGACGACCCATTGATGCAGTCGTTAGAAGACATTCCTCAACTTCATCCGGGACAAGTTTTTTCCTGAATCCGCGGACAGTTCTCCAGCACTGGACGAAAAGTGAGGGTCGGAAGCAGCCCTGGCTCGAGATCTCTGCGAAGCCCCAGAGACCCCTCGACGCTCTCTCTGTCTCACTGCCTCGTCGCCCTTCTCCTCGCGATCGACCCCGAGTTTCCTGCAGGTGTGGCCGACGATTGAACTGGGCCAATCTGCCCGCCACCGATGCCCCGCTGCCAACGAGCCGTTGAGGCTCGGGAACTTCTCGGCCAGTGCAACTCCCTCGTCCACTTAGGGCGCCCGAAATCACTGTAATTAAGTGTTCCGAGTACGGCAGGTGAATCTCCGCGGCCCCGCACCCGCACCCGAGCCCGGCCCGATCGAACGACGACCAACAAGGATAATGAGTGAGTTCTTCCGCGTTCCGCCCGTAATTTTGTTTGGACTTCGCGGGACGAGTCCGAGTTCCCATTGTTGTTGTGGCTTCTCCTGCCCTGCCTGTGAGTGAGTGTGTGAGAGTGTGGTGGGTGCGAATGCGGTGCACGCACGCAAACACCTACATTATTTATGGAGTTCGACGAGCGCGGCCAGGACGAGCATGGGAGCGTCCTTCTCCATGCCATCCTCGCCCCGGACGCCAGCGTGTCGATCTTATCGTGTCCTCGGACGACTCCGCAGCCACGTCGACGGCTGCAGGTGGACTACTGCGAGGGCCTCCGATGCGCAACCAGGTCACACTCGAAGACAGAAACACACCGAGTCCTTCGCATTCGTGGAAAACACACAAGGCTTCTCCGCCCTCACCTCAGTCCCTATACTCGCGACTGGGAAACTTCCTCGAGACATCTCGTGAAACACAAGCTCATCGGTCATTGAAGACGCCATTCGATTCCTCTCCCGCGGATATGGATCCGGGTCCACGAAGAGACCGATGGACGATGGAACCGAATGTTATGTCCCAGGAGGAGCGGGAGCTGCAGCCCCTTCAGATGCCCACTAGTGGGAGCGGGACGCCATCAATGCGGGCCGAGGAGAACGGCGAGCGAGGCTTTTAATTAAGCCAGCGTTCTTCGAGATGGGACGCCGATAGACGCCAGCAACTGGCAGACACCTCGGCGAATGGACCAGGACCGCGCCCAGCCCCGGGTCGGCCTCCGGGGATATTTACGAGAGCCGTCGCGATAAGTATGAGTGCAAGTGGTTGCTCCGTCTTCTGGCTTATCGTAATTTATTGGAGTCGAGGGTTCGTCAGGAGAGATTACCGCGGAGTGGACTCTTCAATATGCAAATATCGGAGCCGTCCAAGGTCCAATTCTTCAAGTCGCTGGCCCAGGGTTCGGTGCCGAGATCGCCCTCGGTGCATGGCATGTGCCCGACCGATGTGGAGGGGTTCCTCCGACCTCTTCCCCGCAGAACGCTGCCGTCTGTCCGCGACCAGTCCGACCAGTGGAGCTGGAGCGACTGAAGCGCGTCCGGGTGCGTGGAAATTAAAGTCCTGGGCGACGCCTGCGTTCGATTCGCTCACTGCCCACTCGCGTTGACATCACGCACATCGCCGCACGCTTCCCGAGGGTGAATTCTAATAGCGGACTTCCGCCCGACGTTCTCGAGGTAGCATTTAAATCGGCCATAATGAGCCCTCTCCGAATGTGCGTGATTGAAATTCTCCAACCCATGGACGAGGTCGACCTGAACCGAATGTCTCCAACAGTCGTTTAAAATCACATCGAAGATCGAGTTGTGTCCCTGGTTCGCCAGTCCCCGATCCGCAAATCTCCGCCTCGACCCCGTTCCCGGGACATCGGAACGGAAATGCCCCGTGATCCGGTCCCTCACGGTCGCATCGGTCGCTTCAATTCGTCGTCCGGCCGGCGTTTGTCCTTCGCCGCCGCTCCCGCCGCCTCGGCCGGCGCAACCGCAGCCTAATGCATTATTCTGGCCTCATTACGAGCGATTGCGGGCAGGTGCCGGCGAGTCTTTCGGATTCGGCTCCTTCTGCGAGGGCCGGGGAAATGAATTCCAATTCCAATACGATGCAGCCCGGGCAGCGATGATGCAAGAAGCCATTATGCTAATCCCGACCAGCTCGCCTCTGGGCCTTCGATTATGACCGCTTGGCTAGCGGTCCAGGGCATTTGAATCACAAAGGAGTCTCCTGCCCAGCCCTGGGCGGCCTTTGTGCAGCGACCGCGCTCGTAAAATCACTTAGGATTTCCACGCGCTCGACGACGCTCGATGGGCGGGCGCGGTCGTCGCGGCGCACGGGAGCGGGAGGCGGAGTTCTCGCTGGAGCAGGTCCAGCGTCGCCCGTGCGAACGCACTCTTTTATTGTCGATTAATTAATGAAAATCGTCCGTCATTCCGATGGATTAGAGATGTCTTCCCCCGCCCCGACCCGTGAGGCGGGAATCACGGTCGTGTAGCTTTCATCTCGTCAGTTGTCTCCCTGGGCGCGGGCCATCGATCTCGGCATTATCTCCAGGCCGCGGGCATCGGAATGCAATGGCTCAAATCACGCGATCAAGAAGCGATGTTTTTCGTCGCCCCAACGTCCCAGACAAAGCGAAGCGAAGGTGAAAAGAGACCGAGCTGAGGCGTGCTTGGACCAGTCTCGGCTCGCTGCAGTCCGCTATCAATGCGGGAATCGCGCCCTGGATGCCTGGAACTGAGCGGGAATGCAAATTAAATATTGGTCCTCGGCGGGTCGGTGGGAAAGGACAACATACGCCCCTCCCTCGCCAGAGGTGTGAATCCGCCGACACCTCTGGCCGGCCGCCCCTCCGTGTCTGCAGGTGCGGAGCGAGGGCGACATGAGACGAGCCCGCCAGTGTTTGCTCTATGATAAATCGTTTCCCCTGAAACGGCATCATTAATTTTGTTCCTCGTCTTCTTTCAAATGCAAATCGCACCCCGCCCCGTTCCTCGAGGCAAGCGATAAAAGGTGTTAAGCGTTGATTAAATTTCAGAAAGCGATTTGTTTGCGTTTTGATAAGATTTGCGACCGAGCCCGCTCACAGCAACAACAACAGAAGAACAATAGAACCACAACAACAGTCTCGGAGCCTTGACACATGACAAAGCGACGTCATTTGTGGGCGCACGCGGCCGGAGGTGTCGATGCCGACAGCCAACAAATGGGGCTGGAGCCGAAGCCTCTTGCGTAATTTCGTGCGCTAACCCGGCCTCTCTGCCCCGCCCCGCCTGTTCGGGGCAGGGCGAGCCTTGAACTTGCTGCTGCTGATGGTGTGGGCGCGGGACGCGGAGGCAACAGGGACAAACATCCGCCTCGCTTCCGCCGCCGGGACGTGTTTGGTTAGGCGGCTCCTGGAGCAAACAGCGGCCGCGGTCCTGCGACGAGTCGCCTCAACTATTTTGCCAAGCACTTCCTGCTTCGCACCTCCGGGTCCATTCAGCCTTAAAATTTCAATTATTAAGTCCGCGCCCTCTTCTCCCGCTCTTCCCACGCCGACACGTTGAAGCGCTTCCACAAACGCGGCCGATCCCGTCTTAATCGCTCTACCTGCGGAGCCGAGCTGCGCGACTGGGAGCGGCTTTAATCCTGCGGCTTCCACTCGCTTCCCAACGACAGCTCCTCGCCACAAAATCCACCGAATCCTTCCGCGGAGCAAAAACGACGCATTGTCCTCGCACAAAACCTTTCATAATTAAGCCCTCGGCTTACGCTGACGGTCGTCGGGACGAAGCGACTCCCGGGTCCACCCTCGTGTGGCGAAACCGCTGCGGAAATGTGTTTGCGTGCGTTCCATGGTGGCCGAAGGACCCGCACCTGCAGTCGCCACCCCAAGGACGCGATTCAATTACCAGGTTAGCCCCGATATTCAAATGTTATCCTCCCTCTCTTTCTTTCTCTTCGAAATCGCCCAAGCGACATTTGAAGCGTCCGACAGCTCGCGCAAATGTCTTCCTGGTGGCCACGCTGTTGCGGTCTCGATAATGAGGAAACTATTCCTCACAGTACAGTCTCTCGGTCTCTCGGTCTGGTCAACGTGTGAAGGTAGTTTCAGAATATTCTCTAGTAACCAGTAATGTAAAAATGTATGTATGTTAAAAATGTTTTACTTTCCGTAACTACACAGAAGACGAATACATACACAAAATACTCGGTAGAAAATGGGCATCTGCTTGGCGAATTTGTATTGTATCAAAAGTCAATTATCAGGAATATGAATTCAGTACTCGAAAAATCTATAAAAAAAAGAAGTCAATAAAAAATTAACAACTTCCATTTTATAAGTTTTCCTGAGTCCAACTCGAGATATTAACTATGTGGCATAATTGTCAAATAAACCAGGAGTTAATCAATTAATTTAATACAATACCAAAAATAATGGTTCTGACCAGAGTTCGTAAAACATCGCTCGATATAACAATCATCAATTCGACTTCGTGTATTTTTCAGTTTTCTACCTGCTATTCAGAACCATAACAAGAACAACAATAGCTAACCGGAATCTCCGCACAAGAAAAATAACAGATTACAGAATTTGTGTAGAAATATGGCTGAGGAATACAGAATGATTCGACTTGTGAGTGGATAAATACGAATCATTCGTTTTACGAACCGTGGTTCAGAGTAAACTGCAAAATTTCCTTGAAGGATTTTTGTTTTTTATACTTATTTCCATTCTTACAAAAGCTAAATTTAACGCGTTAAAGCGTTAAAATAGCGTTAGAGTAGTCAATGTTGATGTAAAAAAGTTGACGTTTTGGGGTGTTGACGTAATGGCGGATTGACGTTTTCCCGAGTGCATGTATATCATAAAAGTAGTTTATAAAAATAAATTATGAAACTGTCATAAAGTGGTTCAAATAAACTGTGACTTCAAAAACTACAGTATTTTTGGGTTTTGAGCAATCCATTAAAGTAATTTTTAATTTGAAACAATAGGGGTATTCAGACGACTGATTTAGAATTGTATATCTCCTCAAGTCTGAGCATCCAAATTCGTTTTTTCATTAGTTCCTTACAGAATTGCTTTTTATGTCAAATTTCAAAGGCAATTGTGACATTTTTTATACAAATATAGTCAACGAATTCTAGTCAAGTTTCAACTCGATTAGAATTGTATTACAGAAACAAATTGCTCGGCATACAATTCTAAATCAGTCGGTCTGAATACCCCTCATAGCTCGTTTGAACGGTTTGAAGTTTGTCGCAAGCACTGGTTTTAAAAAACTGTGACCCACTATAAATATATACTACTAAACATTTACATTTACTCATTTACAGAAGATTGTTCGTTTAGTTTCGTTGTTTCGTTTCATAAGGAAAATGGATAAACACTATCCGTAATTATATGCATATTAGTCTGATTTTTAGATATTGATAGATTGCCAATTACGTTCGTTCGGTTCGGTAACAAAAACGATGGAGCCTAGGTTTTGCCCCGGTAAAAATGTTCATAGCTTCCCCGGGGTGACTCGTAGAGGGGTCAGGTCCGATTATTTTTTTACTCCCAACATTTAATTTTGTGTTTTTTATATTGGGACTCAAGAAGAGGGACTGATAAGGGGCTAGTACGTTTGAAAGAAATATTGGAGGTCGAACAAAATTGAACACAGGTATACATTTCACCCCCTCTAAGGGCCAGTGTGAGGGACTTATGAGTTAATATCAAATATTTTATGAATTTTTATGGTTTTCGTTGTGAAAGGCCCAACGGCAGATGGAGGGTGAGTATGTATAGTAGGAACATTGGAAATATAAAAATAATAGATTCTGGTAATTAATACATTTATTCATCTACAAGGCACCCCAGGATGAGTTACATCGATTTAACAAAAAGTTTATTTTATAAGGGGACCCCAATAAGGAGTGCAGTTAGGGGGTTGGAATGCTCGGAGGAATTCTAATCTACAGTGTCAAACCAGGAATAAATATTTTAGACTTATGTACATAAATATATTTGTGTGCCTTCTATCTTGCGCCAAATAGTACAAAACAAGTTAAGTTAGATTGAGACATGATGGGGAATGGGGATAAATAAAACATTTAAATTTCTTTGTGCATGATTTACAATCCAACAAGATTGTTCCCCAAGTCAAAGGATCCCTTGTGGAAAAGTTGAAGGAGTAGAAGGTGGCATAATATGTGGAAAGCCCACATGGCTGTGAACTGGACACACCCACTGCGGCGGACTCTGCCTCAAGTGGATGAGTTGCACTTTGGCCACCGATCACGATCATGTGGTCGATGAAGTCGTTACATCCGTGCGAACGTCAGCTGCCAGGGCCTGGGGTCGGGCCAGAGCCCCGAGCACCGAGTGCTAAATAAATAACTCGCTTCCCCGCCGACCTCAACAGATGCGGTGTTAATGTGCGCCCGCCCTCCTCCGCCGCTCGACGCATCCTCGCCAAAAGCGTCGCTAATGCGCTCCCGCCTGCAACAAATGCCTCGCCTGCCCCGTTCCGTCCCGCCAGCCCACTGCACGGCGGCGTTTATTGCACGGCGAGTGTGAACGCCCCTCCTCCAGGCCTCAAGTGTCGACGTCACGCCCCCCACGCACTTCGCACCCCGAGCGAGACTCGGCCGGCCACGATGCGAACAAATCGAACGGCCGCCGTGTCTAATGCGGCGCACTCGAGGGCTCGATGATGACTCGAAGATAAACTCAAAATTAAAGCAGAGGAACCGAGGACCGGAGACGCCCTCCTCTCTCCTCTCCTCTCCTTCCAACACGCCGCGATTCGACTGACTTCACGCCGAATCAGACCACGCTCGGCGCCCGCTAGGAATACTTTGATCGAGCGACCGCGAGGCAGCCTCTGGCCGTCCGTCCGCCAGGAGGATCGAATGAAGATTTAACGAGCCCACGGACACGTCGCGGACCTCCCGAGTGGTTGTCCTCCGCCCGAGGCGCTCGCAGGATGCGGACCCGCGGCAAATGCGGCACAATGCGGTCCATTCAGATCCCGTCCACATCGTTCCCCATGAGTTATGGCGTCCTCCTGCGAATGTGTTGGAAATATCACTTCTCCACGCCTCCGATCCCGATGTTCAGCGAAGATTCGCCACGCAACTTCGCTCCAACTGGGACTCTGGGAACCAGGCCATTAACACCATACACATAACGTCTAAGGACACCTGATCTTCTGCTAATTATGGTTAGTATCCTGAATTGTGGAAGAGGTTGAAATTCGGCTCCCACAGGGTAGGATGCCTACCATCCCAATCCGCGCGGTTGCTGGAGATTGACCTGGAGAGCAAGGCGATCTGTGAAGGTCGTTGATTATAGCCATCTCTTTCGCTGCTCCTGCCGGGAGAGGGTTCTCACGAAACCCCAGACCGCATTCAGAGGGGGGGAGGGTAATGAATTGAAAGGGTGATCAATCAATCAATCATGCCATCGTGGGACGGACGCACAGGTACTTTGGACCAATTAAGAGGTCCGGCCGAGGTGTCTTCGGGAGTCCCACTGAGAGGACATGTAAACATGACCCACCTCGACATCCATCATCCATGCCAGCACCATCCACTGCACTCGTCGCCACTGGAGACTCCTGCGACCGACCCCCACCCGCCCGATCTCGTTGCACAGTGGCCTCGCTGCAGTTCCTTGAAGTGTTTTATGCGTTTTGAATATTTTCATTCCATTCCGTCCCGTTTCGTCCCCGACTCACATCTTTATTTGAACAACGTGACGACATCCCGAATCATGAACCGAGGGGCAGATGGATGGGGCGGCGGTGGACTCGTAAATATTCAGCAGCAGCGGAGGGAGCGAGTTTAAAACAACACAAACAGCCGCTTGATAAAGAGATGAATAATGCAGCCCCGAGATGGAGCCGGAGGAGACTCATATGGGGCGGGGTGCGGTTGGCGGA
Organism: Coelopa frigida; assembly: GCA_017309665.1. Lineage (NCBI taxonomy): Eukaryota > Metazoa > Arthropoda > Insecta > Diptera > Coelopidae > Coelopa > Coelopa frigida. Next base: position 8,076,291 of record CM029563.1, read on the forward strand.
GGAGCTGGAGCTCCCAGTTCTCGCATGATAAATCGTCGCGGCGCAGGAAGCGAACTCACAATAAAACCGGAAACGTGGAATAAAGACCCCATTTTTTATTCATGCAGATATAAAAATTGGCGCTGTACGTGTTGAGGAATTTCATGGTCTGGCGACTTAATTCATCTCGTCTCCATCTGCCTCCGCATCTCGGCTCCCACGCTCGCAAATAAATCATTCGCGCGAGTTCTTCACGCGCTCATCCGCCCGAGTCCTGTGAAAACATTTCATTATCGCTGATAAGTCCTTCGCCATTCACCACGTTGCCGATGGCGCAGTGGCGCGCTGGGCGGGGGGCCGATGGGCGTGGCAGTGAACTTTCCCAAAAGACTCCTCGTCGCGAGTCCTTGGCGCTGCGCCCTGCGGTTACTAACGCTCAATGACGAGGACTCGCGGCTTTAATTAAATCTCGCCGCGTTCCTTTCACTGGCTGCACGTCAGTGCGACAGCCGGGTCCTCGCATGGATCTCGCCGTGCCTTTGCGGCCTCGTCCCACAATGGCCCGAAGGCTTTCAGGCTCCTCGCAGCCATTCAGGTCTCCTGGCTTTGAGGAGAAGTGAAAGAACCCCATGCAGCCGCGTCGTCCATTAGGAACCACTGCAGCCGCACGCAGAATGCGGAGTGCAGAATGGAGTGGAGCCATTGTGGCCCGGCTCCCCGAGCGAAGAAGGGTCAAAGACATCGCCTGGGAGACGCTCCGACCCCATTCCCGCCCTAATTGTGAGTTGTGAGAACATGGGGCCGTGATTCGGGATGGAAATTCGAAGTGTGAACGCGGCCCGGGCCACCCGAGCAGAACGAGGAGCGACGGGGTCCGCATTCTGGTTATGCAAATTCGTCGCTAATAACTCTTTTACTCTCCCGCCACGCTAGGTGGTCTGATCGGCCGTAATTACGTCGAGCTCGGAAGCAACTCCGCTCTGCAATTAGTTCCGATATTTCGGGAATTATGCTAATCCGATCGCCCCGACGGATTCCGGCCCAGCCCAGTCCTGCCAGCCACGCATTCGACGCACCCGACCGTCCGGCGCAGACGCGCTCCAATGGACGCGGACCTTCTTCGGCGACGACGCGGACGCAGCCGGCTGCTCGATGGACGGTGGAGGGCAGGGGAGCGATGGTGTCGTTGTTGTTGTTGGTAGTGTAACAATCTAATTAACTCGAGGAAAGCGCGGATGTGTGCGCAGTTCCCAGGGAGGTGGCGCAGACGCTTCGAATTCGGACACTTGCTGAAAGAATTTTTATGGTCCGTCCATCCGTCCGTCAGTCCGTCTGTCCGTCAGAGATGACACCCAGCGATAGGACAGCGAGAGGCACTGGGAATAATGAATGTGTCTGGCCGCGCGCGGGTTCGCTCGAATGCGTCGCAGCGCCAGATGGGCCGATAAGAAGTCGGCCTCGAAGCCCCGCGCAGTCTGCCGCGGATGCCTCCGCCGTGGGATGCATCGATGGCCTGGAGCGTCGTGCACCGATCGTCGGTCGAAGTCAGCACGGCTTACGGCGTGGAGCTGGTCCCGACTAGCCTCGGAGTCCAGATTTACGATGTCACTCGCATTGGGCCCCGGGGAGCCGCACTTGTGCCCTCGAGCGCCCCACTGCCTCCAGCGGACGTCAATTGCGACGACCAAACTCGATAAATCAGAGCCGATGGAGCCGGGTGGACAACGAGTTCCCAGGGGCCCAACGGAATTAAAGAGGAGGGGGCAACCTGTCCGCAGATAGTAACAAGTGGATCCAGGGGTCAAACCAAGTCTAATGGTTCACTTGATGGCGGTTCAACGGTCGCAAGACTATCATTCGTTATTCAGAAGGATCGTCCACAGATCATCCCAAGACTAATTCCATAGACTACTATATAAGAATCTTCATTTATTTTTCATACATTATTATTTCATTTACATTATGTAAAATTCCTACCACCTACTTTCTGTTATAATAGTATGAATATTTTCGAAATTTGTTGATACATTTTCTTTTATTTATTATTTTATTTTATATTCATTATTTATTCATGTCACTCCATTGCAACTATTGTCTCACATCGTTCATTGTTTAATTTCGTTTAAGCTGTTCCTTGTTCCTTTATTAATTTTAATTACTTGGACCAGCTCGCTTCCATGTATGCATCTATGTGCTTATATTCCAGGTTTAATTATTTACAGGGTCTTAGTAAAATATTATCTCTATTTGTTGAATACATCCGAATATAGCCGCCGCTACCCCAGCCACGTCGCCGCGTCGTCGGCCAGCGTCCGCACCTCGCTGAAGAGCTCCAGGAGCGACGTGGGGCAGACGGCGAAGGGGCGGCCGCACCCCGCGCCCGATCGACCCAGGGCCTCCGAGTGGAAGTAATCGTTGTCCGAACGCTGCGCCAGCTCGTCCGCCGACGCCGAGGGCCTGCGGAACACAGTAGAGAGGATCAGTTCGCCAAAGAGCCGGAAAGCCCGCAACTTACGTCAGCAGCACGTGCAGCAGCTCGCCGAGCAGCCCGTTCCAGTGGTGGAAGGGCGCCTCCGCCGCCTCGCAGATGCTCTTCAAGACGCAGGCGCGCCCGGGACGCAGCCCCAACCTGCAATGGTAATGGCTTGGTAAGGTAGCTCCTCATCGGCTCGGCCACTCACCTGTGCGCCACGCCCTCCAGCGCCTGGTACAGCGCCCACCGGTAGCTGGGGAGCGCCTTCCCCGCGGCCGTCGTCGTGTTGCCCCGCAGTTGGCGCTCGATCCGGCCCCCCTGGGCGCGCCCGTTGAGGTTCAGCGAGCTCTTCGTCCGCAGCTGGTCCACGGTCTCGGGCAGCAAGTACTCGGCCTTGAGCACGTAGCCGGTGGTCATGGCCTCCAGCACCAGGTGCTCCAAGGGAATGCCGATGCCCACGATCCACTGGGGGAGATGGAGATGATGAGTGGGGTCGCTATGGTAGAGCGAGGGGTCGGTACCTGGATCCGGGTGGGCGCCGTGGGTGGGAACAGCAGCGGCAACGCCCGCGCCTTCCGGGACCCGGAGCCCCGCACGTCCAGATCTCGGCTCGCGAGGAGGCCGAGAACCGCCAAGACAACTGCGCTGCGACTCATCTCGCGACCTGATCTTCCCTCCTCCCGAACGAGAACTGAAGACGGCGCAGACCTCGCAGCGACGACGGCCCGAACCGAGCTCTGCGTAAGGCGGTGGCCGTAGACGACTCGCCACCTCTGGGCTCCAGCTGCGCCCGAGATCGCGCAGGCCGGCCACGGACCGTCACGCGGCGGCAATTAGCACCCGGCGACTAGTCGTGTTGTTTCAACGCCGGGTTGTGGGTCGATGGCCCAGGGCATCGCCTCGATTCGCGGCCACACGTGACGCTGGTGCCGCTGCCCAATTGATCCAGTTTCGCGAACGGTTCCGCTCGTTATGAAACCGCTTCTAATTGCATTCCCACGAGTCACTCACTGTCCGCAATAGGGTGCCGACCACTCAATGATGGGTCGCGCCATCTCCATTCTCACACGCTCCAAGAAGGCGACCCTGGGTGGGCGGCACCCTGTACGGTCAGCGCCGCCCGAGAACTCGAGCCTGGGAGGCGAGTGCTTGAAGATTCGTCTACTCATTCGCGTCCAACGTGTCAGAGCGATGTCGTGTTTCGAACGAGGACCCTGCAAGCTCCGGACCTGGACGTGGCTCTGGCTGCTCGTGGTCCACCTCGCTGGCCCCAGCCGAGGTCTGTTCTTCCCGCGCGGAGGATCCTTTGGCGTGAGTACGGACAAGTCGCGATAATGGGCTCCGCGCCATTTAAACGCGCTCTTCTTGCAGTACTTGGCGGCTGTGGCCACGCCCCTGGACCTGCCGAACCGCAACGTGTACCTCGCCTTCAACTTCGAGGCCAACTACGGACTGCCCTCGAACGACTCCTACCACGAGTGGATCGACCGGGTGAGTGTGGGCGCCTGACGGCCTGAGGAGCTCGAGCTGACGCCTCCCTCGTTGCAGTGGAACCTGGACAAGAAGTACCTGGGCATTGGGAACAACGTGACCGCGATCAACGGGCGCCGCACGCGCCGCGCCCCGCTGCACACGCGCAGCTCCTTCTACCGCAGCCTCCACGGGTACCTCGAACTGTTCGCCCTGAACGCGTCGGCCTGTCTGCAGAGGACCGTCTGCGAGGTGGCCGCCGCCCGGCTGGACGAGCACAACGGGCTCCTGGGCAGCCTCTTCCGGGTGCTCTTCACGTAAGTGGCCGCCCTTCGACCTCCGGCGTTGATCCACATCGCGCTGTCGTCTCCCTCTCGTCCACAGGCCCACCTCTTCGGCCCCCGAGGGCGGCGGCGTTCCGGCGGCGCTGTACGAGGCGGAGGAGCGGGGCGGCGCCGCGGACTGCGGCCAGTATGTCCATTGGTGTCCCGAGGCCCCACTCGACGCCGTGTCCCAGTGGCTCTGAGCCGGTGAATCCAATAAACTGTAGGTAGATCGGGAATCGTTGCGTTTTCTTTCGGGAGGCTTCCTCCGGGGTTCGGTCTTAGGCCGGTGTTCGGATCGGAGTCAGAAGGGGCGTAATTCCATCAGCAGCTCGTCGGTTTCTGTCGAGGGACGCCTGAGACAGAGGCGGCAATCGAATCACTCCTGCCCCTCCCTCCATTGGTCCATTGTTCGCGGCCAGGCAACAATGCCGAGTCGGCGACGACCGCAGACGGGTGGAAGGAGCGATCAGCAGCGACGCGATCATCGGACGGCTCGCTCTCCATGCAGATTGAGATGACATGAAGGATTAGGCCCGCCGGACTTTGTTCGCAGAGGCGTCCTAAGTACACCGAGAACAACACACAAGCCGAGGAGCTGGAATTCAATTTCTGGAAGAAAGAAGACTTTGTTTGTTTTCGCATCCCGGTGGAAGCGCATAAAGGACGAATTATTCCCTTTGTTGAATGGGATCGCAGTGAATGGATCCCGACATGAGTGAGGAAGCCTTGGTCGGGACTCCGAGGCGACACAAAGGACTCGGTGGCGGCGAACAAAGGACCCGAGGAGAATGGAGGAGACCGCGGTCCTCGTCCCCCGTCCTCTAAGGGAGAGAACCCGTTCGGGCTGGGTTTGTGGGAGAGTTCGAGGAAGACTCGATTCTGCCGAAACTTCTTCCAACTGAGAGAAGCCGAGCACATTTGTCTCCGGAAACCGCCAGGAGCCAGCTGTTCCACTGCCTCCGACCCACGGCCGAAGGAGGTCACCAAGGAGTCGATCGATCCTCCGGCAGTCGCCTCCAGGATCCCGGGTTGGCCCACGCAAAAGAGTCGCCCGACAACGTGGCCATTCCGCCTGAGGCTTAGACATGCGCATGATTTGATTTCCCTCCGCCTTAGCCTCAGCCTCGGCTCAGTTCGGCAAGATGACAATGAGCCCATTCTTCTGAGTCAGTTTATTTTGCAACATCGCGCCGTGTAGCAAAATATTTACAGATCTTCCCTGATCTGTCCGGATCTGGGCGGATTCGGTCGGCTCTGTGGCAATGATTAAATGGGATTAAGGCCGGGACGGAGGGCTTAGCAAATACCTTGTGTCCGCACGTCGTGCGAATCATGTCGTTTTCTTTGAACGACCGCCGTCGGCCCGTGATGCAGACCTCGAGGGACTCCGGGCCGACACCATTGTCCTGCCCGACGACTCAAGCAGCAGAAGCCGCAAAGGATAACACGATGATCGCGCGGTCGGATCGGATCAGAACTCCTCCTGGCCTCTGGCTTATTGCGTTTCCGATGAGGATCTCGGAGGGAGGGATCATCTCCCGAAGAACCTTCGCCAGCAGCTCATCCCATCACGCAGGCCAGGGCCAGACCCGCTGTCTTCGGCTCGTCGCTCCCTGGTGGTGGGTTCGGGCTGGGCTGCGAGACTCCACGGCTAGATGCAAATAATGATGTCAACGGCGAGTGAACGGAAGTATGAAAATTCGTCTTTCATCAATCATATGCCCGCCCGGCTCTTGGGAACCGGCGTGACTTTTATGAGCTGCTCCGAGTCGGTCGGTCCCATGAATGTCAGCCACCGGTATTTAGGGCCATGCATTATGAAGGCGACGCCATCAATCATGGATCTCCCCCTCCCGCTTCTCTCGGTCGCTTTGCAAACTGTGGCCAGCCGGACGGACGGGCGGAAGGTGAAACATATTCAAAGCAGGTCGAGGTTGCGAGTCAATGGAGCAAGCGATTGAGAAAGTTGAGGGAAGTCGTCCAGATGGGGGATGGGTTCCCCTGGTTTCCGAGTTAGACAGGACCAGGTGCCGCTCCTTTCACGAATTGATTTCCAATTAGTTGCGCGGCCACGCCTCTCCCAGAGCTAAATAGAACCGCGACAACCGCAGCGGACCCAGCTCCAGATGCAGCCGCCGCGCTCGTCTCCAGTTACAACCGACGAAATTTACATGCGGTTGGACAGGGCACATGCTGACAGCGGGAGGGCGGGGGAGGCGTGTCGCATGTCAGCACTCGGATGAACCCGAGGGACTCCGACATGTGTCGCATCTGATCACGTCGCGGAGTCGAATTGCAGTCATCACCAGTCGGGACCGGGTGACAAATCATCGGAGTCGATCCGTCCGACTCCTCCAACGGAAGACAGCCCGGCGTCTCAGCGAAGACGCGTCCAGGACCCACTCCTGCCGCGCCACTAGGTTCTGCGGCCGCCCCTCACACATCGTGGACTATCAATTGCGCCTAATTCGATTGTCCGCACACGGCGCGGCTCAATTAGCGGCCACGGGTAATTGGACAAACGGCCTGATGTCCTCGATGTCTGCGAATTAAATATTCACACGCAATTCAATTAAGCGCCGAATGGAGTCGAATGGACTCCGTGAGATCGGGATCGGATTATGTTATGACGTGACAACTGTCGGGTCGTGTGCGCTCCTCCCGCCCCCGCTTCCACCGACCGTTTGTTGCGAATTCAACGTTTTATTTCAATTGAATCGACAAAGAGGAGAGGCTGAAGCGCGGGAGGAGACTTTTCGTACGCCTAGTGTGTATCAGGACTCCGCAACATACACCCGAAAGAGGTGAAGGCCGCCGAGCCCAAGAGAGCACTTGGCCGAATCCCATCCGAACCAGCAACGGTTCCAACCATCACCTGCAGCTCGAAATCGGTGCCGCAGAGACTGTTGTCGACCGATTGTTCGCAGTGTAGACGGAGGATTGGGATTTGGGTTCGTCTGCGCCGAGTGAAAGGACCCGAGTACTTAGTATGCGCACTGGGCCTCGCCGGCCGGGAGGGGGCGGAGTACGTGAGCGCTGCGAATGGGGCTGCTCGACGAGGGGCGGAGGGGCAGGGCGGCAAATGGTTCGCAGTTCTCGTGTAAACAAAGATGCTCTCCGGATGACATGTCGATTTGACGGCTTTCAACCGGAGGCCCGGGCAGAAAGAGTCCGACCCATGAACTGGGTGGATGGAGGGGAAGGTGAAGCTCTTCCACCACAAGGCAGGAGTGGATCCAGCTCATGTCCAACAAATGTGTCTCGCACCCCCTTCGTCTCTATTCGGCCCTCGGGAGGAGACCGCCTGCCTAAAAGCCTTTCGTTGTCTTGTGGTTCTGGCCCGAAGAAGCTTCCAATTCGGTATAACCTTCTGCCCGCGCCGACGCCGACGCCGACTCATGTGAAGCTCATTTGACAAATCGTGCCGAGCAACGACGACGACAACAGCGACAACCTCAACACAGCGACGCTACTTCGGCCACGTTATAATAAACTAATTACCCGCGGATAAGCGCGGCCGCAGGATAACGGATCCGCCGAATCCGTCAACCCGTCTCACGTAACACGCGACGACACGAATGCGGTTCGGGCACCCACCGCCTCGGCCCCACCCCCATCCCGTGCGGAGACACTCCCGCTCCATGTGTCATACACGCGTCGCGGAGGACGGACGGAAATCTGAATCTGAGCCGAGGAATTTGCTCGAGCGAATTTTTGCCGCACGCATGGGGCCAACAACTGTCGTCGCAACAACGACAACAAAAAAATGGAGCCACCCAGGCGCCACGTGACTCGGGAGCGGAGGAGGACGTGGAAGGGGCGTGTCCGCTGTGTCAGGCTCTCACGCGTTCCCGTGGAATTGTGCTCAATAAACGGCTCGAGACAACGACTGGAATAACAACGACAAACACAACAGCGACTAATTCAATATGCCCAGGCGACTTCCGTCTGCCAAGTTGCGAACGACACGGGGACGTGTCGGAAGCTCTGCGCCCTCGGGCCCAGCCCTGCTAGGACCTGCGGAAGTGGAGATCGTCTCGGGATTCGGTCGACAGAAATTCGTGAAAATTTAATTGTGGGTCGGTCGGTCGGAAGCAGGGGTTGGGGTCGAAGGCTTCCGAAGGACGGACAGGAGAAGGAGAAGACAGCGGTTTCACTCGGGGACGGACCTGGGCTGGGGCTCGGATGGCGCCGCATTGTCTCCGCAGCACTTACGAGCGCAAACAAACCGCCCGGAACCCACCTGTGCCCGCTCGGGTTTCTTCGCTCCATTAGGGCCGGCGACGTACAGCTTCCGCTCCGTCCTCAGGCATCTTCTCGGCTTTCACCACCGTCGCCTCGGCACGCCCTGCAGCCGCAGATCAACCACAACATTTCCACCTACTTCCGATCCGAAAACCGACTCGATGCGGATTCGCATGTTGGGACTCACGGGCCCGACCCCGGCGCTCAGGTGCTCCTCGAGGAAGCCCGCTCCGATCCGATCCACGCGGTCTCGGTTCGCGCAGGTCCGCTTGCGAGATCCTATCAGCAGGATGTCGAGCTCAGGTTTCACGAGTCCGTCCCGAGTCTTGTTGCGGTGGGGTGTCAGGTGACTCCTCCGACCGCGACAAGTCGTCTGGCCGTGCGGACGAATTCGCAAGCGAGTTGTGGCTCATCATGGATTCCTGCGGCGGACGACGCACTTGGTCACTGGCTGCCAGGTGGAGACTCGTTGAGATGAAGCCATCTCTGGAGGCGTCTTCACCTCGTCCACTTGACATCCTGGAGCAGGATTCCGGGTGTCGCTGTTGCCATTGACCACTTCTCTCGCTCTGATTTCTGCGGGGCTCCTCGTCGACTTCCGCATGGAAATCGCATCTGCCGCACCGCACCGCAGGCAGCGGTGACAGTGGAAGTAAATAAACCATAAAAGATCGATTACCCTCGGCGAGCCTGCAACAGATGCAGGTACCGTGCAGCCAGCCCAGTGCGAATTCGAATCGGAGGCCGAGACGGATGCAGGTCCGTGGTAGGGAACGGAACCAAGCGCAGAGTGGGAAACGGCAAAAAATTATCATGTCTGATGAAGTCGGAAAAAACTGCCATCTGTCTGGGCCATCGGTGGAGTCCGACAGGCGAGAGGCGGCGGGGACCTTCCGATCTGCATTTTTTCGCAAGCGGCCGAATCCCCGACCTGCCCGCTGCTTCCTGCTCTACAGGCCACAGGTTGCACTGGGTCGTTTTTGCCGGACTCGTATTGATTTTAAAGGCACCTTCGGACGAGCAAAAACCGTCGTCGACTGAGCAAAAACGGCCCCCCGATCCCTGCCGATGGAAGCCACAGAAATCCGTACTTACAACGGGATTACTCAGGCGAGGACGGCCTCAGGTCGAGGCCGAGACGGGATGGGGCAACGTGCAAGTAATTGCGATGATGTGGCCTCAGCGACTCGAACGACAGGCCGCAGGGGCGGCGGAGGTGTCTCCGAAGCGGAGCTCAACCAGTCTCCTAGTGCTGATTACTCCGAGAGCGGGAGGGAGAGGGAGGGAGAGGGAGAGAGAGGGACCTGGTCTGCTGTGGGAAGAGAGCGCCCTTCCTTGTGATTTACGGCCGAGGAGCGTGGCCGATGCCGAGGTGTCGTCTCGTGTTCAGAAGCAGCGACTTCGCTTCCCACTGATCAACCGCCGCAAGTCGAACGCTGGGCTCGGAACAATTGCGTCCATCGATCCGACTCCCGACTTCCACTGAACTCCTCCTCCCCGCTCCAGTGCTCGTTAGGAAGTCAAAGGCCGGCCGACGCCCAATTAGGACACGCCTCCAGGAGCGGCTGCACCAGGTAATTGCTCCACAATCGTCATGTAATTCTTCTTCGTCGAATGTTAAATGACTTCGCTCCGTCTTCATCTCGGCCACAAAGGCCTTAGAGCCCGCTGCCACGGCCGTAAATGTGTCCGCAGTTCACACACGGATCATTACGGCCGGCCAGGTCATCATTGTCCTGCGGAGCTGTATTATTCGCCATTGTGCGCTCTCGCCGCCTTGGCGGAGACAATGACCAGACCCACTCCTCGTTTCTCCGAAGCCGGGCCTACGTCCTGATCTTCGAAACGGTGCTTTGACCAGGCGAATGTCCGAAGCGATTGGTTTCCTCAAAAGTCGAGTCCATCCTAGTCGTAGATCACTCGGACCTCGCTGTTCGCTGCGCTGGCTGTAGGGCCACGGCCTCGGTCTTCTGGTCGGCCGGCTTAATGCGGTCGTATAGTGATTGGAATCACCTTCGAATTGAACGCTCGGCCGGACAAAGGTCCTTTCTTGCAGCGTCACTGAGTCAAGGTCTGCCTGAGAAAGGTGCAAAGGTCTCAAAGGACAAAGCCCGGCACAATGCGCTGTCGTTGTTCCTCCTTGTTCTTATTCTTATTGCTGTGACTGATTGCTTGCTGTGTCCTCCGAGCTCTGTTTTGAAGGCCTCGCCAATTCACCCATTGTGCCGTGCATTCAAAGACGAAGACGGCCCTCGTGGGACGGACGGGCGTCGGAGCGACCTCAGGACGGCCCGATCTAGCGGCCGAAAGTGCTGACCGAGCAGCTGGACGTCGACGTCGCGAGCGAGTGGAGCCGCCAAACTCACGACTCCTTCGGCGGGGATCCAACGCCGTGGCCTTTCACGCCGTGGCTTCAATCAAACTCACCTGGCCGCATCGTGATCCTGTCTGGCCTGAGAACATCTTCTCGGTGCACGACGTGGTGATCCAGAGAAGAGAGAAAGAGAGAGAAGCAGCGAAGGCGGAGAAGAGGAGGAGATAAAGATTGAGCCCCCGAAATTCCACCTGCACCGTTTAAGAATTTAATAATCCCATCGAGTCTTCGCTTCGGATACGCCGTGACCGGGCAGCCTCTCGTTGCACCTGTACACAGGCCGTCCCCGCTCCCCCTCCCGCGGCCAGATCGTTGGGAAACCATCTCGATACGCTTTAACGCGGGGTTCGACTCGGTCCCCGGCCGCAGAACGCGGTGAGTGCGGGGCGACGAAAAACAAGTCCAATTCACAAGAACATTACGTACTAATGAAGTTTCTTCGCTCTTCACGCCGACGAGCGAGGACATAAAAAGTATAATTTTAATTTTAATCACCTGCATGTATTCACACTTTTTTTCGGGTTTCGCGCCCGTCCTCCGCCTGCGAGACCTCGACGCAGTGTCGGAGTTTTATGTGCGCGTTTTACGACCCTCGGAGTGTCGTCCTCCGCACCCCAAACTGGGCCAGGACGCAGTCAACTAGACGAAGCTCCGTTCTCATAGAGTGCGCATGGAACACGGAGCCAGGGCTCCTCGGTCGCTGGTACAGTCCCAGCAGATTTGCAGCGCATCGCGGCCGAGATCCAAGGAATCAATGAGTTTCGACCATGTAGCATGTGAATCCTCGACGGCCGGCTGAGCCAGGTAGGGAATAAATCGAATTTGGCCCAGACTGGCCGCCAGGACCTGCGAATTCAACCACCCGACCCCTCCTCGGACAATGCGTGTGCAAACTCCGGCCGGAACCCATTATGACCACCTGCGGACCCGCGCACAATTGCTTTGTGATTCTCTGATTTATTCCTGCTTTGTTGTCCTGTCGATGTCGCTGTCGTTGTGTTTGTCTTTGTCGTTGTGGATGTGCCGCTTTCATTCTCTCTTCCCTCCGTCCGTCCCAGCTGCAGACGAAGAATGAATGCGGAAATTATTTTGTCCCTACCCGGGCACATGCAAATCGTGGACACTTGTCGGCCCATTGAAGGGATTAGGCCGACGTCTGCTGCAAGCCGAGGCTCCACTGACGGACCCTAAAGTGCGAGGCATCCGATTCGCAGTTAATCCCTTCCCAACGACTCGACCACTGGGGATTAATTCCCACCCGTCTCCCCGATTAGGATCCGAGACCCATGAGCACCGTAAATGAAAGGATTCTCGGTGTCCGAGACTCGATCGAATCTCTCGCTTGCTCCGCTTAACTGACACCTCCCAGCCCATCACTTGGCGCCCACCTCCCGTAGTCTCGTAGAATCCCAACTCAGCCGTCCAGGAGAACTCAGACAAATCGACCGCCCTCTCGACCCACACAATTCGACCGCGGCTCCTCGCTATCTGTGGAAGGAACTTCTTATCAGTTGGCAAGAAATGGAGGTGTCGCCATCGGAGCCGAGTCGAGCCCCGTCTAATGGAGTGGAATAACTTTCATAATTACAAGCATCATCGCCGAAGACTCCGGCCCGGCTCCCATCCTCGTTTTCACAGTCTGTTGCTCGCCGAAACTTTCCTGCGCCAGCCAATGAATATAATGCTCCTCCTCCTCCACTGTCATCCCCTCCGAATCCCCGTCGAGCCTCCGAATGCAACAATCGGGCTAAGATAAACACGACCAAACAATTCCGGAACGTGTGCTGAAAGGGCAACCAGCAGCTTCCACTGGGAGGCCGGCCGAGGAAGCAATCAGTTGCTCGGAACTTTCAGTCAAATGAATTTCTTGCCAAATTCCGACATCGAATTGCTAATATCTTCTCTTGGCACCAGGCACACGGAGGGATTCGGCTGCCGTTGCGATTTCCCTCCCCCTCCGTCCTCCGGCCGTGAGTTTGCGAAGGCAGACGTCTCGATGTCGGAGCCAGAGGGAAGTTGTGGGCACGAAGAGAGACAACAAAGACACAAAGCCTTTTCCGAAGTGTACGAGTGTCCGAGCAGAGCAGCATGAGACGGGGACTCTTGTTTCGCAGAGCGAAAGTTGGTCCGTCGGCTGCCGAGGCGTCCTTTTGTGGGGCTTGATTACAGTTCTGATTGTGCGGGGCTCCTGCAGGGCTGCCGACTTGGGGACCGCAAGGACTCCTTCCGAGATGTTGGCCGAAAATAAGAATCGGACTAGGAGTAGGTGGAACAAATGCCCGCGTATTTCCGGAGCCGATTGATGGATTCGCAAGTCCTGCCACGACTCGCTGGGACTCTCCGGTTGGAGAGTCCGGCAAATTTCGCCATGCGTGGACGCCATGAGGGAACTATGGGCCTCTTTGATGCCCCAATTACAGACAGCATAAACTGTCAACAGAAGAGGCGGGCGCAGGACCTTCGTCAAGGATGCGGATCCTATGTAAGTCCCCTGTGGACGGCGGATTTATTTCTGTGAAACACAGCAGTTGGACATGTGTCCAAACAAAAGGAGCCTCAAAACTGGCCGCCTGTTTGCGCAACGATTTCCTTCCCCTGCCCTCCTGGGTGCACATGGGCCTGGACTAAACGGCCCCATCCCCCATCCAAGGTGTTTTTGATGAGGGTTCCTCTCTAAGCTCAAGCTCCCTGATGAAGCCAACCTTTCGGCTTCCGCTTTCAACATGCGATACATCGCGTGACCCGGTGGCCGAAGACGCATCTGCATTTTTATGGGCGCACATCCGCAATTTATCTCTCATAACGATGCGCCAAAGGACTCGCGCGTCACCCTTCCTACCTTTCGGAGCCACGTCGACAGTCCGCCTTTTGTTCATCCACTGCTTTTAGCTCTTTCGAAGGTACCTGGCGCTGATTTTTGGATGTTCCGCCACATAGGTCACGGCTCATATGACGCAAATGGGTGAGGGGGATGCCCCACTCGCATGTGGCGTTGCTAACAGGTGTTGGGGATCGGATTCCACAGCTTTAATGTTGTGTGTTGGTTTGGCGCGGTGAGAAGCGAAGGACGAAGACGGCGATTTGACCTCCGCACTCTTCGCACAATGTCCGAAAGTCCCTGTCGCCTTTTAGGGGCCGCCGAATTACTATTGCGACTGATCCCTAAAGCATGCAACGTTTTTACGCGCCCCTACACAGGGTGGATCGAGGCCACCGAATCCAATTGGACTTCGCGCAGTTCCAGTTCGCTCTCGCACCCGGACCATGACCAAACGGAAACCACAACAACTACGCCACGAGCCGGGGGCGTCGATGAAATTCCAGCAGTTTCAGAGCCAGCTTCTGGTCCAATTCCAGCGAATTGCAACAAATTCGCTTAAGATGTGGCTAATAATCCGGGAATATAAATAAAATAAGCCATAAACTCGAGTAACGAGGAAATGAAGCGCACGAAATATTGCTCACAGGAGTGGGGTTGGGCAGGGGGGCCGCGCCAAGGACCAAAGGACGAACGGCAGCACATGCGGTCAGCTCCGGAAGCGAGAGACACCGACGGTGGAGGGGGAGCTCCAATTGCAAGCTGCACTGGGGCCCCGTTTATGTGCGCTCGTGTGTGTGGGCGGCCACAACTGCGAGTGTGTTAGTGCGGGAGCAGAATGTGTCCGACGTTAAATTCGATCCGAGGCGAATAAAAGATAGCGCGTAATTTACGTCTCGGCGGCTCCGGATACGACGGTGCCGAATTCCAAATGCGAGTAAAATGCGATTGACCAGAGGGGCGGGGGTTCTCACGGGGACGTCGTCCAGCTCCGGCCGACAGACAGCAGATTAATTAAAAGATACTGGTGACCTCCTTTCGGCGCGGTCGGGTTCGACTTGAGCGAGGTTTTCAATTACCGCTGGCCACCAGGACTGTCTGTCCACACACATCCGCGGAGTTGGCGCCACGGCAGAAAGCATCGACAGCAGAAACCAGTGGAAGAAGGTCCTTATTCTCGGAGGCCCAACTCGAAGAGTTTTCGGAACCCCAGCACCCGGTTGCAGTCGTGCAATCGCAAACCTACACCTCAAACGGGCTCCTTAGAGCGACGGGGACTAAATTTTCAGGGGATCAAAACGCGGGGCGGCCGCCTCCGGTTCGCCGGCGCTCATTTGAAAGGCACTTAGAATGCCGTCGCACGGAGCGCGCCAATCGGGGGCGGGAAGGAGGGTCCGCTCCAAATGGCTCCCCGAGGACTTCCGTTCCGCTGCGCAGCCAAAGCTCCCTGAGTGCATTTCGCATTCGTGTTCTTTGTGCGGCATAACTGCGAGTGGTGCCCGCCCGCCCGCGCTCTGCATATTCATGGGAACCCTTTGAAACACAAATTCGAGCCCGCATTTGCATGGCGGCCTCTCGTCACGGGCGGGATGCCAAATGGTTTCACCGAGCTCCTCGTGCGATTGAGATGCAATTAATTGCAACTCAATCGCAGCGCTCGGAGAGCTCTCGTCGATGGCCGACCGGAGTCAGCCTCGGTACCCGAAAAGAGATCGTGGTGGGGTGAGGTGTGGGATTGGGGGGTAGAGTGAGTTAGTGAGTGAAATGAGGACACGTTTATGTGTGTAACTCTCGTTGCCTTTATTTGCCCGCGGGCGAACTTGTCTTCAGCAGGTCGGGTCCGTGTTCGGGTTCGGCGGCCGGGTTCAGTCCTCGTGGCGCACGTGGTGGAACTGGTGCAGGAAGAACTTGTTCAGGACGCTGGAGTCGCCCTTGTCCAGGCGCTCGCGGATCTTGTTGCAGCGGGGCGAGTCGACGCGCATCTCGGCGGGGCAGCTGGCGGCGAACTCCCTCCAGATGCAGTGGTGGAACTCGAGGGGGCCGTGGTCGCAGCCCTCGGCGACGGGGCCCGCCGCCTTCTTCTCCTGCACGAGCGCCATGCACCGGTCGACGATGGCCTCGACGGCGGCCAGGCGGGCCTCGTTGGCGCCGACCTTCCGGCGGATCTCCGCCAGGATTGGCTCGCGGATCAGCTCGCCGCTAGCGTCGACGAAGCTCAGCTTCTTGCCCACGCACTCGCTCACGCAGACCGCCTGCTGCTTCACCTGCTGCATCTTCTCGCAGTTGAAGGGGTCGAAGAGCTCCTCGGCTGCGGGGGAGACTCGTGAGTGCCGACGGGGGTCAGGAGGTGGGGGTTGTGCTACTCACCGTCTTTGCGGAACTCGGCCTGGCACTGCTTCTTGGCCTCCCGGTACTCCTCGGAGGGCTCCGCGTCGTGGTGGTCGCTCTTGCAGCAGAAGTCCTTCTTGCCCTCGCGGCGGCCGCACGCCTTCCGATCGCCGGGGACGGGGGCGTCGCGGCGGCTGCGCGCCAGGGCGTCCGCCGCGTCCTCGTAGTCGGCCCTCAGGTCGTCGAAGAGGTACTCGTCTGCAAGAAGCGCCCATGAGTCGCCAGTTCGGCCGGGAACCGCCGCCGATACTCACTGAAGTCCGGGTCTCCGAAGTCGTAGGCAGACACGGCAGCCGCCACCAGTAGAACGCAGGCCAAGTACTTGATCATCTCGCACGTCTGTCTCGCTCGGTCTCCTCTTGGGTTGTGCCTGGCCTCGGCCAAGAGTCTCCTTTTATACCATTCGCGGTCAACGCAGTAGTCGTCGAAATCATAATCATCATCACCGTCAGCGTCGACGGGGTCTCGGCGCGAATCACGAAGACCGAGAACATGACTCGAGTTTCGGCAGTCGCTCCAGGGCTTTCGTTGTTCTGCCCGCTCTCGACTAAAACCGCAGACGCGAAACAGACGATGTCGATGCTAGACAAGCCCTGCCTAATCCCATGTCGCCCCCGCCTATCGCCGACTCCGGAGTGCGACTCTTTCTCGGTGATGGATTGGGCCCGAAAACGAATGGCAAATATCGGGCTTTGTGTCTATCTCTAGAACGTGGAGCTTGAGGCTTCACCGAGTCTTCTGCGAATAACCAACGAAAGGTTCGGGTCAGAAGGCAAGGAAAGAAGGAGCGTGAACAAACACGAAGTAGAGGTCGAGATGGGTGAAGGAAGGAACCAGTGGAGTCTGCCGCAGGTCGCATCGATTAGCCATGAATCGAGCCCCCCGAGAAAGTATCGGTATTACCACCTCGATGGAGCCGATATTTTTCCCGTGTACGAATCCATTAAACAAAAACGTTCGGGCCATCATTAGACTTGTTGTTGCCTCCATCCATCAGCTTCCGTAGCAAGTAATTGCGATCGTAATGTGTTTGTTCTGTTTTGTGTTTTGCTATTCTTGTTTCTTTAATTCTCGTTCGTCCGAAACAAATGGGCCCTGGTCAACAAGCGAGTCCGAGCCCATTAGTTGTCCGCAGCCAATATTCCATAGTCGTCCAGCTCTTTAGCTCCAGATAGCTCGATATTCCGGGACCCGCTCCATCGCCCGGTGGGTGAATACCGTCCACCCCGTCTTTTCTCTGGTAGCGAGACCCGGCACAGCCAACTTCACCTGGCCCAGTTGCGGGGCTGGTGTCAGGCGAATCCACAGTTGTTTACTGGAGAGCTCCGGAGACAGTCGATCTGCGGATCTGGACAGGTCATCGACCCTCCCGATGTCGCAGTAGTCGGCATCGATAGTCGACCACGATATGTTTGCCAACTGATTGACACTTTCGGCAGCGGCTCAGTTTGGGGTTGGGCCGGCGGTTACATCTGTTGAATACCTCAAACACGCATGGAAAGACTCCGAATAAATCCGATATTCGTTTCACAGCCCGGCCCCGGCACCCTACGTCCTACGCCTGAGCTGTTCGTCTCAAATCGACCGCAGTCGCCTCTGTGTCGGAAGGAACCTCAGGATGCTTCCCAGACCATGAGGAAGCCCCCTCCTTGGCCGACCGACTGTGCTCTTGGACCAGCAGCAAGTTTCGGAGTCGCCTCGGCCGTCGAGTGTGTGCAAACCAGATGAATGAATGAGAGCCCACATTTCCTGAATTTATTTGCTCGGCTTGTTTTATTTTCCAGTTCGTTAACTTCGATATTGACAGGGGCGGAGGGGGCGAGGGCAGAGATTAGTGGGATGCGTGAGATTTCACTGTCCCAGAGACTACTGCCGGAGTCTTCAGACGCCAAAGACTAGACAAACTCTGACGGACGATGATCCAGGGCCCAGTTTTCTTGCTTGTTCAGGGATCGGGAGCAGCACACGCCCGAATACCACCCGAAAGCGGTATCGCTACCCCCGCCCTCTCTAGCGACAGATGCATGCGACGGAGGCCGCCCCACTTTCGCGAACGCCGCTCTGAGGCGGGGCGGGGCCACTTGAGATGAATCTTTTATTGTTCTTTGCGAAATGTAAATTGCTTTGCGCGCCAGGAATACTTCCAACGCTCCTCAAAAGTTTCCGGCGCTGAGTGTTCTGCCGGATCCCGGTGTTTGTTGCCAACTCCCCTCGCCTGCAGTCGGCTCTGTGAGTTGTTTGCGAAACACTGTAATGCATTTAGTTAAAATTTGACTCCTCACGCAGTCGACTTTCGATTCCCACTGCCGCCCATCCGCCTCCCCCGAGAGCGCATCCCATTTGGAGCCGCTCCATCGACATCTCTCGTCGCTCCGGGCTTCAGCTTCCGGCCCGGATCGCTCCGAGCCGCAGAACGACTGAGGGTCGATTGCGCCTCGAAAGCCGCCGTTTGCTTGTGCACGCGCTGCCAAAGCCGGAAACTTGCCGCAAACTTCGCGGCGGCAGATCCAGCGCCGAATGCGAGAAATAAAGTATTTCATTAAAACCCTCGCGTCTGCGGCAGGCGAGAGTCTCGCGCTCCCCTTCAATCACCCGCTCCAGGCGCTCCCTCTAGCGTGCACCTGGGCTCTGGGAGGGGCGATCGACTCCCAACCGCCGGAGCAACTACTTCAGTCCTCGGCAAACTTTTCGGTGAAATGTTTTCGAAAGAAATTCAATTTAAAAAGTATTCGTGCCAACAGTCGCGGAAACAGCGGAGTCAACAAACGTCTGCAAAGCACCGTCCCGGCCCACCCCTCGCTGCGAGATCCATCAACACCTGTTCTTCCCGCCGAGATTTCACGAACACTCAACAGATTTCGCCCCACCCGGCTCCGCGCATATTCAGGGATTTGCCGAGTCCTTTGGAAGGGGAAGTGGCGAAGGTGGTCCAAGGAGTAGAAGCTATCTCCGGTCGACCGGGTGAGTGAGATGTCTTTCCTGTCCCGCACCTGGTAATGAGACAATGGCTATCGCACCATTCAAGGGCTCCATTCACCACCAGCTGAATGGATCCCGCCATAGATGCAGGTCCGGGCGGATGGGAATGAGTCGAAGCTCAAACACAGCTACCGATTCCGATTCCAATTGCGATTCCATTCGAATTCGGATTCGAATGCCGTATCGTCGCCTCGAAGTTGGCCAAACTTCATCCTGCATTGGAAATGAGCAGCCAATGAGCGTATCACGGCCAGGGAGAAAGTTTGTGCGAAACTATTTCTGCAATTATATGAAATGCTTCCGGAGCAGGGACGAGGTCGGGCGACGAAATTCCCATGGAGGCAGCCGAATCCGACGTGGCCGCATTCTGCGTGGCAGGGATGAGCAAGCGGCGGCCAGGGCGAGAGTGAGCGCCCGACAATGGAGCGTCGTAAAGTTGCGCCACCCTCGCCCCCTCGCCCGGTTCAATGCGATCTGGCGGCGTCTTCCTATTGTCGAGTTCCGATAAACGCAGCCAAACTTTTGCTGCTCGCAGAACCTGAGGGCTCGGAGGGCTGCTGATAAGGCGGCTACGCACAAGCATGTTGGGGAAAGTTTGCGGAACGTCTTTGGATGGGAGCTGATTTGCGATAAAATTTCCACTTCCGGCGGACGGGACGGGGCGGGGCGGGCCTGGTGTGGGCCACGCCCTCCCACGGCGGACGGACAAGAAGATTGTCACCCGTTCGTTCACGGCGAGTGACGCGATTATTAAAGAGATTCCTGAGTGGAGCACCCTCCGGCCACGCCCCTCCTCCCCGCTCGGCGGGAGTTGCCACATTTTTGGCACTTTTATAAATGGCTCGCATTCCGGGCGCTCGGAGTTGATGGCGGGCTGATGTTTGATGCTGAAATTAATAACGAAAGTTCGACGTGCGCTTGATTTGTGTGGATTTCGAGGGACATCCACCCTCCACTCCATTGTCCGCATTGCTGGAAGCAAATTAAAAGTTGGTCCCACCCCGGTGGAGCGCGCTGAAGCCACCCATGGACTACGTTGCCAACCTCTGGACTCCTTTGAAGAGGACGGAATGCATTAGACGACCATCGCTTCCCATTCTGAGCTCCATACCTTGCTTCAGGTGTTGGCAACCCTAACCAATGGGTTGGTGAAGGAGGTGTGGGAGCAATTAACGTAATTGGTCCACGCATCTCAGGCCCATTGCCTTTTCGGAAGCTGGCTCAGTACCCAGTGATTACTGATGTATCTTATCGCTAGTCTTCTGAATCAATTAGCCTTTGTCAATCATTCCTTTGTCCAAAACGCGTTGTGTTGGAATCATGAAACTATTGTGATATTGGCTGCTTTAACTTGAATAATCCACTGCAACTCGGAGACCATTGAGGAAACATGTATCACCACTGGGTCCAGACTTAGTTTCTTAGCCGAATTTTGCAGAAGAAGTAGAACTTCCTTCCCTTTCAACGGTAAGATTGAAATAATTTTAAAGTTTTTGAGCGTTTTCAAGCTATCAATGTTGGATTTGTTCTCTCCCTTGCGACGAGGTATCCACCAGCCAATAAGCTCTTTGTAGCTGCTTCGATTACACCTTTGTTTATATCGTCGCAGAGTCCGCCGACCACCACAAAATTGCAATTTGTTTGTTTAGACAGTTTGTATTCATGGATCCCATGTCATTGAGCTCTTGATTGGACAAGAAAATGTATTCGCCCTTTAACACTGGTAAGTGTTCCACAGCCTGTAAGAAGTTTTTTATGATCGATGCTCTGCCGTCAGTATCTTCTTCGACAATCTTCAATTTGGGAACAGGAGTATTTTCAATAGCCAGCTGAACGCAGACTCGCACAGCATCCGAAATACAGAGATTTGGACAAGGAAATTGTGTTAGGAACTGATACTTATCTAGCACTGGAATGCATGGCGGCCTTCGTCTTGCGTGCAGACCTATCATTTCGATTCCTCCTCCTACTATACGATCGTTCTTCTGATTCACGTAAATCTCAAACTCACGATTTCCGGGATCCATTTTAGTAATTAGGTCGAAATGGTGGCGTAATTTACGAATTTTCGTTGGCAATAGTAAAGTTCGTATGTCGCTGCCCAATATTTGAATCTGCATCAATGCATCCATAAAAGCGACCGAGTTATAATTCCATGTCACTTTTCCATAAAGACCGTCCCCACGTGCTTCCGTCACGGACTGGATGCTTCCATTGTAATGGTAGCCACGTAACTTCAACTCCTTCTAAAAGTCCTTTCCTAACATCATTGGGAACTTCGACTCTTGCTGGAACTCCTACAAAACAAGTGGCTTCGGGTGCTCGATTTCCATGATGCGCCCTGTAACGACAATGCTGTTATCTAAATATACAAATTTGTATTAAGAGCATCCTGGAATATTATATTAATACTAATGAAATAGCAAACCTCAAAGTTACCGGAGCCATTGTTAATCATCACGTTTAATTCCACATTATCGTCCAAAGACAAATTAGTTGCTCTCAAGACCACGTTTTCAAATGCCATTGGGACATCCATGTAATTTGGTCCGTGATACATATATGAGAAAGATTCCCAAACCAATCTTATGTCCATGTCCGACTAAGAATTCATATTGTTCAATGGCCATATTGATGTTGATCACTCGCTCACCACTGGCGTCTGGGTTTATGTTCTCGAACTTTGCTACGAACCAGTCTTCACTGTGATCCCAGCGCACGAAGGAACTTATTCCAGAGGTTCCACAATACAATACAATACAAGAAACTCAACCTTCGGATATACGTTTTCCGCAAGAAGTGAAATGGCCTTGTTGAAGAGTCTGTTCAAAATTTATTAATAATTGTGTCTACATGCAATGGTATAAACGAAATCGCACTTTCCTAGCGCACTCATAAAGAACAGTGCGTTATTCTTATGTTCTCGTTGGGCCAGAGCAACGTGGACTCCATTAGGCACCGAGCGATTTAGGATGGCCTGAGGAGCGATCTCCACAGTTAAAGCATTTTTCGGAGCGAGGCTTGGGCTTCGGAATGATCCCTTACAAATACTTGAGCAACTGGGGCCCCATGTCCAAGGTTCGCAAGACATCTACAAGAGTAATCTGGATAGCTGCTATTCCCACAAACAAATGCAGGATATTTTCGAAAGTAGTGGAGTCAGGGGATGTGATGATGTTCATCAGATCCAAACCCTTGGAGACAAGAGCTGCATGACTTCTTTCAATATACTGCCGGAAATTGGGAATCGAGGGATGCTCCCATGTCTGTCCATTGAGAACCCATGCCGCTGAATACCCACACGATTGGCCATTTAATGCTGCTAAAATGCTTAAGAGTGTGTTGGTCTGAGCCATTCTTCATGAAATTTCCGTAGCCACGAAACACCATTCAGTCACATCCTCCTTCTGGGTATTCTGCAGCAGAGCGATGAACTCTGCATCTTTCGGATGCTTCTCCACAGCATTCAGAATCACATTGACCGATTCTTCCGTCCTGCCCGCCCAAGTCACCAGTCGTGGCAGATCATCATCTGGCAAGCCATTATTCCGTTTCTCCTTGTCATAGCCTTTCAACAACACGTGGGCGTTCGCCCCACCAAACCCGAATGCGTTGACGGCTATGTAGGGTTTACGCAGATCCTCTGTGCCAATTACGACAACGAGTCGTTCTTCAGCCAATGCTGCAATTTCCGGACGTAGTTCTTAGAAATTTATGTTCGGGGCTATTTTGTGGGTTTCTAAGGCGAAATAAGCTTTCACCAGGGAACAAATTCCCAACGCAAATTCTCCATGTTGGACTTGATTGATCCGACTAACAATGAAGAATATCTCTGGCTGCATAGAGCTCTATCGATTGCACAACATTCCTCGGTGTCTCCGACCACCGTACCCGTGCCATGGGCTTCCAAAAAATCTAGGTCATTGGGGGTGAAATCCACCGACTTGTAGAATTCGCTCAATAACTGCACCTGGAGCTTTCCAGAGGGATAAGTTATACCTTCAGGTTTGTAGCCGTCGCAGTAGGTAGGTTTTCTCCGACTCAGATATACAATAGCCTACGTAAACGCTTGTCTTCGTTCCGCGCAAACTCTTCGGGTTGATCCATTACCGCCTGATAGGCTGTCTCAATTAAAATTCGAATTTGGGGATCCATTGTATGAGCCTGTTTGAATTTCACCCCGAAAAATGTTGTATATAAATTTTCCAGACAGTGCATTTTGCCCGAGCGCTTTTTGTTTTCTGGATTGATGTGACACCATCGACGCCATCAGGTATTTTGTTCAGAAACCATCGAAGAACTTCGATATTTTTCGATTTGCCCCAACATCTATATTAACACTATATTGCCCAAGCAAGTCATTTTGACTACTTTTTAATTTCAATTAGAAAAAAATGTATGTATATAATGTCACACTTTCTTAAAATTTTGTGACTTTTTTTACGACATATAAATGGATTTATTAAATTAGTATTTAACTTCCCTCTCCTTCATTTCTGATATATACATATGTGCTATACCTAGATTGCCCAAAAGCAGTCATTTTGACTGCTTGAGATATTTCAAATAATAAAATGACTCTTATTCTTAAATTTAGTACATTTCTTATATTATCAGTTCGTCTCGATATTGAAACAATAGTTTTCAATACTTTTTTTTGATTGCCGTCATATAATAACTCGTAAATATGTGATAAATTGTCGATACTTTATGAGTTGCAGTTGCTCAATAAGCGAAACTATTACTTGTTCTAATATATTTTTCGCACAAAATTTATGAAAGAAATGTCGAATGAAGTGTTAATAATATAAAAAATATAAAAAAAAATAATATTTATCCAATTTCTTTACACATTAGTTATTCTTTTACAAGGCAGTTGACTGCTTTTGGGCAATCTAGGTATATACAAAGTGTCGGTCTTTCTAGTGTTAAAAATATACACATTGGCAACACTGTTGAATTTAACCGTTATGTTAAATTTGAAAATTTGTGAAAAGAGGTTGTTAAGTAGTTAGACAAAAAAATAGAATCACATGAGAAACAGGTCAGAAAGAAGTAAATTTTTTGAAAAATACTAATTGTAAGTATTTAAATTACTTAAAATAATGGGTCGCGGAAAACACGTGTCGGAGGAAGAAAGGAAATGAGTCATTAATTTGAGTAAACATGGTTTTACTTAAAAAAATATGCGTAATGAACATATCCCCGAAATTTGTATTCTGTGCTCTTAGGCCTCTAAAAGATATTGAATTCAACGTAAAACGACACCATATGATGATCATATAAAATTGATATCAAATCGCGACCATTTCAAGTCCTCTGCTGCCATAGCAAAAAAAAATTAAATTCAAGAACGGTGCGTCGGCGTCTCGTGGAGAAGAATTTGTTTGGTAGACTATCACGTAAGGTGCCTATGCTAACAAAAAGACACCGAAGGAACCGTTGTAGTGTTCAACTGTTCGTTTGATTACTTGTTTCAATTTTATATATTATGTTTCTTTCTTCATGTTTTTTAAAATCAAAAATTGTTCATACAAAGTTTAGTTCAAATAAATTAATTAAAATACAAAGTTGTATTTATTGTTATTGGGTTATTGAGTTCACCAAAACCCATAAAGATTGGTATGGCGATGAGAAAAAAAAAATGGCGAAACATCTTATGGTCCGATGAATCAAAGATAAATTTGGTGGGAAGTAATGGGAAAATTTTGGTCCAGCCTCCAATTATGAAATGCATCCAAAATACACCCAAAAGTCCCTGAAGTATGAAGGAGGAAATTTCATGGTATGGGGCTGTTTTTCGTGGTATGAATTCGGACCCATATTTTGGATAAAAAAAAATATGGATCGACACCTGTATGCAGAAATACTTAACGACGTTATGCTGCCCTATGCCGTTGGTGTGGCAATTCCCTAAGCATACTTCGGGTCTCGTTAAAAAGTGGTTAAATGGACAAAAAATGTATGTAATGACGTGGCCCGCACAGTCACCAGACTTAAATCCCATAGAAAGTCTGTTAAAAATTGTTAAAGAAAAACTTTGAGCTATTAGACCAATAAACAAGGTTGAACTATGGGAAAAAGTGAGGGAAGCTTGTTACTCAATACCAGATAGTGTCTGTAAGACTACTCCATGCCTAGGAGATGTGCTGCAGTGTTATTGAAGTTCTTAAAACTAATATTTGAAAGTTTCTTCTTTTAAATTCTATTTCTTTTGTCCAACGAATTTTGAGACTTTTTTGTTAAGTGATATTTTGAAATAAATTAGTTATTTTTTATAATTCAAATGAATAACAAAAACAAAAAAAAACAAAATGTCACCCTGTCAGTCACATGCATGGTTTTATGGACATAAATGTATGTACATATGTCAAAACGGAGTGCACATACATGTAATATTTGTAATATTTAAACTCGTTTAAAATCAAATTTAACTACACCATTTTCAAGCAGAATTCAGAAAATCGTAAAGTTACTTGAGAAAATCGTAAAGTGACTTGAGAAAATCGTAAAATGACCTGAGAAAATCGTAAAGTAACTTGAGAAAATCGTAAAGTGACTTGAGAAAATCGTAAAATAACCTGAGAAAATCGTAAATAGACCTGAGAAAATCGGAAACAGACCTCAGAAAAAAGACTTAAGAACCGAACTCGGTAGAATAATGAAATTTAAAGTTTTTCTGGTTTTCTGATAAACAATAATATATTTAAATATTCAATATTTAATAATAAATAATACATACACTCATGGTCAAAAAAATAAGTACACCCCTACGATAGTTCTTTAATCGTCACATTTTTGGAATTTGGTTTATATTCAAGTAGTTTTATATTTTTAATTTAATAATTATAATATTTCACAACTTTTAGACCATTTGAAGATATCAGGGATTGTCAATCCTTAATTTCAGGAATTTATTTATCTAAAAAGTGTCTGATTTGCTGGCCATAAAAATAAGTACACTTGCTATTTTTCAAAGTTTGAAGCTGATGGTGGTTCACGTGCAATTCAACACAGCTCCATTTTCCATGGATATGCGCTGGCCCTACAAGATATGCGAGTAGGATCATAGAATATATGTATTATTTACAATTTATTATTAAATTTTGAATATTTAAATATATTATTATTTATCAGAAAACCAAAAAAACTTTAAATTTCATTATTCTACCGAGTTCTGTTGTTAAGTCTTTTTTCTGAAGTCTGTTTACAATTTTCTCAGGTCATTTTACGATTTTCTCAAGTCACTTTACGATTTTCTCAAGTCACTTTACGATTTTCTGAGGTCTGTTTACGATTTTCTCAAGTCTGGTGTAGATGGACTGACGAACTAAGGTTATTATTCTTGTTGGAGCTTATTTTATAATTCAAGACGATCTAATTAATAATTCCAGTAAAAATTATTTTGCAATTTAATGAAACCCGGCAGCGCATTGTAGGTTTATGGACTGTGTTGAACCAACAAAAATAAAAATAATCAATTTTAACTAATACTGCTCTCTTTATTGTGCGCGAATAAAATTTGTTTTATTTGCGTTCATGGGATTTTAACATTAGTTCTATTTCATTATTGTAGGGCAGACAAATACAAACAGCGACCTACTATACAAAATTTCATTGATATTCAGGAGTTCGTCGTTTCTACAGTCCTGAACGATTCTCGATTTTTATTTACCAGAGGCATCGGCCTTCTTCGGCACCACCGAAATTGGTGCATAGTACTATGTACTATGATTTATTTTGTCTTGATTTATCATTTCTTTTATTTGCTTGTCGACTTCATCCCTATGAACCTGGGTATACCTATAAATTTTGAATATATAGGATCTTCGTGTCGTGTGACTATTTTATGTTTTATAGCATTTATGCATTATAATTGATTCCCTTCATAATGAAAGAGTTTTTCATATTATTCTAGATTTTATTTACTTTACTTATTCATAAATTCCACGGCTTCCAAGAATGTAATGATATATATTCATGATAATGTAGATTAAAGCGTTTTTTGTTTTTGTAAATCAATGCCAATAATCAAAGCCAATGATAAAAAATTAAATTATTCACTATCTCTGAAAACATGACGACAATTCCCTCCGATGCCATGTCGTCGTCATGTTGGTGGTCGTTGCCGCATCGAATGTGTTTCCCATATAACTGAGCTTAAAGTTGTTCCTCACTCTTTCCGCAGAACACGAGGGAGGACATTTCGCATTCAAAGTCAAAGCGGTGATAAATCGCGGTCCGCAGTTTTGATTAGTCCTCCTTGGTCACTCGTGCAGGCTGCTGGTCGCAATGGTCGAGTGGAGCCGTTTCAAACGCGCTCTCTATTAATTATGAGCCCATTGTTCATCAGCCCAATCCACGCACTGCACCCCCGAACGATATTACGTCTGAATAATCCATTAAATGCAAGCTACGGCTGCCTGAATCCCGCCCCTTAATGTACACCCTCGGCATGAAACGTTTGAAGCGACAAAACGGATGTGACACGATTCATGCCCCACACTCATCCCAGGCTCTACAAGGACTAATCGTTATCGCCGGAAATTCCGATTATGTTTGGTTTGATTTAATTTAATTTATAGCCGATGAATGCTTTGCCTAATTTCCGCACGGCAGTTGATTGTTACAGTGGGATTTTCAAGTAATGCATAGAATTGGATATTCCTAAAACTTAATTTTACATTTCTATGCAACTACAAATAATTAAATCCTAAATAATGCAACATTTCCACACCTTTTCACGCCATTCACCTACCCAACCTCCTTCAAGCAGCACTGAATTCAATAAACTAAATTACATGAAACGGATTTTATTACTTATCTACGTTTGAAAAAGTGGATTAAAGCTAAAATTTCTCCCGATAGTGAAGGTTAAATGAGATGTACAGCATTCCGACGAATATCCAACTCAGGCAGAGCCCCCAGAGTCTTTACACCTCTGTAGTGCCCCGGAGTATCCTCTACTTCTCCTCCGCAACCGAATCCTTCGTGGCTGCCGCTGCCATTGCCTGGTGATGCTTGGCGACGGCGTTCTGGGCCTTGCTCAGGTTTATGTGTCCCTCTGAAGCACGAGAACGCAATTCGCTCTCGACGGATTTATTGACAGACTTTGAGATGACTTGTTTGATTTTCTGATTCTCTGTAAATTTTGACTTCTTGGGTTGAATCGGAGCATCTGCAAGATATATTCAAATTGATTAAGACGCAAATGCATAGCTATGACGAACTTACTTGATCTCCTAGTGAAGGCGGGGGCATTCTTCTGTTTTTGCTTCTTCTGGACGCTGGCCGGTAATTTCGCTTTCTTGAACTTGCCCTGAACCATGTTTATTTATTACGTAGTTCCACTAGTTGCGGAAGCTGTTGAAAATATTTACAAAAAA
Organism: Coelopa frigida; assembly: GCA_017309665.1. Taxonomy (NCBI): domain Eukaryota; kingdom Metazoa; phylum Arthropoda; class Insecta; order Diptera; family Coelopidae; genus Coelopa; species Coelopa frigida. Next base: position 8,104,729 of record CM029563.1, read on the forward strand.
CCACAAAACGTGGTTTGTTTTGAACTCTGTGTTTACTTCAGGTGGAGCAATGACCAGGGTTGCCGCGACAGAATTTTTGAGCGAAAGTGTTTTGAAGTGATTTGATTAACTTTTGGTACAAGTCCCCGAAAACTAGCCAAAAATATGTTTTGATGACAAAAAAAAAAAGTTTGTCGCTGCCTAATTTCTGAAAACGCGACAAAATTAGCTATTTCTCGAAAATCTGCGTTTTGCAAAGTGAAGTGTCTCCTGAAAAGTGGATTGTTCGATTGAAGTGGATTCACCAACCCTGGCAGTGACAGTTGTTGAAGTGCTGCCAAGTTGAAACTACACATGTTTTGCATAGTTTTAGGCAGCTTAAATCAGGGATGCACAACAATATACTTAATTCAATTTTACCCGCTTCTGTCGACATTTAGAAATATTTACGACTACGGCAAAAAAAACGACATTTAATCGTGTCAAGGCGATGTTTATTTCATATTAGAAAGATTTATAAGAAAAACACAAAATTAAATCAGAGTTTTCATCGATCGAGTGTCGATGCTACTCAGCTGTTTCTTTAAACCAATAATATCAATAAATAGTCGTCTCTTATTTGTGATATGAAGTAATTCTCCATTAAATTCATGTAATCGATATATTTTTTGTTTGGCCATTCAATAAATTCATGAATTATGCGCGTATATTTTAACTTCATTTCGGACATAGATATCCAACATAAATACAAAACATTTTTATAATTAATGAGCCATTGTTATATTTCGTAGCATTTATAGTAACAGTATTAATATAATAATAAAATATTTTAGTTTTCTCTAAAAGAATGTGTAATGAATAAAGTTAAAATAACAAAATGTATTTCGAAATACATTATCTCAATGTTTTCCAGGATTTCATAACTAAATAATTTAACTGTTTAACTTTCCTACAATTATTCCAGTCACAATTAAACCTATTATCACAGCGATCGCTAAAAGTATTAAAATTTTGCGACGATAACTTCGACGGTGCTCCGAAGCCTTTGCCAGTTCATCTCGCCCAAGCTCCACCTCAGCTGCAGCGGTCTCAATACTGTTTTCAATGCTCTCTGCAATAACAAAGATTCGTTATATCGATACCAACATCAACGCACAATAATAATGACTTACCAACATGCTCGCCCTGCACTTGCAGAATACTATTAACTGTCCTCATAATCGAATTCACATCCAGTATATCAGCCTCTATCTTTTTGATTTGCCTCTCGCGGTCAATCAACATATCCTGCTCGAACTGCAAGCCGGCCTGGATTTCCTTCTGGCGCTGAACCAACTCTGCCTGGTCCGATTCGGTGGCATACGTCTGATCGTCCTGGAGCTGGGCATTCTCCGACTGCATGTAAATTTGCTTCATGGCCACGGATATTTTCTGTTGAATCGCCGAGTACCTCTCGACTACGTTGCGGAAATCATTGGTAAGTTTCTCCAATTGCAGCTTCTGCTGCTTATCCCCACGACGCACGACCGATGTTAGTCGTTGCAAGTCCTTGCTAGTCGTCTCAATGAGGGTATTTGTCTTGGCATGGATGTTGTGCACTTTGTCGCGTGTGGATTGCTGATCCCGTGGGGTGCCGATGACTTTCAGTAGTTTTTCCAACTGCTTCCAACTAGAGTTCACCGAGTTTATGTTATATGCTATGTCCTCACTGAGCGACATGAACTCGGTCGGGCTGAATCCCGAAAAGTTGACATCCGGCAAATTAGAACTGCTCGCGGTAGCTCCATAGTCCCGGATGCTCGAGGGGTTGTTGAGGTTGCGAGACATTCTTCAACAGTTGGTGAGTTTGTTGAGTATAAATTCTGAAACACTGCAAGTATTTTAACTAATTTATACAGTGCACTTGCTCGCCCACAAATACGCCGCAAGTATTTTTTCAATTCGTGCCCTATCAGCCCCTTTTAACTATCGCTCTATGTCTAACGCTCTGCAAACAAAGCAAATGATTCATTCATTCTCAGTATTTTCTGTAGTGATAAATAAGGCATTCATTTCCAATCGTACAATGCATGTGTGTCATAAAAATGCATCACATTAATGAGAGATGGATGGTAAAACTTGATTTGAAAGTAAGCGAGTTCTTACGAGCCTAAGACGTTCTCGGAGTTACCAAAGTTCACTACCACAACATTTGTCACTGTATGGCTTCGTTTTTTTCTCTGCAGAAAGCAGTGATTCCACGTCAAAGAAGGATCACTACGACAATGGCCTCGACTCAATTACGTCAAACCACGTCCCCGAAACACACCCGATGCAGACCCCACACTCCCAATGGCTCGAGAACTTTTGCAGGAGTCACATTTCATCACTTCGCGGAACACTTGCAATCCATCGAAAGGAAAATAAACTCACAATTTACGAAAGCAATTCTCTCCTTCCTTGACTGTTTGGAACCAAGTCTGCGGAGACGGAGGCGGGTGGTGAACGATTTTCAGAAGACTCGATGGCGAATTGGATGAGCTCAATTTGTGTCGTCCCCGATCTCGCAAAACAACTAACTTCTAAATACGATCTTCCGATAACAAAAGAAACCAAAAAATCACGCAGCGCCGTGGTGAACAAACGATAAAATTATACGTGCGTCAAGATAGCAACGCAAAATTTTGTGACCTTCGCAGCAACGAATTTAGTTCTCGGAAAAAGCAGAGTGAATCAGAGTCATAAAAAGTAGTATAATAAATAATAAATAACGTACTAAATAGGAATAAAAAATATATTCAAAATCGAAATTTATTTAATTAACCGAAATAAACCAATTTTGCCATGTATAAGTTTCATAAAGGTAATAAAGTCTAGAACATTGTAATAAAAAAAAATTAAAAAATTTATTAAAATAGTTCCAATATTAATGAAGGGTCCAATTTGGTATCCAAAAATAGGTAAAAATATTCCCCATCGAAATTGTATAGTCTCATCAATGAAGATGTGATTGGAAAACTGTAGTTGGCCAGCAACGAAGGACCCTCGTAGTCAGTTTTTGAATTTCTGAGTTGCTCTGTTAAATTTCTCCTGTCACCAATTTTGACAGCCAGCTACTTTGCTAACTTAGCGCAGGTAGAAATGAAGGCGCAGTTTCAACCAAACGTCAGTCAAAAGACAAAACGACGATAATCAAATCAATCAAAACAAAAATCGACAATATTTTAAATGTCCAAAAAAGCAAATTATTTCCGAGTTTGTAAAGCGTCCCTGAAATGCGCAGTGATCCTAGCTCCATCTATTGGTGTGTAGGCATGATTGCCGATTTTCTTTCTTTTTCATGATTTTATTTGATAATTTTTTAATTTCGGGGAAAATTGGAGTCAAAGATAAAAATTGGTGCCTGCCCCAAATCCTAAAATGTTATCCAATGTCGAACATTTGGATATCAAAAGAAAATTGAATTATCTATATAACTACATTTAAAGATTTTCAAAGAATATAAATTTTTAATAAAAAATATTTAAAATTTTTGGCATACAAAGAAAAAGTTCCATGAAAGATAATATAAATTTTAGTGTGTGCTCAAATAATATTAATATGTATGAATTCAATTGTCTAAAATGAAGAAAACCGCACAACTTCCCATATAACCTCTAATGCCTAAGGGGCTCTGAAGTGCGTCCTATATAGGAATGATTTAATTGCAATAATCAACGGAATTATAATGCACACCAACATTGTTTAGAATCAAGTTAAAACAACTTCGCTTACAATAGCAAATAGTACAGTAACAGTATGTTAGACGCAATTTTGCAAAATGACATGTTATGATAAATATACATAATGTGAATGAAGCTTTAGACATTATATATAATATGGTCAGATCAGTAGAGGGAGACTCAACTCCGTGCCTGATCTGGAACAGGAAACTGAACTACCAGATTCATAGCTACACACTAAGTTAGCCAACGGTTGGTACTACTCTCTGTATTTTTGAAATCGGAATTCCATGATCACAGAAAACATCTGTGCCAATTACAAAGCATCTGCCGAAACTGGAATGTATTGTTGGAAAATGTTTCGAGAAAAACCTAAAAAGACTGCTGACTTAAGTATTACTATAGTAATTATAAAGGTAGGTGTATGAGTTGGTAATCAAATCATTAAACTCATATGAAGCCATCCAACCACTCGACTATTTTCACATTTCAAACATTATGGTCTTAGAATAGAATGGAAGGATCCAGTTATATATTATTATATTGTATCGTTCCAGAAGTGAATCAATATATTATTATCATTATACTGTTTATAGATGAGAGTATACAGTGAAGATATGTCGGCGAGTTTAAGAAACTATTGTACAATTCGATAAATTGCCTTGAAATGCGGATTTATAGAAGATCTAGAATATTTAATTGTAGGTCTCCACAACTGTGATCGTGATCTACAATGAGTCACTAGAAAATAATGAAGCCTTGCTATCACTTTATTGATAACTTGACTTGAAAAATTATTCGTAGGAAAACCGTGGGTTTTATGACCCCAATAAACGTTTATTGTGTGTACGTGCAATATCATCCACATCCCTCATATTGTTTTGTTTATTGTATTTTATCTTATATGCCGCCTAGCAAGGGTTGCTGTCCAATCTGGGGACCTTTCCCAAAGCTAGGATGAGACCAACGCGATGTCAAACCACGACTCGAGCAACACAACCAAATCGCTTTTTTCGGGAGCTTAATTAAGAGCAGATTAGATGGCGGGAGAGGCAAACATGAAGGTAAAGTGCGAGGTTCATTTCGAGCCCAAAGCAAGGGAGAAATCAAAGACATGACGGAACTGCGCTATCGACAACGTACCAGCTCCATCAACAGGAACAATAACAGCGGCAGCGCAGTCGAAGACGAAGGCGAAAAGAAGAGCCGGGAAGACCGAAGAGCGAGGAGACGGCTCGATGCCGTCAAGCCGCCTCATGGAGAACGCGCCGACAGCGACCGAGAGCGACCACCGAGCGCAGACCAGCGCAGCCAGTCATCGTTTGTCTTTCGCACCGACCGAATGGGTGAGTGGCTCGCAGATCCGGCGATCGAGTTCGAGTTGGTCAATTGTTGTTCTTTGAATTTGGCTTCGGGCATTCGAATTTTTGGCACGTCCACGGTGCGTCGCGATCGTGAAACCACGCAGTGACACAGGCCCAACCGCATTGGAACCGTCATCGGACACCGTTCTACTTGGACCTGACACATTCCGAATCGGAGACTCTTCGCCAGCGTTGTGGACGACGACTCGTCCGCCGCCTCAGCCGGAACTATAACACAGGACATCGGAAACTAGGTAAATCCACAGCGGTCGTCGCAGTGCCGGGGGAAACTCCTGACCTGCTGCCGGGGGAAGGGGTGGCACTTTCGCCGAAACGACAGCCGCGTCATCCTCGTTGCCCAAACTAACCGGTCTGACGAACTCTCCGCCAACACTCGATCCCTCCGACGGCGAAAGCACGCAAAATTTCACCTCGAGCCGTGGCAACGGGGAATCCTTGCTCCCCGCCACCCGCCCCACGTCCCCCGACTCTCCGCCGTCTGGGCTGAACCCGATTCTCGTCAGAGTGCGCAGCACGAATCCTTTCCAAACCCAGTAAAAAGTGGTTCCGCCGGTTTGAGAGAGCTCCGATGATCGCCGCGCTTTTTCCTTTCATTTCGGCTCGGTTTGGATCGGTTCGTGTGGTCTCTGTGAACTTGAATACTGCAGCCAGACAATCTGGTTTTCGTGGTGCGTGGCGGCAAAGAAAGAGCTTCTCATGTTTATTTCTCGTTCTGCTGTAAAAGGTGAATCAGAGAGCGAGGCGTTCGATGGGGGGAACTCCATGGCAGGAACAAACAAACTCGAGCTTGTTTGTCCAATCAATAAATCACATCGCTCTTCGGAGCGTCCTGTGGCGGGCTTGCGAAGTGAAATCTTCCGATCCGCCTGCGAAAGTGACAAGCTCGAATTGGGAAGGCGCCGAGACCTCGTTAAGGTCACAAAACCTCGGATGCCCAGAGGTTCCATGAATTTCTGGCGGACAACCTTGGGGCCGACAGACCCCCGAGTCTGACGAGATTAGCTTTTGTTCATAACAAACCAATGTCTTGCGATTTCACAACGCCAGTGACAAAGTTACCGTTTAAGTCTCGTAAATAATGATGACAAGAAGAAAAGGTTGTTGTGGTCGCAACAAAAGAGAACGTGGAGATTGAGGCACCTGAAGAAAAAGCGCTGTTGTTATGTTTCTCATTGGAGGTTTTTTGCACAGCTCGAATTACGCAAAACTGATCGGGGCGACTCTTTGGGCGACGGCCGATTGGCCACCAAGGCACATCACATGGACTCATCTAGGTTTTAGGGGATACAATTTCGGAGAAATTCCATGGTGTCTCCGAAGTTCACCGATGTGTGATGATGATGACACGGTGCTTCCCATTGACATGAAATGTCGCTCTATTCACTCCATCACGTCTGGGTTCCATAGACTGGCTCTGTTAATCGTCGCTTTCACTCTCGACTCGCGGTTTGCGAGGTTCTCGAAGACAAAGCCAGAAAGTACAGGGGTCAACACCCTTGCCAAACCTCCCCACTTCCCTTTTATAGAGCATCTCGTTTCTTCAGACGTCTCTGAGAAAATTGACCTGAATATGCTGCGAAATTGTTGATACACTTGAGGAACGATCGAAAATAATGCAAACGTCGATATTCTGAGCGTCTGGTTCGAGCCTCTCCCCCACATGTCATTCGCCTGTCTTCGAGGAAATCGCCGCCCAGTGAAGAAATCCAAAGTAAGCAATAATCACCCGACGTATTTTGGGCTGCTTGCATCACTTTTCGCAGTATTTGTCGATCGGCGAAAATTGCTGTCCCGTGGGCTTTCGAGTTGCGACGCGCTGAACTTTATCGCGCACTGATAAACAAACACAATGCAATGCACCGTCGGCCCTCTGCCGCCACCAAGTCAAGCCCCTCGACCCGGGAACTCAGCCGACCACCTCGGCCAGCCATCGCCCTGGCGAAAACCGGGTTCGGTTCAACAAAAGTCCCGTGGCGCCTCCGATGACCCAAGTGCCGCTGCACTCCAACTCAACATTACTTAAGCCAACACTAAAACTAAGGAAAAGCCCTCCGGCAAACATCATATGCAAATGTTTGCGGAACTTGAAGTAAACATAATCATGGAATCAATGGGGGATCGGTGAATGCTCCAAGATCTCATCGAGAATTTCAAGTAGATGAGACAATGGGAGCTCGCCAGTGGGCTCTGGGACACTGTTTTATCAGCTCGATAACGTGTTCATTTAATGGTTGTCGTTATCGCCGTCGACTATTCGATAACGATAACCGCTAATAATCGAAGGCGGAGGACACACTCACTACTGCAGTCCATCTTTATTTATGTCTAGGCTTAAGACAGTCGAGATAGCGATCCCCGGGTCCCGAGTGCCGTGGTCACAGTCATTTGGATCCCATGTCGTCTTGCACACAATCGATCAATGCGGGAGAACCTGATCTACTTCATGAGGAGCTGGCATACGAGTTACGAATACCACTCTCACTCGGTATTGAGTTGAGTGTGAAATTCAACTTTCATACGTAACATTGGAGGTCTCACGTACCACGATGACTTCTTCCAGCCCAGTCCACAGTTCTGGCACCCGACGAGTGGTGGAGCCAAGGGAGAAGGGGACCAATTTGATTCTAATGCCCGACAGTTTTCACTCCGGCGACCTGCGTCTTAGACACATTCTTCTGCTGCACACGTAGCGCCCTGCGAATTGTGTACCTCAGCCGTATTTGTGCCCGCTTCGAGCCATATTATCGAATTAACCTACATCGTACATATAGACACAACGCCCAAAGTGACCCGCACCAAATGGAGCGACTTCCGGCCAAACACGCGTAGGAGACTTTGTTTTGGGCAGGCCACACGAGAGCCCGCAGCGTTTGAACACCGCGCTCGCCATCGAAAACCCCGGCCCTCCGATCCTGGGCAAAGCGTAAACAAACCACGCGACCGTGATTTCACTTTCTCGGCAACCTCAGCTTGTGAAAGCAGGTGAAGCCACAGGAAGTATAAACAACAGTGGGCTGGGATGTTGTCTCGGACTCTGGTGTCCACTCACGAAAGCATATACACTAATTGCTATGTGTCGGTGTTCTGCTTTGTAGCATTCTAAGGATGTGAACTGGAATCGGGGACTATCGACGCAATTGGGAAGTAACTTCCAGACGAAATCACCGACATTTCGCACGCAATGTGCTCACCTAGACAGACACATGTCGTCTGGGCGATGTTAATGAAACAATTCCGAGGCGGCGAATGTGAGACATCGAGAAAAATTACAAATTATTGAAATGAATTGAGTCCGCTCGATCGACGCTCGAAACGCCGTGGCGCAACTGGGTCAGATAGTGTTGTTGCTGTTGTTGTTGTGACAGTCCCGAATGCGGGCAAGCTAGACATCTACTTGGACGTAAGATCTGCGAGCAAATGAAGAAATAAATGTCAATAATGAAACAGCATTGTCGAGGTGCTGCAACAACATAGAAACGGGTTGGGGTGACTCACAGCCATGTAAAGTCGCGGCTAAGAGACGCTCTGACTTCGAAACTCAAAGATCATTGCACGTTATGTTTTTCGCCATCACGCCATCTGTGCACCGAGTTTCGGCGGTTCGGCCTTCTCGCGTTATCCGAACTACGTACATAGGTCGCATGCATTTCGGCAAAGGAAATACATAAACATGTATATTCGAGCAAAACAAAGTATTCATCACTTTGCGATTACGCTCAGTGAATTTCAATCCGGAGTCTGAAGAGAATGACATCATTGTAGCGATGAGTAACGCTTAGAAGAAGGATTTGGTGTTGAGTGTGCTCGCCTCTTTCTTCCAGCATGAGTAATTGATGCCGCCGTATTAATTGCCTTACGAATATGCCTCCATACGCCAACCACCGCCACTTCACCTGTCCCGGTCCAATGGACTTATGGCTTATCTCTTGTTGTAAATACAAACAAGAACTGACAACGAACTCCCATCCGAAGCCACCCGGGAGATAATTGTATGCAAGTTTTACTTTCATCAGTCAATAACTTCATATATGATATGCGTTATTTCAAGATAGAGACACAACGCCAAAATCACGTCCGTGATCTTGGATTATTTTACCACATGCCTTCAAGAACCACCCTGTATGGTTGGAAAAGCTCTCTTAAAGTTCTAAAACTTAGCGTTGCATACTTTTCAGCTCTCTTTGTGGAACTGATAAGACGGGTAGATAATAGAACGTTATTGCTGCCCACCCAAGCCATGCCAAAACCAATTGCAATACAGGCGAATTCATGGAAGAAGCAGCACGGTGGCTCCAACTTTGATCGTGGAGTAGAACACGGAGGCCCCAATCGCGGAGCGGAGTGTCGCAAGTTCTATTCTCCGCCGCATTGCAAGTCTGCTTGGAATACGCACGAGGGCTCAAAAGTCGTGTTTAATTGGGGCACAACATGTGGAGCATTACTGCAGGTCTACAAAAACAACGGCCGAGCCTAAGCATCAAAGTAAATAAATTATTTAGCACGCTGATAACGAAATTCACGGTGCTTTGTCAGCCGTTCGAGGGCGCTTTGACTTCAACAGCAGTCGACTTTCGGAAGAGCGCGGAGTCCACAGAAGATCACAGCGAGCCAGTGGACACAACCTCAGAAGAGCTGGAGTGTATTCTAATTGTGTTCTGTTTGACGCGACCCACCTGAAGGGACCGCGGCACCAATCGAGGCTGCCCCTGCTCCACATTCGCTCTTGATTGCTGTTTACGTATCTGTCAATTGATACTGGATAGCGATAAGATACTGTGCAGAAATAGTTAAGTGTGCGCACTTCAATGTTTATCTAATCGTCGCCGTCCACACTGCTCCGCCGATGAGGAAATTTATTTTCGCTAGACGTCTCCCGATTCCAATTGGACGAGAAGCTTTCGCTCCAAGCCAGATCTTGCTCTTTTAATTGCACGTTCGCATCCGCCGGAGTAGGAGTCCGGACGCTTGGCTGCGCATTGAGTGAAATTTTCAAATCTGATCTGAGATATTCGCGCTTCCGTCAGTATTGTTCTGTTGTTGCTGTTGTATTGCTGCTGCTGTGTCGCTTTACCGTTCGGTTTCGGGAGTTGAGTACTAGTGCCATCAGTGTCATCATCTACGCAAGGATTAAGCCATAGCCACAAGATGTCAAGGTACATGTCGCCCATCCCCAGCCCAATCTCGCTCTTGTTGGCTCCGATCATCAACTTTATATAAGAATGACTTCATTGCTCAAATATTGCCGAGGCGATAAGCACTTCCCAGATATCTCGCGAAATAATTCTAAGGTTCTGCATTTCCTCCCCACACATTTCTTTACTGCGGTTGTGTGGCCTCTGGCACTCTACGAAAGTGGTACCAACAGTATTCTTCGTTGACCTTAATGACTGAAGGTCAGGCAGGACTGTTCCCTTCACAACCACAGGCTTGGCAGGAAGTGGACAAAGGAGTGACTGGTTGTCGGCCACGCCCTTTACATACCACTAAGAAACTATATCGAGCGCCTCCAAGCCATTATGTGCCTTAAGCCCACATTCGGCATAGATATATTGTCAATTGTATGTAGAATAAGATTACCATTCCAGATTGAGAAAATTAATTGTAGTTCAATCATGTAGGCGGGTGAAAAAAATTCCCTTTCCTTGGTTCTTTCGACACCTCAGTTTCGCTGCCCTTAGATAATGGCAATAAAGTCGTTCTTCGTACATATTGATGAAGTGGAAGTATTAATAGCAGGTTTATCTATATTAGCGATGAGCCATAAGAAATGGGTGTTTTCAATTACCACGGAACAAAAAAGCCTGCATGGCTTTAATTGTATTACGCAATCTGTATTTTGTATATTGGATTTACCATCTGATAGACGGCCTTATTTATGAACTGATAACAGTTATTGCCAGCAAACGCAATTGTATTCAATATAATATTGTATAATCCGAATTGTGAGCAAAGTACAACTTGGAAACATTCCCAATATCCTTAACGAAATCGCTGACTCCCAGGAAGCGTTATCTTGGAAGATAGATGATATTGACGCCATGAGTACAACTGGGCATTGTGTATTCATGAGTGCACAATCTACGCTATCCTTTAAATCGAACCCACGGAGTCCGGGGGTCGCTCTCCGTCGCTTCTCTGCGCGAATTCTTGAAATTGGAGCGCTTCGTCTTCGTGCAACTCAATTGCGAAAATGCGCGAAACGTGGTCGGCTCCAGTGAGATGGGATTGCGACAGCGACAACGCAGCCACCTCGCTCGGATACTTCTGCAAGAAATCATGATCAGTTGCCGATCAGTCGGACGGCCTGTCGACAGCGCGCACTGCAATGTGTAGAAAGATAGTTTCTTTCATTGTTGTTTCGACGAACAACGAATAACGAAATCACACTCATGAATAAAAGGCACAAAATTCTCGGTTTAATTGAACTGAAACTTTCGCGACTGCTGTCAAAATTAGCTATTGGATCCTCGCCAGCCAGCGGGAATGCATGTCGATGAGATGTCAGCGACCTCCGGCCCTAGAGTTTAGCTCGGACTCCTGCCTAACAATTGTCTCTTTGCAGTGTTTCTTCCAAGCCAGCCATGGAGCGAGGGCTGCACGACCGCGACCGCGTCGGCGTCCAGGACTTCGTTCTGCTCGAGGACTACCAGAGCGAGGAGGCCTTCATCGACAACCTGAAGAAGCGGTACCAGGAGAACATCATATACGTAAGTGAGCCGTTGACATTTCGACTGAGATGTCAATCGAAAATCCGATTTAAAACTCATTTGCATTGTGATTCTATTCATTCACCTTGACTCTGAAATCGAATTGGTTTTTTACTGACTTTGTATTACTCTCTTTGAAAAAACATACGCCTTCCGAATTTTTAACCATTGTAGACCATGAACTGCGTAAGAAAAAAACTGAATTATTGAGCATATCTCTCAGCCTTGCTCGTTCCTAATCCTCCCACTTTTCCATTACAGACCTACATCGGACAAGTGCTCATATCGGTGAACCCCTACAAGCAGCTGCCGATCTACTCCGAAAATGACATCAAGGAGTACAGGAACAAGCACTTGTACGAGATTCCTCCCCACGTGTAAGTTGTCCTCGGCCTTCAAAGTCGTCTGAGATATTGGAGATAGTCACGATCGATCGACCATACTAACGAAACCGTTTCGTTTCTTTCGCCCACAGCTTCGCCGTTACCGACAGCGCGTTTCGATCACTAATCGAGGAAAACAAGGGCCAATGTGTTCTCATATCAGGTACACTAAATTATCAAATCAGCTCTTGAGATTGAAGTCTCATATATGTATGTATATGTTGGATGTCTTGCGGAGTTCGTAGAAAAAATATTTATTGTTTGAGTAGAGAAGTTAAAGTGAAAATAGGATTCCATGCAGTCCTGTATGATCACATAACTAACTTACGCCGTCCCTTCTTGTTCAATAATACTTTATCAAACTGTAGAAACCGATAATGATATTTACTTTTAAATACATACACACGATTAAAAACAGTCCTCACCAATCAAAAACAATCTGATTTATAGTACATTATATAATACGATAAGCTTGCAATCGGCCGATGAAAATTTATAATTGACCAACACATTTTCAGGCGAGAGTGGATCAGGAAAAACCGAAGCCTCCAAAAAAGTCTTGCAATACATTGCCGCCTGCTCTGGCCACGAGGCCACAGTGGAGGGAGTCAAGGACAAGCTGCTCAAGAGCAATCCCGTCCTGGAGGCCTTCGGCAACGCCAAGACCAATCGCAATGACAACTCCTCGCGCTTCGGCAAGTACATGGACATCCAGTTCAATTTCACGGGCGTCCCCATCGGGGGGAACATCCTGAACTACTTGCTGGAGAAGTCGCGCGTCGTCCACCAGAACGCCGGGGAGCGCAACTTCCACATCTTCTACCAGCTCCTGGCAGGAGCCAGCGAGGAGCTGCTGAATGACCTCCAGCTGAAGCGTTCCCTTGAGGGCTTCAACTACCTGAGCGACGGGGTGAGTACATCCAAATACAGGCCTGCTAGAAGGCGTTGTCTCTACCCTTCCCCCTCGCCCCCAGGCCAACGGTTCGGTGAGGAGCATCAACGACGCCGACGACTTCAAGACAGTGCAGCAGGCCATGAGTGTCATCGACTTCTCGCCGGAGGAGCAGAGGCAAATTTTCGCCATTGTCGGCAGCATTCTGCACATGGGAAACGTGGAGTTCACGGAGGAGGAAGGCTTCGCGAAAATCTCCAAGTCCGATTCGGTGCGAACCATTGCCAAGGTAACGTAAACCGAGTAGCATATGATTGGAGGCGGCTTTTGGACCGTTGATGTCTACTTCACTTACAGTTGCTCGGCGTGGATTACGACGAACTCTCGGCTGCACTGACCAATCGCACCATCGACGCCCAAGGCGACGTCGTCACCTCCCCTCTCAGCCCCGAGATGGCGATCTATGCTCGCGACGCGCTCGCGAAAGCGGTCTACGATCGGCTCTTCTCGTGGCTCGTCTCGCGCCTGAACCTGTCCCTGCAAGCGAAGGACCTGCGAGGGGCCCGCAACAACGTCATGGGCATCCTCGACATCTACGGCTTCGAGATATTCAACAAGAACAACTTCGAGCAGTTCTGCATCAACTTCTGCAACGAGAAGCTGCAGCAGTTGTTCATCGAGCTGACCCTCAAGTCCGAGCAGGAGGAGTACCACCGCGAAGGCATCGAGTGGGTGCCGGTCGAGTACTTCGACAACAAAGTCATCTGCAACCTGATTGAGGAGAAGCACAAGGGCATCATCTCCATCTTGGACGAGGAATGCCTTCGCCCGGGCGACCCCACTGACGTCACCTTCTTGTCCAAGCTTACAGACAGGCTGTCCGACCACCCGCACTACATCTGCCACGAGAAGGCCCCGACCCAGGTGCAGAAGACCATGGGCCGCGACGAGTTCCGCCTGGTGCACTACGCCGGAGACGTCACGTACACCGTGAACGGCTTCCTGGACAAGAACAACGACCTGCTCTTCAGGGACCTGAAGGAGACCATGAGCAAGGCGGACAACGCCATCGTGCGCGAGTGCTTCCCGGAGGACGAGTACAAGAGCAAGAAGCGCCCCGAAACGGCGGCCACCCAGTTCAAGGTCTCCCTGAACAACCTGATGGACATCCTCATGTGCAAGGAGCCCTCCTACATCAGATGCATCAAGCCGAACGACCTGCAGACCGCCGGCATCTTCAACGACGAGCTCGTGTTGCACCAAGTCAAGTACCTTGGTCTGATGGAGAACTTGCGCGTCCGCCGAGCCGGCTTCGCTTACAGGAGGTAGGTTTGCGGGAATCTTGAAAGCAAAGTGCTTCACAGTCCCATTCTCTTGTTTCAGGACCTACGAGATGTTCTTGAATCGCTACAAGTGCCTCAGCAAGCAGACTTGGCCCCACTACAAGGGCCCTGCCAAGGAGGGGGTCAAGATTTTGGCCAAGGAGCTCAACTACGGGCCCGAGGACTATCGCATAGGCGAGACGAAACTCTTCATTCGATTCCCGAAGACCCTCTTCGATACCGAAGACGCGTTCCAAGCGAAGAAACACGACCTGGCCGCCATCATTCAGGCGCATTGGAAGGGTCGTGTGCAGCGCCAGAAGTACCTTAAGCTCCGGGAACAAGTGATCGGATTGCAATCGTACTGTCGTCGCTTTCTGGCTCAGAAGGCAGCCAAGAAGAAGCGCGAAGCAGCCGACAAGATCCGCGCCTTCATTAAGGGCTTCATCACTCGCAACGATCCACCCAACGGCTACAACGAGGCCTTCATTGCCAACTCCAAACGCATGTGGCTCATCCGCCTCTCCAAGGAACTGCCGACCAAGGTGCTCGACAAGAGCTGGCCGTCGTGTCCCTCCCACTGCCAAGAAGCCTCCTCTTACCTCCACAGATTACACCAACTGCACCTGGCACGCATCTACCGCCTGCAACTGAGTGCAGAGAAGAAGCGACAATTCGAACTGAAGGTCCTGGCCGAGAAGGTGTTCAAAGGTAAGCGAATCCTCTTTGATATCCATCTTTGGGGTCTCTACATGTTACCCTTTTTTGAGGTAGACAAGAAGAACAACTACCCTTCAAGTGTGGCCGCATGGTTCGTCGAGAAGCACATCCCGGCAGAGCACTCGGCGCAGGTCAATAGCTTCATAGCCGCCAACTTTGGCGGCGAGCTGCTCAAATACGAGTCGACCTGTGTGAAATACGACCGCCACGGCTATAAGCCACGCGAGCGGTTCATTCTGTTGAGCAACAAGGCCATATACGTGCTGGATGGCAAGACCTACAAGCAAAAGCACCGTCTGCCGTTGGACAAAATCGATTTCGTGCTCACCAATCACAACGACAACCTGCTGGTGGTCCGGATCCCGTTGGACTTGAAGAAAGACAAGGGCGATCTGATCTTGGAGATTCCGTTCATCATTGAGTTCTGCACCTTCATCATCGACACCGTTGGCACAGCCAATATCATCAGCATTGTTGACAGGAACTCGTAAGTACATCCGATCATAGCGCGTGGGCTCGGGCTCGGGCATCGGTGTCTACTCATACTTCGAAGAACGTACTAATAAATAACTTTCAGACTGGAGCACAATGTTGTAAAGGGAAAGCCAGGAGTCATCGATATTCAGACAGGCGCCGAGCCTGGGATCACACGTGATAAGAGTGGCCATCTTGTAGTTGTAAGTGTCGGACTTTTATAGAATATATGTATGTATAAAGACCAAATGAACTAATTGACCCTATGCGTAATTTCAGATTGCTGGACAATAAAATAGAGACAATCCAACTGTTGAGTGTTCATAACATTATTTCTAAGAAACTCATGGCTTTAAATACGATTAAAACATGTTTTAATTCTATATTTATAATTCATTCATATTAATGTGAATTTGTTTTTACTTTTTGAAAATGCTAATCGTAAATAATAAAAAATATCAAACGTATTATCTGAACTGTAACCGTTGTTAATCTACATACATACATATATAAGTGTTTGTATGTATGTAGAGCTCTTCTATACGAACATTATTTTGGAAACATTAAATTATTCAATAAATTCACTACTCAATAGTTTGTTTTTATTTCATAGTGGAAATGAATATTACGAATGTAAATAATAATTAATTATTATAGGCGGGGAGCTGAGACTAGTGCGTAGCTTAATATTTTAAGGGAAAATCAAAAAAATAAAATAAAAATAAAACACAATTCATAAAATCAAAACAAGGTTCATACATTTTTTATATAATACAAACAGAACTTCAACTGTTTGGAAATTGACGTCAGAAAATCAAAATAATTTTTTTTGTACGGGAACATTAAATAAAAAAAATATATTTTTTAATGATTTCGTATGAACATAATTTATTTCAATAACCAATATTTAAAATTTAAATGAATTTTTGATTATATGAACTCTATTTTTTTACTTTTACGAATGCATTTTTTAGAGGGAATTTTCTCCCTTCGTCCGAACCCTTCAGTCAATTAAAAAAATAGGAAATTGAAATATTTATACGAAAAAACGTTCAAGTTTAATTATATAACCTTGAGGTAATGAAGGGTAAAATTTGTAAAATTACAAAAAATGTATCGGTAATGAATATATTTGTAATATATTGTTGGTATGAATATAAAAGGAATATTAGAATATTTAGTTATGTGTTCGTTAGACTTCACCCAACTATTTTATACTAAATAATTTTATTTAGACAAGTAGCATATAAAGAAATAACTAACATGTACGAACACATATTGTCATCAACAACCAACTCCTAAAATCCTATTTTTAAAATCTATATTTTATAATAATAATAATAAATTATTTAATAAATAATACTAATTTTACAAGACCTTTAGCCAACTTTTTTTGTGGCGTCAATTGCTTAAAAAACGTTCAAATGAATCCAGGTTTTGTCACGATTTAAAAAAAGATGATTTTGCACCCTTTTTAACACAGTATTTCTTTTAACGCCTGTTATATTTTCCCAACGGCTCCGGTGTGTTAAAATGACATATTCCCACTATTTTTGACATTTCTTGGTGTACAAGTTTTTCAGTCTCTCTGTCAAAAATCACATCGTCCCATAGAAGTTTTTACATAATATTCTTCCGACGAATCAGCCGAAAAATTCAGTGTAATTTGCGGAAATATTTAATATTTGTTCGGTACTTAATAGCCCATTTATGTGGATTATTTCAGGAACCTCATCATGTCACTGACTCAAGTTGCACGTAACTGCAGCCGATTCGCTGTCGCCGCAAATGCAATCCGCCGAGTCGCGGCCTCCACTGCCCAGCCACAGATGAGAATGTTGCACCGAATTGCCGCCCCCGCTTTGTACAGCGGACTTAATCAAGTAAGTTCCACCATTAGACCTTCACAAATCTATATGGCAGTGAATCGTGAAATATTGGAGTGACTGCGGGCGAATAGTTTGTCATGTTGTTTTCACGCTAACCTCACATTTGCGGGTTCTGATTTGATATTGATCTTTAGCTTATAAAATTTTAATCTATAATATTGTACAGAGCAAATGAATTGCATAGGTCTGAACAATTGGGTGAAGCGCTTACTCTGAAAACCGTGATGTTTTCACATAAATATTGTACCTAAACATGTATTTTATATTTACGCATAGAACAAAATCTGCGGCGTCTCATTCGAGGTTCGAAATTATTCTTCTGGGAAGCATAGCATGGAAGAAATTCGTGACCGTGTTCTAAAAGTTGTAGCCAGTTACGACAAAGTGACGGCTGACAAGGTAATCTATTGAGAATTCCAAACAATACTAATTTTGGTTTTGTTTTAATTTGTTAGGATAGATGTCTCTGGCAATCGCAATTGGTTCGCAATTACTCGGCTAAGGCGCCACTGTCGTTGAAAATAATCAACGAGAGGGTTTTACTTGTTCTTAAATTGTACGACAAGATCGACCCGAGCAAGGTAAAGAAATGTTCATAACATACATATATAAAAGTTTTAATATGACTAGAATTGTTATGAAGTTGCTATTGCCAGATAGACATTATCCTAAAAATACTGACAATCAATATTACTTTAAAATTCATCATTTCATTTTTACAGCTTAATGTTGATTCACATTTTATCAATGATCTTGGACTTGATTCGTTGGACCATGTTGAAGTAATCATGGCCATGGAAGACGAATTTGGCTTTGAGATCCCAGACTCAGATGCTGAGAAATTGCTTAAACCTGCCGACATTATAAAGTACGTCGCCGATAAAGAGGATGTCTATGAGTAAACCGCTAACAACTTATAAATTAAAATTATTTAATAGAACTCAAATGTAATTTGAACACTTCAAAAATATATTTACATTAATGTTAAACCAAAAACAAAAGATTAAAATCAACAACAGAAAATAAATTCGTCGTTTTACTGATTCGAGATGACTGACATCAAGTTCAAAATAATGAATGCCCCAGATCGGCAATATAAAAATCTATATATTAAAGTAATATATATAATAACCCAGACACATTTTGGCCGAATTTATCTATTTAAATACTTTTATGCAGGATATGTACAACAGCCCGTGTGCGTAGAATTTTGATTGTTTAATCGATCGACTCCCGAGCCATATTTTTACCAATCTAAATAAGAAACGGCTATGGCTCGTGTTCTTATTGCCTAACGAATGAAAAAATACCACGAGTTGACCTTTTCAGAGAGCAATTGTTATTCTGATATAAAGTACGAGAGTGGAGTCTGGAACGATATTTATGAACTCAAATACATACATTTGGAGATTTATTTGTTTTTAATTCATACTCAAAATATGAATATTAGTAGTTTCCTTAAGTTTAAGGTTACCTGTCCCTTCTAACTAATTATAAAATATTTGTTTTATTCGGACCTATTTTTATTTGACCTATTGGGTGACAAAGATCTCCCTTAAATCAATGAAAAAATAAATCTTCCCTTGTTCCTTTTTACCAAAAAGTACGAAATGCAACTGAAATAAAAAAAACGATTAAACAACCCTACAACTTTCGCGAAATAGTGGGAATTTAATACTGGGGTAAAAAATCTGCTGTTACTTTTTCTTCGCAATTTGATTTTGCTCAAATATAAAAAAAAAAATGAGTTCCACCCAAAAGCCGTGTCTCATCGATGAAATCCTGGTGGACTTAGGTTAAAAAGGAATATATATAGTTTAAATTGTGATTAAATTTGTTCAATTTCCAGATAAATGCACTCAGTCGATGAGAACACAAAGTGGAGCTATCTCGGATATCACTTATAAGTCGAACAATGTCTTGCTGCAAGTTGAAGCCGCGAATTCCCAGAAACCTACTCCGAAGACACCGAACGCAGTTGCGTACACATGCAACAAGGACATGATTCACACGTTGGCCACAATTATCGACACATTCCAGAAATGTGTCTTTAACGACTGTCCTGAAAACACAGAACCGTCTATGATAACAAATAAGGAGACGTTTGCAGGAACTGGAACAGACTTTGAGAAGTTCTTCCTTTCAAGCCGCCAGAAAGTTGAGTGCTTGGGCGGAACTGTTCGGAAACTACTGGCCATCAATGATACTGTCGTACAGATGAAAGCTAATCTTCAACCTGTGAATGTGGAGGAATATGATGAAGAAGTTTTAAGTGAATAATCTGTGGAATTGACTGCTGAATGTTTATAGTATTTATTGGTTAATAAAATTGGCTTATACCGAATTGTAACAATTGATGGAATTTAGTGCATAGGAAAGTACTTCTACTAAGCCATCTAATCGCATAATTGAGCCGTTGCTGTTCACATTCAGACTATTGAACATCTCTTGATTGTTCTGTAAGAAGTGAATTTCTTCCATATTCTTAACAATCCTTTCGAGTTTTGACTCCTCAATGGAAGTAAATGCAGGTTCTCCAACACCATCTGATGGAATGAGTTTTCCCAACTGTTGGGCGAATGTGTTGATTTGCTTCAATTTGGACGAATACTCTGTCGAAACGCACTTTTTCTCCAACTCCGCCAGGAGGGTATTCAACTTTTGTTTGAATTTTATGAAATCTTGATATATCTCTGATGCTGACAGACGGTCATTTGCAAGTCTAGAAAAATTTAAGGTGGAATACGAGTTATCCTTCTGAGCGGTAGATGCATCCATGGTGGTAGATCCCTTGGAGATGGTTGAGTTTAGCCTATTTAGCTCTTTGGGTGTTGGCTTCTTTGGCTTGGAAATGTTGGCTGGGTACGTGTCAAAGGCTTTAAAAATGTCCACATAATCCCCAATTGATGGGCGGTCCTTTGATGGAGTTATTTCAGAGTTAATTTCCTTAATTTCTTTGTGAAAACCATCATAGAAATCATTTAGAGGTACAATAGAAGATTTTACACAATTTTGCTTTATTTTCTTGTCAATATCTTGAAAATTCTCACTCATCTCCTGTGCAATTCTTTTGAAATTAAGTTTATCACTTGATTCAAACATCTTTCAGGGCAATTACACGATTTAAGAGCAAAATTTCTCAATTATTTGCAGTTAAGTTATTTCAAATTCAGTCATCCAGGGAAGCTACAGAAAAACGTAAACAAACCGAAAATCGCGAATTTGAATGAAAATGTGTTGTGGGAAACACATTCGATGCGGCAGCGACACAACAACACACCGACAACACGGCGGAGGAGTTATCTGCCGTCATCTTCTCAAAAAGTGAAATTTTTTGAATGCGGCAGCGACAAAATATTTTGTTTAAACATAGTTATTTAAACTAAATAACAAAAACATATAACATACCAAAACATCAATATTAATAATATAAAAGTAAAAATTCCAATTTACAACCATAATTTGAAAGAAAAAATTAATGAAAAGAGAGCATTTTGACATTTGATGCATGTCGTCGTCTCTCAAATTAGATATAATAGATCCAAATTGAATATCTCCAATTCACCGCAAAAGAAACAGTAGAGACAGAACCCAAGTTGCGATGCAGGGTTACCGAATGCAATGCATTACGTAACTCTACTTTTCATAAAACTTTGCTGGGGGGCAGATGCAAAATGTATATTTTGTATATTGTACATATATTTTTGCTCACCCAAAATGTTGTTGGGATGGTTGTTCGGTAAGGTTTATCAAATTTTATCACTTCAAACACTTCACTTTACCCACTTTAACACTCAGCTCAACAATTTCGTCGCGGCATCCCTGATGGTGGCAATTAAATATCCAAAATATAACCAACCAAATTCAACCAAATTTGAACTATATTTTGGGAAATTACACGATTCAATCTAAAGTTTCGTTGTTCGTTAGATTCAATTTCCTTTTCAATTCAACGAAGGTGAATAAAAATATATTCCCAATAATAAGGGAAATATTGTTCATCACATGGTGTACAGTTCAGATAAGATGCTTGAAATCGTTGTACCACACAAAATCACAGAAAAGTATTTGTTTTCTTGTCTGTTATCCACTTAAAATATATAAACATAAATCAAAAGTCCTGCACCTGCACAGTTTAAACAGTTCACTAAATATACTATCTCTAAATCAATTAAATTACGATTTTTTAATTCTTTTAAATCTACGTACTAAATAGCTACGATAGTAGTAAGCCTTCAACCCTGCAGGTAGGGGTTTCGGGCAGCCATTTTGAATAAGTTCCGCAAATAGTGGGAATTTCGGGCTCGCCATATCGACGGCATGGCAAATCGTGAGAAAATTCTGACACTTCTACTTCTACGGTCGCCCTGCTCGAAAATTGCTGTTTCGTAATCGGTAAGAGTGAAAAAATTTTCAGACGGCAAATTTTCTAGAAAAAAACCGAATAATAATTGGAAAAAATTAATTATTTTCATTCAACTAGGTGCGAGCTACCAAAAATTATTGATTTAAACCGAAGTTTTTGGGAATAACTTGGAAAAATGTTCTCTGCCGTGCGATCGGCCGTCTCCAGGTCTGACAAGAAAGTTATATCACTCCTCACCCAGACCCAACGGGAGTACGCTAAGGCTGCTGCCAAGACTACTGCTGTTGCCAATGGAAAGGTTGTGGCAGTTATTGGTGCCGTCGTCGACGTCCAATTCGACGATGAATTGCCACCAATTTTGAACGCCTTGGAGGTGGACAACCGTTCGCCCCGTTTGATCCTGGAAGTCGCCCAGCACTTGGGAGAGAACTGTGTCCGCACCATTGCTATGGACGGTACCGAAGGTTTGGTTCGTGGCCACAAAGTCATCGACACCGGATACCCAATCCGTATCCCTGTCGGTGCTGAGACTTTGGGTCGCATCATCAACGTGATCGGAGAGCCAATCGATGAGCGTGGTCCCATTCCCACCGATAAGACCGCTCCAATTCACGCTGAAGCCCCTCCATTCGTTGAGATGAGCGTCGAGCAAGAAATCTTGGTAACCGGTATTAAGGTCGTCGATCTTTTGGCCCCATACGCCAAGGGTGGTAAAATCGGTCTGTTCGGCGGTGCCGGCGTAGGCAAAACTGTATTGATTATGGAGTTGATTAACAATGTTGCCAAGGCTCATGGTGGTTACTCCGTGTTCGCCGGAGTCGGTGAACGTACCCGTGAAGGTAACGATTTGTACAATGAAATGATTGAGGGTGGAGTCATTTCCCTGAAGGATAAGACCTCCAAGGTCGCCCTTGTCTACGGCCAGATGAACGAGCCCCCAGGCGCTCGTGCCCGTGTTGCTTTGACTGGATTGACTGTTGCCGAATACTTCCGTGACGTAGAAGGCCAGGATGTGTTGCTCTTCATCGACAACATTTTCCGTTTCACTCAGGCTGGTTCCGAGGTGTCTGCCCTGTTGGGTCGTATTCCATCTGCTGTCGGTTACCAACCAACTTTGGCCACTGACATGGGTTCTATGCAGGAGCGTATTACCACCACCAAGAAGGGTTCCATCACATCTGTACAGGCCATCTACGTGCCTGCTGACGATTTGACAGATCCTGCCCCAGCCACTACATTCGCTCACTTGGACGCCACCACTGTGTTGTCCCGTGCCATCGCCGAATTGGGTATCTACCCAGCTGTGGATCCTCTTGATTCCACCTCCCGTATCATGGACCCCAACATCATTGGCCAAGAGCATTACAACATTGCCCGTGGAGTGCAGAAGATCTTGCAAGATTACAAGTCCCTCCAGGATATCATCGCTATCTTGGGTATGGATGAATTGTCTGAGGAAGATAAGTTGACTGTCGCTCGCGCCCGTAAGATCCAACGTTTCCTCTCCCAGCCCTTCCAAGTCGCTGAGGTGTTCACTGGCCACGCCGGTAAATTGGTTCCCTTGGAGGAGACCATCAAGGGCTTCACCCAGATTTTGAATGGTGAATACGATCATTTGCCAGAAGTAGCATTCTACATGGTTGGCCCCATCGAAGAAGTCGTCGAGAAGGCCGAGCGCTTGGCCAAGGAAGCTGCTTAAGCTCTTACGTAGCATATATTTCTTACACCATACTAAAAACCTGTTCCATCGATATCCTAATAATTAGGCATATGAAGTGTATTCCGAATACGAACTAAGCTATAAGCGCGATGGAAATTTAATTTGTAATCATAAAGTTCATTGATCAATACAAAGTTCGCTGGAAAGTTAAAAAATAAACGAAATACAAAATACATTGAATTCTTTTATTTAAGATCTTCAACAAATCGTGGTTACGTAATCAAAAATCAACTCCCAGAATCACAGATGAACTTAAAGTTTTTAGTTACATAAATATGTGAAGACATCGGCATTACATTATGTTTGCGAGACGGGCCGGAGAGTGCGTTACGTAACGAAGGGGATTGCATAAAACGGGGAGTCAGTCGGCCACTGCTTTGCGGCTGCGTCGACCTAACCTCACTTTTGCGCCACACGCAGATTATGTGTTTTCGCGTATGCATGTGTGCGTGCATAATAACTAACCTTTGGTATTATTTTGCGAATTTGTTGTACAAGTTTCCCAAAACATTTCATCAAATATGTGTGTGATAACGGAGAAAATCCCGCATTTTCTACATGGAGTCTTCCGGCGTAAAAATGAATTTCATTTCGAAAGATCGAAGCGACAGCAGGAAGAACCTCCAAAATGTTAAGCGAAGTTAATTGGCTTACATAAAGTCCATGACCAAAAGCTTGAGGCACACCAAAAAATCAGTTTCTTCAACCCATGTTTGTTTTGTTTACACTTTTTTAACGATAATTTGAAAATCTTTCTTTTACTCTTAGTAGTAAGCCGCTAGGACCAAATACCAATTTATCTCTATATGATCTTAAGACTCCGTATTAAAAACCTTTCAATTGGCTCTCATCCTGTGATGTATACAAATTTTACAGGATTTTAAGTATTACAGAACGAAAACAAGTGGTATATACACTTCAAAGAAAAAACAACAAAAATATCAGTTTACAAAATAAAAAATATTTGTCATCTTCCGGCCGCTTTGCGCCGGTTCGATTCGCTTCCTCATCACTTAAAAATTCTTCAATGATAGCTCAAAAACTTGACCATATTGAAAATTACAAAAATTGACATTAGTAGATTCCACAAACTAACAGATGGACTTCGTAAATCGGCTCAGGAGAAGATGCTCTCGGGAATATATGTATATCGAGTAGCAGAATACTCTTTTATACCTAGGATCTTTTTCAATGCATTTAAAACGGAAAAACTTAATACAAACGTATAATTTAGAATATGCCAAGCATGATTTTCGTAAATGGTAATAACAAAACGGAAATCGTGAACCATATTAAGATACCTACATCGTTAGCATCTCGCTGCACAATTACGGATTTATATTGTGTGCGAAACATACGATATAAATATAACATTCATTCTGGGTTCGTCGATCTATACTGAATCCAAATGATTCCAAATCCTATAATTTTTTCTGTTTTATTTTATAAATAATAAAATGAATACTTTATAATAGTTCATTATTACAGTTTATATATATTATAGTTTATCAATATGAACTAACCATATTCGGATTGAATTGTAAGCGCGAATTGTCCCCTAGGGATGGAAGTGCCGTGATACCAAATGCGTGTGTCCACAAGTACTGAAATAATAGATTTTGAATCAGTGATTTACTTTATATCGGTCGTAAAAAACGCACCTGCGTCTCCAGGTTCAACATAGAATGAGAACGAGTGGCAAACATGGTCACATTCTGGGGTGGGTGCCAATATCCAACTCTTATTGCCTTGTAATTGGGCTTGCCACATAAGACGGGGAATATAGTCCAGCTAAAGAACATTTCCAAAAATCAAAATTCATGGCATATACTCGGTTTATCATAGCAAAAATCTTACGTGCATAAAAGCGCCCTGTTCATATCCCAAAAATATATAGTCAGTATTCGGCATTTCTGCGTCGGTGGGAAGGAAATGAGGCCGTGGGTACAACTTTCTTAGTTCTTCCAGTACAACCGGATGGCAATTGCTCCATCCAACATACCAAGGAGGATAACCTTCGGCGAAATTCGCCCTTTCGGTGGGCATACTAAAGACATCTCTCATTGATTTAAATTCCGAGCGGAAGTGAAGAAATTGACAGTCTTCATCCAGAGCTCCTGGAATGCTTTCGTATAGACTTTTAAGATACGCAAAATTCAAGATCTTCGTTGCAGGCCAATGAGCCACCGCGTTCTTTATAATAATTGGCTGTGAAGAGTAGGCAAACGGAGCGAATTCTTGCCTAGTAAGGTTCTTCAGTATGAGAGGTCCATTTATACTTCTGCAATTAGTTTGTGAATCAGTTTATGCAAACCACATTTTAGGAATTGCTCACCTACAAAAACCACAGTCGCTAATGGGTCGAGTGGCTTCCCAAACCAAATAGTTGTTGGGCAGAAAACAGCGAACTCCCAGAAGAAATGTGATCGTCTCGTAGAAGATCGGAGTTGCGACCATAATGAATACAACAATCCCCACGGCATACCACAGATTTACCCGATTTGGTTGCCTTTCCATTTCCCGAGATTTCCTATAGGCCTCCTGCAAATCGATGGCATTCACCACACCGGTCTGTAGCGCAGCATCGTGTAAATGGTCCAGTTTCTGCACGAAGTCTTCTCCCAAGCGAGCTCGAGCACGTTGGGCAGCATTATTAGCAGCCACTGGCCGATTCCAGAATTGAATCAACATTCAATCGATTTGTTAGTTTGTTTTTGCACTTATTTATTTAAAACCAAACAACAAAAAACAAAGGAATTTAAATTGCTACAAACAAATGTCCGGTTGCATTATCATGTTCCGGCCTTATGTGGGAAACACATTCGATGCGACAACGACATTCCGTCAAACGTCATAATATATTCAAACTCCTTATGGAGACGATTATTTTGAATGCAACACGGCGACAAGCTAAAGATAGTGAAAATGATGACTTTTTCATGAATTTTTCCTCTCAAATTATGTTTGTAAATTGGAATTTTGACTTTTATATGTTTAATATAGATATGTTGGTATGTTGTATGTTTTTATTACTATTATTATTTAGGTAATTATTTAACAAAATATTTTGTCGCGATATCACTATTCGAAAACATTATGACATGTAGTCGTCGATCAGGTGGCAACGCTACCAATTTTAAAAGGAAAACTCGGCAAGCAGGGATGCCGCTATAAAATTGTGTGATTGGGCGAAGAAAAGTGTAAAGATAAACATTAGGTCAAGTAGCCATTTCCTTACCAGACAAATTGTTGATGATATGGGATGAAATATTTATATTATAATTTAATTTTTCCCAAAATCTGCTCTAGTCAAAGTGGAGCAGTTATTTATTCTGACAAAGTTGAGCATCGTAGAAAATTTGCTACAGTCGTAGCAAAGTCCGAACACTGGTCACGAATCCAATTACCAAACCGGCAACCCTGGTCGCAAATCCATCAGTTGCTGCTTTTCTGTCGGTCGTCGATCCATTGCCATTGGGTAGGTGTGTGTGTTCTGTCTGCCATGCGAGGTCTTTAAGGTGGTCGGTCGCTGCGTAAAGTGAATACATTTCTTGAATGAAAATTCCAAAGGCAGTGAGAAACTTATTGGAGAAATATTAGAAAATGTTTGCTCTGAGGAAGTGAGGCAGTTTTCGTGTTTTATCCAAAGGAATTCGACCAGATTTTCATCCAGCAAGGAGTGCAGACGTGTTGCTGTAACCTAGTACAGCTCGAACTTTCACTTATATCAAGGTGGAGGCATTTCTTGCGATTCTACAAAGAGTCCAAGGTAGACGGCTCATACACAACGCATTCAAATTGTGACCCAACAACAAATGGACAACCAACAGGAGAAACCTATTCGGGTTGGATCCAGAAAGAGCGAGGTGAGTAGAGTTCGGTCGGATATGGAGTACATGACGACACACGCTAACTTTGGCCTTTTCAAATGGTGCGGTTGTCTGTTAATGGTTTACGCAAGTAGCCCCAACTGTATATATGTATTATACAATTTTCGAGCAAGCGAATGATCAAGCACGAATCTCGCGACTTTGAGCTCTTAAAGTTTTGGGAAGTGTTATATCATCGCAGCACGAACGCCAGCACTCGACGACTACGGGAGACCGCGTTCTGCGGTGTCCAATGAGGGCTTCGTCGCTGCTCGTATGCATTTGAATAATGACAAAGTTAATATCCGCAAATGCATAAGACATTTACTAATGCTAAGACTCATTACTAAAGATATTAGTAATGCAGAAGATATTAGTAATTAGTATTGCGAAAAACCCCGACGACAGCGCAAATCTTCGAGCTGAAATAACCACCTGTATGTACTCTCTGACCGTCCCCTTAAATTACTCTTTAAAACAAATTCGATCATGTCAAATTCAGGTTAGACAAAATGACAAAGTTTACGTTTTTGCTAGTTTTCTATTTAATTTTACTTTATTTACAATTCAGTATGTATTAAAAACGTTATATTTGCGTCTACTTTCAGCTCGCTCTGATTCAAACGAAGCATGTTATCGCGCGCTTGCAGAAACTATATCCTCAGAAGAAATTCGAAATACGTAAGTACTTTTTACCTGCTACTGGTGTACTTAGAACAATAACAAAGTTTACCATGCAATAACAACAACTCAGTCGATAACCACAAGAACCCAATCTAAATGTTAGATATCTCCTCTCGCCAATGTTACAAAATTCCTGAGTGATAACAACGCTTCCCGGTCGCTAGTCCTTCCGCGTTGAATCAATGTTATCTCTACAATGTTTGAGAACACTACTGACGCCGCTCAAAAGATCTGTACGATCTACTATTATACCCATAGGGGTATTTGATCAAAAACGTACTATATATGTGCATACATAAGTTCATTATTCATTGGTAGACCTTCTGAGCTGCACTTTACCACAACATGCTGTCGAGTAGTTCGCTTTCAAAAGTAGCGAATAAATAGCTTGACCTTCAGTCGAATGCCGAATACTTGATAGTTCTTCAGCTACGTACCCAGCTTATAAATGTATGTATTACATTATTTGAGATCTTTTCCAATATTTTTCGTTTTTATGTCCTGTCATGCTGAAGCGGCAATCGTGCTTACTGACTGACCATACTTTGATAACACGCGTGAAGGCACTGGTGTGTGTTTATATACGCTATCATCGGGGTTATTATATACACTGTACAGCTTGCGTGATTATGTATCTGTTGTAAGCTAAAACGAAAGTGAATCTTTTCTTTGCGTGTCCGATGGTTTATTTAATGGTCCCAATGTACCTTATTTTATAACTTGTTCTTACATTTTTCGGGAACCCTCACGCAATGAACTAATTTAGTTCCAATTTACTCTGTTCGTTTGGGAAATCGTAATACAATCAACGATAATAACCCTTTATACAATTACACTAAACTGAAACCGATAATGTTATTACGAATTATGTTTATTACTATATACCTCCAGATACTATGTCCACCATTGGTGATCGTGTTCTGAATATATCTCTGCCAAAGATCGGTGAAAAAAGTCTGTTTACGCGGGACCTTGAGGATGCTCTTCGCAATGGAGGTGTTGATTTTGTGGTGCATTCGCTCAAAGATTTGCCAACTGCATTACCAACTGGCATGACTATCGGAGCTATTTTGGAGAGGGAGGATGCAAGAGATGCGCTGGTGCTCAATAAGGCCTACGAAGGTCACACGATTGAAACTCTTCCCAAAGGCAGCATCATTGGTAAGACAATTGTGGATCTTATTCGGACAATGGACTTCAATGCATTTCATTTCAGGAACCTCTTCACTGCGCAGGACTGCCCAAATTCGACGCCAGTTTCCGCATTTAGTTGTTTGTGACATACGTGGAAATTTGAATACACGCTTGGCCAAACTCGATGCTCCGGAATCGAAATTCGCGGGCATAATTCTAGCTCAGGCTGGTCTCGTGCGAATGGGCTGGATGAATCGCATTAGCCAGGTACTGGAACCCACCGATTTGTTGTATGCTGTGGGGCAAGGTGCATTGGCAGTCGAATGCCGATCCAATGATAGCGACATTTTGAGTATGCTGCAAAGGCTGATGTGTCTGACAACTTCATGTCGCATTTTGGCAGAACGAAGCTTTCTGAAGACCCTTGGGGGAGGTTGCAGTGCTCCGGTAGCAGTGTGGTCAACTCTAAAAGGGGACCTGTCTGATACCAACGACAATTCAATGCCGAACTTACGATTGACTGGCGCTGTTTGGAGTTTGGATGGCTCCTCGGAGATACGAGACGAACTGAAGTGTTCTTTAGAAATCGAAAGCAAAAAGCGAATATTAGAAAGCGCAAATGACGATGAGAGCAACGATGAGCCACCTCAAAAACGTGTTCGCAACGGTAACTCAACTAGCCCCGAATCCCGGAAGCGCGAGAGTCCTCCCGTGATCAACGACGATGTCGAGGATGAGAATTTCTCAAACAATTACA
This sequence comes from Coelopa frigida, assembly GCA_017309665.1. Taxonomy (NCBI): domain Eukaryota; kingdom Metazoa; phylum Arthropoda; class Insecta; order Diptera; family Coelopidae; genus Coelopa; species Coelopa frigida. The sequence goes on from CM029563.1 coordinate 8,134,711, forward strand.
ATTTTGATGAACTGATTGAAAAGCACACCCAACTAGCAAAAATGTGTCCGTACATTGGTAACCAATTAAACGACAAAAACGGGAACCCAGTTTGCGGAGGCGGCGACGCTGATTCGGCAAAAAAAAATTGTCCATTAACGGTTGAAATAGGACAAGATTTTATGGGCCAATGCCCGTTTGTCAGTACGGAAGCGAAAGTTGTTATGGCCAGCAATGACAACTGCCCCTTGACCAAAACTGAAACGTTATCAAATGGTGCTTCCCATGATGTAACTGATAATGCAAAACCATCTACCTCAAAGTGTCCCTTTGCATCAATGCACACTCCCAAAATGGAAGCTGAAGCCAAATCCCATGACAAGTGTCCATTTCTGCAAAAAACCGTGAAAATGTTCGACTACGCAGATGAAGAGAAGCCACAATCCAATCAAGTACCTGTTTTAATTGAAGACGCTGACAACTTATTTTGTGGAGTATTTCGTCATGAATGTTATGAACGAGAACTTTTCGTGAGAAGCAATAAATTAGGACAGGATTTAGCTGAAGGACTTATTAAGAAAGGGGCCTTAGATATAATGAAGTGTGCACAAGCAGAAATCCATAGTAAATCTTAGAACAATTTTGTATGTTATTGTAAACGTACAACTTTTCAACACAAAGGGAAACATTCTATTGTTTCGGGAATGTAATATAAAATTGGTACAACGGGTTAATCCACTCTTTTGTTGCAATATTGTTATTATTGAGTAAATTGAATTAAATATTGGTTGAGCATAGAAAATTAAACAAGTTTTATTCGTATTTATTCCAATTAATAATTAGCGAAATAGATGACCCAAATCTAATTAGCCTACAGCTGAGAGGCCTAGTACACCTAGTTCTTCCGTTTTTTTGAAATTTCCTTGGAATGAACATTCAACATATGCAATCGCATTCTGCGTGGTCTAGTAAACTTTTTCTTACAGTTGGGATACTGGCAAGGATGAATGGAGTCTTTGCACTTCTCGCTGAGAATGTGTTCTTCATACTTTTTCAGTGATCGGTAGCTTCGTCCACAGTTTGGACAATCCTGCATTTCGTTACCCATGTGACATTTGCTCATGTGGCTTCTCAAACTGAAGATCAGTGCAAAAGTATTTCCGCAAATTTCACATGAGAACTTTTTCTCCTGTGAATGTGCACTCGTTTTGTGGTATTGCAACGTAGCCATAGAAGCATATGACTTTGAACATGAGGGTTCAGTACATTTAAAAGGCAGAGGCTCGCCTGTGTGGACATGCATGTGTATGGTCAACGAATTCCGGCATGGGAACTTTTTACCACATTCCGAGCAGAGAATGTTTCGATTACGCGGTGGCCTCGGTTTCCGTTCGTGCACGATTGCTGTGTGTCTGCGTAAGGACGAATGCATCTGATACGATTCGGAGCATTGCTGGCACTTGAATATTTTAGGTTTCTCTATTTGATGAGCTTCAATCAGATGATTCTTGTAGTAGGCAGCGAAATCAGTTTCAAAAGAACACAGTTCGCACCTGAAATGCCAATCTGCTTTGGGATTGATGGTAAGAATTCGTCTGCCTTCTTTTTTCCTCGTGTACTTTCGTTTTTCCTTGCGTTTTCTCTCTTCTAGTTCTTCTTCTTTGGCGTCCTTAATTTGCTCCGAATCTAGTGTTAGATAATCGAAAAGTGGCTCCTCTTTTGCGATTTCCATCAGAGGCTCTGCAAGTTCGTTCGCTGACCCATCGTCTATTTCTATTTCTTTGAGGGCCTCATGCTCAACGAGCTCCTCCTTGAGCACTTGCTTCACCAAAAGGTGCAGCGATCTGCGACATTTCTCGATTATTGTTTCTGCTTGAATGAGGGCGATCGCACATTCCTGGCAAATTAGCACATCTGGGTATTGGGTAACAGAAATCTACGAAATGAATCAACATTTAGTTTAATGGTGGAACACAGGGCAACTGTTTACTTTTATTCCACTAATGTTTTCTATCACAGGTGGCAACCTTTTCGGAAAGATGTCCTCGAAAATAGAGACACTATCATCCTTCGGTTCCAAACATATCCTGCATTCTTTCAGCAATTCCATTCCAATGCTATAAAAAACACACTAAAATGGAATAAGGTGAAAAATAAATGAAATAGATGAAGAAGTAGTGAACGGGTTGTCGAAGACACTGCAATCGAAGTGTTTCACTCCACTTTTGATCAAAACACTACGTCACTCCACTTTTTTGTAAAACTATGAACGTAATCAAACCAGAAAAGTTTTATTATTTATTTTTTATCGTCAATTGCTAACTTTCTGCCAAAAACAAATTAAATGCATTTTACTGTTGTGGGCTGGTTATGGGTTCTTGGACTTAAAGTTTATCAAACACTCCACAACACTTTTGCACTTCGCTCATTAGTTTGGGCGCGACATCCCTGGAAGTGTCCATTCAAAACGAAGAGTTCACAATAGATTGACAACAACTCGTCAGGGTTGTGAAAAAAGTTACCATTGTCGAATTTTTTAAATTGTAAATAATAGCGGTATTCATTCATCTAATAATCTTATATAACTTTTCCAGATTGGTTTTAGAAAACGTAAGAATGATTTCCGAAAGCATAAATTTGAATTCAGAAATGTGATTTCAGAAAGCTTAACATTGAATTCGGAATGTGTCCGTTTGAAGTCCATATACATAATAATCTGGAATTCAATAAGAAAACAAAAATTCACTCGAAGGACAATTGCCTATACCTGCCAAGTACATAACACCTGTTTGCAAACCCAACGGCTTGGATTTTTAAATTTAATGGATATGGGTGTATGTTGTCCGAAAAATGAATTATATCTGTTCCTACACTGCATAGTAGCTTATGTTCAAAAACATAGTTTCGAGATAATCGATGTTTTGTGTAAAATCCATACCGTCCGGTTTTCAAATAGATGTTTTTATGAAATATGTATGTGTGTACGGGTATTTTATTGAATAAAAATATAATTTAGTAAAAATTCAATAAGGGTAAATTATAAAAAAGAATTTTTACTGTGTTTTTATTGAAATTGGAAATATAAATTCCTCTTCCTTAAGACGACAAAAGTTGTTTTGCTGAAACTAAACATGACTTTGGACGATCATTAAGTCGACTTAAGCTGTTATGTTCGGTGAAAAAATGTTGAAAAATAAAATTTAAAGCTCTTCCCTCAAATCTTCTTTGAATTTATCCCACAGATCCTTGTTTTGATCTTTACACACAAACCCATCTCTTATGTAAACACTAAACAATTCACCATTTGTTTTCTAATTACATATATGTTAATTCTCTTTTCTTACGACTCGTGAGCAGATCGTTTTTCAGATGAAGTCCGAATGTTTTCAATACAAGATAAGTATATTAAAGTAACATTGCATTTCAAAATGATAAGTTTTTCCCATAAAGGTGAAATACATACATACATATGTAGGTCTGGCTTGAACCTCAGGGGTCCGCCGACATCATTATTTCCCCCCCAATGTTTCGATGTATTCGCTGATTTTGTTGACAAATCGACGTTGTCCTTAAGTTCATCTTGGTTCTACTTTATATGGAGTCCACATTGAATTAGTATACTGTACACTCGGGATAACGTCAACTAATTAAAATTACGAATGTTGTCTTTTAGAATTGTTGACGTTTATGAATGTGTAAATTTCAGTTCAAAATATTAATGAGACAATGTCATAAAGAAGTGTTGGAGCGTTTTGGGGTGTTGAAGTAATGGGGGGTTGACGTTATCCCGAGTGCACTGTATGTTCAACATAATATATTTTTGTATAGTTTTTATTGGCTACACTGCAGGGATGTTTTTGTTGTTGTGTTCGTTGAAAACGAAAAATTAAGCAGAGTCTCCGTGTTTAGGCTATAAATACGATTAAAAAACTATGGCAAGCAATGAAACTTCGTTAACAACTTGTTTTGACGATTGATTTTTATCAACTCACGTAATCGTCAATGTGGCAGTACAAATACAAATTATTGAGCACTAAGGGCTTTGACCGAGCTACTCGCAATCATTGGTGTTCGCATTTGTAATGTTTACACCAATGAAATAGACCTACAGTTTAATGCCGAATCCGAACGGATGGGTTGAGAGCATTTTCATGACAAATAATTCTCTCGGATGTTGGCCATTGCTCGCCGAGAGGAGGAGGCCGTAAAGAAAAATGTATGTTGGCTGCGGCGCCGGTGATCGAACCGGGGATCAGGGACCCAATAAAAACAGAAAAAATTAAACCTTGTTAAATGGTTTCAAAACTTCCCTAAATACGATTCCTGGATTTAGTTCAACATGGTTTACATACAGTTATTCCCTATTGTCCATTTGTGACACATCAACATGTTTATTAAAGTAATATTTAAATAAATCGGTCTTGAATTGTACTTTGCCTAAATATTACTGCAATATCGGCTTTTCTCTTGAGTCGAGTTCAGGCGAAGAGTAAATAGAAATTTAACTACAGCAAAAGGGTGAAGATCATTCCGATATGGGTTGCAACAGTTCAGTTCCCACCTCATGGCTACGTGCGACCAATATTGCGTTCCAATTGCGTGCAACTCTCTCTGTGCTCTCCAATTCTCCAGCCCTGAAGAGCCGACGACCCAGGCAAGGCCGGATGGTCCGGATTATTAAAATATTACTCATAATTATCCAATCATCTCGAGAACGCAACACATTCGTAATCGTGAAACAATAACAAATGATTTGTGTTTTCTTCATTTCCTTCTTTCAGATGGGGCTCGACTCGACTCCAAGTGGTCCTCGACTCCTGCTCGCCGAAGTCGTTCAAAAGGCCGAGGAGTCCACGCAACGCCGTGCAGTTGTAGCTGAAGTTGATTAACCGTTTCAGCGATGCTCATTCACTGCTCCTAATTTCACCTGACCGAGTCACGGAACAACAACGATTTACTGAATAAACACCGGCCATCGACCATCGAGGCAGGGCCGTCCCCAGGCTGGCAGGCAGGCAGCGTAGATGTGTAGGTTTAGAAGATCGACCGGGGACATTGAGTGCCACTCGAACAATCAGACATTCGGTTTCATCTCGTGGTGTGTTTGCTCGCACTCACTCCGATACTCCACGAGCTTATATAATTGGATACACTTTGGGTGGCATCCCGTCCCCGACCCACTCGATTTTGGATCGGATTGAAGAGGAGTGTATTTGTTCAAATTAAGTTTTGTTTATGGTTACAATGAGGCGTGCGGGATCAGTTGCTGCCCTTCGCCACTCAGCGGTCCGGCGCTGGCCTCCGGATCGGCCCTTCAGGTAGACCCGCTGCCGTCTCAGCACGCGCCAATGCAGCAAAGGGCGACTCACCTGAGTGTCGAGGGCAGCGGTTGTCTGCGAGCAGCGGGGATTAGGGCCGCGGATGGACGCAGCCGTTGTTGGGGACGCGGCACCCTGTACGAGCCCGGAGCCGTTCGAACCGCAAATCTGTTTCAGATATTGATAAATTGTGCACAGTTGATGTGCCGGCAACTGATGGGTGCAGGCGCTGTTTTTGTGTCTGTCGTGGAGCTGTTGTTGCTGCTGCTGTATTCCATGTAAGTTGTCAGCATGGAACGTCTGCGAGCTGTTGGAATCGAAGAGGAAACGCAGTAATTACGCATTCGTGTTGCGAGTGATTAAGATTTCTTAAAGCTCCATTCGCTCTACAGTCCGCACGGGGTTGGCGCTGGGAGCTCGACGTGGACGCGGACCTGGAGTCGGGCCGGCCGACCCGGCATGATTTGCCTCAACCTGCACAAATGTAGTTCAGATCAGTGGTCAGGCCACGTCACGTCACGAATCACGAACCGCAACCCCGGCAGGGACTCGGGCTGATAACGACGTCGAAGCGGGGCCACAAGGGATTCTTAATAATCTGCTGAAATTATTGCATTGCTCCGTCCGATCAACGTGAACACACTCGGATCGAAGTTCATTAAAAAGTCGTTGGGGCAAATTTAATTTAAATTTGCATTTAAATGCGGAGGGACCTCGGCTCGGCCGGGATCGCATGTGGCGGCGCATCTCAATGCGCTGCGCTGTCCATCAACATTGCGTTTCTGATGGGAGGCATCCGATCTAGCGAGGATCTGAGGCGGATGGGGTCCGGTTCTGGTGGGCTCTCCGTGCCATAGAAAACCCTTCCGCTCTGGGAGAGGGGCGAGCGGGCCCCTGGTGTGTTGGCAGGAGCGTTCATTAACGACTCGGAGAGTGACAGGATAATAGGCGAATTCCTCCGGTGGCTCGGGGACATTCGGCTTCTGTGTGAGCACCAGTGTTACCCGAGCGGCTCGGGCCGACCGCTGGCTCCTTCTGTGCATCAATCATGTTTCGTGCGGCATCGCAGCGTGTTCCTTCCAATCAGAGACCGGACCAGACCCAGGCAGCCGCAGCTTCTCCACTCGAGTAATCTTTTTCATTCATAATCATGGCGGTACACGATTTGCGTTTGAATCGAATTCCATTCGATCGCGCCCGCTGTGAAGCCCGAATCAATCGGGTGAGCAGAAGTCCAGCCGAATCGAATGGGACGCGATACCACTCCATCACTCGTCGCACAATGAACTCGTGGCTACCGAATTGAGCCAGCGCGCGAATTTGCATACCTATGGGTGCGCTCTCGACAGGCAGCCACCTCGGCCACGGTCCAAAGACCCCAGACACATGCAAATTGGGCCAGGGGACCCTGAGATCCGGAGGTGGTGATTAATTGGGGCCTCCATGTTGGTCTCGCGATTAGCGACTCTTCAAGTTCCGCCACTGATGTCGCTTTGACTTCTTCCACCACGTCGCCGCGACCCGGCCGCTGGGGATCCGCTCCCATTCGATTTATGTCTGCTGCTGGCTTACTTTTCGGCCAAAACTCTGCCGGAGCGACAGTTGTTAAAGCTTCATTATGGGTTGCTCAGCGAGGCGGCCAGTAACAAATTAGGTGCCACTTTCTGTTCGGCCAGTTCCGGCGACATTAGTTGCCCTGTGCACGACATGCGGCCCCAACGGGAATGTCCCTGCTCTTCGTACCCAGCTTAGCGCCCGAGGGAAGGTTTCCTCTGACTATAGGCGGTGGATGGGGTCCGATGGGGGCTTACATGAGGCCAGGAACCACCGTTTTCGAGTTGAAGCCACTTGCACTTAGTTCCGAATCTCTCCATGAAACCACGCCCCCCGAAGCCTCTAGGATGCGTCGAATCCGAAGGAAGGGACATCTCGACGAGGTCGTGAGTTGTGGATCGCTGCAGTTCCCAGAAACTCCAGCTCCAACTGGCGCGGAGCAGCTCTCGGGCTTATATAAGAGCCACGAAAACACAAACTCATGAATACCTAATTACGGCTGCGGAGAGCTGCTTTAATTTACCGCAGTACGACGCCCGGAGTAATTACACGAATGCTGGTGGAGGATCCTCCGCCGCCCCATCACACGGCCGCAATGTCGAAATTTCCCCATCTCACGGGAGCGGCCCCTCGCGGCGCGACCGCGTAGAGCGTCTTCCAATTGCGCGCGGGCTGAGGCAACACTTCCAGCCGTGCGGACCACAGCAGCAGCAGTCGACTCACACAATGGCCCGGCCGACTCAACATTGGACGGCCGCCTCCACCTCCACGGCCACGCTCGCCTCGGCCACTGGAAGAGCCGCGTCCGAGTCAACCCCGACATGGCGCAGCAACGTGCGCACTGGAAGGAAGAGCACGACCAGCGCCCGAGCGAGAGCGGGACGGCCGTCATCTCATTTGAAGACGCGAGCATGAGCGCGTAGCTCTGCCTACTGGCTCGTCGCCCGTTGATTAATGGGGCGATTTGGGCGAGCACAGGTAACTGGGCTGCAGGCGGCCGTCCCGCTCTCACTCAGGTGGGGCGCGGCGCTCTCGCTCGCACGGCAGCCATTATGCACGGCCGTCGGAGCGAGCATTCGAAAGCACTCAACGCGGGCACTGAGCAGAGTCGGAGCGGCTCGGAGCAGACAAGTGGCCGAGGCGAAACTCGAGCTCAGCGAACATTTCAGTGCGACGACTGCGGCTCTCGTGTTTGGTTCGTCTCCGTTCGCTCCCGTTTGAGTGCTCTTGCGTTCTGTTCTTGTTCTGTGAAATTCTGCGCCTCCGCTTCCGTCGAGCTCCCGCAACTCGCAAAGGGAAGGAGTCGCGTTCAAAACTGGTTGTGGTTAAGGAGATACCAAGTGAAGTGAAGTGACAAAATCAACGGCCGAGCAACCGAGCCACGGGAATCGGGCGAAACAGTGTCGTCGCCTTGACAATCGGTGAAACTGTCATTGTGGATTTGATCCGAGTGGAGTGGGAAAGTGAGGTGCCAGGATTCGGTCCGCGATTCGGAGAATCGTCCGAATGTGAAGTGCGAGAAGGGAAAAGAGAAACCACGGAGATTAACTTTGCTGCTTGTGGTCATGTTGATTGAGTCGGGAATCAATCGCGAATTTGGGTCATTGCCTGCTGCAAGTTCTAGCATCTCTGCGCCAAGTGCCCCCTGGAAGATGGAGCCCCCCAGAATACCCTCGCTCGCGGGCGGAGGTTCCTCCATCCCGCCTCCCCCCAACGGTGAGTACGCCTGGAGTGAGTGTTTGCAACTATTCAATCATTGTTGTTGTCGTCATTACCACGATCACATCTTGGAGTCCTCACTTGTAAAATGTGTTGATTTCTAGATCGAAATGATGTGATTGTTGTTTCTTAAAAAATTTAGGGATATTATCTCCAACCTCATTTTCACTCGGCCCTCTATCTATTAGCCAATTGGTTAAGGGGATCGGGGCGGCCCATTTGCCGACGGCTTTCAGTCAGACAATAATTTGGGTGATGAGTGGTGAGAGTGGATGAGTGGAACTACCTGTGACATTTGCATGTCATCCATTTGATTAGTTTTAATAAGATGAATTTCCGAGGTGTTTTTGTATACTCCTTAGAGCTCCGTGATAGTACTAAATTCTGTTGTTCTGAGTGAAAGTCGATTGGTGGCTTTTCTAAAATAAATGATTGTTATATGTTTTGTTAAGTAGCAGTAGGAAAAACTAACGTATTCACGGCATCATATTCTGTCAAAAACCTTCGCATCCGAATTATATGCAAAAGGTTCCTTGTGATGATGCAAATTTAAACCCAATATTCATGCTCCATTTCATTCATCCATTTACTACGTCCTTGTTATTAATCTGTATATTAGTAACGAGCCCATTTGTTGAAAATAACACTTTTGGTGTTCACTGTCAGAGCAGTGATTTCATCGGTAGTTTGTTAACTGAAGCAATTTCTGCAATCCTCAGTTTGGCCTCGTTTTCTTCCAAAACTTCCATTGTCTACTAAGATAACATTCATCTGGGATGTGCAGATGTATATCTGATTCCCTTTCCCATTGATGCTACAAAGGCATATCAACGCAAACGTTTGAGATAAGTGCGGTACACTCTCATCCATATATAGTAATAATATGGTCGTAAGCAGGAAACTCATTATGGGCTATTAACAGGGTTCGCACTTCACTACGATCGAAGCTAATGTTACAATTATTCAACGTCACCCCAGTAAAACTGAATTTCAATAATATTATTGTAAATATATTTTATTAACATCATTCGTATTTCATATAAAATTATATTTTTCTTTGGTATTCGGACCTACTTTGTTACTTTGAGTTCTTCACCAACTAGGCGAATCCTGAATCCAGAACATTGTGCCATGGGTGTAAAATACTCTATTCATGGTTTTTTTTCAATTTGCACAAGATGAATCTTATACATATTAAGTATGTATATACAAGTGAAACTGAAAAAATTTATGTTTCGAATAGGCTGCCAAACCGTTTGTCCAATCTTTATTAAATTTTTAAAGTATATTCCTGACTCACACGAGATCAACATGGGATATATTAAATCTTTTTTTTTAAAAATTCAATAATTTAACAACATTAGCATACGCATTGAAATGTAATTTGACATTCTAACAAAGTTCCGACATATGTAAGAAATTCCGAGAAGCTAGAGCCTTTAAAACAATACTGCGCGAGTTTTTGAGCTATCATACATGGGAAGCCAGGGGCTGTGAAGAGTGTCGAAGAGAGAGATAGTTAATAATATTTGACAAACCTCTTGAAATCAAACTACAAACAACTCAGTGATGAAGAGAAGATAGATTCTTGGGTATTCTTGTACATACCATAAAAATGCATAGAATTTATACAATTATCCAAGATATCCAGTCGGTGTGATGACACATTGTTAGACACATATGTTGACATTCGAGTGTTTTTCGATAAACCCGACCAAGTTCCCTTCTGGTGAAATATAGTGAATCTCTTATAACCGGACAAAGTTACTGTGACGATGGGTGGGTCTGGTTATGGGATCTTTCAGTCTATTTGAAGTCTCGATCCATAAGGTTTAGTTTGTGTTTTTTCGCCTTTTGGATGCCGAGGAAGGAAGGCAACACAATTTTTTTCTATTGAATGCTCCGTGGAATGTGGAATAACAATTTCTTATGCTATGTGGCTGATGGTGGAATTTCGGGGGTGAAACATCACTGTTGATGCTGTTTCGGGACACGCATTGACGTGAGTTCGACACACGTAGCCACATGAACACACATACGTACGTAGCTATGTGCAGACGCCAGATCTGCGAGAGCACGTCAGAATCATGAATATTTAAAATATATTTAGAATGTCGGGTTGAGGAGGTGATAAATGGGGAAATCCAGCAACCGACCGCCACCGTAATGGGGCCCGAAACAATCTGCTCGAACCAGCTGAGCAAATGCGAGACTCCATTGTCTCGGGTTCCTGTTCGTAATCTCTTGATTTCCGTCTTTGTTGGTCGCGCGATCGGCTCGGATTCTCCGTGGCCGAGCGTAGTCGGGGCCGAGAAATCGATTAGCGGCGATCAATAAATCAATGAAATTAGCGTCCAAGTCCGAGTCCGAGTCTGGGCCTGGGTCTGAGTCTGGCCGAGGTGGCAGAGGTAAGTGTCGCCAGCTGAGGAGGGGCGGACGCTGGCTCCACCGGGAGCGAGCCAATTAGGGAGCGGGCCAGACTAACCCCACCTCTGCTCCACCTGACACATGGCCTCTTAATTAGCCGCATTCATCAGTAATTATTGCTAATCAGTCACAATTAGTCGGCGCACTTGCCGGCAAACACCGTTCTCAATAACTCAAGCTAATGAGTCTCTTTCTTCTCTCCCCACCTCCGCCGCCTTTGTTTGCAGTCGGACTGCCGCCATCTGTGCAAATACCCGGCTCGGGCATGTTCTCCGGCGGCTCCCCATCGCCCACGACGCTGAGCGCCCTGGTGTCGCAGCAGCGCCTTCTGGAGCTCTCCCGGTTCGGCGGCCTCCGCGGCTACGACATCGCACAACACATGCTGACGCAGCAAGGAGCGGTCTCCAAACTCCTAGGTAAGTCGGAAGGACGCCGCGAACTCCGGCCCCGGACCCACCTGTTGGCGTGGACATGCCGCGGGTCGAGGCCAACGCCAACGAACGCGCCACTTCCTGCGTTTTGGACGTCACTGCCAAGATTTATGGGATCGCGCCCCGCGCAGGGCCGGCAGGCTGTCGAAAACAAACATATTAACGACAACAATGCGGCGGCGCAGCAGCGCGGGAGCCTCGTTGCGAACTGGCCAAGGGTATCATTATCCTTGTTTCGCGCTGCCCGCTGCTACGCCGTGCGCACAGAGGCGACGCACTGTGTAATTTAGCCACTTGCATCCACTCGTGCTCTGCGGCGAGCGGGACGCGGCGAGGCGAAGTCATTAATCAAATCATTCGCATTTAACATGCTGTAATAATATTGTTCCTGCCGGTGTGCTCCGGCACTACTGCAGCGCACTACTTGTGGCTTCCCGCCGTCCGTCCGTCCGTCCGTCCGCTGGCCGAGCGCCTGCAGCGGCCGCGTTACGGGCTGCGCTCGATTGCCGATCGCTGATAAAGCTATTATGGGCGAGATGCCAATCAGCGGCACCGGCCCTCGTAGAGCCAGGTGATTGATATCGCGCTGGCTCACATCTGGGCAGCACCGGGCCGCATCTGGGCTCCGTCCCTCGCCTCGATGCCCCACTCGTCGACTTCTGTCCTTCTGTCAGGACCCCCACTCAGCCCCACTCTCTGTGCTCTTCCTTGCAGGGTCCCTCCGACCACCTGGCCTAATTGGTGGCTCGAAGCCAAAAGTCGCCACCCCAACGGTGGTCTCCAAGATCGAGCAGTACAAGCGCGAGAACCCGACGATTTTCGCATGGGAAATACGCGAGCGATTGATATCGGAAGGTGAGTCACAAACACACACACTCAGCGCTCGACGGCGACCAGGCGACGGACGACCCTCCGATCGGGTCCGATGCCCCTCGTTTGATCGATCGGATTCGGTTGATTCGGATCGGATCGCCGACAAAGCGACCACTCGAGTCCACGAGAGGATTGATGGGCTCCTCCTGCGTCTGCGCCTGGTCGCCGCGAGTGGTGCATGCGAGCTCTCCGTCTAACGACCCCGCTCTTCCCCGCACAGGAGTCTGCACCAACGCCACCGCCCCCTCGGTGTCCTCCATCAACCGCATCCTGCGCAACCGCGCCGCCGAGCGGGTGGCCAGCGAGTTCGCGCGCACAGCCGCCTACGGGCTCTACCCGCCCCACCCGTACGCCGGCTTCTCCTGGCACCCCGCCTCGGCGCCCTCGGCCGCGGCGCCCGCCCACTTCTGGGCCTCCGCGGCCGCGCCCGCCTTGACGACGCTGCCGCCGGTGGGCTCCTCGCCGACGGTGCTGTCGGCCGCGTCGAACCGCGCCGCTTCGCCCGGCTCCGGCAGCCACGACACGCTCGAGTCGCCGGACGACAGCCGCCACATCGACTCCGACTACCTGGACGACGACGACGAGCCGAAGTTCCGGCGCAACCGCACCACCTTCAGCCCCGAGCAGCTGGAGGAGCTGGAGAAGGAGTTCGACAAGAGCCACTACCCGTGTGTCAGCACGCGGGAGCGCCTGTCCAGCCGCACCTCCCTCAGCGAGGCCCGAGTCCAGGTGAGTCCGCTGCGCAGCACTCGCCGACCAGTTCGGTCCAGGGCTTCCTAACACTCAGTTCCTCCGATCTGCTCCTGCATGCTTCTCTTGTTTCTCCATTTCTGTTTCCCCATTTCTACTTCTACTTCTTTTTCTATTTATGGCCTTCCTTCCGCTTCCTTCTGGGACTCTGCTTCCGCCCCTTCCGGGACTCCTATCTGCTAGTTCCTATTGCAAAGATTGGGGATTCTAAGACAATGACCGCGATTTTACAAACTAACCAAACCATCCTTTCACATTGATCAATTAGGTTTGGTTTTCCAACAGAAGAGCGAAATGGCGCCGCCACCAACGCATGAACCTCCTGAAGAGGCGCTCCAGCCCCACCAGCAGCCTGGCCCAGCCGCACTCGCAGCACCCCCAGCATTCGCAGCACTCGCAGCCGCCCGCCGACTCGGCCAGCACCCTTACCGACTCCCCCACCCCCAGCTCGAACAGCAACAGCAACTCTACGTGTCCCCAGGACCAGGCGCCGGCCCCGCCCGCCCAGAAGCTGCTCCATGGGCCCGCTTCGCACCCCCTCCAGCACCAGCACCAGCTGCAGCCTGGACCCGACTTCGGCCTGCGCCCCATGCCGAGTTCGGCGACGATGGGCGCCCACCACGCGCTGCACCCCCACCACCCGCAGACCTCGGCGGCCGCGCTCCTCCTCACCCACTACCAGCAGCAACAGCAGCAGCAGCAGCAGCAGCTGAGCCTCGGGAGCAGCTCCCCGCCGGCCAAGGGCCCCTTCCTCGCGGCTGCCCCGGCCCCGCACTCGCCGATGGGCCCGGTCGCCCCGCTGCCCCTGGGCTCGGACCCGCAGCAGCAACTGGCGGCGGCGGCGGCCACGGCCATTGCCATCAGCTCCTCCGCCACAGCATCAGCTCCATTATCAATGGGCGGTGAGCGCAGCGCCTTCCGCTCGCTGGTCGGCTCGCCCTCGGCGGCCGCCTTCGCCCTGGGCTTGGCGCGCCAGTACGCGGTCGCCGCCTCGCTCTCGGCGGCCGAGGAGCAGCGCTCGCGGCTCCAGCTCCAGCAGCGGCAGCGCCGGCTGAGCAGCGACGAGACGCGCACCGTCACCGTCGACGGCTCGTCCGACTCCGAGGAGGAGATCAACGTGCACGACGACTCCGACGACGAGGCGCTCGAGGTATCCGCGGCCCCGCCCGCGGCCCTCTGCGGGGGCGGCGCGTCCGACGAGGGGCCGCTGCTCTCGGCAAGGGCTCCCCTGCAGCTCACCAAGCACGACCGCCTGTAGGACCCCGTTCCACCCGGAAGCAGACTGGTTGGAGCTGCACCAAGGACAGAGTGCGATGGAGACACTCCACTTACTAAGGCTATTACCATACATACCATTACAAACGACGAATGCAATATATTTTTAACCTCGGTAGGATCATCATTCCCTAGTTGTAAGTCGCGGCTAGTTTAGTGCGTCCGATCGGGACCCCGACCTAGCTATAGAACATGTATTTATGCAATCTACCACATAGGCCAATAGTTCATTCAGTTTAGACAAATAAAACCATTCGAAATGTAATCCTCGAGTTTTATTTTCGGTGTCGTTGGAGCTTCATTGTAAGGAGGGTTCGCTCTCCCAGGGTCGGAGGCTCTTTGTCGATGTAACGTTCGTGGGCTCCTTGCTCACACGCCGGAGTCCTATTAGCGAGCGACCGTAAACGCCCATCGGGCCAATCATTAAACACGCACCGCCTGCAGATCCGATTTTAAGGATTGCTTTTCACAGTTTCAATTGATTTATGGACGAGTGGCGGGACCCACAGTGCGGCTGAGGCTCCGGGATCCGGCCGCGCTGAGCCGGATTGCCATTTATACTTGGCCATTAAACGAGGCCGTTAAGCACCGGCCGGTGGACGTGGGCAACAAAGTTGCGGCGACACGCACGCTCCTCGCGGCCTCCGATGCAATTCGGGCGACCCGGAGCGTTGATGGACCATTTAATCTGCGAACGCGGGAAATCTCTCCCTCGCCGTGGAGTCGCCGTGCGCCACTAATCAGCGGACTGCAGCTCGTCCGTCAAACAATAAACCCAGTGGAACGACCATGTCCAACAATGTTGCCGCGCTTAGCCGAGTCTGCGCCGATTCTGGGCCACAGCGACCCATAATCGTAAAAATGTCCCGGCCGCGGATCCGCGCCACAGTATTTTACAGCGGCCGCGACGGCGACAACAACGACGCCGGTGGCTGGCCGTGGATGCAGATGCAGACTGAGGTCCGCGGGCGACGGGACAGGGAGCCACCCACCATGGGCTAATGGGGGTTGTTACCATCACCAATAGGCTGGGGCAATAAAGCAGGAAGCGGTTGACATCGGACCACAATCCACTCCAGATCGAATTGTAGTTTCCATTCCGTGAGCAACAGCTTTGAATAAGAAACTTTGGGCGAGAAGAAGGAGATGCCACAATTTAGTGGATTCGGCTCGAGTATTTCTATCATCCAAAACGCATTAGATCATCGCTGATCCAGGTGAAGGTAAGCGTGCTGATGCCGTGAGAATAGCCCTTTAGAGTTCTTATGCAGGAAGACGGTTATCCGCATGGAGGAAAGTGTGAGTAGTCATATTAATGGCATACTTCGGGTCCCTGGGATACTATGGTAACGTCCGGTAGATAGATGTTCTGGACGTGTGATCCACTGTGGGCTACAACCGGTGACTGTTGGCCGAATTAATAATTAATTAAATACACATTAAACCACGACCTGGCCACCTCCGTCCGTCCGCGAGGGATTAGCATTTGAACCATTTGCGATCGTGCCATAAAACTGCCATCTCCGAATTTATCACCCCAGATAAAGCAGGAAACACACGGCCACATGTGTGTGAGTGTGTCTTATCTGCGGCGATCTCGTTAGAACGGCGTTTGGATCCCCACATTTGAATAAGAGTCGATTAACGTGCAGCAAATTGAGTTGTGAGCACGATCGGATCCGATCCGAGCAGAGCCGATATCGCGTCCAGCTCGGTCCGGTCTGGGCCGGGCCGGGTCGGATTCGACCGGGCGGATTCGAGTCCGAGTCGCAGCCCGAGTCGCCCGCCTTTGTTAACACAATAATTTACATTGATTTATGGGCTCCACCGGCCACTCGGTCGCAGATCGCGCGGTCTTCATCTGATTCGCCTCCGACGGCCATAATTAAAACGTCGATGTTATCGGCGCGACGAACGGTTCGTTATTTCACTATTTCGGTGACAAATTCCTCACCGAATGTCGGATCGGGCCCCTCGGAACATCCTCCGACCTCGTCCGTCTACGATAGTCCCTGCCCTTCTCCTCGCTCGCGATCGGGACGATCGGGACACAGGAAGCTGCAGGCATTCCGACCGTGCGTGGGCTCCTGCAGAGGACAGAGGCCGAGGCGTCGTGAATGGACCGCGAGTTCCGAAATATTTGCATGGTTGATGCGATCGGCGGGTTTGGCGTCGAAGGCTAGCGGTGCTTCCTGGAGATACACGCACAATTTATGGGCGCATTTAGAGCGAAGCCTGAACAAAGCGGCCCATCGCAATTTGTTCCCAATCGACGAGCCATCTGCGGATCTGAGATGCTATTCATTCTGCGTCCGGAGGAGGCCGAGCGAGGACGCTCTCTCGCTGTTCGGGCTTTGGGTGACCGCGATGTGCTTTATTAATGGACAGACTGCGGCTATTAACACGTTTCCTCCGCCGCTCGCCGACGAGGAGGGTTCACTTCATCCGGACCGGGCTAATGGAGCTCCATCCGCCGCAGTTCGCAGCCAGTCGAGCCGCCCAATCAACAGGTAGTCGAGCTCCCTCCGCCGCGGAGTCGCCCGATGGCTCCGACGACTCCGATGGCCGCCCAACAGCAAGGTTATTTCGAAGCTCAGGCCGGCTCAGCCTCGCTCGCCGCCAGAAGCCATACAGCGCCCGGGAGGCGCACCGGCGACACCCGATCCAAGTGACAAGTGGCTCCCGCTCCCGTCTCCACCACCGTCGCCGCAGCCGCAGGCCGCAATTGGCACGCTAAGTAGTCGCTCGCTCTGGAATTAAACATGGCAGCGCACGGAGGCGTCCGCGACATGGCCAGAAGCCGTCTTGCCAATCACAGCGGGCTGCGCAGACACGCGGCCATCACTGGACGCGGAGCCGTCTCCCGGGCTGGACGGGCGCGGGGCCGGAGGCTCCTTCGCGGCTCCTCCGGCAACGGTCTGCTCCCCACTCCCGCTTCTGCGGAGGCTGTCGACATGGGCATCCGAATGGATCCGTGGTTCCCAGCCCGAGACACGTCACGTGATTGGGATCCGCGCTGATGAGTCCGGGGAGCAGCGTCGGGCCGAGAGCTTCGACGCGTCGTTTAATTGATTTATTCGACTCCTCCGCCGCTGATGTTGACGTTGGTGTTGCGGCTGGAGGCGGCGGCGAGAACGGGGGCGGGGCGGGGGCAGGTTAATCGTTAATTTGAGGTGATTAAAAATATCCATTTGTATTTGTCTCTCCTTAAACGATGTGACCACGTCTGGTTGTTATTCGAGGCAGCTCGGCCGCATGTCATCTCATTAGGAGCTGCGCGATAAGACAAATTTGATTTCTCCGTTTCCCCCTCCCTCTCCCCCATTTGCCCCTTTGTTTCACCTCCGCCCGTCCCCACCGAGCCTAAATTTGTGGTCAAATTAAATACAACATTGTCGTTCGGGCCCAGTTAACGAACAGCAAGCTCAAGCGTCCGCCCGTCCGTCCATCTGTCTGGCCGTCGGACGTCGTCGCGCATTTCTAATTTTGTCGCCTCGCTCGCCGTCTCTTGCGAGCCCGGCCAGCGGGATCGGTCTCGGGCCGGGATGCTCCACACCGATGTCTCCATTAACGACGAGCGTCCAAAGAGTAATGAGGTGTTGATAACGATGAAAGGCCGGGTTAATTAACAAGCCATTCTCTTGGCCCTAGAACGAGCCGGCGATGTCGCTAGCGATGGCGTCGCCTCGACTCGGATTCTACAATCAGAAATAATAGATTTAGAAAGCGAATCGATTTGCATTTGATTGATTGCGCTCGCAATCGCCGCGGACCGGTGCACGATGGACCGATAGAGCGACGGAGCGATGGACGGAGGCTCCCGTTGACAAATCGCGAGTCGCGCCGCTGATTGACAGCCCGCAGATTGGACCATTGTCGCCTCGCTAATTAAGTCGGCTACCGTTTGCGGTTGGCGGTTCGCACGAAGCTCGGTCGGTCGGAGCAGGTGTCGGCGCCGCCGCGGCTCTCGACGCCTACGGGCGGGTGGACGGAGCGTCTGTCGTGATGTGATGAATGGCCGAGTGGACGAGGCTCGGACCCGAACTCAATCGGACCAGGCCAAGTCCTCCCTCAGCCTCAAGCATTGAGACGTCGGGTTCGGCCGTCCGACAGGCGGTGGAGACCAAAGCCTTCCGAGGGCATTCTCCTGTCGCCGTCGCAGACGTGTCCGCGAGCTGACACCGCCGGACGCGGCCACAAAGCGGCCTTTGCTCCAGCGCCGCCTCGCTCTGCCCGGCGAACAATGGGCTTGCGGAGAAGGAAGCGCGCCTTCAGCTGCTGCCGAGGGCAGGAGGCGGCCCGGAGCATCTTCGTCGCAGAGACGCCCCTCCGGCCCCTCCCGAGCCGCGCCGAGAGCTTTCGTCACACGACGACTCATTTAATTGCGGACGGGGTCCGCGTCATCGATAGCATCACTGCTCCGGCAGAGACGAGCGGTGGGGCGAAGGCGAAGAGGCGGCCGGCGACTGGAACCAAGTGAAATGTTATACAAACTCATGCTCACTTCTGTGTGTCAACCTGTCATTGGAATCGAATAAAAAGCGTCGATATCTCGAGCGGCAACCGAGCTCTGGCTGAGTTTCAGTGGCCTTTGTCTCGCTTCGCACTGCGGCCTTGCGGTGATATATATGCACAGTAATATGGGGCTGAGCGGACCCAACTTCGCTCTCCTCCGTCGACCCAATGGTCCAACACCTACTCCGTTCCCGTGGGACTCGCATAGATTCTGGGTAGGACGAGAGGAAGGCCCAGATCGGGGCCAGGAGCAGGAGAGCGCCCAGCTCAAGGGACTGCAGCACTGCAGTCTACTCGTGGGTCGCAGTCTCTCCCCCATCCACATCGCCAGGAGCCCGAATCTGTCGGCAAGTGTTTGTGTCGAATCCACGCACCGAAGTCGGCTGGGGTCCCAGGTCACCGTGTTCGACACGGCCGGGGTCGCCGCGAGCGGGCCAATTTAATTCACTTTGTTCGGTGAGCATTGTCAACCGATAACCGATAAATTCGGATGGGTTCACGCTCTTAATGGGAATCACAAACATCGCCGTCACCATCGCCGTCTCCTCCTCCTCTCTCTTCTCTACTCGTTTCTTCGCCTTCGCCCGCGACCGACGACGATGCGGAGCCGAGGCACAGGTGACGGCGACCCGAAGGTGAAGGCGAAGGCAACAACAACTGCCGCGCCAAGAACAAGCCGTCAAGAGCGCGGTCACCAGACGACAGACAGAGAGACAGAGAGACAGAGAGAGAGAGGGAGACAGACAGAGGCCGAGGTGTGGACGTGGACACGGACCGATCGACGGAGCCGCGCGGCGACTGGGCCCGGCCGAGATGGAGCGCATTTGCCCAAACGATATCACAATAAATTAGGAAACGAAATCTCCACTAAATAAAGACATAAATTACACTTAGAGGAGCGATAAAGGCGCGCAGGCAAAACAAAGCATCGCAGCACAAAGGAATCGGCCAGAAACTTATTTATGGGGTGATAAGAATCACCGAAGCCACTGAAATCCTATAGAGACATATTGTGTGCATTATGAGGCGACCCTCCACTCAACGGCTGATGGCCGAGGAGCTCCCTCGCCCCCTTCCTCCTCTCCCCTCTCGCACGACCTGGTTGCTGGTTGCTGGACACCGGTAATAATAATAATGCGGTCCCATAAGCGAATTAATGCGATCATGTTCACGACGATGCAGCTCCCCCGCCCCCCTCCGCCGTCGGCCGCTCGGGTCCGATGAAGACGTCGTGTCAATTAGACGCCGATGTCGCAGGGCCGCGCTTTGATTCGAGAGTGTTTAGTTTGGGATGCTGCGGCTCCGGATCCGGGGCGACGGCGGGGATGGGGTGCTAGCGGAGCAGCAATAAATCTCTTCAAATGCATTCCGATGCGGCGTTCGATTGGAGTGACGACCCGGCCCCCTCCCCTCCAGGAGCCCCCGTCACCCTCGTCCGGCTGCGTCATGGCTGGGGAATTCGACCCGAAGGGCTCTATCTGGGTCAGTCGGCGGATAGGGCGGCAGGGGTCCATGGAGTGCGCTGTTGACACGCTTCCACAAGCCCCCAACTAGAGGACATCAACTGCCCGATGGCCCGAGTCGGGATGCTCCGATCGTCGAACGCGAGTCGATTCCAGAATTTATGCGAGGGGCGTGGGGGGACCCTGATAAACGGCTCAATTACCGCGCGGCCGTCCGGTTGTCATAAGCGTCAAAGACGCGTCACTTGGGTGCGCAGGAATCGCATTTGCCTTAAAATGCAAATTCCGGCCTCCTCTGGTTCGCTCCCTGCTCGATCATAACCATAATCGCCATTATCGTTATCGTTATCACCACATATGCTTGCGCACGGAGTGGAAGGGGGACGGAGGACGGGGGGCGAAGGACGACCAAATAAATTTGCATATAAATTGCGGGACGCTACAGGCGGCATCCCGCGCAGACTCCACTCGCAGACTCTCGGGCGGATCGAGGCAATTTCGTTATTTACGGCGATGGGTCCGCGGACTCGGTCGCAGGTGGCAGCCATGGGAGCACGGAAATAAAGATGCATTCATTAGCCGGGAGATAATCCAATTAGCCCAGAAGACATTGGGAACAAGAAAAAGCACTTGTTTCCGCGCGCTCTCCTGAAATAAATTTCCGATTCATGACCATTGGCCGCTCCCTCCGCACCTCGTCGGACCAGGCCTGGGGCAGGGCGGCCACGAGGCGCGCGTCTTTGAACTCTTAGAGGACTCTTTGACTGAACTCTTTGAATCTTAGAGGACGGCGGAGGCCTCGTGGAGCAGCCCAAGCCAAATTCGGCCTCGGAGCGGCGGACTCGATATGACATATGTCCAGGCATGCGACATAAACAGCGCACTCATCGTTCCCATGAACTCATACGTCGCAGCCGGGTCCCCACCAACGATCGGACCCCGTCCTCGTGGCCAGGCAGCGATTCCCATGGCTATCGATTCGGCGAAGTGACCGACTGCGGCGATCATCGCGGCTGGGCCATCGGCTCCCTTGAGCAGATCATCGCCGCGCTCGCTCCGGACATGCCCAATCCCCCCTAATAAGTCGGTCGGCCCGTCCAATCCCATTAGGCTAGACGCGTATGCGTGAGCGAGCGTCCGCCGTTCGAGGAACGGGGCTGGGAACCAGTCCGGTCGCCTTCGGGACGGGGTCGTTTCCGCTCATCCCATTTCACGCTCCATTTGATGGGACCCGCGCGGGATGAGCGCTGGATCGGACCCCCGAATCCAGGTCGCTGTAAGTCGCTCGAGCCCCCGCCATCAGTCCGCACTCGAAGCCACCGCTTACAAAGCGATCGGATGAGCAGAGCGAGGTCGTCCCTTCCCCATCCTTCCTGGGACGGAGATAACCGAGGGCCGACTGGGGCGAGGGGCGGACACTTCCGAAGGGCCCCTCTCCCCAGTTCCGACTGGTCTACAGGACTCCAGCCTCGCGAGCCCTCATGAAGACGTCAAAACGCGGTGTCCTCGGTGAGCCGAGTCGCCCCTGTCAGCGACGCGAATCGATTTGAAGCATTGCACCGCGATCCGCATTAATTAAATTAAACGTCTCCGGCCAGGTCGGCCGGTGCGCCTGCCCTGCGTGGTCCTATCTGCGATCACTCAATCCAATTATTTGCGAAATTTTGTCACATAAATAACTGGACGGTAGCTGGAGGGAGCCGGAGGGTCGGGCCTCGCTTCGCGTTCCACCTGTCGACGCCAACGACGACGAAGACGAGGACGACGGCGATGACGATGAGGAGTCGGCCCGCATCCGAGCCCTCGCGTCCAGGGCGCTGCTTCCGCAGAAAGGGCGATTGTAGGCTGCCGAGGGGGGGAGGGTGCAGTGGACGGAGGGGCGAAGGACACTGCCTGAGGTGGCCCCGACCGAGGCTGCCGCTGGCTTCCGTGTCCACGGCGTGCTCTAGGTGTTAATTGAATTCGTTTTGCATAAATTTTTCGGCTTGTTGGACCCCGTGTCGAACGCGACGACGAGGAGATGACGTGCGCACCCCAGCGCTCGGTTCGTGCTGGACGGCCACCAGGACGAGGCCGCACGACCACGGAACATGACGGCTACAATGTTCGCAACAAATGGAGCGAACTGTCAACATGACGACAACGCGACGACAGCGATTCTTATCGGGCTGCGTGGCCCAGTCGGAACTGAGTCGAGCCGGCCCCGTTCCCCCGCTGGCCAGGTGGATGTGGCTGCGGAGGGGCGAGGGCTGGGCGCCTGCCTGGGAAAGTGCGACGGCGAGAGGAAGTGGGCCTCGACTCGCCCACTGTCGAGGCGATCCTCCGACGTTCGCTCCCGCTGTTGCCGGTCGATGGCCTGGTCGCCGCTTCGAGGGAAAGCGGCCGTAATGAGGGGTCCGAATTCACTCCCAAATATTTAGCCGGAGTCACTTGAGTGTGTCCCTCGACGGCCGACCCTCCAATTTGTGTAAATTCGGGCGGGCTGCCTTCGGAAGCGACCGAGACGACCGCTGCGGCCAGGTAATTGTTTGTGTTCACCACGTTCATCAATTCGGAGTCGGAGTCGAAGTCGAGTCGTCTCGGGTCCGGCCGATGCAAATGGAACAAAACGCAAATGATTATTAGTCCAAACAAATAGCATGAAATTTTAATGTCGGGGTGTTTACGGTCGCCCGCCCCTGCCGCGCAACCCTTCCCGCTGACTTTGATCCCTCCCGACTCATTTGAATGCCGAATGTCTGGCTCTCGTCGATCGACCACTCTCTGGCTGGTCGGGAGCAGTGACAGATACCGCTGCCCATGTCGACGAGCGACGGAGACAGCCCGATCCAGATGTCCTTCTCTTCCCCTGCTCTTGCTGAACCCTGTCCGCCGACAGAGGCAGGCGCGCAGTTATCTAAAACGCTGCGTTTAATTGGAACCCTTCCCCGGACTCCGGGTAGCGCTGAAAAAGTCCCTCGTTCAAGTCTATCGCGCCAATTAATCGCCTCGGGCCCTGCGGTGCCCCTCCTCCTCGCGGCTTCCTTCGCTCTCACTCTCGGAATTAAGTAAATTAATTTACGAGCTCAAATCAAAATTCGCGCACATAACCGAGCCCTCGCTGTGTTCTCGCGCTTCTGTTTCGTCCGTCTCGGCGCAATTGTCGTCGGGTTCGCAGACGTCGTGGCGTGTTCGCTGCTGCTCTGGAGTCCCTCCGGCCGAGGGCGCTTAGAGCCTAATAAATTCCACGCGACGCAACGGGACGAACATGCGCGTTGACAGCCGCTCGCGGCCCTCCATCCGTACGTCTGTCCGTCCGGCGGACACCTGCCGTCCGGATTCCGATCGCGAATGACATCGCATCGGGGTGCGCGAGTTGAGGCCAGGCCGCTTCCTGCGAGTGTCGCGCTTATGACTTCGGGAGGTGTTGATTGCCCCATGATGAGCCCTGCGAATTATCGCCAATTACGGACACGAGTGCGATTGCGGCGCAATTATCGCCGCGACCACCTGGGGTAGGGCGACGAGGTGCCGGAGAGTTCGACCTTTCGGATTCCACAGGTCGGCATTCGATTTGCACTTGACCGGAAAACGAAGGATTGACAGCCACCCGAGGTTCCTTCGTCCTCGACCCCCTCGCCCTCCGTCCCGTGGGCTCGCTGGTGTAGGATTTCGCGGATCATGCTGAGCGCCGGTCCGCTCGAACGACCGCTGTTCGCCGGGGTGCGATATTTGGACACAGGAGTGCATCCGTCCCGTGGTCGCAGCCGGGTCGAGGCGGATCCTAACGAGCATTGACAACGACCGCTGCTCACTGAATCGGACAACGAAAGCCATGTTCGCGGCTGCCGAGGCTCCGGCGCAGTCCCACGCCGGACGCACGGACAGACGGACGGACGGACCCTCGCCAATCCCAGCAGTCGGCCCTCGCTCCTCCCAGGTCGGGGCTTCCGTGATTCGGGCTTCCTTCAAGCGCAGCATTAGGCGGGTGGAATCCGTGTTTAGATCAAATGCATCCGAGCCCGTGGCTCGCGGGAGCCTCCGCTCGACTCGGCTCGTCTTGGGACGAGGGCTGCGGCGGCGAGGCCCGTCCTCCGCCGGCAATTTGCGGAGTAATTTATGGAGCCAAAGTACGGTAATAAATAACCAAATAAACACCTGAGAACTGTCATAATCGCAGGGACGGCGGCTGCGGTTGGGGCCGGCCCAGCCTGGCTCCTTGGCGTGGCGTGGCCAGATGATTGCACGGCCATAAGTTTGATCGACCCTTTAGCGCGATGGGGCCGGGCGGATGGATGAATTAAGGAAATGTAGATGATGTTTCGGACTTTTGGGGCTGCACTCGACTTCGCATGTGGATTTTGCGACTGCAGTGCAATTATCCAATGCAGTGGCAGCGCAGTCTGAGGCCGCCTGGGGACCTGCGCCAGTGTGAGTGAGCCGAGTGTGAGTGTGTGCCGCATGTAATTGCGAGTAATTCGTACCTTGTCTCGGCCGTCTCCTCCTGGCCAGTGACCACGGTTGCCAGATGGAAAACATCGCTTCCGCTTTCCCAGGACACGGCGAGGGACGGAGGCGTCGAAATGGACGTGGGCCAGGATCGTGCCAATCGGCGCAACCACAACCGAAGGTGCAATTGGCCAGGAGCCTTTTTTGGCCCACATCTCCGGCGACTCCGGCACACTTCCGAGCCGAGCTGTCGGCGGCCGCATCTCAGCCATGTGTGTCGAGGGCCGGCCGGCGATTACGTAAACGACGCAACCGCAATTGCGAAGCCGTCTCTCGTGGCTAGGAATTAAAATGTCACTGGCTCTAGGGAGCAGTGCCGGCCCGTGGCTGGCCCTCTCCCTGGCGCTGGACGGGCCGGGACTGGACCGGTTGCGGTTTCGCCGGCAGCTGCAATTATCGACGCCACCTCGGCAGCAGCTTACCGCTCAATTGGCCGCCGCTCGAACCTCTCGGGATCCCAATCAATGGACCCCAGCCTGCCGTTCGTCCGCCGACCTGCGTGGGGTGGCTCCGACAGGAGGTTCTTCGACCGGCCGAGCTCATCCTGACCCTGTGGATGTCGGCCAGGACCGGGCGATCGGACTCGATCGGATCGGATCGTCGGCCATTCAAGCGCACATTCGAAGCGAGCATAATTAAAATCGAATTGTGCTTTAACGAGCACTAAAACCTGATGGGAACGAAGCAGACGAAATATTGTCCGATTCGCGACTTTACGACCGAAGGGAGGGCGGGAGCGCGACTCGCGGCTCGATTCGCCTCCCCCCGAGTGGATCGGACAGCACGACGAGCCAAATGAGTTTTTTACGAGCGGCCGCCAATTGGATTTCTGCTACTTTGTTGCAGACGCGCGCAAACTTAATTGCTGATGGATGATCGCCCCCCACCCCTCCTCCTCGGCGCGTTGTCTGGCGAAAATGAAGCTGGGCGCGAATCGTTGGGCTTCCCGCCCGCGCCTCTTCATCGACATGACGAACGCGAAACGATCGATCGAGGCGAGCAGAGAAGAGACGTGAAAGGGAGAGCGCGAGAGAGACAGGGAAACGAGGTTCTCATTAAAATCGCCATAAACGCAATAAACCGGAGAGCAAACATCGATTAAACATTATTTATGGGGCTTCATTCGCCCCTCGCGTCGCCCCCCGAGTCGCGCCGCCTGTTGCCCCACATGCGGCGTGGATCGGCGCGATCGCGCTGGCGCTCGGGTGGGGCTGGCGGCCGACGGCTCGGTGGCAGCGCCCGGCGGATGTTGGGGCCAGAGGGCCAGATTCGGGCTTCCGTCCCGACGGCCAATTACCGTGTCCGCGTCGCCGGCCGCCACGTCTCAATCGGCCACGGGTCCTTCGCGGCGCGGCTGCCAGAGCCATGAATCACGGCCGTGGGCTGGCGTCGCGACCAGAGGACGAAGGGTGTTGAGAGCTAGATTACACACTTCAAGGGATATCGGCCGGAGGGATTTATGGTATAATTACTGGCGGCCGAAATCGAATCCGGCCGAATTCCGCCACATGCACTCAGTGGCTCAGTATCTCGGCTCGGTTTCCGCGCCGCTACCTAGCAATTTTCTCCGCGCGACCCCCCGCGCCCCACCATTTTATGGCCCCCGGCAACCGCTCGAACAATGCGGCTGACGATTAGGTTCCACATCACTCATCTGGCATGTGTGGGAGCGACCGGGCCCACAGCGGCTGCGGTTGTGGCTGCCGTTGCCAATCGGCGGCAAATAATTACCAGCATGCTAATGGAACTCAGCCGCAGTAGTCAAGCTCCAGCGAGGGCGGCTCGACGGCGACCACGTCCTGGGTCCTCGTGAGCTCCGCCGGGCCTGGTGGAGCAATGGCCACAGGACGGGTCGGGCCCTCGCACTGATTGCCTCCATTGCCTTCGAATCGGACATCGAATGGACCGGACACGCCTCCACGCGGTGCGTCCAACGACACTTGGGCCCAGTCCTCTTTCGCGAACCCCCGCTGCGGCGTCCAGCGTCCCTCGTACCACGATAAGCAGGCGGCATCGTCGTCGCCTCGGGTCGGTCCCTGCGAGCCCAGTCGTGTCTGCGCAGACTGAGCCAACCAGGCTGCCCCGTCCGGACGGGGTCCGCCGCCATAATTACGTGGCATAAAGTGGTCTTAATTGGTTTCCTTATTTGATCATGCTTATCAAATTCAAAGTGAGTCTTCACAGTGGTGTCGTTATCCCGCGCGACAACCATGCCGACGGATAACCCAGTCATTCAGTGTCGCCCGCCGAGCCCGGCCGGCCCTCACTAATAGGCGTCGCCCCTCAATATATAACTTGTTTGCACTTTCCGTGTTTGTTGCTTATTAAAAAGGCGACATCGCCTCGCTCCTTATCGGAGTTGTTCTCGCAGATTATCCCGACACATCATCCTACCCGAAAACAGAGCGCGAATCGCGCCGCACAGTGGGCCCGGTGCACGGCCCAGGCCGCCACTCGGCCTGCGGCAGCCGCTCCTCGCATCGCGCCCACCGTGCGCTGCAGGCTTCGAAGTTATTGGTCGCCTCCTCGGTGCCGACCGGAATATGAGATGTGGATCCACCTCTCGTTAGCATCGAGTCCTCGCGACGTCTCAATCGGGAGTCGGGCTTGTTGTGCTGCCGCTGCCCTCGTCCCCTCTGCGTCCTCCCCCGACCGACCGACGACGACGGCCGCTCCGTTCCCAGAGACACGAGACTCCGCGTCGCGGCGGCTGAAAGAATGTCGCCGACTGCAAAAACAGCGGAAAGGAGAACATGTGACATAAATTTAGTCCGCAGCCCTTCGGAGCCACGGCCTCGGATGTGCGCGGTCGAGGGCAGATAGGGGCCTCTGCCCTCGCATCTCAGCGGACGACAGGACCATCTCGGCTCAGGCGAGTCCTCTTCCTACGACCAAAGTGCCGACCACATCCCCGGAAGGACCTGACCCCGAGACCCCTCGCTGTCCCCTCGTGGCCATGACCAGGAGACGCGTGCGACGGGGGCTCCAAGGGTCAGCGAAAGAATGTCCTCGAGTCATGCTCACGCCCAGGTGATTCGCAAGCATGCCGCCGTCCCCCGGCCCTGACGAGTCGCAAATCATAACCATGTCCACGGCAGCGATGGCCTTTGTCCTCTCCTTTGGGCAGGAGGCGAGTCTGCAAAAACCAATCCCTCGAGTGCTTCGCCCCCTCGTTCAGAGCTGCGCTGGACGCGTCGCCCTCAGTGTTTCCTTCGCCCCTTCGATAGGAGGATGAAGCACTTGGTCGAAGGACACTTAAGGGCTCGGCAAAAAGCAACATGGCGGCGACATCCATCCCTGTCTGTCTGTCAGTCTGTCTGGCTGTCCGTGTTTGGGTTCGCAGGACGGTGTGGCTCCCGTTGGCCGACTTTTTCCGAGCGCTCTAATTGAATTACCCCGAGTGGCCGTGTCTGTAAGCTCATGCGGACTCAGCGGGGACAGAGTCACCCTTCGCGCTTCAACTGTTTTTATTGGCTGCCGTCCGAGGGTGCTTTATGGCCCGGTCGATACTTACACGGCGCCCAAACGCCCGCCAGGTTCCGAATCGACCGCCGGCCGAGGAGGAAGGAGCGGCCATGGGGGCGATTTCTCCCAGTGTACGTGTACGCCAAGTGTGGCCATGGGCAACGCAATGGCTGCGCTCGGCCCCGGGTAAACACCCATTAAGTGCCGTCCGCGGCCATGGCGTAAGACACACCACCGCGTCGTCCTGCGGACCCTCATTAGAATTTCAAATGGTGCCTGCAGTTCGACGGACGCGAGGACATTCGTCATGGCCGGCCGCAGGAACCACCCCGAGCAACGTGGCCCGAGCTGCACGTAGCCTCGGTGGCGTTCGTGTTCGGTCGGCAGTAGTTGTCGCAATCGAGGAATGTTCCAGTGCCCCCTCCCCTCCTGCCTCCGCGCAGACGTAATTTCGAAATTAATTTATTGCATGTTTTCAATCAAGAACTTATCAATGGAGCTGCACGTGACGACCTGCTCCGCCGGACTCGTTCCCACCGCCGGCGACTCCGGAGCTCAACAATGGGCCCAGGACGGATTGAGAGGTGCTCGGCCAGATGAGCCGCCGACTCCTAATGATTCTCGCCTTTGGGGACGACGCGGCCCGGGCCGGGACAATAGACTTGTCTCCTGGCGAGGAGCTACCTGAATCCGTGACAGCGATTAATGGCGGCCCATCAATCGCGGCCGTCGATGCCGGGTCGATTCCGCTCGCCCTATTTGTCACCTCGACGGCAATCACTCATCTCATTGAGAATCTGGCCCAAGGGTCCCGCGCTGCGAACATCACCTTTGGTGTAATCGCCGCGGAGTCACGTCTGCGGCGCGGCCCGGGGCGGAGACACCCTCGCCCTCACTCTCACTCGGGCGAGGTGTTCCCGCAGGTCGGCCTGTGGCTGGTGCTCTATTTCGATATAGAGCAGGTACTTTCAAATATTGACAAGTAATGTGTCGTCGTCCTTAGAATCCAATTGATGCTCTGATCGAAATAGTTATTGTTTCCTGACTGAATTGCTGTCTAAAGACGCGTTGATGGGGCGAAGCGTGAATTCTGGGAACAGATTTCGGATCCCGATCCCTATTAGTTTGAAGTACACATACGAAGCATGTGACGAACTTCATTGCAGAGATGTGGGTCGAATACAACACTTGAGCTGCTAAGCAGCAAGTTATACAGCGATCGATAGTACGTCGTCATTGGAGTGTAATTTTTGGTATTTCATAAACACACATTTATTTATATTGTTTTGTACATTAACGGCCGTAACATGGAAATACACTTCTGCTTCTTTTGTTATTTTGCTACAAACATTTTATATTGATATCCTTAAGCCCATTTTCTCATCTTTCCTACAAAGTTCACTATAGTTATCGGCCTCACTGACTCGTAGGCAACGCACTTAACCACTGAGTCACGGCCCCACCGGAAATATCCTGTACAAATTGCATGAAGATCGGACAAATGGTTTGGCAGCCAATTCGGAACATACATTTTTTCAGTTTCATTTTTATATATAAGAAGATATTATGTTTTCTTTTGAAAAACAATGGTCACATAATACAACGAGGGAAAAATTGACACAAATATTATTATTATTATATATTATTATTATTATTATATTATTATATATATTATTATTATATATTATATTATATATTATTATTAGAGAATAAAACATTGATAAAAGCTGGTGTGCATTATGAGTAAATTGTATTTAACTTTATTTGTTGTTTTTGAATAAAATATCTGCAACAAAAGAGGAAAATTTGATTTTAATTAACTTAGATTACTTAAAAATTTTTCACATCTATAGTCCAGGCATCTCGTTAATCCGACGGACCTTAAAACTACATATATGTGTCCAGATTGTCGAAGTTCCACTGTACTAGTGCACATTAGTAAATTGTTAAATTTTTTTTAAAGAAATGAGTTCAAATTTCTTAAATATCTTATCCTGTTATTGTGGCAGAATATTCTCTCAAAAAAGCATGAATGTGGGAAAAACGGTTTTTCAAGCAGTTTTTAAATTTCACTTTCATATAAAAGATGAAGAAGATATATGGATTAACCTTGGTTACACACACAATTTAAGAAAACATGATGTATGTATTTATGTATATATGCACATCTTGAGAAAAAAAATGTATTGCAAGAGATATCAAAGGTAACTTCTGGCGATTAAGCCTTTTCAACGTGTTGCTGTTGACGATGTAATATGTGGTAAAACAGTTACAAAAACAGATCGAAAACAGGGCTGTAGATGTTGACAATTGCCCAAAAGCAGTGGTCGATGGCGCAATCGCTCATTGGCGGACACGTCAGCTGTACGGAGAGTCTTCAACCGCCGAACCCTTCCCTCGTCTCGACACCTGCCGGGTCTTTGGTGTTACCGACCTACGCCCCCGACGATGGGAGTGCGCAGACTAATGGAGAGTGCGGGCTGAAGTCGCAAGTCACGGACCTCGCCCACTGCCGCCCCTTCTCCGAGCAGGCGAGGGTGTTGTGCTCCGCCGAGAGACCGGCGACTGGTGACCGGAGGGAAGATTAATGGTGCCTCGGAGACGGTTAGCGAACAAACTCTTTCGCATGTTTCAATAACTCGCTCCTGGCCGGGCGAGAGCGCGCCAACTCCGAACCAGGAAGGCCATCCCGAGGTTGGCGGATGATTGATGGATCGCGAAGATGGGAAGGTCCTGCGCTATTAGCGGTAACAAGCCACAATTTCATGGTGACCGCCGCGGCGCTGGCCAGATCAGGTAATTTATGCATTAGCAGGTGTCTTCTGGCTGCCAGGCCAAGGCTGCAGCACCCTTGTCGTAGATTTAAATAAATTCCGAATTCCCAGTCGGAATCCACGATAAGAACGCAAGGAGCAGGCCGCTCTCGTCCCGCGTGGAAGGGTTGCCGTCCTCCCTTTTTTGAGCCATTCATCCGGCTCCCGTCCATTCATCAAAAACGCACTCTCGAAGGCGAGGACTGCGCCGGTCGCCGCGCATCGGCAGCGGCACCGACCGCCAGAGGTGGGGCCGGGAACAGGAGGCGGCCGTCGATTAAAACCAGGCTGCGGTCGCGGCTGCGTAGGCTCGAAAATTAGAGCTAAAGGGTCAATATGGAATAAATTTAGAGCGCCCAAAAAACCTCGCCGCGGACCACTCGCCTTAATGACGATGTTGCGCCGGCGGAAACGCTCTCGGGACACGGGTTTTTTCTCGTGAGCGCGCGAGGACAGGTGAGTTTTGACAAGTGGCTGCCTAGATGGACGGATGGATGGACGGAAGGATGGACGGTTGGTCGGCGGACTGATAGGAAGGCTGTTTGCATTTGATCGCGCCAGTCGATCGACGGCCGGCGCGTAAGTATGGGCTTTAATCAATCGCGTGCCCTCCGGACCGGGGGCAGCGCGAGCATCTGATGGAGGTTCGGGCTGTCGCCCATCGCAGCGGCCGACCGGCCATCACCTGTCGGCATGGGAATAGAATCGCGTGATTAAACCATTTGCTTCCTGAACTCACAGCCTGCGCCTCGACCTGGTTCTTACACGCGGCGGGCTCTTCGTGTCGATGCCGAGCCCCGGCCGACAGATGGACGGACGGACGCGGTTCCATTGTTGCCCGAGCCTAAACGATTGCCGATTCCCAGTGAATCTGGCTTCTGGCCGGCAATTATCGACTGCTCCTTCCCGCAGTCTATTGTCCTCGGCCCTAAAAAACGAGCAGCGCAGGGCGGCCCGTCTCCTCAAACACATGGCTGCATGCGAGACACGCCGACTCCTGACTGCTGCCTCCTTCCTGGGCTCCGAGGAGGCCCGGCTCGGTGGGGACGAAACCGCAAGGGACCGATCGGCCGACCTTCTGGCGGGGAGCCGGGAAATCTGGGCGAACCAGGCCGCGGCTATTAGCCGGTTCAACTCCGACGAGGAATCGTTGGCCCCGTTGACACATGGTGCTCGAGAAATGTGTCGGGGATTTGTCAGACCTGTGGCGTCCACCGCTCCCCGATCCCGCTGCTGCGAGGACGAGTGCTCGATGCATCGATTGATTGATGGCCCGATTTACACGCCGCTAATGACGTCATCGAGTGGGACCTGCTCGCGCCGCTCCCGGGACACGTCCTCATGCGTCGCCGACGTAATGACGTGTGTAGCGCGTCGTCTTTGAGCTCCACATCACACGTCCCGCACTCGCCCCCCAGACCCCGACCCCTACTCCTGCTCCTGCCGCGTCTCATTACATCATTATTGCTGTTTCATCGCTGCTGCGCGTCGGCAGGCGGGGTGCTGTTGTTGATCCTTGTGATCTCCCGTGATTGAGTGGCTGCGATTTGTCACAATATTCCACGCCGCGCCCCACCCTCGTCCCTTGTGCTGCGAAGCACGGCCGAGTGCTGAGGAGGGCGCAGCGAATCGCCGGCTTCTCACGCTACCTGCCCGCGGCGTATTGATGGCAGTCGACAGAGCTGTCACTCGGCCATCGATGTCACCGAAACTCGGCGGTGCATGTTGCCTCGAGTGGATCGGCCACGGGATCGGATCGGACCGGGTCGGGCCGTGATAAGCGATTTGTCCGCCGACATGAAAAATCGCAGATCTACGTTCGCCGGGCCCTGTCAGTTGTGACGACCAGGCCGGAATGGAGATGTCGTCCTCGCACTCCGCACAATGGCCAAGTTTTAGAGTTGTGCCTTCCGAGAAGCAGGATTCGCAGGATTCGCAGGATTCGCTGGATTCGTCCTAATCACCTGACCCTGGAGCATTTCGAAGGACCCTCCCTTGGACTGCGGTAGAGCTGAGGTAGAGCTTCCGGAGTGGGTGACGACTCCAACGCATTGCTCGGACCCCGATCTGAGGATAATGACGACTGGATCCGCTTGATTGGCGGCTCAAGGTTGCAGTCACAGCGACAAATTGGAACTGGTTCCAGTTAGTGTCGAGCGCACTCGCGGATGTAGTTCAGTGTCGAGTGCGAGGCTCCTGGTTCTCGCAAACACCGCGCCGAGACACCCCGGGTTGGCGGAAGTCGTCGCCGAAGGACCCAACGGAGACGGAGGGAGCTGCGGGAGAGCTTCTGTCGTGTGAAAGAGGCCGCTCCCGTCCGGATGACTTGAGCTCGGACTTTATCAATCGACCGCGACATCCGTCCACATGTACTTACACATGTATGGCATTGGGGTGGGACGAGTTCAGCTGAGACAGAAGAGACTGGGGGAGTGCGACGGAATCCAATCGCTGCCAGCGGGCACGAGGTGCGGATCCATCCGGCTGATGGCCCCCGACAGACGGCTCCCGAAGCTGACCTCTGTTGGCGCGGCTGCACCGAGGCCAGAAGCCGCCAGTTCGCCGGCGTCCGCGGCGGCCGGCCGCGCTGGGCTAATGGAATCCACTCCGGGCAGACCGGTTCCAGAGCGGCCGCGCGTTGAGTCGCGGAGCCGGCGAGAGATGGCTCTCGGACGCCCATAAATTATCCGGAGCCGATAAAACATTGCGCTCCGCTGCGAGTAGGTCGGTCGGCCGGCCGGCTCTAGCCGCGCGAGGGCAGGCGGGGTCCGGTCCGGCCGAGTCCTAGTCCAGGCCCAGGTCCGGGCGCAATTTACGCACACGGCCCCGTGCGTGGCTTTATCGCGCCTCCTGGGCGAGGCCGCGCTCCAGCCTGGCGTTCGGTGCGCGCCGAGGCTGCGCATGCGCAGGGCCGCTCGGCCCAGACTCCGCGCGGGCGACGCCGGGGACGCGGGCTCGGCGATGGCGGTCAACAAACTACACCCAGCAGATAAATACTGAATTTATGACTTGATTTAACTCGAACGAACCACGTCCGGCCGACCGAGCGACGCGCGGTCGGCGGCGACGACGACGGCGTACATCGGCGCAACGCACTGCGGTGATGTCTCTATTTGGCCCGACAGAGCGCAGCTCGCTCCGCGCTGCACATGGCTCGAATTAATTTATCGGTTAATTTCGTTCACAAATTGCACATGGGCGGCGTGATAGCCTCCAATAACTATCTGTCTTCCACGCAGCTGACCGGAGGCGCTGCGCAGTGTTGACATTGCTGCCCACCCCGCCCTGCGCCCCCCGTCCGTCTGTCCGCCGTCTGTCCATCTGCCCGCGGCCGCTGCGAAGTGCGAAGAAATTTATGCGCGACATGAGCTTGCAATAAATTCCACATCGTCGTTCGTCCATCGTCCATCGGCCGTGGGACGCGGGCGCGGGGCCAGAGGGGTTGATGAGAACGAGGTCCAGCGACCTCGGCTCGCCGCAGAGGGACGTCCTCCGCACAGAAGCCCGCCCTCCCCGCGGATCCTGCGGCCCCGTCGCCGGCTCCTGCTTCCGGGTCCCGTCTCCCGCGTAAACGGCCGTCCCCGGCCAATCGAACCGAATCTCGGCCGGTCTGGGAACATGTGGCCAGGATTCGCCGCCTTCCCCTCGTCCCATAAACGCTCCAAATTGTGAAAAGCGACTGCTAATGGTCGCTGCCCGCACCCGGCCTCACCGTAACCCCGTCTCGGACGGCCCAAAACGTTTGTCGTCTTCTCGGCCACGTTTCGGCTGCTTCCGGCGGTTGCGTGGCCGGCGGTTGGCGGCCGAGTGTGCGACAGCAATTAGCGGCTCGCCCGGAGGAGGGCGCTGCCTGGATCTGGGCCGGGTCGGCTTCTCGGCTCTTCGCGGCGTCTTTCGATGCGGTTCGGCTCGGTTCGTTTCATTTCGCTTCGTTTGGTTTCGTGTCGTGTCGTGACCCGAGCAAATTATTAATTATTAAATGGGAGAAACACAATTGCGGCTGTGGCTCGAATTAATTTTGGGACAAAACTCAAATTAAATGAAATTAGCCGCAGAAATAAATAGGTTCCTCTCACGGCCCCGCCGAGCGCGTCCCGTCTTCGGTTGCTCGTCTTGGCCTCTTCGTTGTCGGATCTCGGACGATCTCGTGAGTGCGCTGGGCCGTTTGATTGATCAGACAGATGGCAGTTGTGAGTTGTGGCCGCCTCGAGATTTCATCCGGCCGACGTCCGCCGTCCGAAACGTGTGATCCGGTCCCTGCGGCCGGGTGTGCGGCGGAGCGGAGTCCACGCCATCTCGTGACATGTGAGCCATCGAATTCGGCCCGGTCCGGTCCCGCTCCCCCCGGCCCCCGTTGGGATGCGACGCGACCGCTTCCGGACGTCGCCCACTGGCCACAGCCGCCTTTGACCGGGGTCCGGCGGCCCCGACCCTCGGGAAGATCGGCGCGGGGACGGAATCGCGACACTGCGCGCCTAACAAGAACAAATTCGCCGAGCGGAGATAATTTTGATTTATGTGGGGAAATCCTGCGACGAGGACCCGGCATCGGGGCCAAGATTTACTGAGGATGAGCGGAGATTTATTGCTTTTTGATAGGATTCGCAAATGGATCGCGTCGCGTCGAAGGCCGCGGGTCGCCTCGCATCAAGCCTCAGCCTCGCCCTGAGTCATGTCCCGGCTGGGGCTCGGAGTCCTTCGGGCCCGGAGAAGTTCCGGACGGGGGGGCGGGGTGGCGCAGGGCTGTGCGATTAGAGCGCCATCGCGATAGGGATCGGACTTGTTGTTGTTCAGTTTTAGTCGAGTGCGATTGTGATTTGCATGGCGTCCGGGGCAATTATAACGGGCCGCGCTGCAATTTCTGCCATTTGCATAAACGTCGACCCCCTCCACACCCTCGACCGCAGTCCCACTCACACACTCACATGCTCTCACGTTGGCTGCCGCTTCTCGCCGCTTATTTACATAGTGGCTGTGAGCGAGTGTGTGAAAGTGGGTGATTGTGTGTGTGTGTGTGTATGTGCGAGTGAGTGTTGGGTAAACGTTGCATGTAACGAGAACAGCAGCAACACGCTTGTCGCTGTAACAACAACAGCAACAACAGCAATAACAATAGCGAAAGCCACAACAACAACAACGAACAACGATAATCGTTCTTACGGTTTGCTTAAGATTCGGGTGACTAAATACGATGTCGGCCGTGGTCGTTTAAATGCAAACGACGCCACTTATCGCCATTTTGTTTTCGCCGCGGTGGTTGTTGTTAATGTTGCTGGTGATGTTGTTGCTGTTGTTGTTTTTGTTGGCGGTGTAGTGCGCCGCGTTGCCACCGTTTTTGTGGCTCGTCCGCCGCGGCCGGAGTCGCTCCAGAGACGACCGACCGACGGACGACGAGCGCCGTGTGGTAAGCGAAGGAGGCGGGGGCGGGGGACGTATTTAATTAACCTTATAACGGTTGGTTAACCGCGCTCTGGCCGTCCGTCCGTCGGCCCGTCCGTCAGCGATGAAAAATGCGATTCGGTCACCAGCGGCAGCGACGGAAGCAGCGCCGCATCGAAGCCTCCTCGGAAAAGCGCAAGCGACGGGCTGAGGGAGCCCTCAACCTGGTGAAGGGCACCCCGCGGAAGCTGGTTCCCAGGCCAGGCCAGGCCGGGGCGGAGAAGGAGAAGAAAGAGCGGCGAAGGTTCGTTGCTGGGTTCCGATGCAGCGTCGTCCTGAGTGCATCCGAGCGATCTGCGGAGAGGTCGTTGGCTCCTCGGTCGATGGGAGGGGGGGGCGGTGGGCAGAGGGACGCCTGGGGACGTGGA
This sequence comes from Coelopa frigida, assembly GCA_017309665.1. Lineage (NCBI taxonomy): Eukaryota > Metazoa > Arthropoda > Insecta > Diptera > Coelopidae > Coelopa > Coelopa frigida. The sequence continues at coordinate 8,171,588 of CM029563.1, forward strand.
CGGCGAGTGGAGGAGCGAGTGATTGCTTCTGCCGAAGCCCATTTGCGGCTCCGATCGATCGATCGCATGTCGGTAATGATCGCAGGAGCTGCGAGGAAGAACAGAAGCAGTCCGAAGTGATCTGGGAGGCGCAGTGATTTGGTCCTCCTGCTCCTGCCGGCGCGCAATTACACAGAAGACTCATGGGCACGCAACCCCTCGACGGCCGCGGGCCTGGGAGTTCAGTCGCAGCCGAGTCCAGGCGACTCTGGCTCTCAGTCTGTGGTCGGACGAGGCTGTTTGCTACCGAATTCGAAATCCCGCAATCACGCGAACCTAACCGAAGTCGGTTCCGACCCAATCCGAATTGCGCCTCGTCCTAGAGCGAATTCGAGGGAATTGTCCTGCGGGGACCTCAGACTGGCCTCCATAAGTCCGACAGAGGCTCCGACCGACTCGAGTTCTCGCCAACCGGAGCGCGACGCACCCCGTGCCCTGGCGAGATGGAGTCTTGGGCCGCCGCCACGCACCGACACCCAAACACGGGCGGACATGTGTCGCCTGTCGGCCGCGTTCCTGCGCGCATCTCGGGTGCGATATTGAGTGACAGGAGCGACCGCGTCGCCCCGCTGCGATCGACCAGGCTCCAGGGCGAGCGCGGACGGGGCCAGAGCGGCCCAGGAACCCGCGCGTCGTCGGCCGTGATGCGATGTGACAGGCCTCCAGGAGTCGGCCGGAGCCTTCACGCCAACCGACCTCTCGCCGCGCGGCCCCCGCACGCCCCGAACACCCGGCCGAACCTGCCCGAGGAACTCGTTGTGGCCAGTGGCCTCTGCCCCGTTTTGTTGGGCTCTGGGAAGAAGCGAAAACGCAGGTCGCCCTTCGCTCCGCTCCCTTCCCCTGCCCCCGCCGCACCAATTGCCTGCGTATAATTACTTCTCCCTTCTGCCCGCAAGGAGCCAGAGACCCTCTGCTGCCCTGTGTAGTCGACTGACGAGGCCAACAGAGTTTGGGCTCCAAGATTTGCACACAACGAGCTGTGCCCAAGGACGCCAGGTCGGAAGAGGTTCGAGTGGAAACGTCTTCCACTGCGAGGTGACCAAGGACACTCTGCCAAGGAAGGCATTCATGATAGCGAGGTGGCTTCGTGTGGTAAGAGGTGGGGTGAGGGGCACTTTGGATGACCCGGGTCCACTCACCTGGACATATTTGCCATGCGGAATTATCCCGGCATCCAATGTCATTTCCTATAAGAATTCTTTGAGCGAAATCCGAGTGGCCTGGGGGACAAATGAGCCCTCGGAGGCGCCGGACACGAGTTGCCAAGAACGAGTGCTGCCCTCGTCGCAGTCGCGCACATGGCTCGTTAGCATTCCGTTCATTTCAGGGACACTCCGCCCTTCGCCTTGGCCCCTCCTCCCTCACTCCTCCCCACCCTGCAACGAAAACGACCCAACTGGAGCAAATTGTTGTTAGCGAAACTCGGCAACGAAACGAATCCATTGGATCCGTGTCGACATCGGAAAAGCGACGACGGCAGCAGATTCGGATTCGTTCTGTCCGCTGGCCGCTTTCGCCACAGTTGGAGAGGGCACGTCTCCGTCGCCATCGAGTCGCAATTAGCCGGGAATCCGCGCGAGTGGACGGAGCAGCCGGTGATTAATTAGCGGCCTGTCCACAAGGTCGAACCAATGGTTGTGTCGAGGGTGGCCGCTGGCTGAGAAAGTAATTGCTTCGAAGAAGGGGGCCCAAAAGCTCTGGACCTGGAGCGAAGAGTCGAAAATGAGCCCTTTCCATACACTCGCGAAGGTCCGCATTCAACTGAACCCATGGGGAAATGTGAACAGTGAAAAGAGAACTCTTTCTTTTTTTATGGTTTAATGCTACTCCCTCAGCTCCTCAGCTCTTTCATAGTGCAATTTTCCAAAAACTGAGTTCGAAGCTCTTTCTCGTGTGCAAAAGCCTGGTAGGTGACGGAGTTCATCTGGACCACCAGAGCCATGCATGATGCCCACATGACTGCAGTCTCGGGAGAACCGGGAGTCGCCTGGCGGCACCCGAGCTGTGGCGATCGCGCACAGCAGCCCAACAGTAGCGACACGTGACGACTGGCGATGGAGGCTTCTCAAACCGTCCGTCCGTCAGTCAGTCGTCGGCGCAATGGCGGACGTTAATTGCCTCCGTCGTGCTGTACGTGGCCGGACGGACGCGCCTCCGTGGACAAGGCAGCGCATTCGTGCAGCATCCGGCCGCCGCTCCCCCCCACCTGGTTCGAAGCAGAGACGTGCCGCTCATCCGAGGCTACCGGCAGTCGTCGGGATTCGCTGGCTCCGGCTTCCAGCGAGAGTCGTGGCGATCGGAGGGTCGTCAGGGGAGCCGTGCGCAATTTTCCAATTTCACTCGTTTACGGAGACAGCTCGCTCGTGGCCGGCGTCTTCTCGGAGACGATTATTTCTAGTTCCCAGCTCTCGAGGAGCCTCCAGCTCTGCAATTGGCTGGAGCAGGTTCTAGGAGTTCTTCCTCGGAAGAGAAAGAAATGTTGATTTCAGGTTCAAAAAGTCATAAGTGCAAAGTTAATGATATCCGATGGTGTTTTAGTAAATTTAATACATATATACAAAAACATTGCAATTTCTGTTTGTAGAAAGAATTCAAGTGAATGTTCGTTGGTAATCGCTTCACTTAAGAACGGCTGGACCATAAAATAAAAAAAAGGAAAAGCTTACAATTTCAAAATTGAAAAAACGAACACGGTTACCGTTAATTGAAACTGTTCTTACATTTATCATTTATGAAAATAGGTCATTCAAACGCTTTCATTATCTACGCTTCAAATGTGAAACAAATCATGGTAATCCAAATTCGACATGCGTGAACTCTGTGCAGGTGAACAATAGCTCAAAATGTATTTGAAATAATTTTACCTTTCAGAGTCAACATCTGTGGCAGGATCCAGAAGGCTTCCCAGAAGTTGTTGTTTCTGTGCCAACAACATTAGAAGCTTATGTCATATAAGCGAAAACTTAGTTTATTTTCTGTTATTATTCTCTCCATCCTAATAATAATATTGTCGTGAACCTAACAGTTTAAATCGACTTAAGGATCTTCAAAAAAAAAAGTTTTAACATAATAGCTTGGGAAGAGAAATTTGGTTTTAACCTGATGTTAACCTGGTATTGTTTCGTATTACAAACCGTTTTTTGTGAGGTGTTTTTATGAAATATATGTGTAGGGGTATATTATTGAATAAAATTACGAGTTGGTAAAAATTCAATAACAGTTAGTTTTGAAAATGTAGAATTTTTCAAGAACCAAGAACCACGAATCAATGAACCCGCAATGAAATTATCCGAAGCCATGCAGTTGGTTTGTTTCTATAAAAAACTTTGGCAGACTACTAGGAAATTCAAGAGTTGGCTTTTGTGTAATTACTCTGGGTCGTCTCGATGAAAACACCGTTTACCTTGTGCGGACTTCCTAATTGCAGTTCCGAAAATGTTGGAGGGAGGGAGTGGCCGGGAATTTGGATGGACTTCTCTGAAGGAGTCGAACGACACGCAACTCCGCAACCTCCGAACCCCGCAATTGGTAGAAGAACGCCCTTCGCCTCAGTTTTTGGTGCTTCGAGTACTTCCTGGGTTTTGTAGCTTCGATCGTGTTGTTTTCACTGAACGGCCTGGCTTCCTGTACCGACTTCACGGGCCCGGACGGCTTGCGTCACGGTTCGCGGCCTCGGTCGCCGCCGGTCTGGGCCCGACCCGGCGAGGCGGCCATTGTTGAAGCCCAGCGACTCGGCGTATGCTCAGATGTGGGCAGCCACCACCGAGGAGCGCCGTCGACGAAGGCGCGGGGGAGAGCGGGCCTTCCTGCGATAAACTCTGGCAGAGCCGCGATGGCTATCGGGCGGACCGGGTCCGGGGCGAAGGGTGCCGCCGCCCGCGCGACTGCCAGAAACAAAGGAATCGTAATTAATTTGGGACAACCACCCCAGCCGAAAACATGGAGGCGGCGGAGACGAAATTGGAGTAATTAGGCGGCGAACGAGGCGAGGCAGGGCGCCGCAATTAGCCGTGGCGGCTGGGGGGAGGCTTCCGACATGCAAATGGCGTCCGGGCGCTTGTGGGGCTGCGGCGCGCCGACGGCTGGGCAATTACCGCGGCGGTAATTCGTCTAATCAATCAACGGCCGCGAATCGATCGGGTTGCATCAGTTGCGGGCAGAGCTGTACCGGAAGCTGCGGCGGCGCCGCAAGTGGTCGACGTTGGCTGACGACGCGGCGAGCTTCCAATTGGCAAGCGCAGTGGCCCGAAACCCGGCAGCGGGAGAGAGACGGCTGCCCGCGGGAGGAACAGCAGCCGCCTGCTCATTCGCAGAGTTTCGCCTCGGCCGTGGTGTGTATGTCCATCCCTCTCTAGCTCTCGCTCGTTCGCGCGCAGGGAGCGAGTGGCACCACGCCCCGTCGAGTCGGAACTGGAAGGCTTTCCAGCCTTCCAGTTGAGTGAGTCGTACCTGAGCGGCGAGCGAGAGCGGTGCGAGTGGCGAGTGCACTCGTGCGTTCGATCGCGCCGCGAGAGAGGGACGCGATTGGCGGGAAATCGATAATAGGAAATATTTATCCCAGCGCTAATTCAATTAAGTGCGCCGTCGGTCGCTCGCTCGGAAGCGGACCACGATCCTCGCACTCTCTCTGCGACTCGGGAGAGAGAGAGAACCCGCTCTGCCTACTTCGGTATCTGGGGGTCTGTCCGCGTGGACTCCGCCGAGGTCCTCCATTCGCAGCAAGATTTAATGCTTTGTGCTCCCACTGCTTCGATGTCTGCGAAACCCACTCCAGCGGCCCAATCTCTCTCTCTCTCTTCGTGCCTCAGCGACAACACTCGGCTGGCGAAGACTCACTCAAGAGCAGGAGAGCGCGTCGTCGAACACAAAACGACAACGACATAAACATCAGGTCCAGTCGTCGGAGCCACGAACCAATTGTGTGCGCTTCGTCATCGCCGCTCGCACACTGGAAGCCAGAACAACACAACTCAGCCGCACACATTCGCGCGTCCCTCTCGCTCTTCCCGGCACGGCAAATAAATCAATTAATGCGCCCTGCCGCACCCGCCCCGCCGCCGACCGACTCTTCTTTCCGGCCGCTCACCACTCATTATTCCATTGGGCAGCAATAACAACACGGGTCGCGCCTCCCTGTCGCACTCGCACCGCCGCGCACGCTCGCGCTCCTGCTCACCCTCTCTCTCTCTCTCTCTCTCGCTCGCTCGCAGGCGATGGTGCCAATGACTGTTTACGCTTCCGACTGAGCGCCAACTGGCGGAATTCGAATTACTGCAGTTGCAGCTGTGTGCGTGTGGGCGCCACACTGGTGTTAGTGCCTTCTGCGATTGTGTGGGGGCCTCTGCCTCTCATTTATGCGCGCTAATCGGTTACCAGCTCTCGCCGCCGCTCCGGCCCCGTGTTCCCCGCTCCACCCCTCGCTGCACATGCCGCGTTTTCACCATCGTCGTGGCTGGGGCTTTGTAGTCGTTGCCATTGTTGCCGTGGTTGTTGTTGGGGCTGGTGCAATTATTTGCTCAGAGCCAAGCGCGATTACAAGCAGCGAATTGCCGACCGACTTCCGCTCGCTTGGGATGTTTTCGAGTCTCCCGTTCGCTGGAGTAGACCTTGTGGTGGTTGTTGTTGCAGAGTGGCTGCTCCACGTAACGGAGGCAGCCCCGCCGTCGTACATCACGCGCATTCCGCCCTCCCGCCGACCGGCGCACGACAGCCCGTCTTCCGCCCAGTCTTTCCCTCCTTCCCTCCCCTTCTTTCGCTCTGGCGTTGCCCCCACTCGTCGATTCCATGGGTCTCCACTCCAAGGCGCTGAAGGGGAGCATCGCAAGTCCTGCAGTTGTCTCCTCCGGTCACCCTTTGGTGTTCCAAAAGGATAACGATTCCAGGCCGGGCCCGACCTGCAATATCCTTCCCAAGAACAACAACTCGCCCTCTCGAATCCCCCGCTCTACGGATCCAATGGGCCCGAGAGGTGGCAGAATAAAGCGACTGCCCAAATAGTCCTTAGTCAGTCGCTCCCAAGACCTTCTTCCCGCAGTGGAGCCAGTCGTGCCGACGGCCGTTGGGTCGTTGTCGACGTTTTCGAATCAGCTGACGTCGCCTCGCGCGAGAGCCGACTGCTCGCTGCCACTTCTCACTCACTCAAAGCCCCGCTCCGACGGCGCTCTCCAGAGGCTCACTCGAGTGAGCAGCCGACGCGCGAGGCCAGAGAGCCGAGCGCCCGCTCGCTGGGGCTGCCTCAGTATTCGTCGCGAGTGTGTGTCGAGCGAACTGTGCGCGCCGGACCGCAGAGCAGCAGCCACGTATCGTCGGCCCGCGACCAGCAAAGTGGAAACGCGGCCCAGAAGCCCTTCGCCAGAGAAACGCGCCGCATCCGAACCGACGCCTCCGCTTCCGGGTGGCGCCCCCAAACTCAAGACCCTTGGATACGCGCCGAGTGCACTTCCCGTCGGCGTCGGTGCGACCATCGATCGGCGCTTCGGGTCTCCCGAGGACCCGGACCTCTCTGGGGCGGCGCACGATGTGCCTGGTCCATGGTCCCTGAGTCCGCGGCCATGTCCACCGACTCGAGCATCGACAGCGAGTCCTTCAAGTCGCCGTGTGCCCCCCGCAGCATGGAGTCCCCGCCACGGCCATCCACCTTGAGCGCCGCATGCGCGGCCGTGGGTGGCGCCGGCGGAGTCGCGTCCACCCCCCTGGCGCCTTCCGCCCCGGTGGCCAACGCAGCCGCTGCTCCGCCGCTGTCCACGTCAGGTAAGAGTGCGTCGCACCCAGTGCCACTGGGGGCGAAACTTCCCCTGGTGCCTCAGGGAGCCCATTTCCATCGGAAACCCGCCAAGCCGAACTGAACAAAGGCCTTGTCGGGTGGATACCGCGCGTCACAGATCCTCGTACCCGGACTGCGGGCCCTGTCCTTCCGCCGCTCCACTAACGGCCGTCCAACCCGGCCCAGTGCCCTGCAATGAAGCAATCGGCCGTGTAGCACGTCGCTGGAGCTTCTCAGAAGTTGACAGGTGAAACCCAATACTTATGACATGGTCTCTATCCCTTATTTTGCGTATGAATTATTTATTGTTCATCATCCAACACCTTTCAAACGGAGCGAGTGGACATGGCCGCAAATTCAGAATGTCATGGTCGAAGTGGTTTCCTGCCTGCCCGTCAGAGTCGCCGAGTCTCGGCCGTCGGGTCAAATTGTGAAGGGCGCTGTGCTCATGTCGCTCGGAACGGAGGCATTCGGTTTCCCCTCGGGCCGAAATCCGTGCGCAGAGGAGCAGCATCTACACACAAACAAGAGTACATGCAGGCAATCGGGTCCACTCCACCGTGATCTCTAGTCAGGAGTTTATCGCCGCGTCTGCCCCTCGCCCCATTCGCGAGGCCGCTCGATCCACCTGTTCTGCACATGGAGGCCGAGACCTGAAGCGTCGACTCATATCCACAGATTGAGGACGCCACCTTCCATGGATCTACATATGTGTTGATCAATCCCTGATGAGGTGGCGTGGTTGACTTCGTCTTTCGCATAGGTTCCTCGTCGCGCCAGCTCTTTGCCGGAGTCACCCGCCTAATCGGCCCGAGTCGCGAGGCCCCATGCGGAGCTGGGTCCCTGCAGATGGTGTGAAGAAAACAAAGGTCTCTTCTTCGGCAGCCTCTCTGCTTTGCATTCCGCAGATGCACGCCCTCAGCTCCAATTAGGGTGATGACTGGAAAGCGTCCACGGGCCCTCGCACCGGCAGCAGAGCAGGGGCCGTGGAGCTCCGGCTTGGCCGAAGCAGGCCAGCCCTACAGTGAACGAGCCGCGTTCTCCTACTGCTTTGCATGTCCCCACCTCGCTCTGGAGCACGCCGCCGACCCCTCGCTGCTCGATCCAAGCAGCGGCGACGGCGCATGAAGTGCACTCAGATGGAAAGCCGTGCAGTTTTCGGAGCCGAGAGTTTCTTTTATGTGATGGGACGCGGCCCATGAGGAGTCCTGAGTTAGTCCAACTATAGATGCCTCTGGGCGGAATCTGTGGATCCGACTCCGACGTTCAACCCGATCTTGCAGGCAACAGACCCACCAATCGAATGGTCCATCGGCCCATCCTCCGCTCCTCGCCACAGCACCGAGAGCAGGAGCCAGTGGAATATAACATAATCACGGGGACCAGCAGCCACTCGGGCTGCCTGCACACGAAGCATGTGCACATCGCCATCACCGACGTCGTCACCGTCGTCGCCGTCACCACCACGAGCCGCGAGAGTCAAAACCAGAAGCGTAAACTCTCAAAGCGGACAAGACAACAACTGCCAGGTTTATCGCGACTCAGATGAGGGGCGGGAGGACGGGGCCGGGACGAGGGCGGAGAGGGACGACCGCTGATGAGCGCAAAAAATTACCGGTAGCAATAAATCAAACTATCAATTGAATTCCAAGGTGATCATCATCACCAGCTCGCCGAGGAAATTCCTGTTCCGACTACTGGAGGCTGTGGACGATCGCCGCTCGCCCCTCGTTCGTCCGCGTCGCCTCGGAAGTCGCGAGCTCCGCCGACTGCCTGCGTCGCATCCGAGCAAATAAAGGCGCGATCGCGTTAGAAGGGGAGCCTGCACCGGTCCCTCGGCCGAGTCCGAGGCTGAGTTCGTCGCGGGCATTTAAGCCGATTTACCAATTTACTCGGACGAATGTGCGCGTACGCACATTCGCGTATCACGGATAAATCATTTGAGCGACCGAGTTGACGTCCGTGCTATAAGTGGAGCGGCAACACGATCCGCGGACGACGCAGCCCGACAGACTACCGGGCGACTGACGGCCAGAGGGACGACGGAGTCCGCGAGGTATGCAGACGGTCGCATAAATCAGCAAATACTTGAACAACAATTGACCATACACGAATCAGCTACAAATTGTGGCCACAAGACGCAATCCCCTCCCCCCCCCCCCCCTTCCTCCGCCCACCGCACGCCTCCTGCGCGCTTTTTGTGGATGCGCACTCGACGGCATCGGAATCGGCATCGCGAGGTCCTCCCTGCCCGACTCCGCTGTCCGTCCATCGGGTGTCTTTGGACGGTTGTCTGCGCTCCCGTCGACCCAGGGACTCGCAGTGAGCCCGAGAGCTCAGAGACCACCCGGGTACCCCAAGGCCACCTTCCACGGGTGTCCAAGTGGTCCAGAAGTGCTTCTTTTCGCACATGCATGCACACATATGTGCAGAGATCCTTGGCAATATGCGTATGGGGAGACTGCGGAATGGGCCTCGTTCACAACCTCCATGGGATTTCGCCTGGGCTTGAGATGAGCGACGCTTCTGCGCTTTGTCAACCGTCGCCAGCCTCTCGTCAGCGGCCCGGAACAGAGGAGGCAGGATCGCTGCGGAGTCCCCGAGCAGATAAAGTGTCAATTCCTACATCAAAGCTTCCACGTCTGAGGAATTGCTAAATTACTCCGCCTCGACACTCGCTCGAGCACCACTCCAATAGCAGTGGCAGCAGCACCAACAGCAGCAGCGACAACGGTAGCCGACCAGTTTTTGCCTCGCAGTCGCCGCGGACAAGAGGAACAGAGGCCACTCGGGCGAAGATTGATGAAATTTCACGAATTCCAGAGGAGTCCTGAAATTAGCAGCACGAAAACACGACACCGCAGCACCGACGACACCGCGATGGAGGCCGATGGGTCCATGGGACGACGGACGACGCGGCCACCCGAGCAGAGGTGTTGACAACCACTCCATTATGTCCATATACGCAGCGCTGTGCGGATGCCTGCGCGGCGGCTGCCGGAGGATCTCCGGGAGGATCGCTTGGAGTCGGAATCAATTTGTTGCCCTCGTTATGTGCCTCTCCCGCCCCCCGCCGCCCTGAGCTCGCGCGGAATCCGCTGTTGGACTTCATTTACATTCCAGAGCCCGCAAAGAGGATTTCTTGGAATGAGCGGCACGTTGTACAGCCCCGACGGCGGCTCCCGGCCGGGGACCTCAGGGTGCCTGCGTTGCACGTGCTGCCGCCCATAGAACGGCGCGAGTCCCAGCCGATTTCCTCCCGCCTCGTATTCATTCTCTCTTCGTTTCGTTTCAGGCGGACTCCCCGCCCCGCCCCCGGGAATGGGCCCGGGCGTGGCGACAGCTGCGGCCCCCAGCAGCCTCTTCGCGCACGGACCCCCCTCGCCCTCGACGCTGGGCGCCCTGGTCTCGCAGCACCGCCTCCTGGAGCTGTCGCGCTTCGGCCTGCGCGGCTTCGACCTGGCCCAGCACATGCTGTCGCAACAAGGCGCCGTCTCCAAGCTGCTAGGTAAGACCCGTGCCCCCTTCCAGCCAACCGCCGACCCCCCCGCCGCAGGACGGCCGCACTTCGATTGGAGCGGTTGCGTCGCTCGACGGCATTAGCATAAACATCAGTCGAACAAAGGCGCGTGTGCGGACCCGAATCTCCCACAATTAGCAGCGTTCGCCGTCGCCGCGAGGCTGTGTGTGCCGAGTCAACAGTCGCTTCCGGCGGAGGCTTTGTCTCCGCGCGGAGATGCGCTGCCACTCGCCCCATCCGCCGGGCGACGGAGGCGCGGCGTCTGTCGGCACCCACAAGTCGTTGATATTCAAATGAGCACCGGTGCAATCGGCGGCGAAGCGGTCGGCGAACAATCGGCGCGACGTGTGAACCTGCTGGCCAGATACGGGCCCGGCCACCGCTCGCCTTTGGCACAATTAACGCGGCCACCGATCGGCAACAACAGCGAGCACCACCGGGAACCGTCCGGAAGCCCCTTGAGAGGGGACGCGACATTCGGCGCAGCCGTAAGTGTGTCAGCGCGACGGAGACACGGTCACGTGGCACGGCGTTCTCGCGCTTCTCTCGTAGTCCATGGGAGCTGATCCACCGTTCGGCCACTGGTATCGGGTCCAGTCCCGGTTGTTGCACTCAGTCCATGCCCACGCGGCCAATGCCTCGCAGCAGCACACTGACGACCTCTTCCTTCTCGGCTCTTGCAGGTAACCTGCGCCCACCAGGACTAATCGGAGGATCTAAGCCCAAGGTGGCCACGCCAGCCGTCGTGTCCAAGATCGAGCAGTACAAGCGGGAAAATCCCACCATCTTCGCGTGGGAAATCCGCGAGCGACTCATCTCCGAGGGTAAGTTCGGTGGCCCTCAGCTGAACGCATGCGCTGACGGCCACCAGCGGGAGGGGTCCGTGGCCCAGAGGAGGCAGCAGGACCCTGACGAATTTATCGACTTCCAGATGCCCCCTGCGACGTGGACGAGAGAGTGTGGGGCGGGGACGTCGATGTCGGCGGCTGATGCATCGACTGGCTAATTTATTAGCATCCGGACACCAGCGAGCGCGGCGCGCTGGGGTCGGCCTCGAATTAGGCCAGAGGAGCCCCTCGCAGGCTCCGAGCACGCCGAGTGCACGGCGGGCCAGAGATTGATATGTAAATTCAATTTATGGCATCGCCAGTCGGAGTCGCCGGCGCAATCGAACCGCGGTCGGATGCAGAGCGACGCGACTGCGTCCAGAGCTCGCGACGTTCATTCATCGTCCACGGCCGCATCCGACCCATTCATACAAACTCAGACAGACAGACAGACAGACAGACAGAGAGACAAACAGTCAAAGAGACAGACAGACGGGGAGCCACAGACAGATCGATCGTCGCAGAGATAGCGGCCAGCGCGGAGTGACTCGAACTACCGGGCCTCATTATGCGGGCCGCAATCTCATTTGCGTCATCATTGTCACATTAGGGGAAATCCATCTCCGAGGCAGGTCCTGACGGCGGCCCATGCGAGCGAGCCCGATCTCAAATTATTGTATTTGTCGTCGAGCGCGGTGTTCCCACAATCAGAGCCGGGCCGGCGGATCCGCGCTCTGTTGTCCGTCTGCTGCGGACGGATGTACAAATTATGTCCGGCTGCTGTCCGCGGTCCGCGAGTGCGTCCGTCGACCGAGCGAAGGCTCCGGATTGCGGCGCCTTATCAAGATGGGCCTCTTTGATGTCGCGAGCTGGGTCTTCGTGTGTCCTCCGCGCAGACTCGTCCGTAAGGGGCGGGGATCGGGCCCCTCGCCCTGTGTGCGTCTCGGGCCAAGGTGCTTTGGCCCTTGGTTCTTGGCCTTTGGCCTGAGGGATTTCGCGCGACGTGAGCTTCCGCCTGGCCACTCACCATCTAACTCTTGCTCTTCTCTCCCCAGGAGTCTGCACCAACGCGACCGCCCCGTCGGTGTCCTCCATCAACCGCATCCTGCGCAACCGGGCGGCGGAGCGGGCGGCCGCCGAGTTCGCGCGCGCGGCCAGCTTCGGCCTGTACCCGGCCCACGCCTACAGCGGCTTCCCCGCCTGGCCCGCGCCCCACGTGTGGCCGCCGGCCGCTAGTGGCGCCGGCGTGGGCCCGCCCCTGGTCGCTGCCCCGGTCGCGGCCCCCGGGCTGCAGCTGTCGCCCCCGCCGCCCTCGTCCGAGTCGGGCAGCCCGGGCTCCCCGGACGACAGCCGGCTGATAGGTGCGCACGCATCGCCCCCTCCACTTGTCCGACCACTGACCCACCCTTCCTCCCGTTGCAGACATCGAGGGCGAGGACTCGGACTCGCAGGACAGCGACCAGCCCAAGTTCCGGCGCAACCGCACGACCTTCAGCGCCGAGCAGCTGGAGGAGCTGGAGAAGGAGTTCGACAGGAGCCACTATCCGTGCGTGAACACCCGCGAGAAGCTGGCGGCCCGGACCGGCCTGAGCGAGGCCAGAGTGCAGGTACGCCCACCCCGCGCCCTCCGTCCGTCCGTCCGCCCGCCGCCGGCTTTGCCACCCTGTAGGACGCGAAGGCCCGCAGACATGCCATCCACTAACAAGTCGTCTCTCCGCATTGACCTCATTAGGTTTGGTTTTCCAACAGACGGGCGAAATGGCGCCGCCACCAGCGCGTGAGCCTGCTCCGGCAGAGGGGCTCCCACTCGCCGCCCCCGGCCTCCTCCCGCCGGCCCTCGCCGACCGCCCAGCAGACCCTGCCGCCCTCCTGCCTGGGCCAGGGGGCGCGGCCGGAGGAGCGCCGCAGCCGCGAGCCCTCGCCGCCCCCCCTGAGCGGCGCTGTTTTCACCCCTACCGACGGACTTCGGGCCCTCGAGGAGTCCCCCCGCAAGGATCGCCCTGCAGCCGGCATCACCCACAGCATCAGCTCCATTATTAATGGGGGGTGAGCACAGCGCCTTCCACGCCCTCCGCGCCCACGCGTCTCCCGCCGCCGTCTTCGCGCTGAGCTCCGCCCGGAGTCCGCGCCTGCCGCCGGGTTCGGACGCCTCGGACGAGGAAATCAACGTAGTGCAGGACGACGACGACGGCCGCCCACCTGCCCCGCCCCCCAGAGAGGCGCCCTGACCAACCTAAGCTGGGTCACGCCCGGCCTCTGTGCGCCGGCTCCAGGTTCAGCCTTGCCTGAATCTCAGAGGCCGCGTCGTCCAGACCCGGCCGTGGAGGAACCTCGTTGGACTGCAAAAGCCTGGAGGTGGCGCGAGTGGGCTGAGGGCGTGGCCACAACAAGTACACGTAGACTTAAGCTAGCTCCTAGGAAACCATTGTAGCCTTGACTATTGTTTCGTAGAATAAATTCGCATTGGAAAGACATTGGTATCGGTTTCATTGCGCGGTCGGGCCTGGGGGGAGAGAGAAAGCGACCCGGGCTGGATGCGCGGACACGCAACGGAGCCGGGCTCGTCCACGATGAGTTGTGGATCTGACGGCTGCGGCTACCAAGCAATTAAGTCAACAGAAGTTGGAAGTTGTCGGAAACGTCGGATGAGGCGGGCGAGACGCGGACATAATAGTGTGTCAACGTGTCAATTGACGACACTGAAGAGCGCGTCCGAGCGCGGGAGGGGCGAGCGGCGTGCGTAATGACGGGCAGCACGGATGCTCGACTGCGGCCGACCCATTCATTCATGCCCCGGCAGCCGTAATTATATCGCCGACGAGTGGACGCGACTCCGGCAGGTACCCGTCGTCGATCGCGGAGCCCCTCCCGGACCGGGCTGTCCTCTTGAAAATCAATTCGTCGATAGCAATTAAGAACTGAAACATCTCGCATTCTCGCCCTCAGAACCACTAAACGGTTTTACGCCGAGACAATGCGCGGTCCAAACAATGCCCTCGGGCTGCCCAGCGCTGGACCACGGCAACGGATGGTTGCGACTGGAAATAGAAACTCCGGACGCTGGCGCTTTGTCCGCATTTGAATGATTGTGCCGCCCCTCCCCCTTCGACTGGCCACTTCTTCAGCCGCGTCACTCCGACATCCATCATTGTCCAGAACCGTCAGGTGGTGACGTCGACGCGACGTCTCCGCGCGCCCGCGTCGAGTTCACACTCGAATTCAAATTAATGGGTCCCGACGAGTCTCAATAAAACCCGTCAAGCTGCGCGGCTCCTCCCCCCGCCTCGGGCGCGGACGTGTGAACACGGCAGAGTTGTAATGCGACGGCTGCTCTTGAGCCACCTGATGGGACGCGACGGCTCTTCGGGCCCCTTCTTCGAGGCGAAACATGGCTCCCGGCAAGTGCACATGCGACCCGGTGGCGGAGGACCCGGAGGACGCCAGGGACCCGGGCCAGGGTCTCCCGGACCTCTTCACGCCGGTGCGTGGAATCGAGGCGTCTGCAAATTAATGCCGGATGAGGCAGCAGATCTCGGAACAATCAAGCGCTGGTCGAATTCTAGCGAGCAAAAGGAAATGCAAACGGGCGGGGCTGGGAGGAGCGGGCCAAATTAGATTAATAACGCGTGCACGGGCATGGATCGGGGCGAGGTGTGGATGCTCGGGCCGATTCCCAGCCTCGATCTTCGGGCTCCTATCTCCCATCGACGCGGCCGTCAGCCGGGAGTTGCGCGAGGGGCGGCGGGTGAGCGCGGAGTGTTTGGCAACTGTCGCCACCGCATCCACACTCGGGGTTATAATGAGCTGCGATCAATTTGGATTTAACTGCATTCCGATTGCCTCCAAACTGCCATGTCATGTATCTGATTATGCGCCTCGCCTCGCCGTGCCGTGCAGAGCCTTGTCGTCCCTGTCCCTCCCCGATCCTTCCCGGGCCCTGCGCCGCGTGCTGCGACTCCCGTGATTCCTGGCCCGACACTTGTTCGCTTTGTAGGCTGCTCGTCTTGTGCGGAGGAGCGTGGCCTCTGTGTTTGTTTCTCGTCCGTTCGTCCGTTGTCCGTTGTCCGCTGATTCGTCGCTGCGTCGCTCGTTCCTCCATAAAAATGTGGCCCCTTTATAGAGCGAATTATTTTCTGTTAATTGCCAGAGGCGTTTGACTTAAGTGGTTTTCGTGCTTCTTATAAATATCTCTTAATTCCGCATCGGCTCCCGGCCTCCATCCTGGCCCCTCTCCTCCTCAGCCCCGGCCATCGAACGGTCGGAGGCTGCGACAATCGGAGCGCGGCGATCGCAGTTTCTTTTGAGCTGCAGCGTTCCATTTGGCACGATTTGTAAACTTGAACTTTATTCCCGGCAGCTTTGACTCGGACTCACATGCACGAGACGGGCCTGGGAGCGAGGCGCAGCCGCAGAGCCTGAGTCAGAGCCAGAGCCGGAGCCAGGTTCGGACCAGGACTCGGCCGTGCACGGTTGCATGATGACAACGATCCAATTGATTAGTTCGTCCCCATGGCATGGCCCGATAGGGTCTGCTCGTCCGTCGCCGCCGGCCGCCGTCCGCAGCCAGGACGTCGCATGCAACACCTCGGGCTGCGCGCTCCCAGGCCTCGTCTGGGGCATTCTCACTCGGCGTATGAAGGAGTACTTCACTTAGCGCATTAATATTGCCGATAAATCCCAGCCGAGGGCGCTGCATGTGTGCGAGCGGGCTGTGCTTGTGCCGAATGGTTCCTCCTTAATTGGGGACACTCGGTCCTGGGCTCCGCAGACTTCGTGGCAGCCGCTTCAGGTGTGGCTGGGGCGCAAAGCGTCAAAACACACGCATCTCCTCGGAAGGGGAACTGGGTCCGTCGCTGGACTGGAGGAGAGGGGCGGCCGATTCCGTGATGACCTCACATATTCAGACTTCACATATTCGGGAGCGAGCGCCCCATGCGGCGCTCTGCTCGGACCAGACGCATCCCGGCGAATGCGTCAAGTCATCTCGAAAGTTAATTAAAACCACAATTTATCACACTCCTCACTGAATCCAATCCGGGCCGGGAACACAATTACATGATCGATTTCCATGGGCCGCCGCCGCCGGTAGTAGGATCGGTCGGGCCGAAAACTATTAACGCCGACATGACCCGGTGGCTGCCGGCGCTTCAAAGGCCTCCCGGCGCCGCCCTTCGGCCTATTCAGCGGCAAGTGTGAGCGGGACGCGGAGGCAGCGAAGCCCACTCATTGCCCAATCATTACGGCCGTGTTCGCGACCGATCAGCTTTCAAAACACAGCTCGACGCCTCGTCGTCAGAGGAGCCGAGTCATGCACAAGGCACAAGGCATTTGGGCCAGGGCTCCAGCCGCGGTCCTAGGACGCTATTCCCAGGGAGCCAGGAGCCAGGAGGCAGGAGCCGTGCAGGTGGCCACATCCTGGGGATTCGCTCGCCGTGCGACTGCGGCCCGCGATCGCGAATATCAATAACAACAATCGCGATTACGCCGAATAATTCATTTGTTCGTAATTCCTCACAAATACGCCTAATTACAGAGTGGCCACACTCGGTCGGCTCGATTTATGGCCTGCCCGAGTGGCACCACCGGCGACGCCCCCCTTCCTCGGCGGGAAGGACCTGCGCGCTCTCAACACATTTCTCAACTTATCTGCGGCGAGATTCGCCGCGGGGACGGATCGCGGTTCGCGCAGGAGCGGACCGGGCACCGTCCCTCCGTTCCGTCCCCTCGCCCACCCCAGGAGGTCCTTGCGACGACGGGTTCGGGATGCCACCTCGTCCGCGTCGGAGCCGCCCTGCGCAGGCGTCGCCTCCGCAACGAGGCCTAAGTAGGGGCGACTCCTAAAAGGTGCAATCATTGATTTGTAATAAAAGCTGCTGACCTTCGGGGCACACGTATAATTGAAGTGCAGTTCCATCCTCGCTGCGCGGCCGAGGCCGGGCAGGCACATGTTGCTGCTCGCGGACCGGCGAGCGTTGATTTGTGGTGCCTCCTGCCGGCCAAGCTGCGGCCGCGAGCTGGACCCGCGCAGCATTTGAATTATGACTTCTGTGCTTGACCACCGACCGCACTGAGGGCCGCGCGCCCGGCCCTCTGCGGAGGGGAGGCGGAGTGGGGCGGTCCGCGAGCTTCGAGCGATCCCTCCCCATTTCGGCGACGGGCTCCCAGCTCTCCTCACCTACTACTGCATGAGTCGGAGCCGCACCGCGATCGCCATCGAGCTGGAGTCGCTCCGGCGTGCTTGTTCCTGCGATTGGCGCTGGCGACCGTCCGCCGCAGCCGCCACAGCCGGTGGTCTTATCAGGAGCTACGATTTCCGTCGGAGCTGTCAGAGGCGACTCCGCGGCGCATTTGTTTCCGTCCGTTTCTGGCCGGACGGGGCGTGGCGTGTCGTGGCCGAACTCCGCAGCTCCGAAGTCGGCCTGGCCTGGATGCGGCCGCCATGACCGGTGGCGGTTTTGCACTCTCTCTCAATGCGTAATCGCGCTGTGAATGAATTGTGTCCTCGGCGGTGCCTAATTGCAGTTCTGGCCGGCCGCGTCCGTCCGATGGGGATGCGTTGAGGGCCGCGGCGATAATTGGAGCCATCGACAGCGACTCCGTCTCGGCAGCAGACGGTGGGAATCTTTCCTGGAGCGGCGGGGTGGGGTGGTGTTGACCCCTTTGGTCCCGACCTAAAACATATCTGAATCGTACGAATTTGACTTTTCAAATCAACGAATTTTTTACCCAAAATGTACATATGTAATGTATCGACAGTTGTTGTTGTCATTTGAGTTTTATATGAGAACTTTACGATTCCCGCTTATCAATCTTTCTTCACGGCCTCCACATCTCGGCGAACAATGGCAAACTGTGAGAGTATTATTTGCCATGAAAAAGCTCGTGAAGTGATTTCAGAAAATCGTAAAGGGATTTCAGAAAATCGGAAACAGACTGCAGAAAATCATAACAAACTTTAAAAAATCGAAAACAGACGTAAGTAACTACAAATTTAATAAACGCATTTATATGTTGTAAAAAAAGTAACAACGTTTTTTATTTGTATTTTTTATTATCTTACTAGCTCACCGGCTCTGCTTCGCTAGCCCAGCCCTCTACCCGGGATCGATCGCTCACCCTTGGTCCAAACCCTTCGAGGCCTGTACTACCAATAATTAAGTAGTTTTACTTTTTATAAACTACATTTTTAATAAAAATTAGCCATCCGTGTAAAACACAGTGATCAGCGTGACATCATGAATACAATGTTCATACATTTGTTTCTTAAACTATTTAAGGCAACGCAGTAACACCGAATTCCCACATTTCTACACCCGTGAATAAATACGATATGCTTGATTTTACATTACTTTAACCTTATTGAGATCAAAACAGATGCGGTCACTTGCAAGAAGCCCAGAAGTCCTGTTGAAGTTGCTTCCAGTCGATTAGTGTTTATTAGTGTCGAGTAAATTCGGTTCAGGCGGACGTCTGCGAGAGGGGCGACCACCAAAAAATTACCGAGTTAAGGACAGCCTCGACTTGCTTGAGAACCGCATATAAAGTCAACTTCGCTTCGCCGTTAATTCGCTTTAAGTGGTGTTTCACACTTTTGATCACGACTTCCCAGACGCCACCGAAGTTCGGCGACCCGGAAGGGATGAAATCCCACACGATTCCGTCACTAGCGACAAATCACTCTGCCGCTTCGTACTGTTTCCGGAAAGCTTTGAGATCATCCTTCAAGTCTACGTTCGCACTTGCAAAGATTGTGGCTCAGTCGCTTTAAATATCGGAGCTGTATCCAAGTTGTGCGAAGAAACGTCGAAGTGATGCGATAAATGTTTCTCTGATCAGATCACTGAGAAGTTCCAGATAAATTGCGCGAGTACTGAAACACACGCATTTTGAATGGACCATCATACTCCAATCCACAGTGAGTAAACGCTTTTGCTGCATATCAACGTTCCGGCGGAAGACTTCCCATCATCTGGTTTGATGATGTATGAAATGCCTGAAGCGATTGATGCACCTTTAACCTGCTGAACGTGCATCAATTAACCAATATCGTCGTCGCAGGAGATAAATAGTCGCTTGGACGCCACCTACAGTGCACTCATGGGTAGTGACGTTCCAATACCGGTATGTAGTCGATGCAAGTAGTCAAAAACATAATTTCAACTAAAAATCGGTGCGGAAAGAAGTAATCGGGTTTAAAAGTCGGTATAGTCGTACTCGTACTCATTTCACATATACGTACATATTCAGACGAAAACCTGCACTTTTAGCGGCTCTAGAAACTAAAAGCTGGCATAATGTATTGTTAACTAACAGTTAACAGTAAAATATTATATGCAATCAAATATTATGTAGATTATTTAATTTATTTATTAAAGTCTAGGAAATCATCTCAACCTGTTGTTAGTGTTTGAATGTTTGTAATGTATTTTTGTAATACATTTTTGCATCAAAATTATAAATAAATAAAATATTTCAATATATTGTCAATTTAGTCGGTACCTTCAAATTATTTGTAACAATTAGTCGATTCAAAAAATAATCGTTTATCGTGCCATTTACTCGAGTATACGAGTATTTTTACTTCAGTCTACACAGAGGATTATCTTTCGGTACTGTAATTGGAAATTTTTGGGATACAGACATCATTGCATTTTTTAGTCGACCATTCAGTCGCACAAGTCCGGAACAACGACGGAAGCAAAATTAATGAAATTTTTTACAAATACCTAAAGATCTCCAATACATATGTACCTTTTCATGATATTAAAAAAATTAAGGTTTCAATGCTTAACAATTAAGTTAACAATATAGTCTACAATCATCTTCGAGTAAGTAGTACATAATAAAATGAATTTCGAATTGCGTTTTGTCTATCGTTGGTCCGCATTAGTGACGCAAACCGGGGTCTGAACGTTCCACGTTACTAATGAAATCGTGTAAAACAATTCATGGGAGATATGGAAATTCGATGGGATGTGCTCCACAAATTTAATAAGCCTACACGACTGGATATGAAAATATCTTATATGTAAAAGTGAAACTGAACAATTGTATCTTCCTACAACGAACCTACAAAGAAAAACGGATCATAAAATTGGGTATTCCCCCAATTGTAGCAGCACTTTGTTGCTGTTACTTGAATTGGAAAAGGTGTTCCTTTTTTGAGAACCGATATATTTTAAAAAGAAAAATGTTTCAAAGAGTGTGAGTGTGACAAAATGTATTGTGAAAAAACTATTGTGACTGGAAGAATGAAAGAAAAAAACATGGTAAAAATACGTCTCGTGAGAGGTATTCTTGCTCACGAGTAGAAAAATACAAATCGCTCAAGAGTGGAAAAAACGGATCCTTATTTCAGAGAGGAATGATTGGAATCGAAATCACGAATATTTTTGATTTCTTTCATTGACTGGGAACAGTTCTTTTTAAAATAAATTTTACAATTTTGTTTACAAAAAAATAAATAAATAAAATTATTTCATTTATTTTTAATTAAATAATTTTAATTCAAAGTAACAAACTGGCATTGGCTTCCCTGTTTGTTAAGGCGCCATCTAGGCGTCACAGCCTCGAAGCGGGAGCTCGAGTTCCTCGTGTTGCTTGATGCGCCACCTGGCTGTGATAGCAGAATTCAATTTACCCTTGGTCAATCAAAGTCACGGCGTTTTATCAAACGCCAGGACCGTTTTTTCATCTGATTAATTACTTATTTTTTTATTTATTTTTTTTTATTTACTTAATTTTTTTTAATTTATTCCAAAACAGGGAAGATACAGAAAAGACGAATGAACTGTCAACAAATGTAAACAAACCAAAAATTTAGCGTTTTTCGCCGCGAAATGCCAACATTTTCTTGATTATATGTAGTAGATTTTTAGTGCGAATTCGAAGTTTCACGCGATAAAATTTTGACGTCATGTTCGTTCTATTACAATATTCAGTGAGTAATCAGTAATCAGTCTAACGAATGTTTTGTGCCGTCGCAGCAGTCGTTCTTTGTGCTAGGTCGAAGAAATCTGGAAAATAAAACATACGGTAATTAAACGACCAAAACGTCTCGATTGCTGGGTGTTAATCGCGATAAGTGAAAATAATTGTTAAGTGCATCAAGAAAATATTCGAATGATCCCGACTTTGTGCGGAGAAAAGCGTGTGCGGTGAGAAAGAATCTAGTTGTGCAGGCCAGGGAAACGGCGTCGATGCCCTC
Organism: Coelopa frigida; assembly: GCA_017309665.1. NCBI lineage: Eukaryota > Metazoa > Arthropoda > Insecta > Diptera > Coelopidae > Coelopa > Coelopa frigida. The sequence goes on from CM029563.1 coordinate 8,192,944, forward strand.
ACGGAGTGCTCGAGTAGCCGAGAAAAAAACAAATACTCGCAGCAGAGCGAAAGAGAGGGGAAGAGAAGTGGTCTTATAAGAATAAACGATTTCATGGACGCGATGTTTTTTTGAACGCAGAAAAACGCAGTGAAAGTGACAAAAATTTAGTGCACATTTCGGTTGAAAGCAAGAATCCAACTACTCGGCATGTGCGACTTGGACTCGGAGCCTCCGAATCCCAATGGCGACAGTGGAATAACCTATGCGTCGAACATGGACGCCGTCGCTGCTCTGAACGAGCCACGGCTGTCCCTGGACAGCATTTCCATTACATCAGAGGCGTCGTTGGACCAGGCCGAGCACCAGCAGCTGCACCAGACCACGCAGTCACTCTTGATGGCTAGCTCCATCATGGCCGGCATCGTGGGCGGCTCCGAGGTGTTGAACAACCCGCTGGTCGCTGTTGCCAAGAGCTGCAGCGGCAGCATATTCGGCTCCACCGAGTCAGTGGGCACCACCGTCTCGGCCGTCAACACAATCAAAGTCAACCTCGAGGAGCTGCTGCGCGAAAACTATGCACTTCGCGAGAGGCTCAAGGAGGTGACCAGTGACCGTGACCGGCTGCTCTGCGAGGTGTCGAATTTGCGCCTGGAATTGGATATGTCGGAGCTGAAGCGCCTCCCCGAGGAAAGGTAGGTCCCCAAGAAGATCGTCTGTATAGCTCTTTTACCTCCACAGGCGCGACAGAAATGTGAGTGAGTGAGTCACAGCGATTATTCAGGAGCATATGCTGCGCCACAAACTGGTTCGCTGCGGCCGCTTCCTGTCACACAAACGTACCCTCTTCATTAGCGCACCGTTGTGTTCGAGAATGGTTGGTGTAGTCGAGCTCTTTTTTATACATATCTCCCCTTGACATTTTCGTTGGGGAAAGTTCGCCTCTGTTTGCCGACGTAGGCCACAGCTGACGAGTTCTTACCTTTCGGGAATGGTTCAAAAATCCCTCCCAGCTTAATGTGATATTCGTGTACGGCTCTCGAATACAACTAAGTGCGTTTGTTTTAAACTGCATTTCAACAGCAATGTTTATATAAGTTCCCTCATAATTAGGCTGGGCCAGCGGTGGGTGCATTGGGAACGATTAAACATATACCCTGAAAGATCTCATCCTCGTATGTCCACAGAGGTCTGATAAGCTGATAAAGGTTTCGATAAGGCTCCCGCTCCCTTCAAGACCTACAACTATATCAACTACGAGCAATGCAGCTAGTTGCCCAAAAGACATTTAAATCCAATGCACTTCCGAACGTCGACCGTATCTCGATATTCGAATTCGACAAACAATGTATATGTGGAAGAATGCGGAAAGACGAAGTGGCGTTTGTGTTCTGATACGAACAACGCTATCTTCTTTGCTTATTCGACGATCTGCACGCAGAACAGTTGTTATTGAAATAGCCATGACTCCACGCGTAAAAAATTGTAAACAAAGCGGGTTTGCGTTCGTTCTTGAACAATTGGAATTTCGCTCTGCAATTGCCACATTTATCAACTGATATTCATTAATATTATTTTGCTTTGTTGAGTTCTGGAATTAATTTCTTTCGTCCAATGTTTGTATGTGTGTCAGTTGCCTTGAAAGTTCATAGTTAAGAAGAAGAAATGTTTGGTGTTGGAATTGAATTAATTTGAATGCGAAGCCATCATTTATGTGGACTAGCTCCGTAACATAACGGGCTGATGACAATAGATTATTATATAAAACGAGAAACAAAACACAACATTCTCTTTTTGTTAAAAACCACATGTTTTTTAATTCAGAAGTTTGCCCATCGCGATTATATCAATGGGTTCTCCGTTTTATTAGGTTTGTGTTGTTCTCGTATCGCCATATCTTATCTCACTTTTGATCATACATTCGAGGGGGTTTAAATGAATTAGTCATGTGCGAAAATATGTTCGAAATGGGAAACGGAAACAATCCCCCAAAGTGAAAAATATAGATGAACACGGATGGCAATTTAAAGGTCGTATATTCTTACATAGTTACATTGAACTCTGCTATGAAATAATTATTTCTTTGTTTCTTTATGTTTTCATGAATGACCAATAAGTAATGTTATAAAAACATACATATATCAGCGAGATTTCCCCTTTTAGTCAACGATAAAGAGTTATTTGCGATCATAATTGCGATACCAACTAAATTTTGTTCGGCGATAGTTAATTGAATTAACAAATTCTTTAATTTAATGCTGCGAATATTTTTTTATATTCGCGTGAATAACGCAACTGCAATAGAATATGCAAGAAATGTATGTTTTTCTGGAAGTGTTCATATGTATAACTTTTCCCCAAATCCATTATTATGTCGAGCTGATTGACCCCATTGTAGGAACTCCCCCAAGTGTGGAGGAACCCCCATCAACATTGTCCCAGTAGAGATTCTCTCGAAGAACACGAAGCTTCGCCAATGATAGGTTCAGCCGGAGTTCCGAACAAACGACAAGTCAATTCACTTCGTTACACTTAAATAAGCGACGCATCACATATGCGAATGACACATTTCCCACTGGGGGCCTCAGTTGGTTCATGGTTTTCTCGTGCCTGAGAAAGAGAATACAAGCATGGGATCTGAACTATTTTTGTTGAAATGAAATGTTCAAAATATGGAAATTTGTAAATTAATCCATCGAAACCGAATGCAACTAAGTGTGTGGCAGGCAACGCAAAGAGAACGTGGGATGAACTGTGTGTGCTGTGCGTGCATGGGTGTGTGTGACGATGCAGAGGATGGAGAGGCTGCTTGAACAATGAATGTCGAATACACACTGGAACTGCCTGCCATTACCAGTCTATAGCTTCTCAATGTATTTTGAGTGCTGAGACGCATTTCAGGGGACGGTTATCGCCGAAAGTACACGAGATAAACAGATTCGTATAAGAAGTAGGAGTCGTTGGGATTTTCCAGTGATGCCAGAGGGAGCCAATATTTTTGCATTAATTCCTTTAAGATGGTCGCCCAACCTGGAACCCCACATGTACATATGCATTGTAAAGGCACTCTAAGAAGGTTCTTGCAAATAATAAATTAATAAAAGAATTCAAAATAATTTACACGGACTTACTGCAGCACGCAAAGAAATCATTTCATTTCAAATATGCGTTTTTGGAGTAGAAGTAGGCAGAGAGCGAATAACAAAGCGAGTGGGGACGAACACAAACCATCCACGAAGCAGTCAGCAAAACCTCTAGTGCCTTCATATCTCGGGCAGAGTGGGTACACTGCATAAAATTATATGGGCTAAAATGTGTTCGGAACCCCGAGCCACAACCCTCTGTTCTATATTTTATTTCCTATCGAAACCTTGCCACTAGGACAACGAGGGAAAACAAAATGAGATTCTTCTATAATTTTTCTCTCTGTAAGCGTTCTGCCAAGAGACGGAGAGACGCTGAGAGCCACAAATGGCGACATGGTGGCACCCGTACCTACTGCCGTCTTTGTCCACACAGAAGTCGTCCTCCTGCTCCAGCAACTGGGGAGTACGAAGTGCACTTTCGTTTCGGATGCATTCTGCTCCCATTTGACAAATCTCCTGTTCATGCATGGCATGAGGTTCAATGACACCGTTAACATGGGCAAATAATGGAATTCTTGTAAGACTGCGTTTCATTCTGCTTCTCCGCGCCATACTAGGCGTAATTAAGCTGCCTGCCAAGTGTTTGTTATTAATTTTGATTCTCCCTACACGGTTCTTGCAACTTTCACCTACCGCCTGTTCCGTTCTGTTCTGCCGTGTTGTGTTTTGTTGTCCTCACGTATATTTACTCTTCACATAGTCGGTACAATGAACTGTTTATTCGGGGTAAAAACCTGGCCGGAACTATTCCGGTTGCCATTTACGCCGGTTTTTTATAGAACTATGAAAATAGTCGAACACCAAATAGTCATAAGGACTAAGATATAACAATACTCTGCTAGTACTGACATTTGAAATAAATCAAAGTGCTTGTGTACTTCTGTAGTATCTTAGAATTCTGCTGATTTCCATTTCTTACCTCCCGGTCTGTGCTGATAACTTGCTATTGTGTAGAAAATCCATTTGTTTGAAAGTTGCGCTATGGAATGATCGAATCTGTTTACATTATTCGTGAACCATGATGTGTCTGGGGCCACCTCGAATGCACCACAAATCGCTCGAAATTATTTCTCAAAGTGATTCTATGAAAAATCCATCATCGGCCACGCCCACAGCAGTCGTAAACGATGGGAAATCGGGTATCACTTGTGTGTTCGCTGTGATAGATGTGGGTTCTCCTAAGAGCTCTCAATGTGTTGCGATGTGTAAAGCTAGTGATGACGCTCTGGGAAAATAGGTTATGGAGTACAGACATTTATGCACTTCGCTCGCTTCGTTTCAGTGCACTCCCTTGCATACAATGGTTATATTTGCGAAGGGAGCGAGTTGCAGTCTGCAGACTGGGTGCGGTTCGGTTCTGTACAGCCGTTGCAGAATCCTAGGAAATGTAATTAGAAACCAGCTGAAATTCAAAATTCCTCCTCGGTGTGAGTGCGAGTGTGCTGGTTTAGTATAAAGCATTATTGCTTATGATTTTTATAAATTCACGTCGCTGCGACCTTCTTCCATATGAGCCCGACACGGTTGGGTTTGTGAGCCCACAAACGAAACCGTCTGAGGCAAAACGAAACTATACTACGTATATGCTTTGATATCATTGCCACTATATATACAGACATGTGTCTCATGGTTATATACGCATTCCGTTTACATATGACGTGCTTTTATGGCTTGAAACGGACTTGGCCGCTTGTCTATTCGAGCAGTAGAACCGGAACACACCGGGTCAAGCTTTGTATATATGGAACGTGCGTTGCGCTGTTTTCCTTTACCAAACCACCTACGAACCAACTGGCAAGCACGTTTATGTAAAATTAAATATTTTTGAATGCATTCTCTGAACTTCATAAGACGAAATATATTTTACCCAATATAGTATAGGTAGAATTTGTTTTAAAGTCGCTAAACGTAAATCTGGTGAGAAAACTGAGCTTCCGAAATATATATTTTTGATTATTATTTATCGGAAAGAAATGGAATTTTGGAAATGGGTTGTGAGCTATTGCGAGAATCGTTGATGAGAAACATTTTTTTTATCCGTTTCATATAATATATTGTAAACATTTTCTATTCCATATATGATATGTACACAATCTTATATATACAAATGTATGTCCGATTGCGATGAAACTTTGATGAGTTTTTGAGAATTCCCCGCAGTTGTTCTGTGTTAATTCTGGTGTGCTAATCGTATTCTTTATACGTTGACATCGTCGAATCGGTGAATAAGTGCTAATGGAACTAGTAACTGTTGTTAATACCTTTTTATTTCGTTTGCGTATATTTTGAGACTGGCAATGCTCTCGAAATGCATTTCGCATATTCCGCACAGAGTTGGAAACACGCAAAATAAGCGAGAGCGAATTGAGTCAATGGAATGAAAACAACAAAATTTAGGGGTGGATGAAAATGCATGTATATTATTTTTTAAGTCATAATCATAGACCTGTGTATATTTTAGAGTTCGAAACATATCCATAAATCTTTGTGTATTTATCGAGAACGTGATAATAATTTTGTTTATTTCAACAAATAGATATTAATGAAAAATTTACTGAAAAGCACTCACATACATCCATGGATAAATGCTTAAGAGAGAGAGAGAGAATGAGAGAAGTTTATGAATGATTTCAACTACCCCTAATTGTTCTGCTCTCGCCTAAATCATATGAACTGGAAAATAGCTAGGGTTGCAAAGCTTACCTTCACTACCAAAGCAGTAGAATATGTATTTCTCGAATACGGAAAAACCTCTCGTTCAGCGTATTCGTTGGTATGCATGTGGAATGTAATGTTTAACACTATATAATAATAGTGAATAATACAAGTTTTATTACTTATTATGGTCTAAGATGTTAAAGTCATCGAAAAATAATACGGTTTGGTGCAGAAGCAGAGGGAACACTCTTTTCCGTTGTACAACCCTGCGAGAAACTTACCCCCGAGAAGTACTTTCCAGCAGGGCATTCGAAGGAGACGCCTTTGTTTTGTGTTTGTGAGGGGTCGGTCGACTACATTTAGTTGCCACATAAATTTCTTCAGAACATGACGGGGTTTCTATCCGAATTTCGTTTTTAATTTTGCAATAAGTGATGAACATTTACCTAATCGGGCACATAAATGAGTTCCAATTTCTGAAATTCCAATTATTTCAAAGCTCGGTCTCGTCGAATCAAGTGATCAAGTTCAATAGTATTGCGAATTTAGTGTCTGGAGTTTATAGTCAACCGTTTTTGTGTATGTATGCATTGCGGTGTGAATCCCTAACTGGGGAGGTTAAAAATATTGCCAACAAACGAAGATAATTTTCGAGGAGGATCCCTAGTGAACCAGCAGTGAACAAATTAATAATTCTTAAATGCAAACTCATTCTTTAAAAAGAACACCATTTGCCGTCCACTAAAGAAACAATAAGTCTAAGAATACCTGCCAAAATACCTAAGATGTTTGCACAACTCGAATAGATTACCACATCCCCGAATAGATTTATATCAGCAGTCAGTCCAGAAGCAGAGGTTTTCTTCACTCTCCGCCATCCGGCCATCTAGGGAAATCTGTCTGCAAAAATGCTTACGTCAAACGACGTTTACTGGTGAGTTGTGGAAAATTCGTATTACGTAAATACATTTCTACTGAAAAATATTTGATTTTTATTCTACAAAAACATATACAAACATTGTATATATACTCGATGCAATATAATCAATAGATCGATGTGATAAAAATCAAAAGCAACTGAAATCAATAAGAGGTTCAACCCCGTTCGAATGGAGGGTGGGATGTTAAAGCAGACCTAGGCATGTATAATACGTGACCCTGAAGTTGGTCAAATATATACTGTCTGCTGAATATACATACACGAATGTATTTCTCTTCAAGGTGGTGGAATATTACAAAATCAATAGTATAATTTAAAGTCGGAACAACTCCCACAAATACAAGTATTCTCTAGTTCTGAATTAATCCTATCCAAGAATACGAGTGGTTAAAGCGGTTCCAAATGTATCTTTTGGAGAATACTAACTACACCCTAAATGTATGCTCCGTTTTAATTCGCATTCGCAACTTTTGCCAACCGTTCAGAGAGTGCGCTGCTGTCTCATTGATGTAGAATTCATTGCATAGATCCAGGCACAAGTCTCGAGCGGTCAGAGATTTGTTAATAACTGAAATAATTTTTTAATAAATTAAGTAATTGAGAAATATTTGTTTCGAAGCACAACAACACTTTGACGTCTTATGCGAAGTTGTTTCAATTCCGAATAAGTTGTCACCGGTCCTTAATGAACTTTTGCCCAATGTTTCCTGATTCCATTAGATTCCATTTTCAAATATTAATTTAGCCGTGGGTTTCTATGGTCCACATCCACAATCTTCACAGCGTATACAAATCCAACTGCTTTTAGGCATCCACTCTGGAGCAGTGCCACTAGAATCTGTCGTCGGTTTTGTGAGATGTTTTGCTCGAGTCGTCTACGAAACACCATGAAACAAATATGATTCTTCTATTGCTTCATATTTCTCAGACGCTGGGAACTCAAACTTGGTTCACGATGGTTCCTAAAAATCCGACGAAGAAACAGCCGCCAGTGGTTTGTTCCAAAGTAACAAAGCAAAGTTTTTAGCAGCGTTTAATCAAACTTGAAAACCTCTATGCACCAACGAGAGTCAAACTGCGAGCCTTATACAGCATTGGTATTTAAGTGACCGTCCATGAGCGACTGACCAAACTCGAACACCGTCGACCGAAAACCGTCTACGGCGGTTCAGCATTGAGCAACAACACATCAAAAAAAAAGTATGCAGGGTACCACGAACTTTGCATACAAAAATCGAAAAATTACACGTTCAGAGAGGAGTCAAGAAACTGGTCTTGGGCAACCGATTCGCTCTCTCGTTTCTTCGTTCGATCACTCCGTCGCACAGACTCTGACGTCAGCAATGACATGTTATCAGGTTTTGATGTTGATGTAGGCCTACAGACCCAAAAGCCTACAAATCTGTATGCTAACTTGTTCATAGAATTTCACTTGTTCTTCTTTCTGGCTGTGGGATATGCGAATGTGGGCCAAATATCAACAACTAGGCATCACACAGTCAGCGTGTTCTCAACCCAGCTGGTGCAATGAAAAAAATGAGAAAATAATTTGCATTGCATTAAATCTGCAAATCTTCCATGGTTCCCATGCTACTTAGCCTTCACCTGATCACACCAATTTATTCCTGTAGCTCTTTGGTTGATGCCTATGGACCATAACAACCGCCCTTTTCCAGACTGATTGACTCTATGCTGTCATCTTCGTCTTGGAGAGGCAGTAAATTGTGAAACTCAATGGAACTCGTCAGCCATGTCACGAGAGAAAAGACAGTAGTGCAGACCACGGGACTGTGGCTAATTAAGTTCGTAAAGTATGGTGCGTTCGAGCTCTTGTATGCGCCTAGGTTGGCGAGAAAGGTTAAGTGAAAGTTGGTTATTACGACTATTGCAACGACAACAATGTGTGGAAGAAATGACAAATTGAAACTTGTGTTTACTTGCAAGCTTCACTCCCAGAGGGACGTTGTCTATATCTACGTAATTTCGATATAGAGTTGTTGAAGGCCAATGTACCATGACGAACCCTTTTATATGTACGTTTTATACCAAATGGGATAAAATGGACCTTTAATGCATCGAACGGGACTTCTCCAATACGATCTGCACAGTGTATCAGCTTGAAAGATTTTCAATAGCCATTACTTTAAACTGAATTTTTGGCAAATAATAATGACAGCTTTTAGTATTTTTCCTTTAATGTTGACTATCAGCTCCGAAATCTTGAAAAATGGCGATTGAAGCCAATTGGAGATAATCGTTCTCTCTTAACCGACCATAGCCCTTGCTCCTCTCATGTATTTAAGGGCACATCTTTGCTCATGAAAAAAGTTGTTCCAGGCTCCAAACACCCGAACTTAACATTGTTATGGCATTGTGGTGTTGTTATAAATATTTCCCCGGTTGTTGTTTTGAAGCGCGCTGAGGTTGTCTTCTTCTTCTCTAGGAGCAGTCCGCGTTGATGCGACCAGTTCCAATGCAGTTTAACTGATTCGGTTGATGTGATGAGCTTGTGACTCGCTTCATAAATAAAGCATGTCAGCAAAAAGAAATAAATCCATCTTAGTGTGATTTGCTTTCCTTTTTTATTCATTTATATTGGTACAAAGAGAAATATTACTTTCTATTTCATTCGGCTTTTCATTAGGTTTTGGACCAATCGACTGCCTGACGCGAATGATGGGTGTTTGTTCACTTGTGTGTGCGTAAAGGGCAATAGATAATGGAGTTTCGAAACTCTGAGCAACCGAATTAGGTTTCTTTCGGAAACCAAGCTCGGTTCGCAATCGGACTAATCTGATAGAGACGAGGATCTTCTCTGCGGACTTGTGAATCGTCGAAAGTCAGATTCTGATGGCCGACCAGCTCTACGATGCTGCAAAGCACAATATCAATAATTGTTTGCATTATTATTGTTTTCTGTTTCTCAACTGACATTGAGTCGTGTTCCATTCAGACTCCGATGTGAGGTGTATACATGCGGATGTATATGGGCTCCATATACTAATACAGCGCGGTGTACATTAGCACCAGTGTGTGCAATGCAAAGGAAACGCAATAAAACGAATAAATAATGGAATCTGCCGACGAGCGAGTACTCGTGCGCCTCTCCCCAATATTTATTATTGTAAGTGTAATGCTTCGCTCATCAAGAGGCGGCGATCGGCAGCCAAAATCGAAAACCAGGGCTGCCGGAAAACTTGTATCGAAGTGTAAAACTGCATTTTATCCACTTTATTCTTTGGTAATGTTAAAAAACTTCAACTTGTTGCATTCCATGAACCCCTGCGTACTACTAAAATCCCGATTTATTCTCTGTTATCTTTTTTATTCAATTTAATTGTTTTCCACGAAGATTTGCACCGGCAGCCCTGTCGTGCGCCGTGCTCTACTCGTACTCGTACTGGGGCTCGTGCCCGTAGCCGTACTCACGGCTGTGTTCGTGGTACTCACTGTGCAGTGAGTCACTTGCGCGTAACGTGAGCGCAAGCCTTGTTGTTCACCGCGCTCTTGTGTGGAGTGGCTTGGCGGAGTCCGATGCGGTGCGATCGGGGCGTGCACTACAGAGATCGGCGGCGGATGTTTGTTCGTGTGGCCAGCTGTTTTGACTGTGTTCGTTGCACTGGGTTGTGTTGGGTTGGTGCTGCTGGCTTTTGGGATTCGACTTGAGTTGGAGTTTGCTTTGCCAGCCGCTTTTCGCAATTGCTCAATACTGATGCGGAAGCCCCAAACTTTTCCACACCGGCCTGGTAAGCCAAATCTTTTCTTCTTCTGCGGAAGAGGCGACTTCGTAGAATGTGAGTCGAAGGTTGCTTCATTGTTGGGTGGCGATGTTTGGTTCGCTGCGCTGCCGCATTGGGAACCCCTGGCCAGAAATACAATTAACACAGCCAGCAGCCAGTTTTAAGCTCTGAAATGATGTTTTCTATTTCGTTTTGAATTTCCTTTCTTAATTTTATTTACATGGAGTGGAGTCGAGTGGAGCGGAGCGGAGCTGGTGGTGGGGCTTTTTACGGTCGCGCGCATAAGCGGACTAGCGGAGAGAGCGGGGCCCACGTCGGTAACGAATTCGTTGCTGCTCTTGTAGTCGTAGTAGTAGTAGAGACAGAGGCCAGGCCAGAGCAGGCCAGTCCGCAATTCAAAACAAGTGGGCAAATTTAGTCTGTTCGTGTTTCGTGAGGCGTCCGTACGGTCGATTGTCGTGCTGCCGCTCCGTTGGCGTCGCTCCGCATCGCGTTCCACCAGCTCCGCCGCTCCAACCAGAAAGTAAAGCGAGCAACGCAAGATTCGCATAGGTATTATTGTGAGGTATTTCGTCGAAAGATAGAAAATATCGAGATCGCTGAGACTTTCAGGCCGTCGTTTGCGTAACTTGGCTGTAACGGGACAGACGGGTAGTTCCGCTTTGACTAACCGACTGTCGTCGTGTCTGTCATTCAAACAGTCGAGCGAGCGGTCGGTCGGGTCGTCGTGAGCTGCTCAATCCAATCCAGCGGAAGCGCGCGGGTCTGTCTACCTTTCCCTAATTGCTGTTGCACATACCGAATATATGTATGTGTTCGTATACATGATTGATCGGTAGTGTGTAGAGTGTGTGCATCAGTATGTGTGTACAGTGTGGCTAAAAAGTGAGAAATATTGCTGAACCTTGTGTTAAATAAGAGTCTGCGGCCATCTCGACCCCTCGACCAGGCCTTACGTCAATGACGGCGATTTTTAATCGGTGATACTCATTTAAAAGTGACGGTTAAATGTTGAAAGAGATAAAAGTATCAAAGTAGCCACCACTACAAGCGCGCCATGTGCATGTGCATGGACGTGTTGGGAAAACCGTCGAGTGTGATTTTCATCTTGTGTAACCGGAGTCCGTTCGTCGCACTGAGGTGGCCACTTCCTCATCCGACTGCCTCGTCCCCCGTACCCCTCGCGCGGATTGGATGTGAATATACTCAATGAACACGGCCTTTGTTTGCTCGTCGCTGTGGGGTCCGCGGAGTGCCAGAGTGGTCAATGCAGCAATAACACTGCTCGACGATGAAGATAGTTTGCGCCCCAGAGTTTCTCTGGTGTTGGTGCTCTTTCTTGGGTTGTATGGTTATCAGCATTGGGAGTCCAATGGGACCTGCTCGAGGCACACCCCTCATAAGACGATGTTCTCAATATACAATAAGAGACGAACCATTAGAATGTAGGGTTCAGAGACTTCGGCTAGGCCGCTCCTTGCATTTGCCCCCTCCTGTTCTCGTCGCGAGAGCGGCATTTGAAAGTGGGTTTGCTACTTCCAGTTGGAGACTAGTAGGTAGGTGAAGCGAGTTCTCGGAATCAAGGTTAAATCAAAATCTGTCGTGCAGGCGCGAACTTAGGGCCTTGTACAAGCGGTTCTAAACGTCTTATCAGATCGCGATTTCTAGAGACATTTCACCCAGCCATATTTCTTCTCGCTTGGCCTGTTGCCCCGCCCCCGCCCTATGTCTCTCTTCTGTCGATGTCTCCGATCCATCCGCGCTTCAGTTCTCTGCGCTCATATGTATTCCACGCATTAATGCCCGCGGACTGGCCCATGACTGACATATTTTATCGCACATTCGAGGCTGACCTAGAAACGAATTTAAATTTCACTCGCAAATGCAAAGTGTTGCTTTGTGTTTTTATTTTTCGCTGAGCTCTACGCGAACCCCCCTCCCTGCGATGCTGCGAGTGCAATCAGCTAAGAACCACAAAGTTTCAGCACAATATTCCAAGCTACAGCAAACTGTTTTCGCCGCATCCGAATAAATCGAATCTGTTCTTTAGTTCGGCGACCACTGCACACCTGACCGTTTCGCCGATGTCGTTCTACGGGTTTGTCTCGAATTGTGGTTCTGTCCGCTTTCTCATTAGCCGAGCGGCAGTTGTTCATGCTGTTATGGCAGCTTCGGGCTCGCTTAGTCAATTAATGACGGCGGCTTTGGAAAAACCACTTCGCGGGTTCCGACGCACAAACAGATTCGGTTCAGTGTGCGGGCGTAAATTGCACTTGCATGTTTTGCAACAAGGGCGTGCTTTGGCGCGGACGCGAGGAACCGGATCTGCCCATTGGGGAGCTAGGGTCGGGTTGGGTGCGATGGTCGGCTGTGGTCCACTTGAGGCAGCTGGACAATGGCTTAGTCCACCCAAATCATGCGATCATCTGTGCAATGCCTGCGGAAGGTGTCAAAGCCCTTCGAGTCGCTGCTTTAAGCTGTTACTTAATTGCGCCGAGTGATTGACAAATGCCATTTTTTGCGGTGCCGTCCCCGGCCTCGAATTCACTCAAGATTATTGAACTGCCGCCCACGATGGGATGAACCATTTAAAGATGGCTTATTTGCTCGTATCTCCGCGACGGCAGACTCTCAGAAAGACAGACAGACTGTCACGTAATACGTAAGAGGGCCGGCTAAGGAGGACGGTTTAACAACTCCAACGGCTGCCCACACGTCGACCGTCGACTTCTTTGTCAATAGCATGTGGAGGAGATGGAGCTCTTCACCCTCCAGGGGAAAGATCTCTTTCACCTCTCTCTCTCTCTCTCTCTCTGATTCCCCCAAGAGTTTCCATGTATTGTTACAAATCCAGTGCTATGACGAAGTACGGAGTTTGTAAGAACGGGTCAAAGGACAGTGGAGTGAGCCAGTCGCATGATGTGGCTCCAAAATGTTCCTATGACATCAGTCCGTACACTCGGCCATACTCAGAGTACCCTCGTAAACACTGAATACATCTCGCCATTAACACACTTCACGACGTTCGTACACTGGTGCGCCTGTGTGAGTGCGAGTGTGATGTGTGACGTGTGGTTGTTTTTGTGTGACTGTGTTATGTACGATCATCACAAAAAACTCGTGCATTGTTAATTAGCGCCTGTCGTATTCCATTGTGTTTTCTCGCTCCCAAGTTTTATTTGTCGCTCGCTATTTATTTGCAAATTTTACGAGAAAATTTTTACAAAAACTACAAAACAAAATGTTCCAAAAGTGAAAGCAGAGGTCTGTGCAAGTGTTTTACTTTCCGAAGCACTAAACACAATTGAGGCGACGCCACAATTGTTGTTCGGAGCCATTCGTATTCGTATATTGGATGAGCGCACACCCATACACTGCGTCTCACCACACGCACACATGCTCCACTCGGGGCTGATTTCGGCTCGAGATCTGCGAAAACGTCATGTTATTGTCGTCGGATTTTATTCGAGTCGGCCTGAAGTTGACGTCAGACTGCGGATCACCCCCAGTGGAGCCTTCGTTTGCTTTACTTCGAAACCCGGAGAAAACAACTAGGGCCAACAACTCTGGTTCTGAGCCACAGTCGGCAGACATGTGATGAGGCGAATGAGCTGTACAAACAGCGTCTTTCGAGGCCCAGCCGTTTTTCATCCCAATGGAGCGTGCGTCAACCGTGCGAGCACTCCGCACGAGCCAGCGTTCTCAATCAACTAGCAATTAGATACATGTATCGGCGATGTGGCAGCCTCCGTCCAAAGCTCATTGCAAACGGGGTGCAGGGAACAGAAACCACCTTGACCCATTGAGGGTCTTGTCTCACAGTGCCGAAGTAGGTCCCATTCCACTCCTGCAACCGGAAGGTCAAGATCTCAGGTCTTCCGAGTTTGCGTCCCTATGTATCCATCCACCGGTCCCCAAATGAATCAAACGCCGCCTGGTCGTTGAGTGGTCGTCGGCGCTCGACTCGCGAGGGAATATGAGATTGTTTCAATGTTGGCGACCTATTGTCTCCTTCAAGCCTGCCGTCCGAGAAACCGGAATAAAAGACAAATCGCTGAAAATGTGTGAAAAACGAACTATTTTGTGATTTTTGACTAAAATTTCAAACAAAATAACGAACTCTTTCACAATGAAAAGAAATGAATTGGAAAAACTACCGAAACCAAAGAAATCGCCCAACCCGCAGTCACTAATATCTTGTACATAATATCCCGCAATACAAACGAAAACTAACCGAAGTCAATGAAAACGGAAGAGCAGGACATGCCAGAGGCGGATGTGTACGACAATCCGAACTCTGAGTCCTTTTTACAATATGGCAGCGAGAAGCCGCCGCCGATTGTTGTCGTGGTTGGCGACGGCCGCAGCCGCGTTCGCCGAGTGGTCCGAACGGCGACGCGGCATGTGACGGTCGTGAGCTACTCCACGCGCCACAAGGAGACACGCACACACACATCGCACCATGTGACTACAGTGAGGTAAGAACCAACAGAAATCCTTCCCAGCATTCCCGCGCTCAAACTCTTGTGCCGAACAGTCCTCCTTACATGTGCCGGCGAAAGCGGTGCATAGTTTTAGGGGCATTCGTCGTTCATAGTTCATTGAGTGGTGCCCGGAGACCGGAGAGGAAATCGCACTTCGCCTGCGGCTACAAGAGTTTCGCACTCGGACTCGTGTCCTTGTAGGGCTCGCGGAGACTTACGTCGCCGACCATTGCTTTTTACTGGTTTCTTTCGATCCTTGACGTTTGGTTTGCGTAATTTTGCATCTGCTCCCCAGCGAACAGCTGGTCCGCTGGCTCCACGGACCCTTTCGCCTCATTATGCTTGATCGTAACCCACGTTCCGCCGCTAAATTTGATGTTTCTAATAAATAATTAAATACTCACTGGCAATACACAATACCTATCCTCGGCACTTTGTATTAGTTTTGTTGGCTTGTTTAGTCACGTGACAAGCGGTTGTGCCGCAGGGAGGAGACACTTGTTGCATACTAATTCACGGAAGAGCATTCGACAATTTTGAATACATAAGCATTGTTATACACAGATAGAATGTCGACTTCAATACCTTGTTCAACATTCGACTTGACGCTGGTCACAGAAAGCAGCTTCGATACACTCCCAATGTTGCAAAGTATTTCAAAAATAAAGTGCAAATTAAAAAAATATACGCGCTTAATGCTCATTTAACCTTGATGTAATGAATGGTGTGGATGTTTGTTTTCAGTGCAGCCACAGGTCTTCCGAGCAAGCAAAACCTCTGCAATACAATCTGTTGTTCGCTTGTACATGATCTGCAGCAGATGTTTTCTTCGTTACTTCGGGGACCGAACGAATGAAGGATGTACTAAAAACGGTTTCCTCAAAATATAAAACAACAACAGTCCTTGCTGTTGTTGTCGCCGTCCTTTCGTCGACTCACAACTCCTTTACACAAAGGAATCCGTACACTACCTGCGACTCACACGCCAGGTGCAATGTCTGCTTCGAGCCCAACCAAAGGCCAAAACAAAGAGCAAAAGCAAAGGCAGCAATGAAATTAGGGGCAGTTCGATTGAGCGGAGATGAGGGAGCCTGTCTTTCGCATTGCAGGCCACGCCATTGCACAGAAGATTTAATTTTCCAATCCAATATTGTGCGTCGCCCTCGCTCTACTGCATTCAATATTTTTTACATGGAATGAATCGTGTTTAGAAATAGTAATGCCTCTTCCTCGACGTCGCCTTTGTAGTCCGTCCCATGTATTCGTCCCGACACCCTTAGCAGACACACACACACACTTGCCTGATTCTCACTTCGGGGTGGGTTCCGACAGCGAAGTGCATCATTGAGTTGCTTCGGCCGAATCAAAGCGAGCCGCACTTTCGAAAAGGGACGCACGTTTCTCGGGTTAGTTCGCTTGAGCCCGTCGCCATGGTTGGATGTGTATTTCGGTGAAACCTCGCTTGTGCCCCACCATCCGCATGTAATGTGCTCAAGCACCGTCCAGAAGGCGACATCTTTGAATAAAGTTTAAATTATCGATAAGTCCATTCAATCACTTGATCAGTGGGCACTGTTTGACTTAATCACAACGAAATGATTATCTGCATTTCTGGATTTATTATTGGCGAAAGGTACAATCCCATCCCATTCGTTGATTCTTTTATATATACTGTGTAAAGTGTTGACCAATTCGTGGATTATTCGGAGAATAATAAGGGTTACGAATCCCAATCTCGACGATTTTGAAATTTGGAATGGCTCGTATGGTGTACATACTTCAAAGGTCTTCTACTCATTGTCGTGGCTTGGCGAACCCATATTTCCTTATTGAAACTCACCTTCGGACTTAGTTAATCACGAATCAAGCTAACTCCTCCTTTTCTCACTTTCAGCTTCCCGCAGAAGACCGTCGACCGATCTAATTCGACTCAATATGCTATTGCCGCCGCCCCCGGGTCCCTATCGTCGACGTCCGCATCGTCAGGTGGTGGCGGGGGCGGATACATTTACCTGCAACAGCAGCCGTATGCTCCCTCCACAACGTCCTCCAATTCGTCCGTTGCCATAAACTATCCTCCATCTACACAACATCAACACATGATCTACCAGCACTACAACCAACAATATCCTACGTGCCATCAGCAGGAGCTCATACATCAGGCCTCGAATGTCACGCCCGGTATCGGCAATATCACTCTATGCCCATCCTCCCAAATGATGGGCGCTGTGGGCGGAGGCGTCCATTACAACCCCCACCAACAGCACCACCACCACATCGTCCATGGACACCATCATCACCATGGCGGAGCAGTGGTCATTGCCGGCAGTGGTGTCGGAACAGGCGTGGGCATCGGGGCAGGCGGGAGTGGCTCCCCATCATCGATAGAACAAAACATGCACAAGAAGAACTCGATCAGGAATGGAGTCGAAGTCCTGAAGCGGTCCAGGGCGCAATCCGCGTAAGTAACTTCACATGAAATAAAAACTAATTGTTAGATAGGCCGCAGCCTTAACTACATCGAAGATCAGTTTAGGTATACTTCAGTCCGCCAGATACTCCAGATCTTATATTCCATGGGCGACAAGTTCTTATCTTTGAACCAATGTTTGTAAATTGCCTCCTGGCCACCCTGCCTCGTTTTGGGCAATGGAAATATTCGAGGTCTATTTTGATTATGTTTTTCTCTATTATTGGTATTCGTTATCAGCAGATGGAAAGCTTCCCTTCCACCCTGTACCTTGTACAAGCAGCGCATACACTCTTTGAGAGTATGAGTGCTTGAGCGGAATGCTATCTTATCGGGAATTGATATACTTTTATGTGTGTGAAACACAATTTGCAAAGTTTTCATATAGTGCCTGCAGTGAATATTTTAGAATATCTGAAAGACGCAAGAAATTTCAAGAATATCATCAAAAACTAGACTTATCGTTTGCGAATAAATGCATACTTATTTCTTAGTCTTGTCTCCTCATTCCAAGGTATTAGATCTACAAACAATTTTGATGTGGTGGTGAATTCGATGATGTCTATTTTTTCATAACTTCTTTGTTCTCTTTGGACGTAGGTACGAGCTGTCACAGGACTTGCTGGAGAAACGAATTGAGCTTTTGGAGCGTAAATACGGAGGAGTTCGCGCCCGGAACGCGGCAATCACTATTCAGCGCGCATTCCGTCACTATATGATGGTCAAAAAGTTTGCCTCGATCACGGCAATGGCAAAGGCTGAGAAAAGATTGAGTCGGCGCATGCTAATTACTCCTGGGGAGGACGGGCCAGCATCGAACACGTCATCCACCTCTGCATATTGCAGTGCAACAGAATCTCAGTTGGAGTTCACACAGGCTTCAACACAGCCGATGCAGCAGCAACAGCAAACACAACCACGTGTTACCATAATGGCAGGGCCGCCGGGAAGCACTGGGGCTACGGTCGTGTCTGGCTCGATGGCGGCATCCACTTCAGTTTCGGCTCGCACACCACCAACGCGTTCCTTGTCCCTGCGAGAACGACGTCAATTAGACTCGAGTCCGATTTCCAGAAGTCAATCAGGTAATATCGACAGATCTGTGAAATATTGCAAACACACCTAACAACAACTATTGTTTCGTCACGACAGGTGCTTCGACAGCTTCAGCAACATGTTCTGCGGGAGGTTCTGTGGGTACTCCATCGGCACACCCCCATGTCAACCTGCTGCATGCCGCTGAATCCAACTACTACAACGCAGCGATGGCCGCAACCACGACATGTAACCAGACGCAGCAATTCTACCCAGCCCATTGTTCAGGAGTTACCTATCATGCCATTCCGCATGATGTCAGCTTTAGCTCTGTAGGGAGTTCCCATTTAGACTCCTCGCTGAACGCTTCATGGGTGAGCGCCACTGGATCGAATACCAGCGGCACGTCTCCCCACACGCCGTATTACTCAGCGGCACAAATATATATGCGCCCAAAGGCGCTCACACCATCCGACCGAAAGAAAGTGCCCCCGGAAGTTCCGAAGCGGACATCTTCCATCACCGCACAGCAGCAAGCACAACAATTAGCAGCACAGCAGCACCAGCAAATGCTAATGATTAGACAAACACCACCACCTCCCTCCATGATGCGAACAAACGGCCTGTGCAAGACGGCAGAAAATGGTAGTCTAACATCAGTTCAAAGTTCTGGAAGCGATTCCAGTGTTACGTCAACGGAACGTATTGCTAACAGCGACTTGGGTTCAGATCGATCCAACTCGCCCAACACTTGGAAACGCGGAACAAATCTGAATAGTTCGAATCAGTTCACCCATTCTCCTGATCCTACTCTGGTGATGGCTCCGCATCAATTAGTTATTGATAGAGGCATGACTGCAATGGTTGCCGGTCCCGTGGCAGCACAATCGGATGAGAATGTGTCTTCGCATACGAGTGCTGCCCAATACGGCCAACATGAGCAACAGGATCACCAAATAGGCATCGTTGCCACAACCCAGAACTACAAAGTGTCGGAAACCATAAGGAAACGACAGTATCGCGTGGGTCTAAACTTGTTTAATAAGAAACCCGAGAAGGGCATTACTTACCTCATACGACGAGGTTTTCTTGAGAACACACCACAAGGAGTGGCGCGGTTTTTGATTTCCCGCAAAGGATTATCACGACAAATGATTGGAGAGTACTTGGGAAACTTACAGAATCAGTTTAACATGGCTGTTCTCAATTGCTTTGCGTTGGAGTTGGATTTATCTGGGATGCAAGTGGACGTGGCGCTCAGGAAATTCCAGGCATACTTCCGCATGCCGGGAGAAGCGCAAAAAATTGAACGACTAATGGAAATATTTTCGCATCGCTATTGTCAATGCAATCAGGATATTGTTGGACGGCTAAGGTCATCAGATACGGTAAGAAATGAACTGCATATGAATGTTGACATATCATACTACTATTGTTGTATCTCTTTATAGATCTTTGTTTTGGCATTTGCTATTATCATGTTGAACACTGACTTACATACACCAAATCTCAAGCCCGAACGAAGAATGCGCGTAGAAGATTTCGTAAAAAATCTTCGAGGCATAGACGACTGTCATGACATTGACAAAGACATGTTGGGTGGTATATACGAGCGTGTCAAAGCGAATGAGTTCAAACCCGGCAGTGATCACGTAACACAAGTCATGAAGGTGCAGGCAACAATAGTGGGAAAGAAACCCAACCTGGCTCTTCCTCACCGGCGCTTGGTTTGTTATTGTCGGCTCTACGAAATACCCGATGTAAATAAAAAAGAACGACCTGGAGTTCATCAGAGAGAGGTGTTTCTCTTCAACGACTTACTGGTTATAACCAAAATATTCAGTAAGAAAAAATCATCAGTCACATACACATTCCGCAACAGTTTTCCACTTTGTGGCATGGTTGTGTCTTTGCTCGATGTGCCGAACTACCCATTTTGTATACAGCTATCGCAGAAAGTTGATGGCAAGATACTGGTGACATTTAACGCCCGTAACGAACATGATCGGTGTAAATTTGCGGAAGACTTGAAAGAGTCGGTTAGCGAAATGGACGAAATGGAAGCCTTGCGCATTGAGGCTGAATTGGAGCGACAGAAATCGGCCCGTAATCGAGCTACTGGAAATTCCGAAAACCGTGACAGCGGTGTTGCCGACGTCGAAGTGTGTCCGTGTCCGTTTCAGACACCTCCAGCTAGCGAGCAAACGAATGGATCTGCCGAGTCCTCTCAGCAATTGAAAAGAAGTGCGCTTAGCAACAGCTTGTTGGACATGCACGAACAATGTAAATTAACTGCCTTGAACGTTTCACCCGATCCACTTCTAACCTATCCAATCAACTTTTTCAGTCGGAAATGATAAGCCGCAGCGCCGAGGCAGCGTAGGGTCATTGGATAGCGGAATGTCGATTTCGTTTCAGTCAACAACCACGAGTAGTGCTTCCCGCGAGAACGCAGCTGTAATAGCGGCAGCAGCAAATGCCGCCGCGGCTAAAATGAGGTTTCCCCAACCTGCACCCGGAAGCAGTGGTGTTGTTGGAATGTATTATCAACAACAGGCAGGGCATGCCAATATGACAACTCAGCAGCAGGCAGCTCTTTCCCAGCACTTGATGCAGCAGCAACAACAACAACAACACCATCAGGCACAGTCTCAAAGTGGAAGAATTCCAGGTCGAGAACGGAAAGCATCACGATCCGACGAAAATGGACGATCAACTGATGTTTAATAAATGCTTCCTTACACAACGTTTACCAACTTGTAATGTACATTCGTCTTTATTTGTAAAATATTTATTTTATTCCTTGATGCTTAGATTTAGCAATGGTTTTGTTGGTACGGCTGATTTCATTAAAAGAAAAAAGTTTATATTTGTACATTTTTGTTTTATTTTCCTCTTTTATTTAATTCTTATTTTCTGATACAAATTCATTTTGATACAGGATGAAATCAGTTCTTGTTACAATGAGAAATGTATTTTATCGTTAATATTTAATTCTAGCAATTTCAATTCATTCAAAGCAATCGATTCTCCTAGCATAATAATGATTTATATATAATTTATATTCAGTAACCATATATTAATAAACTTTCAATAAAATAATTTATGTAATTTTCATTTGGTTTTGTTTTTAATATATACAATTTTTATTTATTTGCACAATAAGGTAAATGTTCTTAACCCTAACCACATATATATATATATCATAGCATATAAATAATAGAAACTTATTCAACTCTTAATATTTTCATACTAAGTATTCATTTAAATTCAAAATATTCAAACAAAAAGGTCAATAATTTAAAGACTTAGTTTTAAATATTAAAAATAAAAAATTCATATATACAACTTTTCTTTTTCACTTAATATTTATGCATGGAAAAATAAATTCAAGTAGATTTTATACCGAGAATTTCTTAATGAATAAATAAAAATTGTCGATGCCAGTATTTTAATCTAGATTTTAAATGTATACAAGGTCTATAAACCCACTGGCCTTGGCCCTTTCTATGTGCGCCCATAAAAATTTATAGCGGTTTTATGAAATGTAAATAATTTTATGATGCTATGAATGGATTAAATAGATTCAATTCCTTCTAGTTGTCAAAAAGACAAGCCTCGATAGCATCAGTAATTCCTAAATGAAGTCAATTCAGACTTTCAAAAACTACAACTAGTTTCTGTTTGTATTTTTTAATTCTTTCGTGCAGTTGTAAGGCTGAACAATAACGTTAATAAAAAGGGACAAATGACAAATTAATTAGTATGAACAATTAGATAGCATAGGGCTAGACATCCCTGCTCAGTACTTTTGGCGAAGTTTTGTGCATCAAGGGTCGAAACGATCCGAGCTTTTATCACGAAGTTCCCAGGTGGAACTTCAGAACAGCAAAATAGGATAATTCGAAGGTCTTAGCATTGAAAAATAGGATCTTTCGAGGATCTTAAGATCTTCGAAAGATCCTATTTTGCTGTTCTGAAGTTCCACCTGGGAACTTCGCGATTTTAGCTCGGATCGTTTCGACCCCTGTTGTGCATATCAATGAACCCATGAATTTTTCTATGCACATTATATGTAAATGGCACCAAACATTAAATGGATGTTTGATGATTGGCCCTTCTAAGGTGGAATAGAGATGGATCTGGTAGATGTTACACAACGGGACAAGGTTCCTCAGATAAATGTATTTCAAGGTTATAATAAAGACATGGGAGGCAATCTATGGCTACTTATCGATAATGAATTAGACGAGAAAGTGATAGAAGGAACGGTTGTAAATGCATGTCAACAAATTGATCTAAATTTTTATCTGAAAACCTATTTTACCTAAAAGAATGTTACAATTTTTCTTATTCGCCAAGTTCAAACTGCATACTGCTCAAGAGAGACATTTTTGAAATGTTTCCTGGAAACTTCATGCACATTGGGTCACATGAACACTTTGTTGTGCGAAATTAATAACAACTAACATATTGTATTATTTGAATTTAAAATTTTAGCAAAGGCTAAATAAAATATATATTTAAAAAATTTTAAAAATAACCCTTTCACTCTTATTAAACCTTCTAAGGTGAAAAATTAAAACAAAAAGTTCCACAGTGTTTTGTTTGAAATAATTGAATTAGTTCATTTGGTAAAGATAATTCAGGTAGCAGGTAAACCCGAATTTTCGTCGTACTTATGGTCTACGTCAATATTCTCCGTTTGAACATCAAAACTCAACAACTCGATAACTTTAGGTGAAAGTTTTCGTTGTTGTATCCGTCTACTTATATATTTTGTAGAAATGAGGGGATCAGATGTATCAGCAGCTCTATTAAATACATCCTGAGATTATTCGTGCGTCTGTTTTTACGAGCGTGATGCAATCTATCTGCTTTATACATTTTATGCCGCAATTCAACAGGCGCTTCACCAAGGACACTTCGAATCAAGGAATGCTTCGAATGTATCAGCACTTTATGTACTGTTGATGTCATTGGCAACCAAGAATACTCATGAATAATTTCACCTGTTTGAAAGCAAAACGTTTTAAATTTACTTGAATTCAAGTTGGCACGAGAAATTTCTAAGCTCGTTATTCAGAGAGGGTATATTGTTTTTTTTTTTTTTGCTAACTGTGGAAACAGAAAACCGTTTGTTTCTGCAATTTACCATATAGAATATTTTGGAAGCCCAAACTTGTACAGTAGATCTGGTCAGATAATATTGGCTTCATTGGAAACAAAAATACAATTTTAAGGGTGTTTGAATAATGTTGACATGCTTTTCTATAACTGATATTTAAAACCGTGCTCCTATTAAGACAAAATTTTAAGACATAAATATTTTTCAAAAAAAAAAAATAAAAACATTTTAAGAAAACATTTGAATAATTGGGTAATCATAATTATTTTGATTTGTCCGTAAAAATTTTAATGTTATTCATTGTTGGTAAAACTTGCAAATTTAGGTCTAGGCATAGTAATATGATAAGATAATATGCTTAATATGCAAAAACAAGCGAGGTACATAATTACCACGCTCGGTCTGAATATCCCTATTGGAAAGAACTCCAACACAAAGTAAACAAAACACAGCCAAAAAATCAGACATATGAAAATCTTCGTGTGAACGGATATTTTGAAAATTGGATAGAATGAAATAGAATTAGATGAATGACAACATTTGAAGACGGTTCTGAATGTGAATGGATTTCACTACGTATTAAGATAATGAAACAATATTAATAATTTTTTCAAATGCTTAACAAAAAATTAATTTATGAAAACAATTTTATTTATTTTAGGTTAAACAACTTAATTCTAATCAACAAACTGAAGACTGGAGACAAAAAACATTAATTACATATTATTACACATATTTATAATTACATATATAAATTAGCTCCTCAGTTCAAGAAGAAATGCCACACCCACCATCCGTACTGCAAATCTTTAATCCTAATAAAAGACCCAAACCTGCCATAATAATAACCCACCACAACAATCTTTCTAATCATAAAGATAGCAATATTACATTTTTCTATTGCATCCGTAATGTAGATATTACATGGAATCTTGGGCAACGACAGTTTGAAGGAACTGAAGAAACGACATTAAAAACAGGATTCAAAAACAGAACAGAACTAAAGAGCAATATGAAGAAGCGAATCAATAAGCCAAATTTACAATTTTATTCGACGAACATAACAATCTTCGCATTCAGTAAAAACAAATATAAAATGGTTATTCACTACATAAAACCTAACATTCCATTCCATATTGACCATTCCAGACAGATACTCAAATCCAAGCATAAATGAAATGATTCTTACGGGGACGTATGAATAACTCTATAAACACTACCATTAATATAAACAAACATCTACCTCAAATATCAAATATTGTAGCGAAAGGTTTTTGAAAACTACTCTACAAAACCCCTTTCGCTTACTTGTTATTTTCATTTATGTATTGTTTTATAATTCCTACATTGTTTATTGAAAATTGTATTGAAACATTTATTGAAAATTAAATTATACAGAGGAATATTTTTGGCAAATATAGAAAGTCCTGAGTTTACTTTGATTGACTAGTTTTTGATCACAAAACGTCTAGCACAGAGAAGTAGAACGAAAGTTCTACTATTGCACTCTCTAGTTGTATTATTACGAGGACGGGTATAGACGCATAAACGCAGTCTTACCTGGACCGTAATACACAACAAAAGACAAAGCTCAATCCCTTCTTCTATCAGGAAGACACTCTTCGCCAGCCACTGCAACAATCTCTTTTTACAATTGGCGCCCAACGAAAAACCCACACATCTTTCAACATTAAAGAAAATTGTTCGCTGTGCAGCTCGACGTTATTTTGAACTTCCCAATTCTTCAAAATGCGAAGAAGCCCAAGAAACCCGAAGAATTTAAATACATCACAGGAGCAAGTTCAGCACAATTCCAGTGAAACAAGTGCTCCTATGAATGTAAATATTACTGAAAGCCAGTTTCAAGATTTAGTAGGTAGGATGAATCTTCATCAGCAAAAACGGTCAACATTTAGCACCTGCAGTGCTCGATTCAACGGTGGTCGGAATGTGACGCAAGTTGAAGATTTTATTGCAACTATAAAAGTTTATAAAGATGCAGAAAACATATCTGATGCACTTGCATTAACAAGTTTACCTCTATTATTGGAAGGATATGCTTCATCATGGTGGCAAGGTGTTAAGCATGAAGCAAATTCCTTTTCTGAAGCAGTAGAACTTTTGAGGAAAGCTTTTGCTCCACCTAAGCCAGACTGGCGAATTTTCTCCGAAATTTTTAACGATAAACAAAATATATCTGAAACAACAGATTATTTTGTATGCAAAAAGCGAAGACTTTTTTCTCAACTATCCGAAAAATTGTCTGAAAAAACAATGCTGAATATAATTTTTTCACAATTAACTTTGAGTGTTCGTGAAAATATTCCTAGAGAAAGTATTAATTCTTTTCATGAGTTACTATTTAAAGCTAGAGATGTTGAATTATTGGCTAAAGAAAAAGCTGAACTTCATAAAAATCCAATAACTAGAAATTATTATAATTCTGAAAAAGAAATAATTCGATGCAGTTTCTGTAGAAAAAAAAATCACTCAATAGAAGATTGTTACAAGAAACGGGATGCTGATAAGAAAAATCAACACAAAGTTTCTGAAATTAATGTAAGCTGTTACGGTTGCGGTGCATCTGGTTACTACCGAACAAATTGTCCAAATTGCAATAGCAACAAAAATGTTTTAAATAATCCAGAAAAACTTGATTTCAACTCTCTTCATACCACAGTCATTGGTCATAATGTACCAACTGTTGATATAAATATAAACGGATTAAAAGGAGAAGCATATTTTGACACAGCAGCAAGAACTAGTGTTGCTGGTTATTATTTATACCAAAAATTAAAAAACAGAAATCTACACTTTGAAAAGGTACGTGCAGAAATTATATTAGCAGATGGAATTCCAAGACAAGAAATGGTGTATTCTACAATTGCTGATATTATTATTGGAAAAAGTTTTAAACGAATTCGATTCATTTGTTTACCCAATGCTAAAAATAATCGCACTTTACTTGGCATCGATTTTTTGGAACAATGCGGAATTGTACTTGATTTATCACAAAGAATTTGGTATTTTGGAGACAATCCCAATCAAAAATTTGATTTTAAAATGCAACAATGCACTGTTATTAATTCTATAGATTTAACTCAACAAAATCTCTTCAAAATGAATCCAAAAATTGAAAAGCAAGAAAGGATTAATGATTTTTTGACATGGTTCGAAAAATCAAATTCATCAAATTTTGAAGGTGATAGAACCCCTGCACAAACAACTGAGTTTGAAAATGATTATTCACCAACAACAATCAATAATATTTTTAAAGATTCTTTACCATGTAATCATGAAATTCCAATAGAATCAAATTTATTTCCACCTATTAAAAAATGTAAATTTAATGATTCTAATAAAACGGACTTAGCATTTTATCCAATAGTATTACATTCATTTGATATTAAATTACGTGAAAATGAAGCACCTCATTTAAATTCAAAAGACAGAAGAATTTTAGAAGACCTCCTCACGAAAGAGAAAAGCATTCTTGAAGATATATCAATTCCAGTACCACATATTGAACATTTTATAAATACTGGATCTCATGAACCTATTTCAACAAATCCTTAGAGATTATCTCCTAAAATGAAAGAAAAATTAAAAGGTGAAATTGAGGGTATGTTTAAAAAGGGAATCATAGAAGAAAAGGAATCACCATGGGCATTTCCGGTGGTTGTAATTCCCAAGAAGGATGGTAATATAAGGTTATGTGTTGACTATCGTCGATTGAATGCGATTACAATAACAGATACTTATCCACTTCCTCGCATGGATGATTTACTTCACGCGGCAAAAACAACGCCATATATGTCTACAATGGATTTAAAAGCAGGTTATTGGCAAATTAAGCTTGCAGAAATAGACAAATTGAAAACTGCATTTACAACGCCATTTGGAATATATGTTTTTACCTGGATGCCATTTGGATTAAAAAATGCTTCTGCAACTTTTCAACGATTAATCGATAAGTTTCGCATTGGATTACCAGATATATTAATTTTAGCATATTTGGATGATATAATTTGTTCTAAAGATTTCAAATCACATATTATTGATCTAAAGAAAACATTGCATCGTTTAAAAGAATTCGGGTTTCACCTTAACAGAGAAAAATGTTTTTTCTGTCGTCCAGAAGTCAAATCTTTGGGTCTTGTACTTACAACAGAAGGTATAAAAATAGATCCAGACAAAACGGCTGCCATTTTAAAACGTCCAAATCCACAAAATACAAAGCAATTATTATCATTTTTACAAACGTGTTCATGATATAGACGTTTTATTTCAAATTTTGCAGAAATTGCAAAACCTTTATCAAATCTTACAAAGAAAAACATTAAATGGAAATGGTCAAATGAAGAACAATTATCTTTTGATCATCTTAAACAATGTTTGATTTCACCACATATTCTTCAACAAGTAAATGAAGATCAACCATTTTTCTTAAAAACTGATGCAAGTAATTATGCTATCGGAGCAGTTTTACTCCAAGCAGTTTACTCCAATCGAATATGCAAGTCGCCTTTTACTTCCTGCTGAGAGAAACTATTCGACAACAGAACGGGAAGCATTAGCCGTAGTATAGGCTGTACAGAAATATCGCGGTTATATCGAGGGTTCTCAAGTATCAGTTTTAAATGATCATCAACCACTAAAATGGTTATTTAGTTTAAAGAGTCCTACAGGACGTTTGGCAAGATGGGCTCTGCAATTACAGATGTACAATTTACAATTTTAGAAATAAAATATATACAAATTCAAAAAGAAGACCACAATCAATCATTAAAATTGGAGATCGAGTATTAGTATCAACACATATATTGAGCAAAGGAAAACAAGGTATTACATCAAAGTTCGTTCCTCGCCGAGACGGACCTTATATTGTCATTGGAAAGAAAGGATCATCTTGTTATACTATTGCATCTGAGGATAGACCAGAAGTTCCATTAGCAACATATCATACATCAGCTCTTACTATATATAAAGGTGAAGAAGTGATACCAATTTATCCCATTAAACGTCGAGGACGACCAGAAGTAAATTAAATTTAACATTAAATTAAGATGAATGATTCGTCAAACCATTGAAGATATAAAAAATAACGAAATGCTGTCACATCATCGGGACGATTTCAGTGACAGAGGGGGAGGTGTTGTTGCAGTTAACATTAATACGAATTTTTAATTTCTGTCACATCATCGGGTCGATTTCAGTGACAGAGGGGGAGACTGTAGCGAAAGGTTTTTGAAAACTACTCTACAAAACCCCTTTCGCTTACTTGTTATTTTCATTTATGTATTGTTTTATAATTCCTACATTGTTTATTGAAAATTGTATTGAAACATTTATTGAAAATTAAATTATACAGAGGAATATTTCTGGCAAATATAGAAAGTCCTGAGTTTACTTTGATTGACTAGTTTTTGATCACAAAACGTTTAGCACAGAGATGTAGAACGAAAGTTCTACTATTGCACACTCTAGTTGTAGTATTACGAGGACGGGTATAGACGCATAAACGCAGTCTTACCTGGACCGTAATACACAACAAAAGTCAGGAAGACACTCTTCGCCAGCCACTGCAACAATCTCTTTTTACAATATATCAAATATATCAAAAAAATATATCAAAAGGCAATTTTACCAGTCCCATTGGAATTTAATGCTCCAGGGAAGACAATGTCCGTTAAATTACGAATTTGTAAAAAACTATAACCCCCTGACCCTCAATACGGAATAATTGCAGAGAACGGCCAGAGTGGGAAGATGCAGGTTCCAGCAGTATTGTAAGTTTAGACTTAATCGAAGAAATTAAACCGGACATTTTGTAGGTCCATAGCTAATATTCAGTGGGAAAAGGGGTGAATAAAAACCAAATTTATATAAGACAATATATACTGAACTCCTAAAATAAAAAAACTGCGACTCCTAAAATAATATAAAACAAAAAAATATGCATGCAACAGAGTACATGTGTTACGTCCAAAGCCTCAACCATCCTCGACCAAAAGTCGAAGACCACCAACCGGATACAACCTGAAATCAGCGCATATTAATTTACGCATTTTATTACGAATTTTTATTCCAAAACGAAAACAATATATGTATTGCTATATTGAACCTTCCATTAAATCTGAAACCATAAAATCACTTCTAAATAATCACTTTAATGTCTAACTATTAAATTCACCACCACTCCATAAGTCGAAAGATTTCATAGCACTCTTGTTGAAGTTTAAATTACACAGTTGAAGAACAATCCACTCAGTTACGAATAAAAAACCCACTGGCATAATTCATTCTTCCTCTCTAGAGCTAAACTCTGAAATAAAAGACAGAGTTGCAGAGGTTAAATTAACTAAGACGAAGCAGACATTTCCAAGTGGAGGATAAGGTACTAAAAAAATCAAATAGGAGACTAGGAAATAAGCTTACTCCGAATACCGAAGAAACTCTAGATGGAGACCTTGGGACAACGACTCTAATTTATTAGGCACCGCCCGAAAAGTGGTATTGAAATTTACTCAACGATAGCTTGTAGTATTCAGCTGTTTGTTTTATTACTTGTTTAAATTTATATATTATGTTTCTTTGTTCATGTTTTTTTAAGATCAAAAATTTTCATTAAAACATTATGTTTACAAACTTCTATAAGCTCACCAAGGCCACGGATAGACAGATAAACATTAACACTAGGTCACAGGAACAGATCAACAAATTGACAGAAACCGTAAACACATAAATAAAAATTCGATTCTAGACGAATGAGAGCCCCACCAACACTAACGTTAATGATTTAATGGGAATATCCCACATTAAAGTTTTATTAGATATTAATTTTATTTTACTTTTTTTTATTAAGAATCTAAAAATAGATTTATCATGTCCAGCCATCTCGAGAAAATAACGGTTGTGGAAGACGGCGTCATCATCCTCAAAAATGCATTGTCGGTACGGTCCAAGCAAAAACTCAAAGGAGAATATAAACAATTCCTCCAACTCACAGAACCCCAGCGGCGTCTCACAGAACCCGAACGGCGACTCAGAGGATAATGTAAACGATCGACAAGAATATGAAACTCAATTCTTCGAGATCAATGTAAACGATTAATTCTTTTGAAATCAAGATGCTGAGGGCTAGCTGAAAGTGCCGCCCTAATTAGTTCGCTATTATTTATGATTTTTAAGAGGAATTCAATTTGATCCTCGATTCGACCTCCACTACACCATTTTCAAGCAGACTTGAGAAAATCGTAAACAGACCTCAGAAAATCGTAAAGTGACTTGAGAAAATCGTAAAATGACCTGAGAAAATCGTAAAGTGACTTGAGAAAATCGTAAAGTGACTTGAGAAAATCGTAAAATGACCTGAGAAAATCGTAAACAGACCTGAGAAAATCGGAAACAGACCTGAGAAAATCGGAAACAGACCAAATCGTAAACAGACCTGAGAAAATCGGAAACAGATCTGAGAAAATCGTAATCAGACCTCAGAAAAAAGACTTAAGAACCGAACTCGGTCGAAAAATTAAATTTTTTCTGATTTTCTTGTAAATAATAATATATTTAAATATTCAATATTTAATAATAAATTGTAAATAATACATAATATACATATACATAATAATACATAATATACAAAATATATAAATTGTAAATAATAGATATATTCTATGATCCTACTCGCATATCTTGTAGGGCCAGCGCATCTCCATGGAAAATGGAGCTGTATTGAATTGGACGTGAACAGTCGGCCACTGTTACACAGACACAAATAAAAGAGATAGACACTCAAGTTGATAAATTATTCAAAGATAGAATCATTGAAGACTCGGTGAGCCCAAGCAATTTACCAATACTGATTTTGCAAAGAAGAGTACTTCAGGAGATAAGAAATGGAGAATAGTATTTGATTTCAGAGCTTTAAACAAAAAGGTTGTAGATGACAAATTTCCATTAACTAGTCTAAAAGACGTTTTAGACAAGTTAGGAAAAGCGAAATATTTTACAACTTTAGATATGACAAGTTCTTTCTATCAAATTTCGCTACAGCCAGAATAACGTCCTGTAACAGCGTTTTCTTCAGGTAAGGGATATTACCAATTCAAGAGACTACCTTTTGGTCTAAAGATTTCAACAAACAGTTTTCAAAGAATGTTCACGGTAGCATTAAGCGGTTTAAATGGTTGATGATATCAAACTTAAAAGAACATAATGCTCATCTAGAAAAAATATTTCAAAGATTAAGTAAATAAGTTAACACCGGAGGTTGTAAGTTAACAACGGACGTTGTCCGAATTTGTCTCCATCAGCAAAAGTCTCGGAAAATTATATTTTTCAAGTTCCCATGTCTGTTCGAAATTTTATCCGAACTGCGCTTGATTCTCACCCTGCCTATAAAATGTAACATAGGCACTAATTGCAGCGCGTGTCGCTCTCCTACCAATTTTGCGGATATGCAGCTTACCTTTATTAATCTAGAACTTAAGAAAGGGCTAGTTTTTAGTGTACTCGCGATTGGGCAACAACTCTTAGTAACAAATTTCAATAAAGTGAATTTTAATTCACTTTACTTAAACAACTGTGTTTGTTAATTAATACAATTAAAATTGAATCCAGACAAATGTGATTTTCTACGTACAGAAGTTGTATAAATTAACACCGGATGTTGTCCGAATTTGCACCATTATTATATTTGCACCGGAAAATTATATTTTTTCAAGTTCCCATGTCTGTCCGATTCTCTCCTTGCTTAAAAGTGCAACATAGGCACTAATTGCAGCGCGTGTCGCTCTCTTACCATTTTCGGATATGCAGCTTACCTTTATTTAAGCTAGAACTTAAGAAAGGGCTAGTTAGTTTTTAATTATCGTTTGGTCTGGCATTAACTCTGAAAGAGATCGAATTAATTTCAAATAATAAGTCAATATTGTGAAACTAAAAATGTTAATTCAATTATAATAAATTATAAATTTAAATGAATTTCATTAAAGTGAATTAAAATATAAGACAATGTGTTTGTTAATTGGCGCACAACGTGGGGCCGGACGAGAAAAAAATCCGTTTCTTTAATTGGAAAACTGTGCGAAAGAAATGCAGAAAATAAACGAAAAAACAATCAAATTAAAAATTTTATATTTCTTTAAAATTAAAAAGAAATTAATAACTATATAAAAAATATTTCGAAAGGAAAATTTCCCCATACAATTTCCTATAAGTTGGAAAAGAAGTGGAAAAGAAAATAAAAAAATTATATTTTCAATAAAAGTGAAAAAAAGTTAATAAAAATTAAAATTGGATAGAAAAGAAAAAAAATTTCTTGTGAATTTCGCATACAATTTCCTATGAATTGGAAAAAAAGTGGAAAAGAAAATAAAAATTAAAAAAATATATTTTTAATAAAATTAAAATTTCCTATGAATTGGAAAGCAAAAGAATTTCCCTGTGAATTTCCCATACAATTTCCTATGAATTGGAAAAAAGTGGACAACAAAACAAAAAAAAAATATAAAAAAAAAGAATTAAAATTCTGGTATCAGAAAATCAGATATTAATATATTAAATATTGAATATTTAAATATATTATTATTTATCAGAAAACCAGAAAAACTTTAAATTTCATTATTCTACCGAGTTCGATTCTTAAGTCTTTTTTCTGAGGTCTGTTTACGATTTTCTCAGATCTGTTTACAATTTTCTCAGGTCTTTTTACGATTTTCTGAGGTCTGTTTACGATTTTCTGAGGTCTGTTTCCGATTTTCTCAGGTCTGTTTCCGATTTTCTCAGGTCTGTTTACGATTTTCTCAAGTCACTTTACGATTTTCTCAGGTCTGTTTACGTTTTTCTCAGGTCATTTTACGATTTTCTCAAGTCACTTTACGATTTTCTGGGTCTGTTAACGATTTTCTGAGGTCTGTTTACGATTTTCTGAGGTCTGATATCGATTTTCTCAAGTCTGCTTGAAAATGGTGTAGTTATAGATTTTAAGAAACTCAACGAAAAAACAATCAGCGATAAATACCCTATTCCTGATATCTCTGCGATATTAGCGAATTTGGGGAAGGCCTCCCATTTTTCAACTTTAGATCTCAAATCGGGATTTCATCAGATTCTTCTTTCAGAGGGGATCGCGTAAAAACCGCATGTTCCATCCATAACGGAAAGTATGAATTCTGCAGATTACCTTTCGGGCTGAAAAATGCCCCAGCATCTTTCAACGAGCCATAGACGACGTGCTTAGGGAAGAAATAGGAAAGTGGTGTTACGTCTATATAGACGACGTAATCATCTTTAGATGACCTACACCGCGTGCTCCTAAGATTATTTAAAGCCAATATGAGAGTTTCCTTGGAAAAGTCAATATTTGTAACCGACAGTGTGGAGTATTTGAGCCTCTTGCTTTCAAAGAACGGAATTAGCACATGGTCCGATAAAGTACGAGATATTTTAGAATTCAAAACTCCCACTACATTGAGGGGACTAAGATCATTTCTGGGGTTATCAGGTTATTACCGCAGATTTGTAAAAGACTACGCACAAATAACCAAACCATTGACAAAGTACTTGCGTGGGGAAAACGGTAACGTAAGTATCAAACGGAATCGTACGAATCAATTTAAACGACGAAGCTATCCAAGTGTTCGATAGAGTAAAGAAAATCCTTGCTTCCGAAGATGTGTTGCTATTGTATTCGACTTGACAACAGAACTGGTTGCAGTCCTCTCCCAGAAAAAGTGACCCATAACAATGATTTTTAGAGGATTATCACAGACCGAAGAAAACTACGACAAACGAAAGATAACTTCTTGCAATAGTCTTGGCCCTGCAGAAATTGAGAAATTATCTGTATGGCATCAAAAACTTAAACATTTACACAGACCACCAACCTTTGTCCTTCTCTATTTCTGACAAGAATCCGAATACAAAAATTAGAAGATGGCGTGCCTTCATTGAGGAATTCTCTCCGAAATTTCATTACAAACCGGGGAAAGAAAACTTTGTCGCTGACACGCTGTCACGACAGTATTTAAATGCTCTTGACGACAACTCTTCGTCAATGTGTGGAAACAACTCTGACACAGACACTGCCTCCGAGGTAAGAGTAGCTGTACGGTCTGCAAAGAGGCATCCTGACAGAACGCCAATCTGCGGAACCACCATCCCATCCCACCCGGAAGAGATTTTACACGTCGACAACATTTTCTGACTTGCCTTGACAAGTTCTCAAAATTCTCCCTTGTGTTCCCAATCAATTCTATGTCTATTATTGACGTTAAAATCCCACTATGACTATTCTAAACTTCTTTCCAAGAAGTAAAACACTGATATACGACAACTAAAAATCGCAAAATTCCTTTTATCAAATAATTACGCACACACAACGTAAACAGAAAAATCAGAACCAATTCAAATCACAGCAGTATGCGCACAAAAGTTTTACAATTCTCACTTCATCAGTGGATTGATCCACTGGGCACAAAATTGTGTAATTAAACATGAATCACTTCACTCTTTGACAGACCCACCGTGTCTTCTGACTCACATCTCTTAAAAATAATTCTGCGAATCTGTAACCAATTTAAATGTTGACGAGAATATATGACTATGAATATATGAGAATGACTCCAGAATATAAGTGGAACTAAATTGAATTCGAATTGAATTGAATCGAATAGAACGAAGTCCGAAAATTTAAAAAAGGAATATGATCAGCAGAGAATGGAGCAAGCTGAAATGGATATATCAAATGTCGCAAGTGGATCTGATAGAGCTATTTGTCAGGAGGGAACGACAACTGGAGCAGTTACAAGACGCATACACCGAACTTCAGAAACAAACACCAAACCAGATGACTCAACTGGATAGGATCCTCAAAAGTATCTCGCAATGAATACCAAATTACAATAATAATTATTACGATTACAGATTTTCGTCCAGATTTCAGAGATATACCCAATAGGAAATAGGAAACCATAGACAGAATTCGGACCAATATCGACTCAACCTATGCAAGAGTTCAGGACACCCCAGGTACTGTCGGAGCCAAGATCGGTTTCGACAGCCTAGGCCAAGAAACGAAGACATAAACTTGGAAATAAACAGTTCTGTTTTTTTTTTTAAAGAAAAGCCTCGGAATTATTACCTAGAATTTAGCACGTTGACAAGTCAAGGAACGATCAGATATGAGGAGCATATAGGAGGAGCATTATATTTACCCGAATTTGCAAGAGTAAAATCAAAGGATCATTATTTACAATTTATTATTAAATCTTGAATTTTTAAATATATTATAGTTATCACAAAACAGAAAAACTTAATTAAAATAAATTTTCGGTCGAGTTCGGTTCTTAATTCTTTTGTATAATGTCGGCTGGTGTAACAATACAACATCGTTGAGGACAGAAATAGTTGCATTCCGTAGGTAATTAGAAAGCATTTTTGAAACGGAGAAAATTCATTGTGACGAATCTCTTGATATTGTGAAATCGTTGCCAGAATTTTCTGGTCAACATAGTAAATATGTGAGCTGGCGGGAAGCAGCTTGAAAACAATGTATCAGGGGCAGTCGAAGGTATTTTTCTGCTTAAATTATTATGCGTGATTGAATAACTCAAGAAGCAAACGAAACTCTTTTTAACCATGGTACTGTTTTGAACTTTGATATTGGACTATTGATATTGCATGCGCTGCCTTAGGAAAACTAATAATAAATGGTATAGAGTAAAATATATATATGTAGCTCGAAAAATAATTCTGAACAGCCAACAGGAGTCAGGAATTAATCAGATTTGAATGACAGAATCTGAATCTATTTATTTCTATAAATATCCAATCCCTGATATAATCGACTTGGAGTCTGATATCGAAAAAACGGATTTCTCTGTAAAAAATCGTAAATATGGATTTCTTATAATGCCTATCGGATTCAGAACGCACCGAGTAATCTCTCATTCACTCAAACGATGAGGTGAATTTTCACTCTATGTAAAAATACATAACTACCTATAATAAGTCAATGTAGACAATAACTTGATCATCGTTTACTCCGCTCGTGAACACATATGAAACATTTATTTTGGATTTGTTTTTGTAAACGTGTAAATATGTAATATTAGAAAAAAACCAATTACTTTTGTTACTATAAAAAAGGAACACAATTGTTTATTACCTTTTGTATTTATTGCTTGTTGTTAGTTGCTTACTTTAATAACAGCATGTTGTTTGTTAATCACTTTTTATGTTTTTGTGATAAATGTACAAACAAAATCGATAACGCGCAAATTTACATACCTCTAAGGTGTGCAAAATGCAAGAATCTCCTCCTTCAGTATAGAAATGCCGTCATATGCCAATAGAAGATGTGGCAACTCACAAAATTTGATTTGACAATCTGTGTATTCGCCAATCGTATTAAAAAATATTTTTTTTGATTTCTTGAGTTTCAATCTGGTAATCTGTGATTTACCGATTTACGTATTCACACCGACCATAGTAATTGGTAATTATAACCCGAATACTGTCAAGTGTTAATACCTGATAAATTTCACGGCCGACCTTTGCTGATTATTATTGATAGTTAATTCAAAAAGATTCTACAAATAATAAATTCTGATATGCAGTACAATTTTATTGATTACTGCAATCGATATTAAAAATAAAAACTTTTTTTATATATTTGAACACATGTAGCAAAAACACATAATGTGGCGGTATTTTATAACGACAAACGAACATATTTTTCGTAAGCTCTGGGTATTCAAAATTAAAATAGAAAAATTTCATTCGAACTAATCGTTTTAGATTACAAGCCCAATGAATATTTTAATACTAAGTTCTCAAAAATTTACGGAATTCCTTGATATTAGTCGGTTTAACAAGTGTACAAGTTTTTTCAATAGCACGTAAAGACATGAAAAAGTCCCAACAGGTAACGATCCATGACTTGTGGCCATTTGTTGGCTGTTTTACAGTCAATTTCCTAAGAATATTTTGTATTATATAAAATTGTAAAATCTAAAAATCTTAATTTTTGGATACTTTTTAATAGAGTATTAGTTACAATATAATATTTTTTAGTGTTTATAGAATTTTTAAAAATAATTTAACAATGTTTTTTGACTTAATGCAGTTATTACAAATAATTACGGACTACATATAATACAAATATACTTCTAATTTATATTAGTTATTTGGGAACCATTACCTTAGCTATTCCTTGTATTATTTGCCCTTGTAGAGGACCGTATTCAACGCGTTCTCCATCAACAGTTAATATGCCATTGACATCATAGGGTTCTATTCGAAATGCTGTTACTGGGACCACTTTGATTAAACTGTTTTCCTTTGTTGGTAAATGCGTTCCTGAGCTCATGTTCACCAAGAAGTTGAATAATTGGGATCTGCTTGTCCCACCACGAATAATTATCAAATATATTGTTCCATCATTCAGCTTCGACGAAGGTGCGAAAAAACAATCTTCTCCTAAGTGAGTTTGATAAGCTGCATGAACCATTATAAAATCTCCCTCTTCTACAATCCATGTATCTGGAAGTGGTTCTGATAAAGGCGGAATTTCTGGCAATGGTCCAAAGAATTGCCCTCCGTGTTCCTTAAAATCTTCATTTTCGAAACTGTCCCCTGATATACTATGATAACTACTTTCTGGAATAGAATAGAAAGTGCTCTTTCGCGATCCAGCTGAGAACCAACTATCACATCTGGATCGAATTGACTGATTTGCTGTAGTTTCTAATGATATGACATCTTCAAATTCGTTAAAGTTAATAAAATCAGCTGATTGAAAGTACTCAGTTCTATTCAAATATGTATTACAACTAGTACTATGTGGTAAATTTTCATGTTTTTGTGATACTTTGTTGATCATATTATCAACAATATCTTGTTTTATGATATATGATATTTTACCACTATGTTTTCTCAAATTAATCAACCGATTCAAAGACCATAAAGTAAATCTCTGATATCCCAGAGATCGGAGACGTTCGCTTTCTATATCAATATCAGATATTAGCCCCCAGCCAACAGAGAGGAATGAAAAAAGTACCTATTTAAAGAAAATATTATAATAGAATAAGAAGTAGAATATCACACATACCTCATTCTTTAATTCAATTCTAACGACATCCATAGGAGCAGATTTACCGCTTATGATTGTCAATGCAGCACCTAAAATAGGCTTTGGTTCATAGGGCTCCCTACAAGAAAAACGTACAAATTGATATATGAAAAATGTCTTATATTTATTAACCAACCATAACCAAAATACCTGTATAAATGTGCAATCGTCCTGGCTAGTCCGTTTCCAGATCCACATGGCACTATTCCTAGAGGGATCTTTGTTAGAACTTCCATCCAGTCAGAACGCTGTAGCAACCCATTGAGAATTTCAAAGAAAAGACCATCGCCACCAACGGCCACAATTCCGACCCAGGCACAAATATTTTTCACGCGCACAAAATCTCGAGCAAAATTAGCATGCTTTGTAACATACAAATCATACAAAACTTCTGCTTCATTGAGAACAGGCACCACTTGATCATGGAAAAATTCTCGAGCTTTTCCCGATCCGGATTTTGGGTTAAGTAACACCAATAAACGATGGTTAACATTGAATTCTAAATTTGATTCCTTTAGAGAAACCGCTCTCTTGTGCCATTGTAGAACTCGATACCATTTCTCAGCCTCACGAATGTTATCATCGAATTTATCAAATGAATGGAAGCGCAGTGTGAGCACAGTTCTTTCGCGTCGTAAAGTGCTTCTGAGATTCTTTTTCAAAACATAAGCGAATACGTATAAATAAGCACTAGCATCAATGTGCTTTTTATCTTCGGTACATTTTGAACTTTTCTTTCCACCTTTAGACGCTGACGAGGAACTACACGTACATGTCTTACTCAAATTTCGACGATGTGTGTCGAAACGCATGCATCGTCCACCAACAATGTCACAAAGCGCCACCAATTGCTCCTTGGTGCCTCCGGAAGATTCGCGACGTAAACAAAATCCCTTGGAAGTCAATTTCACTTGAAATACGTTTCCTTTTTTATTGTTCGTATAAAAAATGTCGCTTAGAGCAAGTTCTTCTCCAATTGCGGCTGATAATGTAAGTGCATTATTTATTTCATGCATTTTAAAATTCAGCTTGTTGATATTTTCTCTTCATTTCAATTTCTAGGATATCTTATTACAAAATGCAGAATTCATTGAAAATAATGCAAAATTGCAGATTTATATTTGATTCAGCGATGCCAACTACACGGATATTTCCGTGTTCTACGGAAATTTGACCCCTTGGCGGACACACGGAAGTTTGCGTTAAAATTGCGCAAATCTACGGATAAGATTTTTAAAATGTGTTTAAAAAATGTTTGATATTTTACGATATCCAAAGTATTTATTTTCTATAAAAGTGATAAAATTTTATATTTTCTATAAAAA
The DNA here is from genome assembly GCA_017309665.1 of Coelopa frigida. Taxonomy (NCBI): domain Eukaryota; kingdom Metazoa; phylum Arthropoda; class Insecta; order Diptera; family Coelopidae; genus Coelopa; species Coelopa frigida. Next base: position 8,232,988 of record CM029563.1, read on the forward strand.
TTATCAAATTTTGAATTTTCTATGAATTTTTAAATTTTGTATGAAATTTTAAATTTACGATGAAAATGATCAAATTTTGAATTTTTTATGATGATTATCAAATTTTGAATTATAAATTTTTGAATTTTCTATAAAATCTGAATTTTCTATAAATATTATCAAATTTTAAATTTTCTATGAAAATTATGAATTTTCTAAATTATATTTTTTCAATCCTATATATAAAAATATGTTAGATTTCGTTTCATCAGAGATGATGCGCTCAAAAATATAGGTTTTTTACTAAACACGGAAATACACGGATATTTTCAGTGTATCTCTTTGGGTTGGCATCGCTGATTTGATTTTTCAGAAACAGGGAAGTAGAAACAAACAACAACAACTAAACAACTGCATGGTGGCTCAGAATCACAAAAATCTAATAAAAATGTATAAATTATATTTTTTATAAACATTGAAAAATCATATGCAAATACTCAAAAAATATGTATTATTATATAAACATAAGTTACATATATTAACCCTTATTCAGCCGACCATATTATAAGATATTTTAAATTTTGCATAATTGAGAATAATATTTTTTTCTTGAAAAAAAGTGTAATATTCACCCGTGTGACTCGTCGGCCGATGAGTATTAAAAATATCAGATTTGCAAGATCAGCAGAGTTCGTAAAATATAGTTCGAAAAACCAATCAATCGTACTTCATCTTTGAAATAAGGATCTGCTCACGAGCCGTATTTTTACCACTCTTGAGCGATCCATTTTTTCCACTCACGAGCCCTATTTTTAACACTGAATATCATATTAATATAAATTATATAAATGAACTAATAATACAAACTTCCGAGAGTATTGAAAAAGCATTATAAACGCACAACAGGAGCGTTGTGGAGGAGTGCCCCTTCCTTAAGGAGGAATCCTCTCTCTTCTCCTTTGGGATCTAATGCTCAATCACATGTTCAGGGTCCAAAACTCACTGTGGGACGTTGTGACGAATAAATTCAAAATAAAAATGAGACATTTTTTTCAATAATTAACTTTTAATTTTAAAAATTAAATATTTTAATACATACAAAATATGCTTAACGATTATATACTATAATTAATTCGATACTGCTGTTCCACTGCCTAGTGATTTCATCAACTGATAGCATTCCTTCAGTTTACGCTTATCACCTATTTTTTCTAAAGTTTTTGCAGCTTCGGCTAACATACCAGCGCGCTCTCCGGGTGAACATAGTAAAGCAGCAGGCAAGTACTTACAAGCAACATACATAGCAGCAGCCCGTTCTCGTTCCCCTCCGTCGAAATTGTTATTTTTATCTTTACTACCGCAAATTATTGAAGACCTAGCGTGTCGATATCGTAAACTTCTATCTAGTAACTGCTGGGTCGGACCTGGAGCAGCTCCTGCCATCAACCGACAAACTGCTTCATACAAATAAATACGAGACTGTCCATTCTGAAAGAGAGCAATTATTATATTGATATATCAAGAATTTGTCAACTGAGATTTACTGGAATATTCTCAACAATATTTCGTAGAGAATTTAAATCCTTCTGAAACTTCTCTAAAGTTTCTCCAGAGACTTGATAGTAACCATCATCGTCTACAGTCATATATTCTAATTCCCAAATATCTGTTCTCGTCTCCAAAATCCAATCGCAAGTTAGTAATTGGAAAAGCTATTACAAAAATTTCAAATGATTTATTAAATGGAAATACTTGTTTTAAGCATTACTTAAAAAAAACTATTATATATGTTGCTTGCAGAATTCACAAAGCTTGCATTGCAGAAGTATTGGCTGAACATTTTTAATACAGACAATGCGACTACAATGCACCTTTGTATGATTCCATTATAAAGATGATGTTTCTATTATTTAATTTTAATTTAACTCACCAATTTTATACCCTTTACATTAGTAACCTTATTTTCTGTCAAACACTCTTGTAGATACGAACTGGATTGGTCACATATGCTAACAATGTTTCCTTTATCAAAATTATAATTTCTATAAAAATAAACTGTTAGAAATTTGAAAAACTTGTTTGTGGAACAACATACTTCATAAGAATCATTTTTGCTTGAAGTATAGCATGTAGAGCTTTTGGTAGATTATCCTTACTGGTAGCAAGACATTCTGGAATATTATCCACTGACTTAATACGATTTTCGGCAAGACTGTCATCTCCTAGAAGCCAATGTGAAGAAAATTCAAGCACATCTGACCACCACTGTATTTTTTCATCTGTTTCTTCGGAAGATAAACTATCTCGAAGCAATGATGTATAGTTTAATACGTGATTAGCTATTGTTCCAGAAGGCACACCGTTCTTAGGATTCGTTTTATTTTTCATTTGTGCACGATTTGGTCGACTTCCTGCGCCAACTAGACATTGGATAGCTTTATATAAGAGATGTTCACGATAATTCTACGGCGAATCGAATTAGTTAAGATTAAAATATATATATATATATATATATATGTATAAATTTATACCTTTACAACAAATGACATAGGATCGGCTCGGTTACTCAATTTGGCAAATAATGAATCCTTTGCATCAGGATCAAAATCAAAATCATGTAGTTTAAAATAGCGATAGCCATATGGCGTAAAAACCCAATGGTAACATGCAATATTTTCTCCTATATGTATACTTTCTTGCTTGGCTTTACTGACATAATATCGTCCAAAAAATTTTAGATATTTTGGGTAACTTTTCTTAACCCGTAATGCCGCTGTCATGTAAATTGATATTAATTCATTTGGACTAAGGATATCGGATGCTACTTCTCCCATATTTATGGCATAAAGAGACATCATTAGTCCATGTGTATCATTTTTATTAGTGGCTAAATGAAGTTGATTCAAACGATTAAAAATTATAGCCAATTCTCTTGCAGATGCCAAAGCTTCTTTTCTTTGCTCGTCCGCACAGAAAAAACCACCAGCTTTACGTGACAAAAAGCGACCAATCCAAATACGATGAAAAAATAAACGTAAAAATTGCCAACTTGTCATTGACAGTGATTCTAACCGAGTGACTGGCAATGAAATTCCGAAAATTTGGAGACAAATTAAATACTCAGTATAGGCACTCTTTGTATTTCCCTAAAATTGCATATGGTTTAATATTATTTCCAAACAAAAAACGTGTTCTACATACTTTTGCAAATTCACTGTCTGCTACTTTCTTATGTTTCCAATAGTTTCGTGATTCCGGTGTGTCTGAATCCAAAAGAGGGTCACCATAGACCAACAACTTTGCCATGCAGAGAAATATTACAATGAGATTTAGAGTCCACAAAAAAAGTGTAGATCCAACATTTTGCCAACCCATGAACTTCCCAACATCTGAGATATATATAATGTTATAAATTTAATGCACTTATTTTAAGTAATGTAGGTGTTACTCACAGTCGTCTTCAACAGAAAGAATATTTCGACGTTGTCTATTAAAATCATTTTCAAATACCTCGCTGTCTAAGATTTCGTCAAATGCAGAGTTTGAAAGCAATGACTTCAGGGGATTTACTGCCAAAATGGCAAACATGAATAAACACAAGGCCAGTCGAGAATGAGATGCCATTCCACGCATTGTACTGGGAACCATATCAACATCATCTTTCACACTAGAATTCGAACTTGTCGTCGATCCACCATATGGCGATGGTGGTAGTGAAATATCAGAATGAAGCGGTGATAGTGACGGATCCGACTCATCACTTCTTGGGGGAGTCATTAGATTTTGCTTTTCATAAAGTAATGTCTCGTCAGATGATTGTTTACGTTTCTTACTGCCACTCACTGTAATCGTCTGTGGTGAATGTAAAAGGTCCCTAACTTTAGAACCATCACGCGCAAGAAGCTCTCTCTGTAGGCGCTGAACCTCGACTTTTAACTCGTAGTTTTGTCTCTGCAAATCACGTATTTTATCTACAGATTTTCGAAGAACTGCAGATTTATTTAACTTGGCCGATTCCCCGACAACCATATTCTTTAATTCTATAATCTTGTCATTGATAGATGTTCGATAGCGTCGCTCTATCGCATTATGTGCTGATCGCTTGACTTCCTTAACTTTTGGTTGCATTCGATTAATTGGAACTTTGTTTTCGGTGTTACAGTGATTATTCGTGTTGAGGGTGGTCGGTTCTAAAACAACCGGTATTCGAGCCGTAGTTAAAATAGTAGTACCATTTACTAACGCCGTCTGCGTACTTCCTGTGGTGGTGTACATAACTGTAGGATTAGCTTGGAGAATTAACTGAGGTTGCTGGGGTTGCCTATTGTTTTGCATATACTGCTGAAATTGAAAAATTTAATCCACACAATCTATATATACTGATCCACTTAATTACCTTTCCTGTATGTAACTGTTTTGCGGTCGATTCTTTGTTCTCAACTTCAACGCCTTGCAACGTTAACACCTGCGGAACAGACTGAAGTTTGGAGTTTTTTTGAAACTGCAAGTGCGACTGCACAGATGATGCTATTTGTACTGAATTTTTATCCGGAAGCTGGGAATTTGTTTGAAAAACAAATGTGTTGTTGCTATTGTTTGTTGTAGTATAAAGTATCTGGGGAGCTTGAGTTAAGGTAACTGGTGTAGAGTTAGACAATTGTAATGACGCCAATGACGAAGAATTTAAAGTCGGCGTCGTTGAAGGTAAATTCACTTGTTGTATCGAAGATAGTTGTTGTTTACCAGAATTTCTAAGAGATTGACTGGATAACAAATTTGTTGGTATTACGCTTACGGAGTTTCCAATTCTGGGTAAAGTTGTAAAATTGGAAGCCAAGAGTGGGTCTGATGAAACAAGAGGATTAAATAACGCTGTCGATGAAGTTTGGGTGCTTGTTATTGAACTTGTCATTGGGGCATTTGCTTCTTGCTTTATTTGTGAAATCATAGAAACTTCATTTTTAATATGGTCTTGCTCCACCAACGATCCAATTGAAGGAGAATCAGAAACGTTTAATATATCATCAGATAATTGTACTTGATCCATATCATCGAAAAAGTTATTCAACATGTCTAAAGTAGTAATAAGTTAAAGTATATATTTTAATATAAATGAATATTTCAGGTTACCTGACGGAATCATTTCTTTGATCAACGTAAGGGCGTCTTCTTCTTTGAAAAGATCCAAAGAGTCCACCATGCCGCTGGAAATAAGTTCCCCCATGTCGAGAGAAGCGTCGCCATCCATCGTAATTTGTTTTACTTATTTTCGGTTTTCCTGTTTGTTTAATAGAAATAAATATTTGAATATCACGTTGAATGCAATAATTATCAAGGAACAACTAAAGCTGTAATTTAAAAAAACTTAAAAAATTTTTTTTTTTTATGTTTAATAATTTTTTTCTTTTTAAAATGTATTATTAACCATATGTTTTATATAAATTTTTGAAAAGCCTGTACAATTTCCTTTAAGATGGTATATAATATGTTATACTTAAATCAATATTAGTATTGATAATTTGCAAAAAACTAATAAAGTATTTTTTAGATGCCGGCTATGCGGGCCAGTTTACATCCTACAGCATGTCCAACACCGGCTACGTGGGCCACAGTACTTTCGGGGCCAAGTCCCTTTGCGCGTGGGGGCCTTCGGCCGCGCTTGGGGTTTACATCCCACAGTATGTCCAACACCGGCTACGCGGGCAACAGTACTTTCGGGGTCCAAGTCCCTCTGCGCGTGGGGGCCTTCGGCCGCGCTTGGGGTTTACATCCCACAGTATGTCCAACACCGGCTACGCGGGCCATAGTACTTTCGGGGTCCAAGTCCCTCTGCGCGTGGCGGCCTTCGGCCGCGCTTGGGGTTTACATCCCACAGTATGTCCAACACCGGCTACGCGGGCCACAGTACTTTCGGGGTCCAAGTCCCACTGCGCGTGGCGGCCTTCGGCCGCGCTTGGGGTTTACATCCTACAGTATGTCCAACACTGGCTACGCGGTCCACAGTACTTTCTGCGGTACTGTTTTTGTTTTTTTTACAAATTCTTAATACTATTACTAATTAAAGTATAACATATTATATACCATCTTAAAGGAAATTGTACAGGCTTTTCAAAAATTTATATAAAACATATGGTTAATAATACATTTTAAAAAGAAAAAAATTATTAAACATAAAAAAAAAAATTTTTTTAAGTTTTTTTAAATTATTTTTTTTACAAAAACTTTTTTTAAAAAACTTTAAATGCAGTTTAATAGACAATTCAAATACCTTTAATTTGATACCCATATGGTCCAGATCGGGTAAAATTTGTGGAATTGCTAGGTGCTCCAATTTTCACCTTTCCCCCCTCCCCCCCGCCTAAGTACAATCCATCAACCAATCAGAACGCTTTTTGGGATCATACGATGTGACGTCACACGAATACAAAACAATAGTTTTTCTTTTGCAATAAACAAAGTTCACATTTCACTGACCCACACGAAAAATATTCCCACCTTTAACTTTAATATGTTACACATTAATTGTCACTAAATAAATATTATCAATAATATATTTTCATCTCTACTCTGCAATAGTATGAATTTATTTTAAAATCATACTGTCAAAAAAGACGTAATTTGTAATTGTTTTTGGGAAACTTAAAACGCCGTTGTATTGCAAAGTTTTGCGTCAAAACTTTTCTTATTGCATCAGTAATTACCAACATAAAATATACTAAATTCTTATTAAGAATCATTTAGAATTGTGTTTTTATTCCAACTGCAATGGTCGGTGTTGAAAGTACTACTACTCCTATTGCGTAGGGTAGGCCTTCACAAATGGGCGCACTACAATCAAAGCATGCTTGCTTGCTTCGCTTTGACGTTTGATGGCCCGATTAGTCAACGCATGATGCCTCGGATTCACAAAATTTCAACTTTTCTGGCTTTGACAGATAAAAAACAGATGATCCTCATTCTTTTTCTTCTTCTTGAAACATTACAATATTATTCTTTCTGTTTTTTTTTTCTTAAAAATTTGGTTATTTTGTCAGAAACTCGAATATGACATAAACAAATATTTCGATTTCAAGTGCGACTAGGAAAAAAAAGGTTCAACGAAACAAAAAGTCGCTGTCTTCATTTTTGGAGGAAATGTAGTTACGCCCCAAATTTGCTGTTAGGGGTTGAACAGAATGAGTAGTAGTAGTTGTAATGCAAAGTGACATCAGCAGATGGACATGTTGCTTACTACTTCAAAAAATTCGACTGGAAGCCGCCTTGTCCAGCAGACCAGCAATAATGCCCGTCCGCTCAACAGTGAATATGAATTCGATGAATTGGATGCCCAGCTGCGGAAGAGAATAATATAATAGAAAATTTATTATTAATTTTATCTCGCAGCGATCGGAATTAATGCGGGGTAACTACGAACACGAGTCTACGTTAAACACAATTGGAAATCCGTACTGTCAGATGAAGCAGCGGAAAACTATTCTTACATGGGAAATGAAAAGGTCTCTTTCATTTTAGGACCAAACGGCCACTTACCCACAAGTGTCCCCACACCATTTACTTCGCCACTAGGGAGGAAGCCAAAGAAGACGCACAAATCCGTATGAAGAAGAAACAACCCAATGAACCCAAAAAAACACCTTCCGTCTGCGTGTGTGATACATGTAGGAAGAAATATGGGACTCGCAGGAACTTGATCGATCATCAGCTCTCCGACTGTGGGCGAACCCCGATTTAAAAAGACATTTGAAAACACATCTAAAAATAACTTACTGCTACTAACTAACTTACTAGTACTAACTAACTACTAACAAACTACTACTAACTACTAACACTACTACTACTTTTACTACTCTAGTACTTTACTATCGACGGCGGTCGGATTATTGTAGTAGATTCTCGTACGAGCGAGCAGTCATTCGTTCTTTCCGTCTTGTTCGCGAACAACACACACACATCGTGCGAAAAAAACGTTTTTCGGGAGTGATTTTTTACCATCCATCACTCAAAATAACAGCGGAGTAGTTGTAGAGTCCCAAAATACATCTGAAAGTTTAACATCGGCTAGAAAAATTAAGTTTTTTACTTAAGAACAACTAAAATTATGGCAGACTCGGACAAGCAACTACCAACTGAACAGCAACAACAACCACAAGAACCACCGCAGGGCGAAGCTGTTCATTCCCAACCGAAGCCGGTTCAACCACCGAAGGAAATTATTGGTAAAACATATTTAGCTTCTCGAATCATGTCGATTTAAATTATCAAACATTAAATTGAAAATGTTCATGTGCTTCTCATACATATATTTGATTTGTGTTAACGTTTGCACGTTGATCACATTATGCTGCACCTTCTTAGTCCAGAAATAGATTTTTTATTTCTCCCAAAATATACCGAGACGCCATTTTGTTTTAGAATACCGTGTGCGCGTAAGACTACGTAAGTTTTTTTGTGATTTGTTGGTTGGCCTCATTGCAGAAAAATACTGAATCTAATTCTCACAAATATGACTGAAGTCCTGATTGTTTATTCACGAATGTGTGTATATTTGTATAGGCTTGGATGGTGGTAAACTTGTGAATTCAATTCTAACGATAGCTTCGAAGTCAAATACAATCAATATTTGAATCATTTATATTTATTTACTGTGGGTTTAAAAAACGTATTTCTTTATCTCCCTTAGCTACGAAAGTAACTGGTACCGTAAAATGGTTCAACGTAAAGAGCGGTTATGGTTTCATCAATAGAAATGATACTAAAGAGGATGTTTTCGTTCACCAAAGTGCCATAGCTAAGAATAACCCCAAGAAGGCGGTTCGATCGGTTGGTGACGGAGAAATTGTGGAGTTTGATGTTGTGATTGGGGAGAAAGGCAATGAAGCGGCAAATGTGACGGGGCCCTCCGGAGAGCCTGTTCGAGGTAGCCAATTTGCCGCCGACAAACGACGCAACTACCGTCCTTGGTTGAATAAAAACCGTCGTAAGCCAAGCCAAGGTCAGGAGGGTGATCAGGATATTGAAAACGAACATCTTGATGGAGATCAACAACAGCAGCAACGCCAACAGCGTAATTACAGACGAGGTGGTGGTGTTGTACGTGGGCGTGGTCGTGGCCGATTCAATAATTACTATCCCAGACGCCAACAAAGACGATCGGGCGATGATGGTGGTATGAGCGGAGGAGAAGGTGGAATTGATCAGAACGCTGATTCCCTGCAAAGGGGCGGTGATGGTCAAGGACAGCAAATGCGTCGTGGTGGACCGCAACGACGTTTCTTCCGCCGCAACTTCAACAATGGAGGTCCGCGTCGCGGTCCACAAAGCGATGATGGTAACCTATAACTTCTTCTTTTATGCTATGCAACTAAATCCTAATTTGATTTAACATTTTCCAGGAAACGGTGGTCAAGGACCTCCACGTAACAATCGTCCCAGACGAAACAGAAAGCCAAACATTGTTGATGGTCCCGGTGGAGATCAACAACAGCAACAGGTAAACTAAAGAATAATGCATGAAGTTCCCAACTGTTTAACATGACTGCTGTATCTTCGAATATATGAAAATAATACCATATTCCATAACACCTATCTTCATAATTAACTAACATTAAAATCAATAACATAGTATGTTTGTTGGCAATGTATATCATAATCATTCTTCATTCTAGCCGATATGTTTCGAATCTAGACACTAACAACAAGTATCACTTTTTTATATTTATTTGAAATTTATTTATTTACATAACTTTTTTCTTATTTTCATTTCTCCTTCGTCACAAATCCTTGCATCCAACCAATTTTCAGGATGTTGGTCATGAAGTTCAAAATACAACAACAGAAAGTACTGCTTAGGTGGTACCCACACGACAGAGCATACATAAAAATATATATTTCATTTACAACTTATATAGAAGCATTACACTCATTATTAATTAAAATGTTGCCTCATAATTCCCTTTCGGAAAATAAAGCTCATTGGACGTATTTATTTAACTAGTTTATATATATAAAATTGTGTAAATTTCCATAATAGTTTATATATGTAGAATGTTTTATTAAATAAAATATGTACGTTATTTAAAAAATTAAATGAGGATTGTCTTTGGGTATGAGCAGGTGTAATGCATTTAATATGAATACTGTAATTTTATGAATTTATTCTTACGTGGGTATTTTTATGTATGATATTCTAAATTTTCTTTCGGAAGCCAACAAATATACAATTTGAAATGGAGAATAAACGGCTTCACATTGCTAAATTGATATCTATATTAACATTTTCAACTAATGATTGTACTCAGCATAGATATGTGAATAAAATGCCGATTTTTTGTTATTTTAACACAGATTGATTATGGTTAACAGTAATGCATAGATACGATGTAAACAATATACATATATTTTGATAATTCTAAATCAAATTAAATTGAAAATCAGTTGAAAATTTTCTGATATATTTATATTTTTTTGATTAAAAGAATTCAACTACAATGCTCCACAAATAAATTGTAAACTCATAATAAAAATTCATTGGAAAACAAAAAATGCAAAATCCTAATAAAAAAGTTCTGAAAAATTATGTATATCTTATTGAGGGAAATGGAATACGTATTAGTTGTAATCAAAAATACAAATTCGTAGTCTGAAATAATATAACAACACCTGTGGTAAAGTCGTAGCTGAGTTTTGTAGCTACATTGGAACAACAAAGTGAAATAATTCTCAATTCAATAACTTCGCTAGAGTGGACATGTCGAGCGAATGGATGAAAACGCTCCAGCCAAGAAAGTCCTCCACGTGGTCAGCGAACAACCTTGGAATTACTAACGCCGAACTGAATCTAAGTAGTAGAATTTAATAAATTGCGCATTCATGCATTCTAAGAAACTTTTCATTGAATATCGATCTACTGACTGCCCAACCCTCATTTTTTAAACATGAACTGTAACTAAAGAGCAATATATATATACCGAACCGTGTGGCTTTTATACACAACATCGATTATCTCGATACTTCTTTTCTCGACTTAAATCAATTTTAATATTTATTAAAATTAGAGATGAGAGAACAAAATTTAATCATTTAATAAAATTACGTGGTCTGTCACACGGGAAATAAGTGGTCCCAAATCACTGCTATTAAGTGATGGTCCCCACAAATCAATCAATGTATTCTCAGCATCTCGGGTGGGATTATCTGAAATAATAACATACTCCAACAATATGTATATTGTTAATTTTTAAAAGACGAATATTCCTTACCTGATGTCTTTAATGTGGCAACTGTCAAAAAGATTATTACGTTTTTTACCAACGGGCTATGTGTATCACAAATGCTATGGAGAGCCCTTGCGCCCTCAGCAGGAATCTTAAAATATACAGAATCAACATTATCATTTAGGCAATATTGGTCGGTTTTATACCTCATTCAAATCAATTATCAATATCAAATTTCTCTCCTCTACTCTGGTTTTGTATTCATGAATTATATATCCGTAATCGGCCAGAGCATTCTTTGAAGAAAAATCTTCTTTCCTCAATTCGACAGGACTTCTGTTGCCTACAAATATATAACTTCAATGCTACACAATTACGATGAGATCCATACTACCAATAAAGGAGGAAGTCTTTTTTGCAATGTCGGAAATTAATTGTTTAACTGAGCCTTTCCTTCTATATGTAAACAAATACACACTAGGGTTCTCTGAAGTTTTATTAATTATATTTTCAACACCGACTCTTAAGCTGTCCCATAAATACTCTGATTGTTGTGGGTATTTCAACTTAAGGTCTTGATACGAGACTGATGGCGTATTCCAACGAAAGGCGATGTACCCCAAAAGTGCAACTAATAAGAAAATAAACCACTTTCTTTTATGTTGGGTTCTATGAACAATTTTGGTTTTAGAAATCTTCTCTGCCTCTTCTCTGCTTTTCTGTATATCTTCAGAACTAAACGATTCCTCCCGATCATCGTCAGAGTTTGAAATAATAGAAGTTTCTGAAATGCTGTGTGCCCTTCTGCTGTGATCATTCCTAATAGGAGCTGGAGTGTAGTAGGTTGGATCACGATGGATGGACCCCCTTCCTTTAACTTCTTCCATTCCACGATTACGACAAATATAAACTGCAAATATATTATGATATTTGACAAAGTAGTGAGTTGTCGTTGCAGCACCGAATTTAAATATAGGATGGCACGTGCGTCAAGATAGCAACGAATTTTGGTCCCTGGAAATCCACAGGGTCGCTCAGAAAATCAAAACCTATTAAAATAATAGCATTAACTTAACTTAATCAAAACTAATAAATATTGAAATTCAGAAAAAAATCAAGTATTCAATAAAAAAATTTGTTTGTTTGTTATGCATTAAAGTCAAAAAGTATGTAAAAAGAATTTTCTTGTCAAAGAACTAAATAAGATACAGGGTCCGTTTTGGTGTCTAAAAATCGGGAAAAATATTCCCTTTCAAACGTATATAGTGTCATATAAGCTGAAAACTTCGGAGTGCCCGATTTTACTTAGCAACGATTTTCATGGTAAACCTTAAATAAATATAAATATAAACCTTAATTATGGTTTAAGGTATTTTTTTAAACAAAATATTTAGTCGCTGCCGCATTCAATAAATTTCACTTATTGAGAAGATGTGTTTCCGACATCATGCTTCGAGTTCGCCAAATTTCAACATTCCTGGATTTGTCAGATGAAAAACAGCTGATAACTAAATATGATATGAAATATTTGATATGAAAAATTGGGTTATTTTGTCCAATTTGACAGATAACAAATATTTGGATATTGAAGCAAAGCTCACAAATCTTGCTTCAAACGGAGCGAAACATGTGCGGTTTTGATTGTAATCAGGTAAGCATAGCCGGCTGAACAGAATGAGTAGTAATAGTTGTAGTACAAAGTCGTACAACATCAGCTGTTCGGCATGACGCTTGCGACTTCGAAAAATACGCCCACAATGATGTCGCGCGTCTTGGTCATATCGCGCAATAGTGACGCGTTATTCTAATACTTTTGGTATTTTATATTTATTAGTTCTATTAACGGAATACGAACCAAATATTTAAAATCTATTATATTTGGATGTAAGAACATTATTTCGCAATAAAGTAAAGACAACTTGTTTAGATATTGATATGTTTTTGTATTTAATAATATTATTCAGATCTTTGTACGGTACCGATTACTGTTCACTCTCCATCAATTCAGTACATTTCAACTTTTGACAACTCGTACTTCTTTACTACAAGTGTCTCTTTCTGTTCAGCCAGTAGCAGCGTAAGTTGCAACACGCGGAATACCTGATACCGCGCGACTTTGCACTACAACTACTAGTACTCATTCTGTTTGGCCAGTAAATCACATGTGAACCATTTGAACCGATAAATTAAGGATGGGAGTACTTTTAGAAATATCGATAGAGTACATATTTCTAAAATCGGAGTTTATGGAGTTTCAAATGAGTACAAAATGCGAATCTGAGCACGACAGATTTTTTATGGGAAATGAGATGCTTATCTTAACTCTAGAAGTTCATACATATTTTTGTTGCATAAAGGTCATACTTCGTCGACGACGCTACTGTTTAAATATATAAAGAATATGACTCTCGCACGGAAAATGTATAAATTTTAGTAGATTTCAATTACTTACTTTCGTTTTCATAGAAATAAAACAAAAAAAAACAGCACTACCTGATTTGGCAAAACAAAAAAACATCAATACCTGATTTGCTTGCAAAAATCGTAAAAGTAACACAATTTTTGTATGAACTTTGTCGTTTCGGCGTATCAAGCTAACTAAACTATCTAATACCTAGAGCATGATCACCTCCATCGCTACATAAAAATAAAAAAAAATGTGTATTTTTGGTGTGAATTGTGTGAAACAGGAATAGGAAAATATGACCGCCGACTAGAGATGTGTAATTGAGGAGGGGGTAAGTCACTGCGAAAAATTAAGTGTTTTTCAAAAAAGTGAAACACTTCGATTGAAATGACTTCGGCAACCCTGCAACGCACCCCATTGGAATAAATGTATGTACCTTTTTTTCATCAGTGATAATAATACAACACTGTGTACGTAACACACTAGTCGACTCGCTCTCTCGACAGAAACCGAAGCATTTTCTCGGCGATTTTTTCAGGTTGTCAGATTTTTTGAAGCCATCATTTTTATGTTACTTTTTCCTTATCTTTTGTGAACCTTCCCTAAAACCTGATGAAATAAGAATAGTTTTGACCAAAGATATCTTTGGTTTTGACGCAAAACTGTGCAATAAATCAATACAATATTTTTTTTCCTATAAATTCAATAAAACTATAAAAAAAAACTAAAAACTAGTCCAAGACAATCATAAAATTTAATCCACAATGGCTGTAAAATTTGATCAACAAAAGACAAAACAACAACTTTTTCATTTATCTATAAGTCTCGCAACGATTCTTGTATGTATGACATATATGCAGTACAGGAAGAATTGGTCCAATGTTGGAAAGTTTTGGGAATCTCTAATTGTACCCATTGTTTTTTCTGGAGAAATACTGAAAGTAATTCTGACTCGATATTACGGCCGTTTGGACATTAATACGATCACACAGAAGCAGCGGCAAAAGAAAGCCAATTACTTCACAGCGAAGGAAATACTCGGTGGCCTTTTAGTGCAATTCCTCTCAACAGTGCTCTATGCATTTATTTGTATTATTTTAGGAGCGCCTGTGCTACAAAATTATGAGCAAACATTTGTTCTCGCATTGGTACTAACGCTTATGACTGTTTCACCAACTGTATTTCTACTTGGCAGTGGTGGCTCACTCCAAGTGTGCTTTTGTGAAAAGCCCGAATTCGTTACTAGAAGCGAAGATACCGCCTTGGATTTATTTAAATACAATGCAGCTGGAGCTATTTTTGGAGCCTGGGCCGGGTCAGTAGTGGCACCTCTAGATTGGGATCGTGAATGGCAGGTGTACCCTATTCCAAACGTAGTTGGAGCCTTGCTTGGAAGCGCTTTGGGAAACATATACGCTTGCTCTCGAGTTTTATATGCAACAGCCAAAGTGTATATGACTAAAAAAAGATTATAAATTGACCTATTAAATACATTGACATATACGCAGATCTAAATATGATATATTTATTAAATAAAATTCTAGTCAGTATGATAAGATTTCAAATTAATTTATGCTGTATGTGTATGAAAACAATAATGATAAGTAATAAATTTTAAAATACTCTATATTGTTCCTAAGAGCATATTCATAAATTTTAAAATATATTTTGGGTCTAAACTTTTACAGGAATGGAAAAATATTCGTCTTCCAACAAACAGCGTTTGCCAACAAAATTATTATTGGTTTCCCAGTTGTTGTCATCGTCGTTGTCAAAAATATCATCTTGACTGAGTTCCTCTTCGTTGGAGTCATTTCCTTGTGCCACTTCATATATCTTCATACTCTGCGTGGGATTGTATTTAGAATATACACACTTTTTAGGACAAGTTATATTTTCATAAAGATTGCGTAGTTGCACAAAGTGCTGACCGTGAGCTACGCGTTGGCCAGAATTTATGAAAATGATTGCAGTCCAGTTTATAGCTACGGTCATATGTGGATCAGACATTGCTATAATATTGTTAAATTCTTCGCTTGTTGTGTTTACGTTGAAGAACTTTGTTTCGTTTTTTACAAGAAAACTATATACCTCCTCTAGTTTTGGACAACTATCTTTATAGTCATTGACAGGAAATATATCAATGGACGATAAGCGACATTTTATATATTGTTCGATCGTGTTTGTGTCCATTACATCAGATTTGTATAACCGACATTGAAAACTGGCGGACTTTGATGATTTCAAACAATTGTCTAGCAAATATAAACATGCATAAATTAATAACTTTTCGAATACTTGTAATATGTAATTATTTTACCTCCAAGCTGACCGGGCATAATTTCCATTTTATTCATTACTGTAAAGAGAATATTCGATGTAGTAATATTTTTATGCTCAGTTACTTTACTTACCAAATATTTTGGTTCTATTCACTTTGTAGAGGGAACAAAACAACTCTAACGAATTGATATAAATTTCAGTAGCAAGGGGATGATGCATTTCATTCTCATTCTTAACATTCAAGTTCAATCCTAAATCTTTACTTTGTATATTACTGTGGACACAAGTAACTCCCACATAAAGACATTCATGTATGTTAAATTTCCAACTATGTCGAACAAGGCGAGATTTCAAACATTTATTTGAGCCGCTTTCAAATCCATAATAGAAGAGCAATCGCAGATTAAAAACTCCTTTTTCGAACGGTGCTTGAATCCACATTTGAATAGTTGTGGTTTCTTGGGCTTTTAAGGCGATTTCTCCATTATGCTTCAATATACGAAATACATGTTGACGTCGAATTTCCTTATCTTTTACCAGCTTCTCATTCATGAGATCCTTAAAGCCTACAAAGTTTAGGTTTTATTAATGAAAACATGAAAGATAATTAAATACAATAAACTTTACAATTTAATATTGAGAGTGGAGGTTCTGCGTCTTTATCGAGAAAAGTAATCCATCGCGGACAATCGCATCCCATAAAAACCGTACGAATTGGAATAATACCAGTGTTACTCAAGCACAACTTAACAGGAATTATTTCTCCAGCTACTAGATCCGTGGGAATTGCAGAAAAACTGACACTTAAAGAAGGCACAGGAGGCAAAATTTCAATAGACAACTTGTTATCAAAAATGGTCGAATTTGATTTATTTCCAATTGGATTAATCTTTTGCCTCTCAAACTGCAACGAGCCCAATAAGGAAGTACTTGGATCGGAGGCGGCAGCAACTTTACCCACGATTCCAATTATATTTAATTGACCGGTTAGTTTTGGCACTAGTTTAAAATATAGTGCTTTTTCCTCATGTTCATCCAAAGTAATTCCTTCACTACAAGTTGTTTTAATGACAGCATTAATTGCAATTTTATCTAAAATTATATGTCAAATATGTTGATATTAGAAGTATTTCTTTCTGATATTATTTACCGTTTTCATCATCAGGTCCATTTTCATAAGAGTTAATATTGGACAATACTTCATTATTCTCCAATTGGAGTTTCCACAGAATATCGATTTCCGTGAATGTTATCTTGCACTTAATCGTGTTTGAAACGCTTACACAGACTTCAATTGGCTCTAAAGGTATTAAGCATATATATTATTTAAATAAAGTAAAACGCAATATATACTACTAACCTCCTAATATAGCGATAGGAAAGTTTGTTGATGGATTCTCTGAAGTAAAAAGACTACAAGATGGTTTAAAAACGATTGGTCGATTAGCAGCAGACGATGCAATCATTTCTTCAATTTTGAACCAAATACTTTCCTCGCTTAAATCTGACTAAAAGAAGAAAAAACATGAATATTTATGTTAAACTCTAAAATTAGTAATACCTACATTAATGTTTATATTCGAGGCTGGAACGTACAAAGGATTCAAAATAGATGGCTGTGCAGTTACAAGAACGCGCAGCGTAGACTGTACTACTTGTGGTAACGCCAGTGGAAAGAGAGCATGAACATTGTTGCGCTTACTAAATTCCTATTTAAAAGAATTGTGTGATTATCTCTACTAAAGATTATTGAGAAAAGCAGGAAAAGCTTCTGATATACCTTTTGTGTTTGAATATATTCTTTTAAAAAATTTGCTTGCTGTGTAACATTTTGAATGCTGCTCGGACGAAGCAAATGCGCAAATGATTGACTGGCTTCCTCTAATTTCTTCAAAGTGTATGCTTGTTTCGCCATTGTGTACTGAATGTGATCTTCAGCCAAACTCCAACCGCAATGTTGAAATACCTGGTATCCCTGAGTATAACAACGATAGGAATGTTTACGTTGTCCTGCTCGAGAGAATCGATTCCCAGCTAGAACTATGTGAAATGCATATTTACGATGCATAGCTGGCTGTGAAGCCAAGAAGCAATACGCAGCTTGTTCAAGTAACAGAGCAGAGCGAAGATCGGATTCTTCGCTGGTCATACGAATCAATTGCTTAGCAGCTTCACTATAAAAACGCGACGATTTTAAACACTCGGTACTGAGTAATGTAGCGCGTGTTGCAAACTGTTGTAGCCTTAAAATATAATCATGCATCGTTAAAAAATAATTTTATGTATGCAATTCAAAATGTACGATTATGTATTACTTGCAAACAGTTAAATAACAAACGATAGCGTCTTCCATGTAATCGTAGCTCTTTCGATTTGATGTACCCAACATAAATGCGGACAACGCCGCCATTTCCAACGCTCCAGCATAGTATTGCCAAGCTGAATCTGCATTAAAGTCCCGTTTTGCTTGATGGTACGCCTGCGAAAAATATACGATTTTGTAATACTTAATAATTATATGACAATATAAATATGAACATACTTGAAATGCTAAATTATAATGCCCAAACATGAAATATAAATCACCCAACTTCCTCGTTTGGAGTTCAACAGATTCGTTTGTATAGCTGTAAGATACGAATACTTGTAGTAATTCCGGTATAAAAAATGTCTGCATTCTTACATAACCGCATTTTGATTTGTAGCTCCGGTTCCGGGTTTATTAGTGACAAACCATCTTTTTGTTGCACTCAATAGAGATTTACTGACACCCTTTTTATTAGTTATCTAAATGGGTTTCCATTTTATTATATTTATATACTACAACAGCATAAAGAATATACGTACAGCTTCAGTAAGAACTGCGACCAATTGTTCTACATATGGTATTAAAGCTCGAACAGCATAGTCCTGAACAAAGTGCCTTAGATTTTCCACATCTACCGCATTCAAATAATTGCCATGGGGAGCGTCCAATTCAAAATCAGGATGCCATACGTTGCTGTTTATGGTGTGTGATGCAATACTTTCACTACTTACAGAGAATTCTGAATTCTGACCAGAGTAAAGCAATACCATAGTAAAAGCAACGAACAACGAAATTTAGGCAGGTACTCACTATTGCTTCCATAGCATTTTCTTGAACTGGACTTAAAGGATGTGCAATAGCTGCATCGGAATCAGGTGACGTTCCTGCTTCGTTTAAGGACGTAAATTGCATTGTGGGCATTGATATAACTGATACAGAGTCTTGTGGAGTCTTTTGGTCGTTACTTTGCTCTTGATTATCCTGCAATCATACATTTCGAAAACAAAATTAAAAACCAAATAATTTTATCTTACAGATTTTGGTTGTCGTTTAATGTATGGAGCCCAATAATCGGGTAAGTTGCTTGCCACAGAGCCGTCCAATGAGTTCATTTGTATTAGAAAGCATTTGCTCTCACCAAATGTGGATTTAAGAAGTTCGTATCCTTGTTGAGCTCTTTGGATTGGTTTTAAATATTATTATGTAGAAGTATATAAAATCGGAAAATCAGGCAAAGATACCTTGATAAGTCTCCTTGAGATCCCTCATGCAGAACAACATAACTGTTCAGCACACCATTTGGTTGAAACCATTTGGGAAGCTTCTGCGGGGCTACACTCTGAAACATATTCGCGCGATTGGTCAGTTTATTTGCGGTTTCTAGTATGTTGGGGTCTGCGCTCGATAGGACGATAAGACAAGATAGGAAATGTCTCGTGAATTCATGATCGGCCGGAAACTGAACAGTGAGAAAGGATTCACGCCACTTTTCAAACCAAGGCTCAGCCGTTGGTAATTCCATATCAATGTTACCTATAAATATGTATATTATATTATTTTTCCTTGTTAATACAATAAAATTTGTTTACATACCAATAGTGAACATTTTTGTGGTGTCATTGTTGGCATTGCTCACGGCTTCATTTAACATTTTTCGTGCCAGCACGGTCTGAGGAGGCCTCCAGTCAATGTCGCAAATATTTAGACGAAGGCCCTTTATGGAAACACTAGTTCCAGATACATCGCGAAAGTGTGCTTGTTGAAATAAAAAACAATAACAATGGTTCGGAAAATATATGTGAGAACTTACCATCGCATGGGAGTTTGGAGAAAGGCTGTAAGATTTCCACAAACGAAAGGTTGTTTTTGTAGCATATATCGTCAGCTAATGGGCTTGTTATGACTCCAACAAGTGGCGAGAAAATATTTTGTATAATTTCTCTTGAGTTATAATTTTGACCCGTTAAGTGAATCATTTTGAGAGTAATTTAAACTAAATTGGAACAATGTTTTTTTACTTAACTCAAAGATTGATTATCTGTTTTGCTTCATGCAAATGTAATCTTTGGCTTTATGCGGGAAACACATTCGATGCGGCAACGACATTGCGTCAAACATTATATTATAATGTTTTACATTAGTTCTTATATAGATTATTTTGAAAGCAACATGACGACAAGCTGAAAATTATCGTTCGTAGCTGTCGTCAACTTAGATCTATTTTTAATTTGAAATATGATGACGTGCGTTAATTTTCAACGTGATCTCTTTTATCTAATTTTGTGTCTCAAATTATGTTTGTAAATGTAATTATCTGAAAACTACTAATAAACTCCGACGCCATGTTATCGTCGAGTTGGTGTGTCGTCGCCGCACCAAATGTGTCTCCGGCATATACTGTTTTCATTTTACAGGTCATTCTCTGTGCACCAGTGTTGTAAAGTCACTTCAATCGAATCAAAACACTCCGCCATACCACATTTCTGAAAAAAACATGGTACTCACATCGACTGCGGTAATGTGGTAAATATTACCATATTACTGTCATCAAGTGTGAATACCTGATTAATTTCACTGCCGAAAAATAGTACTATCTGACCTTTTTATCACAAAAAAATACAAAATATGAATTAAATTAAAGATATAAATAATTAAACATGTTATTATATACTATTATTTGTGCTTTTTTCTATTGTAATGTTGGCAACACTTAGAAAATTTTATTTTACTCTGGGTCTAGGCGTGGTAATGTGGCAATTTTACAAAAACGAAATGCACGTGAAGTTCCACATAACCATTGTCGGTGTGAATACCCCTACTAAACTTTAGAATATTCCGCAATAGACTGACAATTCTCAAATGCAACATCTCTCGTCGTCGGTCATATTTCCAGTTCCTGTTTCAGTTTCACACAATTTTCACAAAGTTAATACGAGATAGTATGTATTCAATAATTTATAATTTGTGATATTTGCTCCTTATTTCTTTATATTTATTTGTCTTTTTGTTATTTTTTTCAAATTCGAACAAAGATTTCAAATTCAAAAGTTAAACAGGAAGCCGAATTCATCAAATCATCGCCATCTTTCAGCTCGAAATCTATCAAATTTAATTATTTTTTGAGGGAGTTTGCAACAAATAAAACCAAAATCTCAGTTTTTTAACGAATTTCGTACTTTTTAACGAAAGTCGGGTTGCTGAATGCAAAACACTACGTCATTCTAGTTTTCAGAAAAAACTTCACTTTGCTAGGGCAGATGTAAAATGTATATTCAAATTTTGTTTGAAATGAATTAAGTTGTGAAAACATTTGTTTTCTCAGCTAAAATGTAGTTGGGCTTTCGGTTTCTTGGTCTTAAAGTTTATCAAATTTGGTCTCTTTTCCAACTTCTACACTTCCCCCAAAAAATTCGACGCGCGACCCTGCTATGCATGGATTTTTTTGGTTACAATCACAGTAATCTGTGGTTGCAATCAATTGCTGTTCTACAGGGACGGCTTTCATGGCTTGAGCAGGCCGAAATCGATATCAATATTCGAAAGCAAAACGCCGATCCGTTAATGTCGCCGTGACTCGGCATTGCTACTAGTATATTCCATTTTTTACTATTTACTATATGCGCAACGCGTCAAAATAGTGGAAGAAAATTTTCACTTATAAATGTTTATTCCTTAATAACATTTACAACTAATACAAACATATCTAAATCGATATCACAAACATTTATAAATGTTTGTTTTAGTTGTTATTAACGTTTATTTTTAGCATGAAGTTCGTGCGAACAAAAAAATGGAAATCCTTTGTTTACCTTGAGACCTTCCCTGATTTGAGGTTACCTTCCCTGGGAACATCTCGTGTGTTTTTGTGTTTGGCGGGAACTACAGTTTTGCGAATGTCAAATGTCAAGTATTATTGCAAAAACTGGGAACGAATCGAATCTGAAGGCAAAATCCTCTCTTTTATTTAGATAATTTGTTGAAAAGAGCAAGTAATAACGTTAAGTTGTTTATTATATTGAGGAAACAATATTCGTTTTGAGTAATTAGACATAATAATTTAATTTCCCAAGAATATCCAAACGATTTACGACTTCAAGAAAAGGGATTCACATCCGCCACAGAATGGCAAAAGTTCATATAACGAACGTGGTGGTTTTGGACAATCCAAGCAGCTTCTTTAATCCCTTTCAGTTTGAGTTGACGTTTGAATGCATAGAAGAACTCAAAGAAGACTTGGAGTGGAAAATGATTTATGTCGGATCAGCCGAGTCTGAAGATTATGATCAGGTACTGGACACAATATACGTTGGTCCAGTTCCAGAAGGCCGTCATATTTTTGTGTTTCAAGCCGACCCGCCTGATGTTACTAAAATTCCTGAGCAAGATGCAGTTGGAGTCACAATAGTTCTGCTTACCTGTTCATATAGGGGCCAAGAATTTGTACGAGTCGGTTATTTTATAAATAATGACTATGCTGAACCAGAAATGCGTGAGAATCCCCCTCCAAAACCATTGTTTGATAAACTTACCCGGAACATATTAGCGACAAAGCCACGAGTTACGCGCTTTAAGATCAATTGGGATGACACCAATCAGAATGGTCTCTCCAATGGAAATGGCCACGTTATGGAGGAAAACATGCAATACGGAGATGGAGATCCTGCTACTTCTGCCATGGGTGAATTGGGGTGCACTTCAACCACAACCACAGTCTCAGAAGTACGTACGAATATGGATGACAATAGTTTAGCAATGCCAATTGAAAATGGAGTTGCCGCTTTAAATGAAAACTCAAATTCGCTAGCCATGGAGTGTTAGATACTACAATTTGCTAAAGTCTAAGTCTAAAATTTCTAAAGTCTAGTTAAATTTAAAATTTGTAACCCTAATTTGAAATTAAAAATGAGTTAATGTAATCCATTTCTATAACGGCGGCGGCAAATGATCAGTTCTTTTCATAAGCTATTTTTATAAAACTATTTTGTAATGTAGTTCTTAATAAACATAATAATATTTGTAATCTTATTAAAACGTAAGTTTTTTATTTCATTTGGAATGTTTTTGTTTTTTTTTTCATAATATTTCAAGACCTTTCTTAATTCTTGAATTTTTTTAAAACTCGAAAAACGTTAAAACATCTGCGGAATAAAATACAATTGTTTTATTATTTACTTAAATAAAGTTCTCAACTCCATTAGTTCAAATAAAACATAAACAATCCAGTGGTTATTTGTCAATAATTAAAAAAGTGAATTTCATATGAATTTGAAATAAATTAAAAACATATAAATATAAAAAACGTAAAATATAAAACTTCAATAAAATTGTAACTAAATTCAAAAATCAGCAAAAAAATGAATTCGGAAAAACAAGTTGATGGATATGGATGTATATCGAAAGTACACATGGAGAATCCCTGCTGCGGCGAACGAGATACACCAAGAAGCGTGAAAACATGTAGCATGTAGGTGTGGAAGTGAAGTTCTAAATCTGAGAAATATAACACGTTTCTTTAATTTAAGTCCCAAAATGGAACCTAAGCACGTCGAACAATTGATTTGCTCGCCAAAAACTTGTTCCATATTCGGAGGTCATGACCTAAATCCCAAGACCGAAAAATACGTCTCACCTCGTAAGTATTACTTGTTGGTTTTACGTTGTCTGAGCTTCTATAGCTAATTATTTTAAATCACATGTAAATCTCCAAATAATATTACAGATTCAAAGAAAAGAAACAAAGATTCAAACACACTAGGTTCACCCATTGGCCTTGTCAAGTCATCAGTTAGTGCCAAATCGGATGTGAAAGGCTCTGAAATACATGTTCAGAAGTTCGCCACCTATTTGAAGGCTTTTGCAAAAGTGTATGTAACACCTGAAATTGAATGGACCACAGCCGTTCTGGATTTACTATTAAAAGAAGGACAGCAGCTGCACGCTGAATCCCTGAAAGAATACACAAGTGCCGAAGCGGACTCTCTGTCGACTGTATATTCGGAGGCGGAGTCTAAAGTGAAAAGATCGTTTGAGTTCGCGGGATGCACTTTTCAATTGGAACTGAACGACAAATTCAGATTAAGCTCGATGGAGCAGGGTGGAGATGAATTAATACCTGATATGATTGTCGAACTATTGAAGCCCGCCTTCAAAGGCTTTTTTCGACATAGAAAATATTGTTTGCTAAAGGTGTCCAGTTGGTATCTTATGATATGGAAGGCCAGAGGTGTTTGGTTTGTTCTTGACTTCTACGGCAGACGCTTGAACGACTTTGCAACCGATCGTGAAAAGGGTCTCGCCATGTTGATATGTCTAAAGGCCCTGGACAACGTGTGCCACTTACTCATGCACTTGAGCGGCATCCAGAAAAGCGACACCTTTAGTCTGAGGGAATTGAAAGTTGTGAAACTGGTGGGCTTGGATGGGAAGACGGTTAACCGAGAATTCGGCAAACGAACAAATCAGTACGAAATACTTAGCTATGACTATGCTTTACTCCGGGCAGACCTGCATTTGAGTCTTAACTCGGCAGAACCACTCCGCAGTCGCAGTGGCCTTCCTGTAGCAGTGGCTGCGCTCCTGGCCTCTAAAATCGATCATCCGGCGACATGGAACCAAAAACAGTTGAACAAAATAATCTGCTATGGCGTTAACATGTGCAAGTCGGTGTGGAAGCAATGCCTCAGCAGCCAAAATCCAGTGCCTGTGGAAAAGTTCCCACTGCAGCTCAAAATCGGGCAGTTCATTGTTGGCTACAGTATAGCCGTGAGAAAGCACGAGGGCACATGGAAGTGCGTGCCCAACTATAAAAATAGCGACTTGGCCATGGCCATAGAGCAGAGTTTCCAGGAGAGAGACAACAATCTAATTCTGCAAATTGCCAACCAATTCTATCCCATTTGGATGAAAAACAATTTCATATACCTCTTGGACCCGTATCGCCATCGATGTGTGGGAACTCCACCGAGTGAACCGAACGAAGAGGGCGAAGGGGGCGAAGCGACCCCGACTGATGGGAAGAGCGCAAGTTTGCGAATGTTCCGGACAGTAGACGCGTTCTTGAAGGTATTCACGCAAATTCTGCTGGAAACGAATAAGACTACTCCGTTCTACTTGCATAGACTGCAAGTGAAGAAATTGAGCTTGGCTGAGAAAGCAGAGGGTGTGCCAGATGTTGAGGAAGCGCCAGAAGATGGTGCCGAAGTGAAGTCTTTGAATGAAACCATTTGCTTCGAGGAGGACGAAGCACAGTGCTTGGAAGAGCTGGGAGAAATAAGTGACTACGAAGAAGAGGACGATGTGACTTCGGATGTGGTTCAACTGGATGAAAAGGAACCCGCAAGTGAATCAGATGATTCCGAGGAAGACATGGAGGAGGAGGAAATGGGAATGGAGGGCCTAAGCGAGTACGAGTCTTCGTCTAGTGGTGATGGGGATGGTCATTCTAGGAGGAGAAAAAAGAAGGGGAAAGGCAAAAAGGACGAAGATGCCAAGTCAGACAAGGACAAAAAGAAGAAAAAGGGCAAGGATAAAAAGGAGAAAAAAGACAAGGATAAATCTGATAAAGATAAAAAAGATAAAACCGGAAAAAAGGAGAAGAAGGAGAAACCCAAAAAAGAGAAAACAGAGAAAGACAAAAAGGAAAAGCCAGAGAAGCCAGAAAAAGAAAAGAAAGACACAAAGGAGAAGAAGCGGAAATCGAAGAAAGAGAAGGATACGGATGGCGAATCGGCTGAAGATAAAGATAATAAAGAAAATAAAAAGGATAACAAAGAAGACGACACATCAAAGGATGACAAAAAGAGGCAATCCAAAAAGGAGAAAGTGCCAGAGAAGGACAAACCAGAGGTTCCGAAAAAGAAGAGTATCGCTCCCCCAGGTGAAAAGAGTATCACTAACGCTGCAGATGGCAATAATAAAAAGGATTCGAAAAGTAACAATGACGATGATCAAAACAAATCAGATCAAGACAAAGGCCGTGCGGGCAGTGGTAGCAAATTCGGAAGTACGACTACAAAGGGGGCCAGTAGCTTTTCGCAGCAAGACGAAAGGGCACAGAAGAGCAGGGGAGGCGGATCAGACGATGACGACGAGGACAAAGACGATAGAGATTCACTCAGTTGCAAGCCCAATAATTACCCAGGCTACTCCACTGTGGCCCACGACATGGCGGTTGTCGGCTCTGAAAGCGGGAGCTATGAGAGTATTTGCAAGCTATTGCGAGCTGGCTTCAAGTGTGCCGACCGGATACTCACCATGACTCCGTGGGGCAATTATGTGGTCTTCCGCGGGAACACCGTGCTGCAGAAAATATACTTCCTCTTCGATGGATGCACCTGCAATGTGAACCGCTTTCGCCATCTGGACTTGAACTGCGGCACTGCCGGACTCTTGTGCTTTCAAAATCTCCATGACGTGATATGCTATATTCTCGATTCGCACAAGATACGCACGAACTTGAAGAAGAGCCGAAAGAACATTGTTGATGAAATATGTAAACAGTATTGCAAATAATAAGTGTGGAGTAATTCGAAATTTTCAAGATGATAACAATTGAAATAGCCTTTGTGTTATTGGTATTTGTAGCAATTTTAATATATTTATACTTATCTTATACATTTAGACTACTCAATTCATATTGCAAACTATAAATAAAATGTAAAATCACAATTTGAAAATTTAATTTGTTGTTTTAAGTCGAGCAAATGCTAAATGGAAACGGTCATCGTTCACTATTGCCGGCGGCTGCTATGTATGGGAATCTTAACGTGTATATTTGTATATAAAATTAAGACTATTTCACAAATAATATTTTGTACATTTCATCCTTTCGTTTGAGAGAATTTCGGAAACATGGTTGATTCAATTACTGACACTGTAGCACTTATTTTAGCATTGTTACACATTAATGCTAACGAAATTTCAATATTTTAAGGCACTATAAGCATTCGTGCGGTTAAAAGTGACTATTCAAAAAGTAATAATATACTTCCTACTTTATACCTGAACTGGTTCATTTAATTTGTCGATAGATGTTTATTGCTTGGTGGTCTAAAGATGATTGAAGCATCATTCGCTAACGGATTCACATAACTTGAAACCTACATGCAAATACTTCAATACGTTATAAGTTAATTTAATCTCTTGCGTGTTTGTAAGTTTACAAGTTATCAACTAACACAATTCGACTCGCAGCCGATTTAATAACTTAGGTATAACATATAGTTTAATTTTACAATACATTTATTTCAAATAAAACTTAAATCTCATTTGCTTAGCTAAATATTACATCAAAATTTTCGTTTTCTGTTTCTTTCTTGTCCTGTCCTGCTGCTTATTCAGTAGTTTTTGTAGTTAGCGTTGCAACATGCTTTAATTAATTAATTAATAAGAAAAAATAATTCTATGCTATGAGTAAAGTAGGACTAAAATACTCCGCAAAGATCTAATCGATGGTTTTGATAACAGAAATCCAATGAATAGTGTATGGAAAATGGAGCTTGGAAATGATAAACTGTTTACAGTAAGAATTAAACATATGTTTGTAAGTAGTGCTACCTTTAAGATAACTATATAATAACTATAACTAAAAATGCATTCACAGTTGATCAAAAACTATATTACATATAAATAATTTGCATTTTACACACATTTATGAGTGGAGTGGATAAGTTTAACATAAGTTTAAATCGTGTGCTTCTTATTCCTTACCAATATTGCAAAATGAGTCTTGAGTATATGCAAAGAAGTTATTCAGCTAGTTTTGAACTATTTAGACCATATTAATTTCACCATCGGCAACAAAAGTTTGTATTGAAATTATATCGCTTCTCCTAATATTTGTTTGTATTTGTGTAGCCACTATTTTATCTGAAGAAGTCTGCGAGTCCGCCTTTGATTTGTTTATTTGAGTGTGATTGTGCCGGGAGACTTCGTCCGATTCCTCGCCCGATTCTCCATCGCTGGACAAGTCCGAGTACCGAGTGGTATTCGTTGCAATTGACTTCATTTTCTTGAGTGTTTCCGGTACATCAGCATTGCTTTCCAGTGTTGAATGTTGACTCGACGGGGAATGGCTGTACTCGGAGGTGTTTTCTTCGTCGGAAACAATGACTGGATTGAGTTTGTGGGTGGCCATTTTGGCTATGTTTGGTCCTTTGTAGCAGCGACGGGTTCGCATTCCACGTCCAATTGGCAAACGCCCAATGCTAAACGAATACGAAATAGATGTTTTATTAACTGTATCACACTACCCATAATACCCATACCTTCGTCTCCTCAGAGAGTAATTGTAGTCGGTGTCTTCTCCTTCTTCATCCGACCAACTGTCCTCGCAGAGATCTTCCTGCGAGTCGCCGTTCGCATTCGAAATTTCCGAGTGCGCTTTCGCATTGTGGACGCATTGTGGAGTCTGCTTGCTCGCACTTCGTTTCGGAATATTTTGCCTGTCAGTCTCGGAATCATTTGTCGGGGCCGATTCCTCCGTGCGCTTTCTTTCCGATGTGGAATTGCCGTTTTCAGTATAGGCCGAATTCACTCCATACTGGTTCGTGGTCAATTGGCCACTGGTGATGGTCTGTATGGAGAGTCGGTTCTCGTTGATGAATTCGATCACCTTGCGATTGAGTCTTTCCAGGTTTTCGTTGTCACTGCAGCAGTCGGCGATATTGAGTCTCTCGTTGCTGTTCATAACGTCGTCGATGAGCTGATCGGGACTGGAGCAAGCGTCTTGGAACGTCAGATCACTCGTGTTTCGGGAGTTGCCATTCTGGGTTGTGGGACTGCCGGCTAACGAAGAAGACTGCTCGTACCGAAGGCAGAAGGGGGCCGCCGTTACGTTTTTTTGAACGTGACTCGACCCGTAGTCATCGATGTCGTGCCCTCGACAGAGACTCGTGGACATATCTCGTGAAGCGCACAATGCGCATGGACTCGCGTCGGTCTCGCTCATGTCCATGGCATCGGTCTGGGTCTCTGTGTCCACCAATTTAATCTTGCGATTCTCGGGCTCGCTTTGATAACGGCGTTCTCTGCTAGGACTAGATTTGAGAGCAGCACAGAATGTGCCCGAGCCAACCCGTCTGTGTCGAGATTTCTTTGGTTTCTGAGTGGACACGCAATACGACTTCGGTTGACTGGAGCTATCTAATTGGGTATAGAGCGTACATGGGACAGGATTCTGGAAATAAGTTTCTTTTTTTAATACAATTGCACTTTAATGTTTTTTTCGATACACTCCCATCCCACGGAGGTGTAATTTTCTCCGCATTGGATATTAGAGTTTTATAGATTAGTAAAGAGGTATGTAGAGGTATGTGTAGAGGTAGAGTAGAGTTTACATACCTCTGGCGTAGACTCTGGATCGGGAGAAGAGGACTCGACATTGCCATTCGCTGCTGCAGGAACGGGGACATTTAGTCGTCGGCGATAGTACTGCATCTTTCGCAAGGTACTACCGAGCCGTCTGTTTGGCTTGAAACCTGGAAGTTTTTTCTCTCGCCTGTTCAAATGAGAAGAACTATAAACGTCCAGTACATTTGTGCATTATTTTGTATGAACTCACTCTGCTATTTCCTTCTCTTTCTCCTGCAGTTGTGTCATGCATTCACTTAACTCTAAATACAATCGGTTTGTCTTCTCTAGCTTATCTTCGTAGACCATTCGGATGTCTTGGGCATGCCGCCATTCCGCCGTCCGTCGCTTAATCAAGTCCTGCTCGTATTTGTGAATACTGGTTCCGTTTTGGGTGATCTCCTTGAGGTGAGAACGCACCTCCTCCTTCCACGATCTCTGCGTCTCGAAGTATTGCTTTTCCGATTTCCTCAGGAGTTCGGGTCCCGCTATTTCCAAGTGCGATAGAATTTGCCTGAACGAGGGACGATTCCGCGGTTTCGCACTCCAGCAAAGTTTCACCAGGAGTTTGAAGCCGTCCGGACAGCTGGACGGAATCGGTAGTTTCAACGAATTGTTCCCCACCCCCCAAATAATGGCGGACGAGTCGACGTTTTTGTATGGGATTTCGCAGGTCAACATTTCCCACAGAACAACGCCGTACGACCAAATGTCCACCTTCTCGGAACACGGCTCGTTGCGGATAACTTCGGGCGCCATCCAAGCCACGGTGCCAGCGAAGCTCATCTTAGTGCTAATCTCATTCCACTCTCTACTTGTGCCGAAATCACTGATCTTGACGATTTCATTTGTGCCTATCAGTATACTGGATGAAAAAATCATTAAAATCAGCACAATATTCATTCAGAAACTCATGTTGTCATGTCATACTTGGGGCTCTTTAAATCTCTGTGGATTATTTTGTGGGAATGGAGGTATTGCATTCCGAGAGCTATTTGCTTCGACCATGAAACCAGACGCGATGGCAACATAACTTCCTCTTCCTTCAAAATATTCTGCAGTGGGCCGTAGGGACAAAACTCCATTATAATACAAAATACTGGAGACTGAGTACAAACTCCCCTAAAGAAAGAAAAAGTATCAGTATTACCCACTTCGTAATGCAGAAAGTAAAGAAATATACTTGAACTTTATGATATTCTCATGGTCCAACTTCCTCAGGTGTTTTATGTCTGTTTCCTTGACCTCTTTTACTTTCTTCACCGCCACGATCTCGTTCTTCAGCTTTCCACTGAAGACAGCGCCTTGGGCACCACTGCCCAACCACTCCAGGTCTGTTATGGATTCGAATGGGATTTCCCAATCTTCGGGCTTGACGTTTTTTATTTCAATAACGCCCGCCTTCCCGATGAACGACAGGACCGGCTTCATGCACCCCAGCAAGCCATACATCCACCCGATTGGCTTGTCCGGGTGCCCGAACGTACCCCCTGTTGGGGGCCATCGATGCTGGCACGAATTCTCAGGGCTGCTGTCGGTGACCAATACCTCGTTCTGGTGCTGCAGCGGTTCCTTCTTGTATGCGAGCTCCGTCTGTCCATAGCCCAGATGTCCGAATTCCTCTTGAATGCAGGCCATGCTGTTGCAAGTAGTTGGGGACGAGAACAAAAGTATTATGACTACGAAGTTAGTAAATCGATTATTTCGTTTAAGGAGAATAAACGAATTGTTCGTAAGAGCCGAAGAAGATATCAACCATATTAACATAATCAATCTCTTTCACAAAATTATAAACCCAATATATAGTTACAAGAGTTTTCTCATTTCATTCAATTTCCCAAAAATACACTCGGCATCAGGCATTACAAACGTCGTCTCAATATATTTGAAGATGATGATGTTGTTGCCGTTGGTGCTCAGGTGATTCCTGCCCACAAAACGAACTCTTATCTTATCTCTGTATTTCTGCATATCAACAATCACATTTTTAGGAGTTTCTGTGTATGGAATACATTCACAACATTTGAATTGTAGTAGTGGTTGAATTTTATTCGGTTTTCCATTGAACTGTGGACAAATACACTCCTGGGGTTCCTTATATGGGTTCCTTTGATATATATCCACCTAGTACACATACATATATACCTACGCACGCATTGCAATCAGTAGGCAAAAGACCACAAAGGTCTTAGAGAGCGTCAAGAGTATCAATGGACCAATAGGTTCATGCATGCGACAGAATAACTTATCCAACTACTCCCGAAACCCCGCGCCAATGTCTCCTACCTGTTGGTTGCGCCATGCTTATCGGGAGGCTCAGTGCTTTTGCCAAAAAATGATATGTAGAATACCATTCTCAAACAACAGTTCGTTGTTGACGACGGTTTCGTCTGCGGGGAGACTTTTTCTTCTTCTTTAGAGTTTCACTCAATACAAATTTTATATTTGGCCAAGTGGACAGTGGGATTTTAATAACAAAGATCGATTTTTTTCCGATTAAATATTATCAAAGAAATTTCCCGACATGCAAACATACGAAGCTCGTGTTTATGTCGTTGCTATTTGTATTTACACACACATACGCGCAATTTGTTGAATTAATATTTTTTTAATGTTGTGTTTTTTTTTTTATTTCAATTTTTTTTCTTTAACACATCAACATAAACATTTATTTGTAGCGAATATCGCCATTTCATGCAAACTGTTGATGCGTACTGATTTTCATTGGACAGATTTGTTGGTAAAATGGGTTTCAATGGATGGCTAATAATACGGTATGACGTCAAGGTAATAGAAACCCCAGCACTTTAACACGTACTCGTTACCGCGGAGTTCCGATCCAGGACGGCGAAATTATAAATAATAATATTAAAATACTACTTGATTCCGATTTAGTTAAACGAAAATGAAAAACCCCAAGTCCCTCTCTCTTTCTGATCGACGACCGCCGAGAGATCTGTAAGAGAGCCAGTCTAATGTGCGAATATCAACAACAAGCGAGACCTTCGGCGAACGTAACTCACCGACCCGATTGGAATCCACATACTGATTTATCATTATCGAGATTCGGCCGTTGAGAGCCTCATTTAACCAAGATGAGAGCAGTGCCAGGCCAGAGTTGTTCGGTTACTGCTTACCATGTGACAATGTTAGTGAGCAGCGTGCTCTCAGTTCCAGCCATTAAACTTGCCTCGCGATGTCGAAGCTGTCGAAGCCAAGCCAGCAGAGGAGTTAGTCTTTGAAGACTCTGATTTGATCTGAGAACTTTCTGATCGGAGAGTCTCTGAGAAAATATTATTTTCTGATTAATTGTGGAACGAAAACATACATGTGGACATATACACAAATATCTGCCACGCATACCTGTTGTTGGGGGTTTAGTTAGTGGCATTCTAACAGGAACATTTTATAAAGCATTGGCAACTCTTGCTCTCTAAGAACAGGTTCCATCAAACCAATTTTTGCAATTGATAAGAACCCACTCTACCTCCGAAAAGCGTGAACGACGATCGGAATCGTAAGCTTATCATGGGACATGCCCTTACATAGCATATGTATGGGATGTTATTAAATTGATTGCAGAATATTTTTCCGAAATATGGAAACAAATGTGGGGACCTTACACTACTTAAGTTAATAGAGCTTTCGTCCTGAACATGGGAATGGTAAATAAAGACATTACTATGTTTGATATTAGTCTTCTGATCTATATATACTCTGTCCCCATATGGGAACCGGGGTTACATATTCACCTGCGCCTAAAGTTATCCGTTTGGTCCGAACAGATGCCATTGTTATTCGGTTGTGACAATCCTTCGCGTCTCGATGCTGTGTCTAAATCCTCTTGACTCTTGCTAATGCTATCACTAAAAGGATGCATCTTTTGGTTGTTTTGCCCTTTACTGCTGTATCATCTTCAACCTGCAGAGAGAGATGAAGAGAGGGAATTAATGAGATCCCACTTGGATATACTGTTCTCGATATCATTTTTCTACGAATCGCTTTACCTAAAAATATTCGAATACGTTTTTTCGATTTTAGTTTTAGTGATTGGAGTTTTTGGCAATAGCACATCACAATGCAGGAGTAAGAATAGATTGAAAACATTGTCAACATGTTTATTTATTGGGATTTACTTATTTCTAGAGATGAACATGACTCGCGTAAGGAGATTTTCAAAAGCTACTGTGGATATCACTGGAAGGGATTGGTCACAGTTCTCGTGCCGCTCGCGTTCTCGCCGATTCTCTTCCTGACCACCGGACTTGTAACTACAATTCTCCATTTGGCAACCTCTCCGATTTGCTCAGTAGTCTTTCCCCAGGAATGTCGCTGTTTGTATCTCGTGATTGTGATGGCCATCTTTTGGATAACCGAAGTTATTCCGCTGTACGTCACGTCCATGATCCCAATTGTTGCTCTGCCACTGATGGGCATTTTGGTAATTGTGTGAAACTAACGCATTTGTGAGTTGGAGAATGTGAAGTTTGTGTTTTGCAGGATTCCAATACCACTTGCAAGCAGTACTTCCAGAATGCTTTGGCCCTCTTCCTCGGCGGATTGGTGGTCGCCCTGGCCATTGAGTACTGCAACCTTCACAAGCGACTGGCCCTGCGAGTCATCTTAATTGTTGGATGCAGTCCCCGGCGGTAATAATCCATGATTTTGATCTTGAGGCTGCGTCAGGGATAGTTTTGGGGTCAAAATCGAGGCCTTATCGGCGGCTATACTTATGTGCCATATTTATTTCAGTTTGCTCTTTGGCCTGTTGTTCGTTTCAATGTTCATTTCCATGTGGATCTCGAATTCCGCGACCACCGCTATGATGTGTCCCATTATTAGAGCCGTGTTGGAGGAACTGGATTCGGTAATATCTGTTAGGGGAGGGGTTCGGGTCTAGAATGATAGCTTTCTTCGTTTGCCCCAATTGCAGCAAGGTATTTGTAAAATGTATATGGAGCCTAAACCCGAAGATCTCGAAAAAAAGAAGTCAGTGGTGGACGAGGAGTGAGTTCTCGAAGACTCGTGTTGGACCACAAAATTCGAATGGACTCCCTCTCTATCTTCTAGGTTCAAACACCCATCCAGAATAGCGATATCCTACTACTTAGGGGTCGCTTACGGCGCCACCCTGGGAGGATGCGCAACACTCATCGGCACCGCCACCAATTTAACGTTTAAAGGCATCTATGAGAGGTTCACCAATGCCTGTTGAAAGCCAGGATAAACCCTTAATCTTGTTCAACTTTCAGTCGCTTCGCCAACTCAACAGAGATCATAGATTTCCCATCGTTCATGATCTACTGTGCTCCCATAATGTTCATCGACACCATCGTGCTGTTCTTCTTCCTCCAATGGATGTTCATGGGCTTGTTTCGGCCGAATAGCGAGGATGCTCTCACGTGCAACGTGGGCAAAGAAGGCGTTGAACTGGTCAAAAAAATCATCCAGCAGAAATACAAAGAGCTAGGGCCCATGACCATGCACGAAATTCAAGTGATGCTGCTATTCGTGCTCATGGTCGTTTTGCTATTTACTCGCAAGCCAGGATTTTTCGTCGGATGGGCCGAGCTGATGAAGGGAGCGTAAGTTACTCTGTCCGTGCGGCCAGTGATCAGATTCACCATTAGGGTGTTGCATTTTAGTGGTATCAATAGCTCTATGCCGATGATGATGGTCATGATTCTTCTGTTTATGATCCCAACTAATTATGCCTTCTGCCGTTTTTGCCGTCGAACTGGTAACGAAAGCACTCGTTGTTGGCCCTAACTGTTGGAATTCTAACTGTTGTTTGTTCCAGGACCATTCACTCAGAAACAGACACCCTCCTTGATCGCTTGGAAGTTTGTTCAAACCCACGTTCCTTGGGGTCTAGTGTTCTTGCTTGGTAATCGGACATTCCTAAATATGCTCTCATAACCAATTTTTCGTACATTCGTACATTTCCAGGTGGTGGATATGCTCTGGCGGCAGGGAGCCGGCAAAGCGGGATGGCGGAAATGGTCGGAAATGGCCTTCGGGACCTCAAGTCGCTTCCACATCCCGTTATACAGCTCCTTTGCATAATAATTTCAGTGTTTGCCACAGCATTCAGCTCAAATGTTGCCATTTGTAACATCATAGTGCCAGTATTAGCCGAATTAGTAAGGATAAATGCTCATAATCGGAACCATTATGCCGGATCCTTCTCCTCATTGCTCATTGCTTGCAGGCCGTGGCGATCGAAGTGCATCCACTGTATCTGATATATCCTGCCGGAATAGCCTGCAGCATGGCTTTCCACCTGCCCGTGAGCACTCCGCCGAACGCCATCGTCTCTGGGTACGCGCATATCAAGACCAAGTACATGGTATGTGCCTCAATTGCAGCATAACTAGTTAGGTCTCCGTCTTTTACTGGCCTCTCATTATCGGCGTCCGTAGATCTTCGCAGGAATCGGCCCCACAGTCACCACAATCCTGCTGCTGTTTCTGTTCGGTCAAACCTGGCACTTCCTAGTGTATCCCAACTCGGGCACCTTCCCCGAGTGGGCCAAGACGAAAGTCGACCGTCCCAGTTTAAAATAAATACTATTGTTGTTGTTGTTACTTTGTTACTCAGTTACCATTGCCATTGTCCAATAAATAATTTCAATAATTCAATTTACATTCGAATTCTACCAGAGTTCATTTAGCGGTGGGCCTTTGGGATGAAAACCGAAAAGAGAAAATCGATACCACGAGGAAAACTGGCGACAAGCCATCCATTGAATAATATTTGGGGGACATTCGGACCAAGTCGCAGCTGGCTGTTATATTGCTGCGGTGAGGACTTACCTGCTCGGACTTACTCCGATTAGTTTGTTTCCAATAATCCAGTCTCCCAGCAGTCGAGATATGGGAATATGTGTGGGAACAAAGGGTGGAAAATAAATCACTTTAATAGCACCTCTCGGTTCTGAAGCCTACTAACTAATCATAGATTTTCACTCAATCCAGCAAGAGTCCACTCGGGACGTTTAAAGACGCGACGATGGCTTACTCTGTTACACAATTCACACGCACACACATTTTCGAAAATGGCCAAGAGCAAGCGACTCGCATACACTTCTTTTTCGAATTCGCCTTAGAAATCTTCGGAATATAAAATCGATAAATCCGCGAAAGATAGAGGCACGGGAAATTTCCTCCGATGGATGGATGGATTTTTCAGTGGCACCGTTTATCACTGCTGCTGCGTTGGAGAAGCGAAAAATGTCCAACTGCACGATTTTTGTTTTCTTTCGAAGAAAAACGTAACTAAGTAATAATTAGGAAATCCCAATGCGAGCCAAGCTGCGCGTTTTAACTCGCTAACCGACCGCACCAAAGGTAGAGACGAAATAGTATTGTTGGCCACTTTGGGACTCGAGCAGATAGAGACCAAACTAAGCGGCAACAACAACAACACCAACACAAACCCACGATTCCATTATTGTTGATTCTGTACTGTTTTCAGTTTTCAGTGTTTTTTCCCACATCGCATCCAGTTTGGAGAGCGAGACCAGAACAAGATGAAGCATAACGCAGAGAATAAACGTAAGAATAAACAAGTTGAAAACCACCACCTCAACCTGAACCGACCGACTCAGCATAGCTCAGCATGCCTTACCACCAACACCAGCAGGCCTCCGCCGCTTCAGCCCAAACCCGCGCCCAAGGGTTTCCAGTTTTCATCTACAACTCTCGCGCACGGAGACGGACAAAAAGGTGGTAAGACGACGTTGTATCTGCAGAGCGTGTGCGCGAAAACTACGCTCTCGCACGTCTGGGGGAGCTCGATAGTCTCTCGTGCCCATTCACTCGCTCATTTCGGACGTTTCATTCGACTTATTCTTGGCCGTAAGTGTTCATTTCCAGAGCACGCCATGGAGCTCGCTTTGGCCTCAGAGCGATGTATGCGTCAAAAGAGAGACCTGAAACCGAGTCCGAAAATGAGTGTGAGCCCGTCCGCCGACCTGAGTCCGAACGAGGTGGGTTTCTTCTGCTGGGGTGGGTTTGCACGACCGAAGTTACTGCTGTTTCCATAAGTTTGAAAAGAGTAGTGTCTCCGCTTCCTACTTCATTCCCAAATGAATATCTCATTTCAAATAATATCATTTGTTTGAGAAGCGCTTTCGTGGTCCACAATACTTGGAGCTGAAAAGTGACCCCTTCAGAGTTCTGGATCCCTTTGCTTTTGGTACCTAGAAAGTAGCGGGAAATTATATACTGATGACTCATTCGTCTGATCGGTTCCAATACATATCCACGCGGTATGTGTGCATACCAAAAATGATAGGTGGTGTGTTGACTCTGCCTTGTTGATATTTGAACGCATTCCGCATCGATCAGGTGTCTTTGTCTTCGGTACATGCTGGATGCGCAGGTAGAAACGACAGCTTCTAGACCAGTTGTATATCGTTCTAATGATATGGTGTGAGAGTTGCGTTTGTATGGGATTTTGTCCACTCCGTTAGGATCCGAAGTCATACATAAGTCAAACAAACAATACTGGAAAAGGTTACCAACAGACAACAATGGCCCCGAATGCTGCAGAGCAACATGAATACTACGAATCCCCTGAGTGACTGTGAGAGTGAACATGTGAAACAAATAATAAAGACGCACACTTCTATAAATTACGGACATGTACATGGCCATAAACCGACTAAATACATGTGGCTGAAAATGCATGTAAAGGAACAGCGGACTGCATTCAGGGTGATAATGCACCCAGTATAATAATATTGTAAGCGATAAACGATCACAATCCGATCAAATCCATTCACACGGCTTTGAATAAAATCAAACAGAATTTATCGATTTTTAGAGTTATAGATTTTTTATTACAGCTTAGATTTATTTTAAAGAAAGCTAAATGCAATTGCATTTAAAATAATAAGTACATTATTTATATAACTTAATATACTTAAAATTGGTTTATATTTAATTCCACATTTAAAAATGAAATATCATATATTAAATCCGGTACTTTAGACATACCAATCAACTAAAAAGTAACGAGATATTATCACCTATCATATTTTATCTTAATATATATCAAAATGTATCATTTTCTGCCATTCACTAATAGAGCACCCACACATACATGTATATGTACAGTTAAGATTATTTAAATGTAATCATTTGTACATTGTAACAGATGAAAAGGAAACAGTTTTGCATTTGTATTTGTTATTAATTGGAGACTCGACTGCAATGCATAGAACTATTAAATATTAATTTTAATACGGAATACAACAATACTTCGGCATCGAATAATTCAAACATGCACTTCAGTGACAGCATTAAAACTAAAAGGAATCAGGACCCCAATGTAATGAACTAACAGCATACAATATGCATACCTATTGGATTTTGTAAAATTCACTGCATTAGAAGCATTATAGATGATGTGCAATATTCTATTGACAAAATGAGATATCTTTCATACTTTACTTCGACATTCAACACACATTTCCATACACACTTCTCGTCAACACAGAAATTTGTCATGTACACAGGATTACAGAAATGAGTGATCATTTTATGATTTAAAAGAATAAGAAATAATGTTAACAGCATTTGAGTGCAATCGAATTCAGATATCGTATTCTCCATTTTAGATGTGGCAAGCATAGATGCACTTTAGATATAATAAATGAATCTACGAATGTGTTTAGTACCAAAAGAAGTTTATGAGAATGCTTTAAGCATTGTGAAAGGAAATATGAAAGGCTTTAATTAGTGAGATGAACTTGCCGAGAAGCAGATATTACTGCAAGAAAGTGGCAGGAAATAGTAGATTCTAGTCAAAGATATATTTAAAAAATCAAAGCATAACTTACACTTGGAGGAGCTGTATTTACAAAGACGCACCGAGTGAAACGTTATTTTAAATACAGAATTTTTTTGTAAAACTCGAAGATATTGACGAAACAATCTTTTAGGATGTATTTCACGGATAGGAGATGGGAGCGGTCGAAACCTAGAGGGTAATGGTAATTGAAATAAATTATATGTTAATTCATCTATAATCTTGTAAATACAAATTATTCAAAAAATAATGTATTATTTGATGCATGTATGAGTGTTAAGTATTAAACAGATATTGAAAAATTATATTAATGCCCTCGATAAATTTACATTTACACAAAAAAAAAGAAATCAAAAAAGAGTATAATATTATAATAACACTACATATATTAATAAAATTATATTAGTGACCTCGATAAATTTATATATACAAAAAAATTATAATAACTAAGATTGAAGTCACCAGAACGGGGTTCTAAAGAGGAGATTAACTATTCGTGACAGCAATTATTAGTTTAAATAAATTATGTAAAATTACACAATCGACTATATTTTCATTATATAAATATCTAAACAAAGCTGCTTTCGAAATTTCATGATAAGCATTGATTTATGATCTTACAGGAGGCAAACGAAGATTTTAAATAGAATATAATTAGTTATTTAAGTATAAGGAACTGTGATGATGCTATAACTTTTGAAGTAATAGTCAAGAGAACAACTGATGAATATAACACATTTATTCAACATCTTACACACCATTTGTGTTATTGTTAAAATCGGAACTGACCATCAACATTTATATCTTCATCGTCTTCACTGGAATCAATAATATTGCGTAAAGTCAGCGAATGAAAATCACTGAGTGTTTGCTCAAATAAATCTATTGTTTGCTGATCTGCTTCCGAAATTACACTTTGTGTGGCGTCCAACAGGTCCTCTGCAGCCCCCAGCAGTTCTCGACTCCCCCGTGCGACTTCAATAGCAGACCGGGAGGGTAGCGAAAAATTTGAATTTACTACATTACTAGAAATATTCTCACCATTTATATCAGATGCTTGATCGCCACCAGTTGCTAAATCAACTGTCGAAGATCTATTGCCGCCACTGCGTGTGAGTTCGTCGGCATGTGCAAGGGTGGATCCAATGATGTCGCTAGCTATGCGTATTGCAGCATCTGTAGCTGCGACAGTTGAAACAAAGTCACTAGCATTTGTCGGTGGCCGCAATCCGTATTCAATTGATAATCCAATATCATTATTTTCACTAATCGTAGCTCCAGCTCTGCTCGCCTCTTCTATCGAATTGAATCCCAAAAGTGTGCTCTGATACACTTGCGAAACGAAATTCGAATCCGTCGCCACTGAATTCCCCTCTATGCGAAGCCCTGCAACACCCTTTTTCGGAATAGTAGCCAAATCACGTTTAACGTGTCGGCATCTGGAAGGCTCAGTTTGACGTTGTTGCAGCATTGCTTCGAAATCAACGATGTACACGTATCCAGCCACAAGAATCGTACAGGATTTCTCTCCTTTTTTGTACGCCTCCTCTATATCTTGACTGGTGCGGTCATCATATTGCCACCAGCCTAGAATAAATTAAATATTTGCTCAGGACTACTTTTTATTATGGATTACGCTAAATGCCTACCGTTACGTCCCTCATAGAACCATTGGTATCCGTCATCAGTGGTCTTGGTTTTGCATATATCTTGAATTCCGTTCACAAGATGAGGATGATCCAAAAACTCAGGCGGTATCTCACGCCTACACATAGCACACCTTCTGTTTTTATAAGCTACGCCCTGAAAATTTACAAAATACTTTTTTAGTAGTTAGATTTTACACAAACACAGAAGTATCAATTCAAGACAAGGTTTAGAAATATAACAAAACATACAATTTCCTGAACAATGAACATGAAAAGTCCAATGTTCATAACCAGTTGATAAAACGTTAAAACCAGTTCAATATTAAAACAAATCTACAACAAAACACTATGAGCAGCACCAAAATAAAAACTCGGAAATGAATAGTGACTTTGAAAGCAAACATAAATTAAGCGACTGCCTTAACACTTGGTCGCCTTTGTAAAAAGCTGTTCAGATTGTTTATAATTCGCAAGGTAGAGAGTGCGTGAGTTAAGGTTTCCGTACTTTTCATGAATTCGCTGTAATCTGAACACTACCAGAATCTCTATAACTATGCTATAACTATGTGTTTTTTGGAGCTTTTCGCTTCCGTACACAGCTCCATTTGGAGTTGAAGCTTGTCAACATCGCACAGAATTAGAATTTAAAGCGTTCCCCAATTCATGTCACGAATTCGAAGTATTTAAATCAATCCTACGTGCATCGTACTCACTTTGACGCAGAGAAAGCAAAAGATGTGACCGCAAGGTAGACGCGCTGGGTGAATGCAGGCCTGGAGACAGATGGGGCACTCAATGGAGGATGGCGTGGAGTGGGTCTCTGCAAATGAACTAGTTAAGAATTGTGAGGATGCGACAAATCACCGACAATAACCATTTGTTTCGGATGTTGTACTGTTGATGCTGGTGGAACTGGCGACAGGTACCGCAGAATTACTCGAAGTTGAGGGCGAAATACACAGATCGATTGCATCTGCTGGGCCATCAACAGTTGCAAAAACGCTGGCTACACGATCTGTGTACTCCCCGCCCTCCCCACCGCCTTCGTCGTCATCATCGCTCAACACAATCACTTGCTCACTTTCAGCTTGAGGAGGAGGAACGTCTTCCATTCTGGCGAATCGAACTTCTTTAGCATATATGTGTATATTTGTATTTTTGTGAATGTGGAAATATTTCAATAATTCAATTTGTGTTGCAATTCACCCGTATGTTCTAATTGGAGAAGTCGAAGTTTCACCACTCTATTTTTTCACTCGCACAAATGCCTCATTGTGAAAAAAGTAACTATTTGTCGAAACTGGACCACATTCAACCACTTAGTTGCTCTTTGTTGTCGCTCTTAACTAAACTTGCGCTCGAGTGAACAGTTTGTTAACAATAAATAGAATCTTTTGCAGGGTTGTCGAGCTCTTCCGAGCTCTTCTGTGTCACTGCTCTTCCGATCAAAACACTCCGCCACTCCTCTTTTTTGGAAGCATTCTTGTTTACATGTAAAAATATAAATTAAACACAATATGTGTTTTTAGTAATTTATTACATTTATTATAAATTTTAAGTTCCAACATCAAAATTTAACGAATTTCAAATTCAAAGTTTTGAAATTAGGCTATGAATACATTTTTTTTTGCTCACCAAGAATTTTCTCAAATCACTTCACAACATTCACTTTTCGCTCAAAAATTTGGGGGCGGCATCCCTATCTATTGGTTTTTGCAGTGTGAAATTCGCCGCGTGTCGAATTCGCCGTGATAGTAGTTTGACTCAGGGTTCGAACTATGAGAAAAGGAAATCGTACTGAATAATGACAAAAATCGTAGTAGGCTTTAAATTTCCGAAGTAAGTTTTAAATATTGTGTTATAAGCAAACAAACGTAATATTTCATGTTTTGCAATCGACTTATATATGGAATATGGCCATAACAAGAACAAATTGCATCGTACGAGTTTATAATTAAAACGAAATGTCCAAAAAAGTTTAGCAGATTTGCTACGATCGTGTTACAGAGCGAACCTGAATTAATCTCGCCGTCAGGGTTGCACGTATAGAAGAAACATTTCTACTACATATCTGCAATTAAATTTAAAATTAAAAAAAAGAATAATAACGGGTTGAAATTTGTCGAACATCATTTAGCGTGAATGCTTTCATTAGTCTAAGTATATTCGACTTTGACTCAACTCACATCGTTGCTAACATTTAAATTTACTACAGTGTAGTCGCACCGTAAATGTGTGATGAGAAAAAGCTCTTGGTGAGCTTTCGTGGAGCTTCCCGAAGTTCTGCCGACTGACTCTCCGTCCTTGTTCTTCAACTAAATTTTGAAGGCCAAGTGTGACGTAAACAGGGACGCTTTACAAAATCCACATTATCGGCAAAATCGTATTTTTTTGGCTCGTTCTCTCTTTGCTACGATTATTGAAAAATTCTGAAATTTACTACGCCACTCCGTTCAAGCCGGATTTGCTGCTACTTTTCTAAATCGTTTTGTATACAAAAATTATACTAGAACAACTTTAACAAATCAAAAATTTCATCATCAAATATTCATCAGCAGTATAGAAGTCATTTTATTGAAAACTTGGTTTGTTCTACGATTTTAGGCAGTAGTCACTACGAATTCTGTTTCACATGTTCCGAAACCCTGCAGTGAGCTTTCGTGGAGCTTCCCGAAGTTCTGCCGACTGACTCTCCGTCCTTGTTCTTCGTAGAAGGCCAAGTACGACGTCGTTCGTCTTCCGCCTATTCCGCTTTGCGTTCGTTCTTTGGTTGGTGCCTACCTCATCCACGGCGTTCGTTTCCACCTCCGCCGCGTCCGCGCTACTCCTCCCGCCCACCGACGAGCAGGCAGATGCTTTCGTTCGTTTTATTTTCTTTGCTCCCTTCGAAGTGTATGTAGTTCGTCGCTTTGGTGTACTTATTCGTGGAGTGCGAATCGAGACTGAGAGTGAAAATTTGGCCTACAGACCTAATTTCGAAGGATCGCCCAAGTAGACCGTTCCTAATACCGAAAACGAGTGCAAATGTTAATGAAGCTCTGCGGCTTCCTAAAAATCTACTCCTGAATTGAACAGGACGCCCGGAAGTGCATAGGCGGCCCCAATTGGCAAGAGTGATATCTATACATAATAATTATCCATCGTTTCGAACCGCGTTCGCATCGTCATCCGTTCCATCCCCGCCCTCGTCGTTGCCGCAGACGACGACGACGTCGTGTCATACGCGTTGTGTCATAGGAGCCTGTGTCGGCCGTCGCGCACCCTTGACCTATCTCGTGGCTCCGCGAGTCTCAGAAGTTGCAGTTTCGAGGCCAGAGCTTTTGCCGCTGTGTCTGGCTGAGGCCTGCCTGTGCGTCGTCTTTGTTCGCGACTAAATAATCGTTCGAATAGAAAAGAACGCGGATCGAGAGAAGTGTGTGCGAATAGTTGAATATTTGGGCATTCGTCACGCGCGACATCCGCTCCAACGTCCGCGAGTGCATCTGTTCTTTGGAAGTCGAAGGAACGAACATCCGAGCGAACGACGAACACACGATCCGCGGTCGTGAGTGGAGCATACATAGATGGAACGAACGACGTAAAACAGGGGTCCGAGAACGGCGCGAAGAGCTCTATTAGCGCTGCATTCGGCATTTCAGTTCCGCCAGACGGCGACCAACGACGACTTCTCAGTCGCCGTCGCTGCCACCAGCAGCACGAGCGGCTCGTCGTACTCGTTGCGAATATTCTCCTCAGTCCCTCTCAGTTTCGACGCCATCT
Source organism: Coelopa frigida (assembly GCA_017309665.1). Lineage (NCBI taxonomy): Eukaryota > Metazoa > Arthropoda > Insecta > Diptera > Coelopidae > Coelopa > Coelopa frigida. Next base: position 8,277,751 of record CM029563.1, read on the forward strand.
GCACAGCGCTGCCGTCTGCCTGCGTCCCACCAGCGGCGTCCTCCGCCTTACGCGCGCCCCTCTTCAATTTATTATTAGTTTCTGCAAAAGAGATTCATTCAAGCAACAACAAGCAAGTCAACAACAACGAAAGTACGAAAACAACGAATGGGGCAATACGAAGTAAGAAAACGACAACAATAAGAATTTGAAAGCTCTGCGCAGCTGGCGCAAGCGGAAACAAAACAGCAGAGAAACGCCGAGAACGCCGTCGTCTTTGTCGCTGTGGCCGTTGTGGATCGGAGGGGAGAGTGTGGGGAGAAGGCGGAGTGTAGCAGAGCGCAGCAAGGAACGAACGCAGCTCCTCGACTCCAAATCGTCGTCGTCGTTTATTCGCTGTCAGTGTTTTCGTAATTTTTATGTGATTTCAATTTAATACACGGGTAAAACAAAAAGAAAAGACACACACACATGTACAACATCCAAAGCCAAACAAAAGCAAAAGTTCCCCAAGAAACGCTAATCTAGATGGAACGGCGGTGCAGCCGGATCGAAAGTCAGCCGACTTGGACTGGACGCGGTGTCGCGTTGTCTTTTTCCTCTTTTGCCTGTTCCTTTCCGTCTTGTTTTACACATTCTGCAACCGCGGGCTAAAGAATATCGGCGCGAGAGCGAACGAACGAACGAGATCGAAAGTAACTGAAGCTTCGTGTGTTTGTTTCCAATTCCGCTTCGATCTATAAAACCGCCATCCAACAATATCAACAAAAACAACGGCAAACAACGAACGCCAGCAACTGGTTCTGGTTTTTGCTTCTCACCATCCTCAGCTACGCGTGCGCAGTGAATAATCCAATTGGTGAGTGATAGCGTTGCCACACTCGATGGAAAAATATGATTTTATTGTGCAGCTTAACTTTTACTATAGAACATACAGTTATTAGGGGACGTGGCTAAAGAAAACAAATATATTCTATGCGTCTATGCGTCTTTCGGTGATATACAACTGGCTGTAGCGCCTACTATTTGTAGATATAGGATCTCCGCACCAACAACTCTTGGTTTCATTAGTTATTTATCAGAAACTTAAGGTATATGGTACTCTCGGGATAACGTCAATCCCCTATTACCTCAACACCCCAAAACGTCAATCCCCTATTACCTCAACACCCCAAAACGTCAACCTTTTTTATTAACATTGTCTACTGTAAAACGAAACTAAAAGTCTTTCAATTGCCAAAAAAATAACAGATTTCTAGGTTTTATATGTTTTATTTAGTTTTCAAACCTTTTTTGTTTTCTTTAGATTTACTTTTTGTTTAGTTTTAATTCATAAACAATAAAAACGCTTTATACAACTATTTTGGTGATCTGATAAACTTAAACACCAGCGGTTTTAATTAGTTGACGTTATCCCGAGTGTACTGTATCTCTTAAATATCCTATTTTACGAATGAGAAAACGAAACGATATATGTATGTATGTATGCCAAACGATAGTATTTATTGAGAATATTGTAATCCTAAAATCCCCATTTGGTTTTACGGGGGAGCCGCGGTTCGATTCCCGCCAACATAAAGTTTTCTTTACGACCTCCACCTCTCGTAGGGCTGGCAAAATCGAGGGTTTTTTTTAAAAAGAGACCGGTGGGTCGGTTTTTTTAGGTCTTTATTGGGTTTATATTTTTCGTGTTTTTTCTACTTATTTGCACAAAAGTGTCAATTGATTAAAAGTAATATTAATTTTGTTAATATTTTACATTTAAAAAAAATGTACTAGTGTAAATTATTCATAAATCAACAAAATACAGATACATAACATATTTTCAAAACACGATTTTAGTGCATTTTTTTTTTTAAATTTACTTTCAGAATAACAGTTTACTTTTATCAGATATTATTAAGTTTGTACACGTTATGAAAAAAACAATTAGGCCGAAATTTTTAGAAATTTTCCAAAAAAAAAATCTTGTGAACCTATTTCGTTCAAAAAAAGTGTTTCCAATAATCTCAAAAATTTAATGAGTTTTGCGAGGAGCTCCGTCAAAGCTCTAAGTGGGGCTGTAAAGACCAATCCCTTCCCTACCAATTCCTTCCCGCTTACAAATTATAAACGGGAATTCTACACCATAGTATTTAATTACGCCATATAAATTCAATTAATATAAATTTCATTATTTTAAAAAAATAAGTAATGTTTCACATGTTAATCTTTATTTTTGTTAATCTTTATCCCTTGGCTACCTGACCTGACATTAATTTTTTTTAAACAAAATTAACTTCCAGATCGGAAATTATTAGATAATATTAGATTTACAATGTCAAGAATCAGTAATTACCAGGGATCCAACCGATTATGGATTGTATAATAAAAACCACTTCCTAACAATTAATTTTTGATCGCTATTTTTTCCGAAATATCGATCATATTTTGATCGTTATTTTTTTTACTTTTTTTTTAACTATTTTTCTATACTTTTTAAAATTTATCAACAAATAAAACGAATAATTGGCCGATATACTTAATAGTACATTTTAGCAACATCGATATACACCATAGTTCACCAGATATCCCATATTGAACTTTTGCTTTATATGGGAGGTGGGCGTGTCCATTGGGCGATATTATCCATTTTTGGTTTGTAAACTCGTATCGGTCGTAGATGATCACACACAAAATTGCATCTCGATATGTACCATAGTTCACCAGATCACCTTTGCTTTATATGGGAGGTAGGCGTGTCTGTTGGCCGATTTCGCCCATTCAAGTAGCTTATAAACATAGAAATACCAAAATTTCAAGTCAGTATCTCTTACCGTTTCTTCGGAAAATCTGTTTCTGCAGACAGATGGACATATCTAAATCGACTCACGAGGTGACGCTGATCAAGAACATATATACTTTTCCATACCTACGACCTCTCCTTGAATGCGTTACAAACGGAAGGACAAAATAAATATACCCACAGGGTGTAGGGTATAATTAAGCTAGTAAAAGCTAGCCTACGACCTCTCCTTGAATGCGTTACAAACGGAAGGACAAAATGAATATACCCACAGGGTGTAGGGTATAATTAAGCTAGTAAAAGCGTTATCTTCGGCCTGGCCTTACCCTACACCCATAACGTACAAAACACGTTCAAACAGAATTAGATCGCAGGCTATGCCCATAGCCACGTAGCCACGGCCCCTCAGATTAATTTTTACACCCAAAATAATTATTTATTCTTGAAATTACTATTTTCCGGAGAAAATAAAGAGCTTTTAGTGACATACAAAGGATTTATACAACAGTACATCCTTGAATTGAATGGTATCGCAAATTGTTTAAAAAGTGAAATCATCTTTGATTCATGGGTGTAAAACATTACAAATGCACAACACAAATGATTGCGAGAAGCTCGGTCAAAGCCCCTCTTTAGGCTGTAAAGGTCAATAGTTTGTATTTTTGTTAAATGTAATCCGTCATCTTCAAATTTTGAAAAATAGCAAGTGTACTTATTTTTATGACCATATAAATTCCCGAAATGAAGGATTGATAATCCCTGCTATATTCAAATGGTATGGAAGTTGTGAAATATTATAGTTATTAAATTAAAAATATAAAACCACTTGAATATAAACTAGGTACCAAAAATATTACGATCAAAGGACGTTGATAGGGGTGTAATTATTTTTTTGACCATGAGTGTATATAATTTTTCATACCTACGACAAATTACCCACAGGGTGTAGGGTACAAAAACTTTGGAAATTGGTGAATAGCTTTTAAATTCTTTTTAGAGAACAGGATCAAAGTCACGCAATTTAAGGATACAAAAAATCATGTTGTATCCTGCAAGCGCGGGTAAAACTTTGATCTAAAAAGTATTTTGGCTTAATTTAGTTTTTCAATATTACTCAGTACACCATTTTTTAATAATACTGTTTGTCATACATTATTTCTATACACATTACTAGAACCTGTGGGTAAGAATGGAATAGTAAACGATGCATACGTTAAAGGATGAAGTCATGCATGCTTTGAAATTAAAAAATCCTACTCTAATTGATATATACACAAAAAAGTATACACAAACAATTAATTACACAAATTAAGTATTATATGCTCCCAAGACCCAAGTAACTTCAAATAAATATACGAATACTTCCTACATTAAGATTTTGACATATGTATATGAAAGTGGTTAATACGAGCCAATAACAGTATTAATTAAATGGGTATTTGTAATTTATTACAGTTGAATCTGTGAAACTTGCTACAGAAAATGGAAGATTTCACCCTGCTTTCCGATGGGAACTACCACAGTAATACTACGCATCACCATCACAAGGACCACATGCTGGCCGGGGGCAGCAATCAGACGACGACCAGTATAAATTACAACATACCCACAAAACCCGATATATCTATGGCGAAGAACGACTACTCCATGTTCTCCAACTACGTTCAGCAATCCGCGCTCCTGGAGCGAGCGGTGGACCCCGTACTCGACAGTTCTTGTCTGGGCGGAATATGTGACCTGAAGTTCTCGAGTTCTCCGATGTCGAATGCATCGCTCAACGCCGACACGCACTTCAAGAATCTTTCCATCATCAACATCGAGGCTAACAACACACTTACTAAATCGGGGAGCTGCGCCGTGCCGACTATTGACAGCAGCTCCAACGACCTGAATGCGACGTCTCAATCGGCGACCTCTGCCTTCTCAAGCATTATATTCCCGAGAAGCCACGCCCTGGGCGTGGTGGGCATTGACCCGAAATCCATACAGAGTTGCGCCCAAACTCAGAACTATTTGAACATGAAAACCAACTGCTCGGATGGAGGGATGACTCAGGAACAGTTCCTTCAGAGCTCGGCAACGACTGCGACCAGCAGCTGTGATCCGGACATCATGAGCTACAACATTAGCCACAATAATAACAACAACAACAACAGATGTACCAATGACAAGACGGTAGTGCAATCTGCTGTACAAAGCAGTACCAACAACAGCAATAACAACAATAGAATTGTGGCCAACAGTTATCTGAATGACACCGAGAACTTTCGAAACGGCCCAAACAATGAAGTTTCATCCTGTGATCTTATCGGAAGCAATACAAACATCACCAGCATCGCAAGTAGCGGCGCGCAATCCATCGGAAGCTCGGCAGAGTACCTGATCACAACCACAAGCAACATGGCCAAGTCGGGCCTCCAGAGCGAAGACGTTGCATCCACCAGTTCGTCGTCTGTGGCCATCGTCCACAGCGCCAGTAACAGCAACGAAGTTCCGCCTTCGGTGGACGCACTCAATCATAATCTATCGATGAACAGCTCCGATTGCGACTCCTTGTCATCTGATGAACTCATCGATCTGGAAAACAATGGTGAGTACCTTTTCAAATGATTCGGTTATTATTCCCGACCCTACTCTTGGCAATATTTTGGAGCGATTCGGATGGCGAACTGAAAAATAGGTAATTTATTCAAATAAATCTAACTGAATAGTTTGTCTCACAGGATTCATCATAAAGTTCCCAACGATTTCGGTTCGATTTCATATTCGTCGGTTTAATGTAAATAACGTATAATTTACTATAGTTGCGTAAAAAGCGAACGTCGTCAAATATTAAATGACGATTATATTAAACACCGATTAATACAAAAATGGTCGTGTGTCCTTCAATATACAAATATACAGTGGTGGCAACGGTTCTGGTCGCCAATAGACACAGAGGAACTCGACGCATCCTCCCTCTTTTGACGACCTTGCCGGTAGGTGGTCAAGGTCGTGACCCCATTCGCGTTCTGACCTGAATCAGATCCACGTAGGAGGGAGAAGTCATCGGTGTCGAACTGACTGACTGACACGAACTGGTCCGATGCATTCGGAGCACCGGTGTGTTCTACGTCTACAAGTGGGTCAAAGTAATGCGTGTTTCCACAGCCACCATGTAGTATGTGGATGCACCGACGTCTGCGACTAGATTGACCTCCGCGAGTATATGCTGGCGTCCTTGTGTCCAATATCCAATAATAGTTACTTGATCTTGACCCGAATTCGCGCGTCATGTTCTAATTGCGAAATGCGAAATTGGCGCTGCAACAACAGCACCGAAGGCAACAGCCAGCCGATGAGTGATCCAACGGCAGCGAACGCCTCTCATGGGCGTTGCGCACATCGAGAGATAGATAGACAGCAGCAGCAACAACTGCAATCTATTTATTCGACGCAAAGGATAAATTTCAAATTGACGGTGGCCGCGACGACGACGGCAACGAAGTCGAGTGCACTGCGTCGACGCAGCGCTGACCTTGGGGCGCAGACACAACGCTTATCACTCGAATTGCATCGAAGGTCGTCCGCTTCGCAGTCGGCGCGTATCTGCCGCCAGCGCTAGACGAGCGAGTGAATTGACTAGGCCGGGAGCGGGTGGCGGGAGAACTGGGCGCGGGTGCCGGGATGATCCCAGTGGCCCTCAGCTGGAGCTGCAGCCGCTTGTCGACGTGGTGTCCACAGGACGGCCCAGTGGATGCAGTACATGGGCGCCAAGGTTGCTGACTGGGCGGGGGGAAGAGGGGGTGGTGAGCGGGGGGTCGGTGGGGCATGAAGCCGAGCATTGCATCTAATGCGTTGTTGATATTATTGTTGTTGATTATTGTTGTTGTTGACCTTAGCTCAATGAAAATCGGCGCTGTGAAAAGTGTGCTATTAGGTCGCCTGGTGACCCTGTCCCACTTTCTGTTTTATGTACTCTCTGACTGTGTGCAGTGCATCTAGAAGCACACACACACACACCCAGCCCGTTGCCCTTGCCTGCTGCACGAATGCCTCGTGTTCGAGTGCAAAGCGATTCACAGTTTTTTGTTGGTGTTGTGTGTTTGTTCTGACAACGTTGTTCGGTTCTATTCGGCGATGGGGGGTTGAGCTGGCCGTCGCTATATACATACATATGTATGTGCGTGATATAGCTGTGCATGTGTGAGTGCGCGCGTGCGGCCCCTCTGCATGTGCATTGCATCGGCAGCTCATCGTCCCGCCCCCTCATCGACCGTCGGCGTCAGACGAACTCTCGCAGCCTTGCAGTGCAATACTTCGCTTCGCCGTGGAATGCAACGGTTGAGTGGATGGGGGCGCCCACCACCCCACCTTCCCACCATCCCACAGCTTAGGTGTCGCGCATTGGGGATGCGCCCTGACCTAGTTACAACGCGATACACTCAAAGATGCACTCACACTACTCAGGTGTGACTACCACATCGAAGGATGTTTTTATTTCACTTTCTGCTTCTCTCGAACCCTTAAATATCGAACCCCTCTTATCCATGTACACATATATTGTTGTAGTTGTAGTTTCGTTCCCGTTGTAGGTCGGCGATTCAGTTTCAGGCAATGGAAGAGGGCGAGTTCCCCAGATGTAGGGTATTGTAGCTGTTGCATATTTCAACAGTTTTCTGAGAGCTTTTCAAAAGCTCCAAATCATGACTCAAGCTTTTACTATCTTCTGTACGCTCCGTGCATCGTGCTCGTGTTTCTGTGAATGTGTTGAGAGTAGATTCGGTCGGTCCCAAAGTTAGTTGGAGAAATGCATTTTCACATTCGCAGATTTCCACAGATTAGTGGTCAATGCAGGATTTGTTACGATCCTTGTAGGGGGTCAGAGGCGAAGTATTGACCAGCAAGAAGATCTGATGATCACATAACTCTGACGCCATAGCGCTCATTGGCGCTCGCTGAAACTTCTGTTGGCACATCGAGCTCTCCTTCTATAGTTGAGCAAGCGATAGAGCTTTTTTAATTTAGAAACAACTGCGGGCACTCTGAACTCCAAAACTATTAGCACATGCTACAGCGGGTCGTTCGGACCACTAGGGGCCTTCATTTGGAGCGATCGTTTCTTTCGTGAAACCCTTGCTCCTCCAGATCTGTTCTGCATGGTGATTAGTAATCCTTCGATCGCTAGCTGTGCATCTGAGAATGGTCAATAGTTGTCAACAAGGATGCTACTCAGCAGTGGAAAAGGTTTCTGATAAGTTGTGAGCATCCGATCGTAATATAATTCCGTGTCTTAATCCTTCAGAAGAACACTGACATCAACCAGAGCAATAATCGGTTCGCCACGAGACGTGGTGTAACCGTGTTTCACTCGCGTTTCATAATCTTTTTTATGAACATATATCATTTATTTTGATTCATTTCATTGCTTTTGCTTTCCGTCTTCGCTCTTTATTCGAGCTATAAAGATATTACTGAAGCAGCAGAAATTTAGCTGAACCAGCAGCACCAACGCCGAACCGCTGAGCATTCAACAATTGCTGTAGTTGATGTGTGGTGACCCACTTTAATATTTGCATGGCCTACTGCACTTGGCCAAGTTTCCACCTAGTTCTCTCTCGCTCTCTCTACCATTACAATTATCTTACTAACTCTCTGCCCTACGGCTACAACGAGACAGTGGGTATGAAAAAAGAAACTGAGTATTCAGATACAGATAGACATATGTAATTTAGTATTATCATATTTTATGTTCTTCAAAGTGGGATTGATAGATTTTTGTGAAAATATTTAGGGCACGGCGAACACCAAGGTCGGGTGGGACTTGTCTCCTTATTTTAGCGCTTTCTGGCATTTCCACAATTGGCTCCAGAACTCAATGATGCCTCAGAAATGTGTCCAGGAAGTGCTCTGGTCGAGCAAATGCACCTCCGCCGATGACGAGTGGGCGGGTCGGGCAGTAGTCGATGCAGGTACGCTGCTGTATACAGCTGCCCTTGGACGGACTGCAGAACTGCAGCCCGCACTAATAGTTGAAATGTAGATCACGGCAGTCGAATAGCATTGTAACAAATGTGCGGCGGTGTATGCACATCAGCCAGCGACGTAAACGATTTCAAGCGTATGTATGTAAGTTAGTGTAGCAGCATACATACGTACATATGTACTATAAGTGATGTATATTTTTGTTCAAACAATCAGACTTGCACAACACGAAAATGTGTGTTAAAAATGCGTACAACGCCGCTTGAATGTGATGACGAAACCGCTTGAATTTCGAATTCGGACAGGCGTAGATTTTGTGACACGTTTCGTGGCCTGCACTTTGAACTGCGTCCCAAAAGAGCTGCAGAGGTGTATCCGCATGTGGGTCACTCGGATATCAGAGCAGATCCTATTGATTCTATTCAAAATGTCTAATATATGAAAGTGGCTGCCAAACTGTTTTGACAATCTTTATGAAATACGACTGCTGAAAACGTCATATAAGCCATATATCAAGCCGTCATTTAATCAAACACCAATCGCATCAATTTGTCTCTCTAATCAATCATATTATTTTGCAATCTAATTCTTATAAAAAAACATCCGAAACTCAACTGGAATACCGGATAAATAAATAAAATAAAATACAATCCAGTTTTCCTAAGGGCTTTAGCCGAAATTATTGTTTTATACAGATGCCAAAAAGGCAAACTTTCGTAAAGTAAGAATAATAGTTGTTTAGTTATAATGGTGTCAAGAATGGAGGAAACAATTGTTGTCCCAAAAGCCCCGCCTAATTCTCTTGAACCACTACTTGAATTAAGCAAATCCATTATGCAGGATGCTGCAATTTGGTGGGCCTTTTGCCGGATGAGAAAGGACGCATAGAGGCCGGCGGCAGGACGAGACTTACGCCATCTTCGTCGTTGTCAGCCGGCCGACAGTCGAGTTGTCCAGTCGAGGTCCGTCCATTGCTCACGCAAAGGCGTCCAGAGAAAAGCCTCATCGCACGCGGCCGTGGAGAGCGAACGAAGTGCATGTGGACGAGATCGCCGTGAATGCGATTCACGGTGGATTCCGTCGTACGCACCGTGTTTGAGCTACAGCCACAGTCGTCGAAGCGGGAGAGGCGCAAAATTTCTGTATTGGGCTAGGTTATTGTGTGCGTCGAACTTCCCCTGCCTCCCCTCACTCACTCACTCACTCTCGTTTCGCCGCTTTTCCTCGCTCAGAGCACGCACCTCGTCGCGCACAACCTGCCCCACTTTGGGCGCTCGGCGCTTTTGTGTGGACGTGCGGAGAGGAGCGCGAGTTGGCTGGCGTTGTGGGAATTTCATTGCCCAAGGCAATCATGTAACGTACGTCTCTCCCTTGTCCCCGTTGGAGCAACTCGTCTGCGTGTGTGTTCGTGTGTATTCGGGTGTGTATCTGTGCTTCACTGTCAGCGTTCGCTGTCGTTGTTGTGTGAGTGTGTGAGAGTGCGTGCGTGCGTTCGTTGTTTTGCTCTCCCGCACGCTCTGCGTAACTCTCGCTTTCGCATCCTTCTCTGTCACTCCCTGCCATTAACTGCCTCTCTGTCGCACTTTATGTACGACGCATCACGTCGATTGCGACGAACGTTTCTATGTTTATATAATTTAAGGCAAAAGCTCCACAGCGGCGGAAAGTAGGTCAGTGGGTCACCATATCTAACAACAATAATAACAACACCAACAACTCTGTATTGAAATGTACGCGCGATGATGTCGATGGCGAAGTCGAATTCGAAGTTGATGTCGACGTCGATGTTGATGCAGCGCTAGAAGTTTAAGCTTTGCTGTTGCTACCGTTTTCGTTTCTTCTTCAACTTCACTTCACTTCTCCGGGTTTTCCACTTCAACTTCTTCTGTCCGGCTCGCTCTCTCTCTCCCTCTCTGCCTCCGCTCCCGGTTTCTGTTTGAGTTTAGTGGGTTTCGGGGCTTTGTTTAACCTTTCTGTTAAGTTTCAGTTTTTGTTTTCATGCATTTAATGTTAATTGTCGTCGTATCGTTGTTGTTACCATCGTCATTGTTATTGCTGCTGTTGCTGGATGTTTCCCAATTGAGTTTGTGCATATTTTCACAATGTTTATATTTAACGCTTTGTTGTTTATATTGTGGTCCGAGTCGCTGTTTGGAGATAAAAGTTACCTACCAACAAGCGAATCTTCATTGCTTCTCGTTGACCATGATCGGCCCCCCGCCACCCCACGAACGAACACGCACACGACAATACTATACGGGTATACTTAAGGTTGATTTATACATCAAACAAAAGCAAAAGCAACAAATGCAATAATAAAAACAATAGCAATAGGAACAACAACAATGTAAACAACAGCAGCAGCAGCAATAATAATATCGCGAATGTAATTGTGCAATTTTCTATTTTTGTATTTTAATTACAAAACGCCAAGAATTGTAAAAATACGAAGAGGCAGAGACGATGAAGCACAAGCGAATTGTTGTCGGCACGCACACATACACGCATTCACATGCACTAACACACACACACAGAGACGACGACGAAATTTATTTGAACGCGAGCGTTTCCAATATTTTTGTGGCCCTGTGACCCACTTTAAGCAATCATCGAAGGAATTCAACAGTCAATCGCTCGACCAGCCCCAACGGACACCAGAAGAAAACGTGGGATTCGTCCGCTGTTTTCAAACGTTGGGATGGAAGCTGGAAGAGTTCTTATAAGATCTCAAGAGCCTGGCCTTAAAAGTTGGTTTCTTTGCGGGGTGACTTCTTGCTTTAAAGAATCTTTCAGAGTCTATTTTCCCAGTTTTGGTGGATGCCACGCACATTCCACGATGTATTTGCCGCCGCCAATGAATCGCTCACCTTAATCACTTTGAATTTTTAATAATTAAATTCATATTAAATGCATTCAATGCATTCGTTCGTTTGTTCGTTCGTTCGTTGGCTCATCGCATGCGGCTGACCTCATGAATTGCGGTCGAATCCGTCCCTGGGCTGGCGCGCGAAGTGTGTCAAGGTTTTTAAATAAATGCACAACAACTCGGCCGCTGTCGCCGCGTCGCCCCAGCGCCCCACAATGACGCGACATGCTTCTCGTTTTTGTGCGATTGTTATTGTTTCTGTGCTATTGTTATTGTTGCTGCCGCTGCTGCCTTGTCGACGGCGTCGTTTTATTCGACTTTCGTTTTCGCCTCGGTTTTGTTTAGCTTTTTCATTTCTCGTTTTCGTTTCTCCGTGATGCGTCGTATGCATTTTCTGCAGGGGTCCGCAATTCAGGAACAGCCCCATTCCTCCCCTCCCCCCCTGCTTGTCGAACGCCCTCGGCCCATGCTCTGCCCCCCCTCCTCCGCCACCGGGTCGGTGCGTTATTTGGCCCACTTATGTAACGATCTGCTTCACGCCGTGCGACGTCGCTCGTTGCTCAACGATCCAATTCCGAATCCGATTCCGTTCCCACCCGCCCGTTCCTTTGCCTTTGCTTCCAACCTATCGCAACATAATTTTTGTTGGTGGGCCCTACGCCGAAATGGGCCAAATCGAACACCCGCTGACCGCCACCCACTCACACACTGCCGCCCTCCCCGCATCCCCCGACCGACCGACATTTCCCCAGCCCCCCATGTGGGTGCTTCGTCCGATTCTCGTAACTCAGCTCGGGCCGAGTCGGCTTCCCTCGGCTCGGCTCGGGGCGCTCGGCCGCCTCAGCATAACGTAAGCGCTTTTAATCTCTCTAACATAGACCTGAATCTGTGCGGAAAGTAGGTCACAGCACTACACTTTCACTTATTACATTATTCAACAATGGCGTCTCCCTCGTCCGCTGTATCGCTGCGCTCCTCCCTCTCTCGTGGCCGTCCATGCGCGGGGCGCTCCAATTCTCTGAAGGTAAACGCAAGATAATGTCCGTCGTTCGGTTTCGATCGGCGTCGCCTGATGGGAGCGAGCGAGAGAGAAAGTCGGAGGAGTGTTGGTTTTCTGTCGTTTTTGTTGCTGTTGCCGTTGTCGTTGCCGTTGTGGTCGTGGTTATCGCTGTGGCTCTTTTGTGCTTGCCTCAGCTCAGCTCAGTCAGTGGCCGCGATGTCGACGCCAGCCCCGACAGCGACGTCGACATCCACGCGGCAGAGCGATTATTTCATATTGAAAGCAAAAGTATTCCGTCCCGACTGGTTTTGCCTCTCGCGGAAAGTTTGTTTTCGCTCTCTCGATACTTGGCCAGAGCTTGTGAGAGCGACAGAAGAGCGAAGACAGAGCGAGCGAATGACATCGTCGATGGATGGATGGCTGTGTTGGTAGTGGTGTTGCTGTAGGTTGTGTTGCGCTAAATGTAAGCACTTAGCAGCGCCCCCCTCTCCCCGTCCACCCCATCCGCGCCGCGCCGTGTCCAACGTCAATGAAGTATAAGTCGAACACGACGCGAACGCTGATTCGAATAAATGTTACAAGGTTTCGTTTCAGGTTAAGAGTGTATGTATATATCTGTCTCTTACTTCTAGCTCGCTCGCTCTCTCACTCACGCGGTCGTCGTTTTCGCTTTGTGCCTGTTGTTTATTTTGGTCTCGTTCATTATTTTTAGCCACTGTTTGCGCTTGGGAATTCCCCCCGAACACCTTTCTTGCTGTTGGGGGCGCGACGTCCGACGTCGCACTCCGGGACTTCCTCGGAGGACCTCCGGGATGTGGATCCCAAGAGGTCCTGGAGGGGTCCGCTCGATCGACACCAGTTGACGGGTTTTGCAAGAAACCGTCGCGCATTGCGTGAGTCCTCCGCTTTGGCGGGCGTCAGCGGCCGCGATTCGGATTCTGATCGCGTTCGTCACGTTGTGAAATTGGGGAGCGAAAAGAAGAAATGCGCGCCCTATCTGAGCACGACCACGTATCGATGTGTGCGCCAACTCGAGTCGAATACTCCACACATGCGCACATGCTGCAGGCGCGCTCGACGTCGTGCACGCCGAATGGGGCGCGGTCGGCGGTTCTGTAGGCCGGGCGAATGGAGTGAGAAAAGCGCGTGCGCACGGGCCGCCGTCGTCGGGCGCAGTTCGGAACACGTTTCGAAACAGTGAGAGTGAAATTCGCTGGATCGTACTCGATCGAAGGCTAATGCTATGATTCCGCCGCTGAGGCTGCATTGCTGTTGCTCCGTCAGCTGCTCGGCCGCTTGTCCCAGTGCGAGTCACTGCAACTGTGGCTGACGTCAGTGGTTCGGGGTCGCGGTTCTCGGACGCGGTGCTGACTTTGTGCCCCCGGCGATCCGTCCGCTGTCCTGAGTCTGAACCGCCACTTTCTTCCCACTTCATTGCGTCCGCTTTGCTGCTCTTCTCCTCTCCGAGACACGAGACGTTGCGTAACTTCTTCAAGTGAGGTTTGGAAATCGGGCCCTTGCTGGTGTCAATCGGGAGAAGATCGGCCCATGCATGCTTGGCAACATAGTAACCTGGATAGCGGGGCGGCAGACATCTCGGAGGAACGAATGAATCTACCACCTCAGGATGTCCCAGCTCGCTTCCGGGTGGTGATGACTGAGACATGTTTCGAATTTCATCACAGGAAACGTGTGTTATTTCTACCAAATAGGGGCGTCAGGTTCAGGTGAGGGTTGAAATGTTCGTTGTGGCCAGTCGGACGGAGCCGTGCTTGGCTCCCGATGTCCAGCAGTCCATCTGCTAGGAAGGAGAAGGATCCCAGTGAGATCCTTCTTCCGACTGGAAGATGGAAGATCCAATGTGGACTGATGGTGGTGCAGTGGAGGGGAGGGGTTTGATGCTTGAGTTGGGATCCTTCAGTGAACGGAGCGCCGAGCGCAAGCAAGCGCGCGGAGAGAGAACCGACCGAATCGACGTTTCGAAAGGCGGAGGAACTTTTGAGATTCACTTTCGCTTTCAGTCCCCCACTCGCTCTCTCTCGCGCTCTCTCCCTTTTTGTCTCTTGCTCCCTCGTTACTCATGCACGAGTTTGAAATTCGGTTACGTTATGTTGGAGTGGTTGTCATTGTGTGTTGTTATTGTTTTCGAAACGGTGTCTGAAGCGACTCGAAGCACAAAACAGGCAGAAAGAAAGGGAAATCGGAAGAAAGAGACGGGAAGCGAACGAACAGTGTCGAAACACGGCGGTCGCGCTTACAGTGCTTTACACAATCCAAACAAATACACTTTTGCTTTCGGCGTGGCGTGGCTGTGTTGGTGAGCAGCTTTTTCTGTACACGAGTGAGAGAAAAAGCTTCTGAAATTGGATTTGGTACTCGCTCGGTCGCTCGCTCACAGCACTCGCACCAACGCACGCGACCTCCCTTTCCCACGCCCCGCCGCCGCTGCGCAGCGCTGGCACCAGCGACAGCAGCAGTGACGTCAGCGGCGCCGTCGAGTTTGAGTCCGCAGTAGATTTCGATACGAATTTCAATTTTGAGAACACACAAGATTGAGACGACAACGCGAGCGAACCGTCGTACCTCGTCGCTCTGAGCAGAGCAGACCCGAACCGAACCGAACCAAGCCGACGCCACCCGAACCGAACCGTGCAGAGCCGTGCGTACCGCGCCGAACCACGACCCGCTCCCGCTGCCACTGCCGCTGCCTCTGCCTTCGCCGCGAACGCCAAGCGCTTCGAACCGAGTGTCGGATCCTAGCGCTGACTTGGGTTTAGTCAATCGAGATTCGTGGTTGATACTGGTCGTGTTTTCGGCAAATAAACGCATCGCACTCAGAGCAAGCCAAAGCCAAAACAACAACAGAACCCTGACTGCAGTCGACACACAAGCGAACAACTCAATGAAGTGCGAAAACGCCAAAACGTGAAAACACGGAATACCTCAGCCCTACCAACCAAACTCAATCTCACGCAAATCAACTGCCAACATCTAAATCCAACTTCGATCCCTTCCACCAACCGCACCGAACGCAGCTCCATCGGTTCCGCGCAACCAATCGCTATCAACATCGGCATCGACGTCGGAACCAAGAATCGGTCTTGACTCGCAGCGGTCTATAATAAACTCCAAAACCGCAATTGTTTGTGCAATAACAGCCCAGGGATTATGTTCATTGCACAGATAATGCGATTTATATAACAAAACACAAGACCAGATCAGACCAGACCAGAAACCCGCCAGAGTCCCGCGACAACAATAATTCGTAATCCCTAGTACCAGTACCTTACAGTCTCGACTCAGCACCCGCCGCTCGTCGAAGACCCAAATTCTAACTCGGATAAAACGCCTGAAAATACACAAATCAATCGGAAGCCTAGTGCATCGATCGTTCAATAAGAAACCCCTCACCTTGAACACGCGAGTCCGCGCGAACACCGGAGTGAGTCAAGTGCTGAAACCAACCTCCTTCGAGCTAGGTTGCCGACTCGGAGCGAGCGACCGCCGCCGATGAGAAACGAGCCCTCGCCTCGAGACCCCGTAGACCGTAAACTTGTACCTGCCGTAGACACAACCGCCGCCTCGTTAGTACCATGATTTACCGAACCTCCCTCGAAGCGCCACCTCTTTTTGCACACTCGAGAAGCATCTATTTTGTAATCGTTTTTACCTCAACCTAGAACACAACAAAACCGAACCAAACAAAACGAAGCAAGAACCGAAAGTGATTATTCTAAACGTAAGACCGAGAGACAGTGAAGTAAATAGTTCTCGTTCGCCTCAGATATTGTGAAAAGCGGAAAACTCGATCGATTTCCGTCCACCAGCGGAAGTGTGAAGTCCAGAAACTAGTGTCGGTATAATAAACAGAACAACATACAACTGTGCTCCTGTGTAGAGGATTTTGATGATTCCGCTGCCCTGCGCCTGAAAGATGTTATTGAAAATGGAACAGCAGGAGTCCACGGCGTCGTTCATTTCGTCGCTCAACATGTCGCCCTTCTCCATGAACCTGGACCAGCAGCCCTCGAGTCCGGCGATGGGCGCCACCATCCAGCAGATTTCCGCGGCGGCCAACGGCAGCGCCAATGGCGGCGGCAGTGGAAGTGGCAACGGCGGCAGCAGCAGCAGCAACAACAACAACACCAATGCGGACAACGACTCCGCGAGCTTGAACAACCCAGACGCGGACTACTCCACGTACACGCTGCATCTGGCCAACAACAGCAGCGCCAGCAGCAACCAGCAACAGCACCATCAGCAGCAGCAACACCACCACCAGCAGCAACAACAGCACCACAACCACAATCACAACCACCAGCAACAGCAGCACTATCAGCAGCAGCAGCAGCAATCGCAGCATCAGTCGCACCAGAATATTGCCAACAACCCCAATTTCTCGTATTCCTACATATATAACTTTGATTCACAGTACGTATTCCCAACAGGTTACCAGGACAACACTTCCTCGCACTCGCAGCAAAGCGCTGGCGGTGGGGGCGGTGGTGGTGGTGGCCTGGGTGGCGGCGGAGGGGGTCCTGGTAGCAATGGGGGCGGCACGAATGCCTCCAACTCCAGCGTCGTTCTGCTGAACGGCGTCGGGCAGGCGGGGAGCGGCGGCGGTGGCGGCGGCGGCGGCTACATGTCGCTGATCCCGCCCACGGTGGGCGCCACCAGCTCCAGCGGGCACCTGAGTGGTGTCTCTGGTGGCACCAGCGCCTCGTCCAGTGCCACCGGCGAAGGCATCGATTTCAAGCACCTGTTCGAGGAGCTGTGCCCCGTGTGCGGCGACAAGGTCAGCGGCTACCACTACGGCCTGCTGACCTGCGAGTCCTGCAAGGGCTTCTTCAAGCGCACGGTCCAGAACAAGAAGGTCTACACGTGTGTCGCCGAGCGCTCCTGTCACATCGACAAGACCCAGCGCAAACGATGTCCCTACTGCCGGTTCCAGAAGTGCCTGGAGGTGGGCATGAAGCTAGAAGGTAAGTGGCTCTAACTCCCTCTCCCCCTTCCCCTTCCCGTTTCCCTCTTGCGGCCAGATTCTAAGCCCTGAAACAAGAGTCCCCTCGGTA
Source organism: Coelopa frigida (assembly GCA_017309665.1). NCBI lineage: Eukaryota > Metazoa > Arthropoda > Insecta > Diptera > Coelopidae > Coelopa > Coelopa frigida. The sequence continues at coordinate 8,295,417 of CM029563.1, forward strand.
TGATCGTTTCCATGCCGTCCTATCGACCGTCCGTCCGCCAGCAGCGTCCCGTCCTCCTGGTGGACCTATCCCAAGTCAGGGACTGTTGCTACGGGCTCCCCTTCCACACTCGTGTTGCGCACGAAAGTCTGCTCCAGCCATGTATGGGCCGCGTCTATCGTCTCGGGTCGGATTGGGGTTCTTCAGAGTCCAGAGATTTGGAGCGCCGAAGACCTGGCGAAGACCATAGTACAAATTACCATATCTGTCTGTCTGTCTATCAGTCAGTCGATTGGTCAGTCGAGGGTGTGTTTTTGGGGGGACGGAAAAGGGAAAACGGGGAAAACACCAATACTCGTTCGAAGTAATGGCGCAGAAATATGCATCGCATCGGAGTAAATTTCGATTTTCTGTTAAAATTTTCTGTTGAAACGACTGAATTGAGGAAAACTAGATGTGTCATACATATCTACATTCTACATATATCCGAACGTACATATACATATGGATGTATGTATGTATGTATGTATGTATGTATGTACACACAAATATATTTTGTATTGTAAATACGTGTTGCCGTCTCTTTTCCGCTTCTGCGCACTTGAGCTTTGGCGTCGTCTCTTTCGCTCATGACCTAGATTCTCTTATGTGTAATCAATGCAACATGTAGAGAGCTTTTTTATTATTATTATTTTATTTTTCCTTGGTTGCCAGTTCGTTTATTTCTTGGTTCGTCAGTCCGTCCGTCTGTCTGTCCGTCCGTCCGTCCTCTCGTCTGGCGGTGTGTCGAAATCGCAGCCAGTTTGTTGTACACTCACTCACTCGCTCAATCGCACACACACTTGCCGCTCGCCTCACGTATACGTTCACGTCCACGTGTGCTCGTTGTAATGTCGGCCATTTAGCTTTTTCGCGTGTAGTGGTGAGTTATTGTATAATATCAATCAATCTCATTGTCAGTCATTCAGGCCGTCTATTCGTCCGTCCATCCGTCCGTCCGTCTGTCCGTCAGTCGGTGGACGTCCATATCTTGGCAGTCGGCGAGCGACAGAGAATCGTCGAGTGCAGTGTCTGCCAGCGTCACTAGCTCCAAGATCGCAAGATCGTCGCCGCCATCAGTCATTTATCAGCCCTGCCATTACTTTCGCTCTCGCTTCAGCATTCCTTGTTTGCGACGGCCGATTCAGATCTATCTGACTCCGCTTCGAAGGAGTTCTTCGTTTGGAGGAACAGCAAGGCACCAAGTTTGATCGCAAGGTCCCTGCGATGTCTTTTTCATGTTACCACTGGGCCAATGGCCCTCTCCCCTTCCAATGAATGAGGAGTGAAGGTGTGGATGGCATGATGGAGTGTGGAGTTGTGGGCTGCCATCATCCGGACCAGTTTGCCCACAAACATCTGCCGCCAGTGTCAATTGCCGACAAGCCCGACAAGCGAATAACCACATCCATATCCCTAACAGCAGGCTCGCCGAAATAATAATAATCCTATTTCGATGTGCTGTGCGGCACGACACGGTTCGGATCGGATCGGGGGGAGAGCACTTCTGTTTGTGGTGTCCCAGTTTCCTCTCTGTCCTTGACCTACTCCACTCAATATTGAAAACACTTAAATTCATAAAATGTAAGAAAGAATAAAGTCGATCAAACAATCGCGAACAGCGAACACACACCAACACCACTAACGCACACTCACATCATGTCCCGGCACACAGGCAGCACATTGGGGCGCGTTGTGAGCGGCGAGAGATGCATCTAGCACCAGAGAGGCCAAGCGGAGCGACAGAGAGGCCAACAATCACAAATAAATTTCGGCCAGCACGAGATGCTCAAAGAGAGTTGCGCCTTAGTTGGAGCATTAGAAGAGTTTTGTGAGTTTCAGTGGAGCTTCCAGAGAGACAGAGAGAGAGTCGTGGTTGGGAGTTGTATTGGTGGTTGCCATGCGAGTGCGAGGAAGCTTTTGCTCACAAAGAGACAGACCTACCTATGCACTGAGGCTACAGAGCTTTCTCTCCCCATCGCTTCGCTTTTGGGTCGATTCGAGTCGACGCCGGCAACGCTGACGACTGAACCCCGCTTGCGTCCAACCCGAAGCCGATATCTCGAAAGCTGCTGTGACACACAAACGTACACAAGCACACCCCCCCTACACGCACACACACACCAGTGCCGCCGTATCTCCTGTATCACATAAGCGCCATGTAATGAGAGCGGTTTATCCGTGTGAGGGTGTGTTGTTGTTGTTGTTGTGCCTATTTTATAGTATGTTTCTGTGTACATTGAAGTATTTTTGTAAACAATACGCTTGACCTAAATTGCTGTTTCTTGTTTGGGCAAAAAGTGGAAAAATAATATAAAAGGCTCTTTTTTTATTTTCCTGAAACTATCAACGGCAAGTCATGTGGGGTGGGGACGAGGGCGGTGGTGGCCGGAGCATGCATCCTTCATTTATTTATTTTGTTTCCACTTTAACAAGACCGCGTAGAGCATTCCAGGGACCTAACACAGTTTCACACCTCTTGATTGTGGCGTGATCATCCATCCTTCTGTGATCCTTGAACTTCGGATCGATCATGCTGTTGGTCCATTCAAAATTCAATTGCCCAAAATCCTTTAAATCCGATGATCTGATAAAATAAGTTATGGCTAGATTTAAAGACCAAGCTCTGGGTGCAGCTTTGGGTTAGAACAGCGATATATGATTTTAAAGTCTCAAAAGGATAAAATTGCTATAATACATACGATTCTTTTGAATTACTGCCCACTGACTGCTAAACATAAAGGATGATGGATGGATGGATTTACTCACGAGTCCTTTTATATTTTCAGCTGTGAGAGCCGACCGCATGAGAGGCGGCCGGAACAAATTCGGACCGATGTACAAAAGAGATCGAGCGCGGAAATTGCAAGTTATGCGTCAGCGACAACTCGCTCTTCAGGCTCTGCGCACGTCGATAGGATCCGCCGACATGAAATCAACACCTTTATCTCCAGGCTATCAACAAGCATATCCAAACATGAACATAAAGCAAGAAATTCAAATACCTCAGGCAAGTATCTCCCCCAGAAGTAGATGAACAAAATTAGGCACCAGAAAGTATTCGCGATATCGCCACGACTATCTTAAAGTGGAGCTCTCAAGAATACTCATGAATATTATTCTCAAATCTCACGAGTCTCCGGAAATCTGAAATTCTGTGGTATTTCAGGTATCTTCCTTAACTCAGTCACCGGATTCGTCGCCAAGTCCGATCGCCATCGCGCTGGGGCAAGTGAACGCCAACTCCGGTGTCATATCGAATCCCTTGAACGGAAACACTAGCTCCAACAGCAACAACACAAGCACCACTAGTGACACCATCAACCGGAGTAGCTCCAGCAGTTGCCACGACACCGGCACCGGGTCCATGCAGAACACCTCGGATTCGAAACTATGGTAATACATACCCTTGCACTCAGATCGACATACTTTAGCCATGAGTTAATTTCGTTTAAGCTTTGATTCCGGCACGCACCCCTCCAGCACAGCGGACTCGGTTATAGAGCCTCTGAGGTAAGTTTTCTCAGGGGGGAGGGGGGAACGATCTAATCAATACAGTTGCCCAAACTTACGCTTGCTTTATGTGCCCTTGCAGGGTCTCGCCAATGATCAGGGAATTCGTGCAGTCCATCGACGACAGAGAGTGGCAAACGCAACTGTTCGCGTTGCTGCAGAAGCAGACCTACAACCAAGTGGAGGTGGATCTCTTCGAGTTGATGTGCAAAGTGTTGGATCAGAATCTGTTCTCCCAGGTGGACTGGGCCAGGAATACGGTATTCTTCAAGGATCTAAAGGTAAGCTGCAATCAATGCCTGAGGAGTATTCCATTGAGTCCGTCATACATAAGCCAATATTTCGCATGCACAAGCTGAACTGGATTTGACTGAATGTCAATAATACCGAAATTGGAATAACATTGCCGCGACACCGACTGCCTCAGTATGCATAACTCAGTGTGTGTGTGTAAATGGGCAAATGGGTTAGTGAGTGTTTGTACATTGGGTGCTATTATGTAAATCCAAATCATTGGATTTACTTTTTAGCTCAAAGTTTCAGTTTCGATTTCATTTGCTGACTGACCTACTTAACAAGCAAAGCTTAACTAAAACTCACGTCCGTGACGCAACAATCCACATACAACACAACACAGATACAGCCAGCCGAACGAACCAATCTATGTATGTATCACATCGTTGGGACAGACTATTTGGCAGAAGTCATGTCTGGCGCTGAGCAAGTATGTGTATGCTGACGTCGCTGGCTTCCAATTGGACTTCTGCTGCTGCTGCTTGGGCTGACTGTTGGCCGTGTTGTCTCAGACAGCTGGCTGAACAGAAAGAAACATTTGAACATTACTCTCTTGAGTAACTTCCACTGAGTAACGATGAGCAATGCGTATGCTTATTGTCTGCGTCGTCTGAAGCTACTCTCAGGGCCAAATCTTGCGATCACATTCAGACGAACATTTTAACAGAAATACTATTTAACTATAGTGCATCGCTAACTATCGTACATAATAGAATTCAGTTATTGATCATGAAAGTAAATATAAATCCCATGTCAAACGTTTATCTCAGTCACTGTTACATATATTCATGTTCTACTCGCGATATTTCCAAAAGAACAAATTTATAAAGGAAAAGAATTCCTTCCAGGTCGACGATCAGATGAAGTTATTGCAACACTCGTGGTCCGATATGCTCGTATTGGATCACTTGCATCAAAGAATCCACAATGGCCTACCCGACGAGACACAGCTCAACAATGGACAGGTCTTTAATCTTCTGGGATTGGGGTTGCTGGGAGTGCCGCAGTTGGCGGACTACTTCAACGAGTTGCAGAACAAACTGCAGGACCTGAAGTTCGATATGGGCGACTACGTCTGCATGAAATTCCTCATACTTCTAAACCCGGGTAAGTGTGAATTTTGTTCAGTTCGAGCTTCAGTTACATATTTCAAATATATTCGTAATGGACGATTTTTTGCAGATGTGCGAGGAATCATCAATAAGAAAACCGTTTTGGAAGGACATGAAAACGTTCAAGCCGCTCTCCTGGATTACACGTTGACATGCTATCCATCAGTGACGGTAAATACCCCAATATCCGATTACTCTTCGAACGGTTATCGTACTAATATCTCTTAATGCTAATAAGTTTTCGGAAGTTGTACCTTGAAAACCTTAAGAGGAACTAATAAAATATTACATGTATTATTACCTAATAACACCAATGGACCGCTCACTATATCGATACATGCTTCTATAAAATATAAAATTTTATAAAAAAAATTTCTCTAACGTCCTGAACAATTTGGAAATATGAAATATGTTTTAGTAATTCACCCATCCAGCGTAAAACAAAACATGTAAACCAAGAAAAGAAATCTATACGAAGTCCGCATATATATATTTTATAAATTTAAAAAATAAAAACCACCCAATTCTGTTTTTACACGGGTTTGAAACCATACGTAAACAAGAAGCTCTAAAATAGAGAATATGTACATATTTGTTTCTCTTCGTTTTTTTTGTGTATACATACAAGCAAATTTACTGGTTTTACACGGTGTTTTCTGGAACCAATGTACAGTGTAAAAACAGAATTAGGTGAATAAAAAAATGATTGGTTTGAAATCCGTGTTATTTTGAAACCGCGTAAAAGAAGTGCCGCGTGAATCGAGGTATAGGTGTGTATTTATATCATAATGATTCTGTCAAATTAAATCTCTTCACCATCTAAATCACGCACTTATGTATTTAACTATTGATGCGCATTTTCCAATAGAAAGTTTTCTTTGGAAGACCAAAAATTTCATGTCATATTAAGTATATGTATAAATTTACAGGACAAATTTCGGAGGCTGCTTAATATTCTACCTGATATTCATGCAATGGCATCACGCGGGGAGGAGCATTTATATTCGAAGCACTGTGCTGGAAGTGCTCCAACTCAGACATTGCTAATGGAGATGTTGCATGCAAAGCGGAAAGTGTAAACAAGGCCAGGCCAAGTTAAGGCAAGTTGAGGAGCACGCAATTTACAACAAAACAATACCTATAGAATACAAAAGTAAATGAAAACAGAGATATATATTTTTAAATAATTTAGCTGTACTCTAATTGAATATACTAAAATATGTTATTTAAAATTCAAGAAGCTTGATGTACATATATTTAAAATTTAAAGATTACAAATCTAATGTTGATGTTAACGGTAATGTTCTTTAAGTAAGGTATTCATTAGTAAATGTAATTTTCAGTTAAACTTTTTTTTCATTGTAATTGGATTTTTTGTGTAACGTAACAAACTAAACAACAACAACAAAGAACCATTACACGGTTGAACTTATCAATTTAATAAGTGTAAATTTCCCTATTGGAGAGGAAAATTTAAAATAAAACATAAGCAAATTGTACCTTATAAAGTTATTAGAGATCTACACGATGTTATATATAAAGTATATATGATAACAGATAAAATTTAAAAACAATTTAAAGAAGTAAACAGATGTAAAGATATATATAGGATTAAATAGGCATTGTTGAGAACCATGTAACGAATGATGTGAAAACTGTTGAAAAGTGATTTTAACTATAAGCAACCACTTTAAAATTTTAAGTTGTAATTGTTATGCATAATTTCATCTCAGAGATGTTTCAAAAACATTTTGTAATAAACTACTATTACACTCCTGATTAATTAATAAAAGGTGTTTTTCTTAGGACATACAATTCTATTCAATTCAATTGTAATCTGAATATAACATGAAGAAAATTATGAATCATACTCCTCTTCATCCAATGTTAGAGTTTGGTGAATATACATACCTTTTTTTTCAATGACAATTTTAATGAAAATCCAAACTGATCTCAAAGACTGGATTTATTTATTTATCTATTCGATGAATTAAGACAGGAATTAATACAATTATTCAATCGAAATATGTAAAAATACAATACAACATTCATTTTATGTTACCTTCAAATTTCGTTCTTCATCAAATTCAATTGATTATCTTTTTATGAACTTAACTTTGTACGGTTTTGGAGAGAGCGTTATTCCTGGCAGGAGCTCCAATGACGGTGGCTCTGCGCCATCATATTCTATTCTAAAATACTGAACTATTTTCACCAGAAAAGAAAACAAGCAAGCGCGGGCGAGCGAATCGCCCAAGCAGCGTCTACGACCTTGGCCAAACGGAATGAAGAACTCGTCCTTGGTGGCCTTTCCTTCGAAGTCGATGAATCGATCGGGTCGGAAACGTTCCGGGTCCACCCAGTGCTCCTTGTCCATGAGCACGGATCGCAGGCCGATCAGAACAGTGGTGTTCTTCGGAATGTCGTAGCCACCCAATTTGGTATCCCAAAGAGTCCTCCTTGGACCGGTTATGGGTGTTATGTGGAAGAATCGCTGGACTTCCATGATGAAGGCGTCTGTGTATGGGTACGAGAGGCGGGAGCCCAAATGCGGATATTCGTCGGAGACATCGGGGTTGATATTCTTGATCTCGGCATATACATTGTCTTGAATATCTGCGCGAAGAGCCAGCATCATCAGGGCCAAATCCATTGTGTTGCTGGTGGTCTGAGAACCAGCGATAAAGAAGTCCAGGATCGTCATCGTCAATTGGGTTTCATTGAATGTGCTGTTCTCCACGCCATTCGATGCGCTCATTTCCTTGATATAGGCGAAGATGAGGTCGCTTTCTTGATTCTCCTCACAAATGCGTGCTTTGTGTTCGTTAATTGTCTCCATGAAAAAGCTGTGCAATTCTCTATTCAACTCTTGGACCAAGTTGTACCCGGTCTTGTCGGGAGCGAAGTGCCGAAGCCATGGGAATTGCGACAAGAGGCCTCCGCACAAGTCGAACACCTTCGATCGTTTGTTAAGGAGTTCCAGAAGCCTCACCAGCTGCGGGTCCTCCCGGTGGATGCGTTTGCCGGCGGTCAAGGACCAGAGAACGTTTATGACACTAGGAGCCAGGAAGCTACCTGGCCACACGGCGGCCTCGCGGGTGTCCTCGATGTACTTGATGAGGCTGTTCGACTCGTTCTCGATGTGCTGCTCCATCTGAGTGCGACCGTAGCCCACGTGTCGCATCTGCTTCATGGCGAAGGTCCTGTGCTCATACCACAGACGGCCGTCGGTGCACGTGATGCCCAATCGCGTGCCCATCGTCCGCAACCGCAAGAAGAAGTTGTCCTGGCCGTCCCTCGAACACCTCGCTCAAATGGACTTCGCGAACCAGCGAATGCGACAGAACAACAACGACCAACTCATTCCCCAACTTCAGTCCGAGAATGTTGCTGTTGTATTTCTGGTACCACTTCTCGAAGACCATGTGCTGCCCGCCCAGTTCGGCAGCTTCCTTGCGCAGTTGTACAGTGTTCCCCACCCATGGAATAAAAGGAGGCCCTGCAAGAGAAAATGAATTACACACAGTCCACTAGGTAAGAAGAAGCTCTATCAGGGAATACACCATACACGCAGAGATTTAAGTCTGCACTAGTCTCTACACGATCATCGTTGGAGTTATTACTTCTTCTAAATATAGAATTAGGTTGGAAGTCCAACTGGATGTGGCTCCTTGTAGAACGCTCCAGTTGAGAAGTCATACAAAGCCCACCGACACGTAGTTTACTGTAGAAATGCCAGCTATCGAACAAGAGAACTTCTCGTTCGAGACGACCGAACGTAAGGCGTCCGACGACGACTGCTTATTCTCGCCTCGCATTTCTCAATTGAACACAATGCTTCTCGCGAATAAGCATGCATGGTCAGCTCCAAATTCATTAATAATCTGCTCACATAATCTGTTCAAGTAAGCAATTGTCCCACACGACAGTTCTTTGTATATGGCCAGATATAAGGAAGTGTTTAGAGAATACTATTGGTGAATACATCGAAGAAGGGCTTCTCAATACAGTACTGGGAGAGGGGTCACAGTTTACCTGGCGGGTAGTTGGCTGGCCGTCTAATGGACTTTATCAGCAAAATCAACGCGAACCCAATGGCGGTGGTGGCGAGGAACAGGAGCACACTCATTTTGTCACCTCACCGCATTCACAGATCCCGGAACCGAATCGAAGTACAACGAACGCGTGTTCCAGTCGAGCACTTGCCGCAGTTATCAGCTCTTGGTCGTCTGGCCGCACCGATGGGTGATTGAAAACTAACTATTGCTCGGGTTCGTTTGTCGTTAGGAACAGCGATAAGCAGATGTTGCTAGAGCGTTTGTTGACAGTGTAAGAAAACATCGCTCGAAAACAGTCGGTCGTACGCACGATGGAAATATCTCCGTGCCGCACTCAACAGAAAACCTAGAATGCGATACGCCTTCGCGATACGATAATCCCTTCTTTTCGAATAGTGTTTACATAATATATTTTATTTTATTTATTTTGCAGTGTTCATTCCAAGGAAGGAGATATACTACTATTGAAATACTAGAACTAATAGTTAAACCCTTTTATGGTTTGCTAAAATAAACAATAGTGGGAACAATTTCTATTTACTAATTAAATAAAATTAAACAAAATTAAAAAATGTCAATTTAAATATGTTATTAAATGAGTAATCTTGCAGTTTATGAGCAGCAACAAAAAAATTGAAACAATAAAAATATGTATAATTTTTAAATTATTTTACTAAATGTAAAATATTTGATAGTTCTCGTAACTATTTGTTTCAAAATTATAAGGCTATTGCAATACTTTTAATTCTTTGTGATATAACATCAAATTGTGGTCATCAACCAACTAATCAAAATTTGTATGGCTTTAAAAAATCTGAACATTTGAATAACTCTTTCAAAATCTATTCCCTAAAAGTTACAAGTACACCGAATTCTGTTTTTACACGGTAGATTGGTTGCAGAAAGAACCGTGTAAAAAATATCGTGTACAAGAAGAATTCCATGTAATTGTATACACATATGAATGATGCATAATTTTTCAGTGCTATTTCACAAGAAAACGGAATTCTTTGCGATGATATATTCAATATCCGTCGTCCACGGGTTCTTAAATGACTTCCATTCACTTTGTAATTGGATGAATCCGTTATCCTTGCAGCGAAATCTGTAAACCTGCGTTGTGACCTTCTCGGGATCTTGCAAAACCATTTTGTGTGACTCAGCCAAGGATGGTATGTCTTCGTGATGGAAATACTCGTAGAAGCTGGTTCCCAGAATTTCTTGCGGCAGAAATCCAATTACTAAAGTTGCTCTGAAGAAATTCATAAAGATAAATAAAGACTAGCCTCGTTTGTGATGTGAAACCCGCATTAGCTTGCCTTTGATCGATGAACAAGAATTTGCCATCCACCGAGTGGCGAGATATGAATAACAGATGGCGCACGTTGGGATGGTTATCCAGGGACGATGGCACGTTCAACTCCAGAACATTCGGCGGAATTCGCCCGATGGCAACCAGACAGGAGAGGTTTGTGATCTGGTCATCGCTGTCGCTCTCCTGCTCCTCGTCCTTGATGGATGTCCACGACTTCAGGTAGCCCGTGCACTGGATCACTCGGTACTTGTGATCCACACTCAGTTTTGATTTGCGTTTGGTCGAACTGCGTGAGCTGGAGGACGTGTCGGATTCTTCTTTGATCTGGCTGCAGCTAGCCTTGAGTTTCATGCGACAGAAGAAAGACCTTCGAGCTCCCGGGCATATCCGACATTGATTCTGTGGGATGTCTGTTTTCACCGGCAGCATCGCTAGATCGATAATAATTAAGTAGCGGTTATTTTTGCAGTATTAAGAGAAACCATTGACCCACTTTTGGCGTCTATTAAACGCTCCCTCGGACACGGGTCCAACGAAGACAACTGCTCCTTGACCTTAGCCACATCTTTCGGATGCAATACGTCGAACCAACTTTGTCCCAGCAAGTCGCTCTGCGTGCAGTTCAAAATCTGCGAAACCGATTCGGAAACGTACAGAATACGCCCTCTGTCGCAGCCGACCACAAAGAGAAATCCTTCCGCCGCCTGCAGAATGAGCATTTTCAATTCCTGGTCCGAGAGGAAGGAGGGCTTGTAGTCGCCACCACTGTACGGATTCACAGTGCCGCGGATGCCGCGCAGGTGCTGCACCGCCATCCGCAGCACGGTCAACTTATCCAGCTTTCGGTGCATGGCGTAGCACATGGGGATCATCGACGAGAGCTCGTTGATGTATATGTTCATCTTATCCCGTCGCCTCTTCTCGATTTCGCTGTGGTTTTGCCTGAAAGAAACCCCAGGGCATATTTCAAACATTCGGCAATTTTCGTATTCATTGCGAATTCGCACTTACTTTCGATTCTCGTCCGAAGTGCGAGTGGATTTCGCATCATCGAATGTCTCGTCGTCCAATTCCTCCAAGTTTTCACTGTTTGTATACAATAATGCATCAAATTAACAACAACTAACAAACTGTTGCTCTCAGTTGTTGCATGGAATTGTGCTCTATCTTGATAGATAGTGGGGGAACTCACCAGTACTCCATTGAATTGAGAAATGGTCTATTATCGTTTCCGGGTAATAAAAATGTTATCTGCAATAATGCTAAAATCGAAACAAACCACTTCCGAACGAATAGAAGAAAATACAGAAATGACAATGCAAGCTTTGAACTTTACATGTCTAAACGATGTGTATGCACTCACTTCACATACTATCACGACCCTTACGATTGTTAGTGGTGAAGAAAACGTACTGCGATAATTCTGCGAAAGCTCACTTTGGTGGAATATTTGATGTTTGCAATGTTGCAAATGTATTACAACCCAACAAATGTGTGTTCTTGTGCACTCTCACCCTTGGAATAAGGGTGGAAGCAGTAAATAATCTCCTATTTCTAGATACAAATGTTTGATTTCTATAATATTCCCCTATTTCTAATACATATTTGTATTTTGGGATTAATGGAATTAATGTGTATTTTTGATGACTTTGTCATTTTATTAATATTAACATTATTAATATAACCGCCTTTGTATTCTGCCCAGTAAAATATCTGTGTATATGTTTTTATTAGGTAACAATTTATTTTATTAAATATGGTACATTTTATCTAAGCAAATGCTTATAACTTGCATATAACGATCCCACAAGCATCTAGTTTCTTGATCTCTGGAATTTAGATAAACATTTTTACTTATATATTACATACAATATATATTATTAAAATACCTTGATATTTCTAGATCCAAAACACTTTGGGTAATTGCAGACAAGAATTTGTTGACTTGTTCAATATTCCAACCATTCTGTCGCCATGGTTCAATTAATTTTTCACAAAGATCAACGAATATACCTCGTAGTTCTCGTGTGCGATGCAAATTACATGCTACCGTGATGAGAGCACGCCAGTACGAACTGCCAAAGAAAATATGTTAAACTAAATTTTCTAATACAAAAATTTAGCAAACAATTACCGAAAATTAGAGTCCAATTCGTGAAATGATCGTTCTAGCAAAACAGGTTTCAGACGCAAGCATACAAGACTAGAAATACATAAATATGTAGTACTAGTAGTATAATTTTAATGTTCATACTGTTTAATTTCCTTTTCTTTATCAAGTAAACAACGCAATTCGCGCAAGTCAAGTAGAAACTCCTTATCCATTTCAGTATCATAGTATTCAGGGCCAGAGTGTTGGTAAGTATAGGTCCAATATACCATGACTGCCTGAGAACACGCGAACAGATCACCGAAACTCAAATACTGCAACTTCTTTTTAGATGTTTCAAAGCGTAGACAAGCCAAGAACACGATCGATGCATATTTTCTAAAATAAATTTAAAAAATATACGTGAATATATAATTAAAAAAAATACATCATACATACTTGGCGAGATCGTCTGGGAGGGAAAAAAGTAGTTTTATATTGTTTGTTATATCTCCTGGAAGTTCTTCAACGGCTTTAAATATTCTCTTCACATTATCAAACTGTCGTCTGTAAGTGGAAAGTATTGAACAGTTATCATTTGTTATCGCTTTAAATTTGTTTGACGTCACCTGCACGATTTCAACTTAACACATGTCTTCTCAGCAACTTCATCTAAATCTTTGCGATATCGGGATGAAAGTTTCTTGCCCAAAATTTCCCTGGCTACCACATCATCAATGGAGTAATACCTAAGGAATATTAAAATATTTAAATATTCCATTCTAACATGAAACGTTTAAATTGACTTTTCTATGATAAGATCTCTGGTGTCTGGTTCGAGTTGAAAGCACGATTGCTCCACAAGTTTAGTTGGTGCATGTAGCAATCTTTCAATAAGTGAATAGGTTCTGTAATGATCCAATATATCGGACGCAATTAGGTCTATCGGAGCTCCCATGAAGTGTCCAAAGCCCTTTTGCTTTAAATAACAAACAGCTTCGCTGGCTACATATTTGCAATAATTTGGAACACATTATTTAATATTGTGATACTTTATATAAAAGTATATATTATTACAAGAGAATCCCTCGATCCAGAGCTGATATATGTCCGGATCTACCAAGGTGTAATTGCTGATGAAGACATCTACGTCCGCCAACATATTTCTTAGTAGCCAATATGTAGTTCACCCGAAATTAAAGACGATCAATTGTAATTAATGGTCATAATTTATGAAAAAATATAACAACCGGAGCAAAAATGAAAATATTCCATTTGACAACGGGAAGGGATTTTTTTATCAATATAGATTTGAAGTTTGTTGCACAGGGAAGCAGGGTTGTCGGAGTCACTTCAATCGACATGTTTCACTCCACTTTTGATCAAAACACTCCGTCCAATCCACTGTTTAACTCTTAATTTTTTTGTTTTTTCAAATGTATTTTTTTTAACGTAGTTTAAAACAAACTATATTAATTATCGTGTTTTGAAAGAATTTCGACTTTTTTTAACGAAAGACTGGAATGCAAAACGCTACGTCAGTTTATCAAATTTTATCACTTCACAACACTACCACTTGCTCGGATTGGCATCTCTGCAGGGAAGGTAAAACAATTATGAATAAATGTGATATGTTCCAATAACTGAGTAATTTTCAATGCAAGACTACAATTTATATGACTAGATTTTCGGCGTGATTGCTAACAATGAAACGAACACGAAACGCATCTCCTTGAACAAATGCCAATTTGTACAATCACCTCAAGTCACTTGTAGTCCTTGAGTTTGTTTACATTTTGTATGTAAAGTGTAATTTGTAGAAACTCGAAATGACGTTAAATGGCCGTTTTTCAGACATCTCACATTTTCTCTCGTTGAGACCAAAATTCAAAGATGGAGATTAGAACAATGTAGTAGAACTTTTTTGATCAACCTCTCTTTGAAAAAATATCACATACCTTACCTGTTTGTACCTGAAAATATGAGTTCAATATACTTTTTGCCGGGCCAATCTCAAGTGAAATTCTGAAGTTCTCCCAAAAAAATTTTAAAACGCATCAGCATATGGTGGTAATTTTTGAATTGGAATATTTACGATCATTCAACGATTTTGGCGTTTTGTAGCATTATAAAAAACCAAGGACTGCAGATCTGCAAATATGTTTATTATTTTTCTGTTTTGACAATTTTTTTTTATGACGTTTTGATTTTTACAATCAGTAAAAATTTATAGTAGACCAAAGGCAAGTTTTGGTAATAAACATTCGAAATTCACCTCAATAGTGTATAAATTTTATATCTCGGCAAAAAAAAGTTACCGTTTGCCACAGGGCCATTGAAAACTAACGTTTTAAAAATTCACAAGTATGGTTATGTAATCACATGGAAACTCATTACTTTTAAAAACTGATACATATCGGATGAATATTTTCATCGGGGTGAATATTTTGTACACTCGGATTTTTGGTTGCGATGATCTGCTTTCGTCGTCGTTTAGTTTCGTTTCGGACCTTCGTGTTTCAGAATCAGTCCGTTATTTGGTATGTTCTCATACTATAATGCATATTCCCAACTCTCGTCAAAGAGTCTGAAATTTTTTTTCTGATTTTATTTTGACGGATTTCGAATTTAATAGGGAGTCTCAATACATAATGTGATACTTTCTCAAAAATATCAATTTTTATTAATTTTATTGCCTCACGAACAGGTCATTATGTTATGTTTTTTAACAAATTTTGCGAACGTAGTACAAAGAGCTTTTTGCCACTGCAAATGTCAAAATGACAAATCGAACAGACCTTTTAATGTGCTAATTGAAAGTTGTTATCACAAATGTCATAATAAATAAATAAATAAAAGCTCAAAAAATGCCTCCATATTGTTTGTTTTTGTTGTATTAAAGTTTAATTTTGACACGAAGTTCACCGTGGCGAACAAAAAATGGGCCAAAAATCGTCTGTTTACCTTTTTTTATACCTTCCCTTATTTCGGTGTTACCTTCCCTGCGTTTAAAAGATCTATTGAACTTTCTGGTGGTGAATATCGAACAAACCTTTTGTGTTGTTATCACAAATGTCATACTTGTCCAGTTATATTTTCCATAAAAAATATTTATAACAAAATGTGATTTTTATTGTTTACGAAACTCTTATTTTGCGCCCAATACGAATCTGCAATTTTCGGAAACCACTAAGAAACTCATAATTAAGGTGTGCGACTCTCTTGAACTGCTCAGTCGTAGTGAAATTGTGATTTAAAGAAAGCTTTTCTTTCTGCAATGGAACAAGTCGAATCTGGAGATTTACATTTGAGCAGAATTCGCGATGTCAAGGAATTAGATATTGCGACCGAAACGCGTGAAGTGGTCAAAGAAGAGGTGATTTTAGAGAGTTCCGTGCACCAAGTAAGTGTCGCCACTGCTTTCATTTTATTGTGGTTCACATGCACCACAATAATGACAGACACACACCTCAATGGCCTGGCTTCCAATAAGAAATGTTGCTTTCCATTGTGTACAGTTTTCTAAAAACTCTAAACTAGTGAAATTGATTTTATTTTAATACAATTTTTGTTCAATTCTTAAAGATCGACACCAAGGTGCGAATGGTAACATCGTCAGATAACAGTGGAAGCAATGTAGTCTCAGTCCCTGTGTCGCTGCCTATTGGATCAATGATTACGGGGACTGCATTTAATGTTATCACTCCAGATCAGCTGCCTCATTTTAAGCAAATGCTTTGCGTAGATAATAATGGTTACATTTCTGGCGGCACCGTTGTAGGAAACGTTAGCGGGGACCTGAAAACAATTGTTATTCAACAGCAAGGTGGAACGAATCACGATGGGTCTGGAAGCAATAACTCACACGATAGCAATGTAACCAACGAACACCCGCAACAGGGATCAAATTCAAATGTCAGTTGGACGGAGACCACTTCAATAGATGTATTTCCCATTCGCTGTAAAACGACTAGCGCTGAACTCTACCGAAGTAAGCTGGGATCAGGCGGGCGCGGGCGCTGTGTTAAGTACAAAGACAAGTGGTATACACCAAGCGAATTCGAACAAGTATGCGGTAGAGGCTCCAGCAAAGATTGGAAACGTTCCATCAAATTTGGGGGTAAATCGCTGCAATCATTGATTGATGAAGGCGCCCTCACCCCACATGCCACCAATTGTAGCTGCACCGTTTGTTGTGACGATGAAGCTGGTTAGTATTATGCAATATTGATCTATAACTATTAAGATTGTTTTACTTCTTATTAAAGTTTACATAAAAAAAACGTCATTATATTAGATATGAAATTAAGTTTATCTGTATTTTATATTATTTTTAGCTTCTGGTCCTGTGCGTCTATTCACACCGTATAAACGTCGAAAGAGGAACCAGACCGAGTTGGATGCAGACGCTGTACCAAAACGCAAGCGTAACAACAACAACATTGAACCACCACCTGCGACTGCTGTTGTTGATGAGAATAATATGTTTCTCACAGAGGATAATATTACATCAAAGGACGAGCCATGGCCAACACTTAACGACAGTCTAGATACATCCACAGAACTAGTTGACCAATCACAGATTTGTAACCCTTACGATAGGGAAACATTTGTTGTAAACATCAATGAAACAGGTTCGATTGCACTACTGGACAACAGTCAAGCTATGAAAAACCTAGAAAATGTATACTGCACAATGGTTAAGGCTACAAATGATTTCAAACGTATCTTAACGGATCTTAAGAACTCGTATGATCGAAAAATAGAAATCCTCCAGAAGGAAAGAGATGCCGCTGTGGCTGCAATGCGTGTCCAAGTGCATACAGACATTGATGATCCAAATATTTCGGGTTCCTTACATGGAAATGAAATAATTTCAGCTAAAAAGGTGAGTTAAATAAAATATGTAAACATAGATTTTACTAAAAATGTACATTTTTAGTGCGCTAATTGCAATAGAGAAGCCTTAGCTGAATGTTCCCTTTGCCGGAAGACTCCATACTGCTCGGAGTTTTGTCAACGAAAAGATTGGAATGCTCATCAAGTGGAATGTACAAGAAACCCCGCTCAGACGGCGACTCAACAGATAATGTTGTTAGTAGATGAGCAGTCCTAAGCAACTTTGTACATAACACAAATTTTAATTCTTTAACTATAAATACATTAAAACAAGAACTTCAAAACTAAAAAAAAATACATAATCGTCTATGTATACATTTTCATTAGAGTAAGCACATAGTTAAACTTTTAACATTTTATTATTTTATGGATAATACTGCCGTTACAACATCTAATAAAGATATCCAAATCAGATCCGTACACATTAATGTAGAAAATCTGTTTTAATTAGCATAATGTATTTTAATATCAATTTTGATAAATATCTCATTATGCTTCCCGAATAACAGTAAATAAAAATTGCTAAATGGAATGCAATTCTTATGAAATTTTGTGTTTAATAAAATAAAATAAAAAGTATATTTAAAACAGTGATTTGGAAAAAAGTTTTTTATTTTTAATTGAAGGCAATGTAAAAAATATTTTAGCTGAACTTTTCAAAAAAAGAAATCGATGAAAAAAATAATATTTTATTCTTTCGAATGAAATGCAAAATTTATCAGGTTTTATTACGACGAGTCTGAAATTGTATAGGAGGATGTCGGCCTTACCATATCATCCATATAACAGCATGCAAGAAAGTACACAGTTTTATATTGAATTCTATGCACATTTTCGTTTATTACGCATTGATCGTAAGTAGGTCTAGTTGGTTACCAAAAATAATTTTATTAACTTTTGAAATTTCTGTATACAGATAAACATCCAATACAAATTTATATTTAGCATTACTATTTATCAAGAAGCTTACATATTTAAAGGGGTGCTTTAAGAAGTAAAAACACACTAACGAAACAATAATTTTTAACATTTCAAATTAAAGTTATACACTTTAATAAAACTAACATGGACGAGAAAAATTTTCATGAATTACGAATTCATATTTATCGAATTAAACGTTCATTTTCCAATACTTAAAATTTTACGATTGTACATAATTCAATTATTGCATAATTTTAATAAAAATTTTATTTATACTTATCGTGTGTCCTCGGAAACTTAAATTTAAGCGTTAAACAATTTAAAAATAATTACTACATTAACGAAATTTAATTACGTGCCCTAGCTCAATCCAAATTTCGAACTTCAAATCGTTTAAATGTGTAGTTGATGAACACCCAATCCTTGGCTATTTCACTACCTTGAGGTAATGGAGCTGAGGCTGAAATAAAATGTATGTATAGCATCGAGACTAGAGACTTAATCACAGAAATCAAAACTCACGAATCTCTAGAGACACATCGGGGAATTCATCAAAATTGGACGTGTCATCAATAGATCTAACATCAACTGGTATAGCAGCAGGACGTTCCCGTATATGTTCCCAATCCACACCTCGAAAGAAAGGAACCGATTTTAGATCATCTATGCCGCGTTGTGAGCCAAGTCGACGATCAGCTTCACAGCAAAATTTAATAATTGTTTCCTTTGCTTCTTCCGAAATTGGAATTTCTGGAGGAAAGATAAGCGTTTCACGCCAATTCATCACTTTCCGATACGTGTCTTGGGGGTTATCTGAGCAGAATGGAGGATATCCCATCAGCATTTCATACATAATTACACCCAAAGACCACCAGTCACATGCCGGCCCGTAGCCAGTTTGCAAAAATACTTCTGGTGCAATATAATCGGGTGTGCCAACAGTACTATATGCCAAGGCTCTGCGATTCCGTTTCCAAGACTCTGCACGGCGTTTAGAATCCATTGGACTAATAAGAACAAAAAGTGTCTTAATGTTTATATAATTCGAACATAATTTTCATATATACCTTGCACAAGTTCCTATAAAATCTGAAGGTTTTGCTTGTGATAAATCGCGATAAAAATCTGTTCTATGAGATTTTTTCAGACCTGTGCAGAGACCAAAATCTGATAACTAAACGAATGGAAAAATTATTTAATTATTTGAAAAAATTAATATTTTTGAATGCATATACTTTCAAATGACCGCGAGCATCCAATAGTAAATTATCTGGTTTTATATCTCTGTGTATAAAGCCAAGCTTGTGAATCGAATCTATTGCCAATGCTGTTTCTCCAATATAGAACTGTGTACATTCCTCGGAGAGCGTATCCTTCTTCATGAGTAATGTCATCATATCACCTCCGGGCAAGAACTCCATAATTAAATATAAATTGACAGGGTCCTAAAAAGAACAAACGTTGCATAAAACTTACAGCGTTTCTATATATGTTTTGTACCTGAAAACTGTAATACATTTTCACCACCCACTGGTGGTCGGCTTCAACCAGCACATCCCGTTCAGCGCGGACATGGGCCACTTGTTCCTTTTCCAGCATGTCCGCCTTACGAAGCACTTTCATCGCATACACATGTCCAGTGTCCTTCTTTTGAACCAAGCGCACTTCGCCGAAAGCTCCACGACCAATGACCTTCAACGCCTCGAAATCTTCTACTCCCAGACGAAGTCGTTTCAAACGCAAAAACTCAGTTTCCTTCTGAGCGTGTTGC
The DNA here is from genome assembly GCA_017309665.1 of Coelopa frigida. NCBI lineage: Eukaryota > Metazoa > Arthropoda > Insecta > Diptera > Coelopidae > Coelopa > Coelopa frigida. The sequence goes on from CM029563.1 coordinate 8,315,407, forward strand.
AATCTCTTCTCCTGCTTCTGGGACTCGGTTAAACTCTCGTCCTTGAGTTGGGCTTCGAGTTTTGCGAGACGTTGTTTGCGCTCTCCATATTGTGTGACCAGATTGCTGTAGTAATTTTCCAGTGTCACTTTGGCTTTGGTGGCTTTGTCCAAAGTGTGGTCACTAAATCGGATCGAAGAACCATCTGCGCTGCTACTCATTGTTGCTGTCTCGTTCGTCCGTCGAGTGACCTCGGTTCGAGTGATCACCAGTAGGCAGCTTGCACAATTAATTCTCTTCTTTCGGAGCGAAATTGTTTTATAACTATTCTGTGCTCAAAGTTTGATGTATGTCGACCTGTAACTTCAAGATATAACCAACTTTTTTCGTCGAAACAAATTGTGTTGCAAAATTTACGTAAATTTCATTTGAACTTATTTCAGAGACATAATTTTCTTTACACAGCTCACACAAGGAAACGAACAAAAATAACTATCATATTAGAAGTGCTTTTAAGTATTACTTCGTAGAATGTTCTTTTGTTTAGCGATTAATTACTATAGAATTACTGCATAGAAAATTTCGAATAAAGTAAATATGTCTAATTCACAGATATGAAACTAGAAATATCGCTTGTATGTGGTTGTTAAAATAGTTTGATGGTGTGTGTGAAAATCTCTAAAAAGCGCCAGTGGAATTTTTTGGAACCTATATTTTGCGCTTCATTATTCACCAAAATTCACCTCCGGTGTCTGAAATTGCATCTCTTGTTCTTCTTGAGAAATAATGTGAAAAGTTTAAGTTTTGGAAATCCTCCCTGCCTTTCGTATTATAGTCTTAAAGCAATATAAGCAATCTAGGCAATGCACAAAAGCTATAATTCAATTTTCAATCAATCTGGGTTTCCCAAATCAACATAATCACAAATTACATTTCTGTAATTTTTCCAAATTGTTGATGTTTGGTAAATCTAATTGAGATGAAAAACAGCTGATTTGTTTCACCAAAAGTTGACTTTTAGCGATGCCACTTTTTTATAAATAATTCACCTCAAAATGTTTCGGATTAGAGTTTGAATAAAATTTGCACTTACAGATGATATATACATACTTCAATTCACAAAAACAAATACAAATTATTTTGGAGGCCGTAAAGAAAAATTGATGTTCTCGAAGCGGGAAGTGAACACTGTCGACTCGTAAGCAATGCATGTAGCCACCGATGATACCCCCACGTGTTTTAAAGCATTTCATATCTGAGAATCATTGACTTGCACACTGTAGTATGGCAAAGAAAGTGAACAAAATTCCAAAAAATGTACTAAAATACCAAAATTTATCAACAAAAGATATGGCATTGCACTAAATTTGATGTTTAAGAGGTGAACTCACGTACACAATCTGTGTATTCACCAATCGCATAAAAAAGAGATTTTTTTGACATTTGATGTCTGGTAATTGTGGTCTAATTTCTGCTGATTTTTGTGTGGTGGTGGTGACTGGTTGGTAGTGGAATGCGGATTGTGGAAGGTGGAACTTCTTGTTACGACGACGACGACGCCTCCTGGTGTTGATTTGCTGACTGATTGGGGGTTCAAAAAAAAGTATAATAAACACAATAATTAATAAATAATATTGTTTTAACTGTGCATGCTCACTATGTGTTTTTTTTTTAATTTTTTCAACTTTTTTTTCAACATTTTTCGCACCGAAGATCCTAAAATTTAGAAAGAATATTCTATTATTATTGTTATTTATTTTTATTAATTCACTCACATTACATAGCTTGATTTGAGCCAAAAAATGTTTCTCCATTGCATACACCTTTGTACACTTGGAGCACTTGTAGATGTATCGCCTCCGTCCTCCCCCGGTTCCCTGTTCAGACGCTGTATTGTGCGCTCTGAGTTATGGTTCGTTCGTTAGTCGGGTCAGCCAGCAGTCCAGGTTATTTCTTTTTTTTTTAATTCCAGGTTAAATATTATAAACTCATGCACCACTACCAAAAATATTAGGTCTTTAAGTGATTTAATGCAAAAAGTATGAACTGTCGCTCGCAGCAAAAAAAAAAAATTTTTTTAAGAAATTAAAAAAGTTTTCATAAAAAAACACACAAATTCATAATGCGACCTTTAACTTTATATATTTCTACTTTTTCAAAAAAAAGGAAAGTTTAAGCAAAAGTTTAGTTGATTATTTTTAATATTAATGTATACATAATTATGTATATTAAAAATTGTTTATGCATGGAATGTGTCGGAACGTTTAAAGATTATATTCTTATCGCATTTTATACTGTTATTAAGTGTTAAAAATTTAATTGTGCCGTTTTCGGCACTTTCGGACAAAATTGTATTTATGTGAGATTGATGATCGCTCACATAAAAATATTTTTTGTTTTTAAAAAGGTAAACAACTTCAATAGTTTTTAGATTCAAGTTTCTTCTGCGTGTGACATCCTTTAGTGGGGTTTTGGGGATGGGATGTACGCATCTATATCGAATACTTGTTACGCGATCCAAACTTTGGTTCTTTCGGGAACCAAGTCTGTCATATGTTATAATTATTTTAAATAAAAATAATTAAAAAAAAAACAGTTACAAATAATTTTGAGCACAGGTAATTGACGAATAATAAGATGCAAAGTTACCCCAAATGATAATTAGAGCTCCATTGGCTCCATCAAATGAAATTAATGAGGATATAGTTGAAAAGGAGACTAATGGTAGTAATGGCAACAGTGTTTTAGGATACTATGGTGCAATTGACTCCGTAAAAATGCTTACAAAAATATGTAAAATATGAAGTCTCAATAAATAAACAATTACAATTACAAATGCTTACAAGAAACAAATGTGTCCCAATTTTCATTTGAATACAAATTCATTTTATTTAAAAAATCCAGATTTATCTAACTACTGTGTTATTTTGATTCATCGTAACTAAAAATAATAATAAGGGAAAACATTTTCGTACATTATATGAACAAATCAAATCCGGCCGGGAACAGAATGGGTTTCAAAAATACGCTGCAATTATTTAAATTCAATTTATTAAATTGATTGTTTCATTTTCATCCACGTTTAAATACAACGTAAATCGGTATGAATAAATTGCCTTTATAGAATTATTTAATAAAATTTTGAAAAATTATTGAAAATTGATAATTATTTGTGTATTTCGTGTCAGATTATTCATTCTACTATTTTTTCTAACATATTGTAACCCATCTGATTTGTATGTATTATTTCTTGATTCTGAACCATCTTCCCCAAAGTATCCAATTAGAAGTAACATGTTATGTTTTTTTAAAAATATAATATACATTCTATATATAAATATAACAATATCTATATCAATTTAAAGGAAATTGAACCAGCTTTTAGGAAATGTATATTAAACATATAGTTACAAATACAAATTTTAAAGAAAAAAATTATTGAAAAAAAAATTTTATATATTTTTTTCAGTTTTTGTCAAATTTTTTGTTTATTATTTTGAAAAATCTTTAAATGCAGTTTTATAGAGATTACCTTTCAATTACCGTTCTTTCGATATCCATATGTTTCAGATTGGATAACATTTGTGGATTTGGGGGCGGCCCCAATTTTGAACTTTGATCCCCATTTTCTCACAGATGTACATATACGGCTATCAATCTGCATACTTGGTTTTTGATATCAGAAGGGGGGTCGTAAACTGCATTTATGCCACATTGTCTACTCTAAAACGAAACCAAAAGTCCTTCAATTGCCAAAAAATAACAGATTTCTTTTAAAACCAAATTATTACATTATTTTTGTTTTCTTTGGATTTACTTTTTGTTTATTTTTTATTTATTAACAATTAAATTATTATTTAAATTACAATATAATTAATATTTTGGTTTTGATTGGTGCACTTTATTTTTATTTTTTAATATTATTCATTTGAAAATTGTGTTCAAACTCTCCCCATTAATACCTACTTGAAACATTGGACAGAAAATTCATTGAAGAATGAAATTGATGTCTTTCAAGATTTTGTGGAAAAAAAACTTGCAAATGTAGGATTTAGGTTTTCATCTTCCCTTTAAAGTTAAATTTAGATACTGACCGGATCAATTTATCGTCTCGGTGGAATAAGTTTGGTTAACTCATATTCCTTTTAAAATGTATGTTAAAAAATTTGAAATTTGTTGACAAAAAAAAAATGAAAAATCGTGAAAAATAAAATAATAGTTAATAAAAAATGGTCTAAGACAATAAGGGGAAAATTGACACACATATATTTGAAATTTCGTATTTTCATTGAAAATAATTACAAAGAACTGTTATTTATTATTCATGGTGGTAACACCTGATAACTCTTGTTATACATTTTATTTATTATTTTTTGTATTATCATCCTCCAGGTAAACCTAAACATGACATGAGAAAACGAAAAATGGCGTTAAAGTGAACTTTAAAAGGAATGAAAGTGGGCCTTAATGAACTACACATTATTAGGACTTGGCATGCATTTCCAAAGAAAAATAATATAGAACTGAAACAATTTATAAGCGCAGAATTTTATTTAATTATTTTTATTACAATATCTCAACTAGTGAAGTTCAGCCAAATACTCATCCCGATTTGACGGAGAAGATATTGAAATAACAGTAAACTATCTGTAATAAAATTAATGAAATTAAAGAAATTCTAAAACTTTCCTCTCTGAATTAAATAAAATTTATTTCTTAATTGAAATACCTGTTTATATTGTTATTACATTGAATTATTAATAATTGTATAATTATAATTTTATTATTATTATTAACAAGAAACACAGTGATGAATCACTAAATTACTAAATATAGGGGCACAAGTGACAAGACCTTCGGCGGTAATTATTGGCAACATATTTTCTCTGGAAAAAATATAATAATTACTAAAAAATTGTCACATAAGTGGGTGGGGGAGGGTAAATGGCGTCTCATCAAGGTCAACGATCAAAAGTTTCAAAGCTTTTCTGATAAATCAGCTGTCAGCTGACCAGGAGTCGTTGGATTGTGTGACCGGCCCCCATTAATTTTTCATCCCAAACATTTTCTCTGATCAAATTATCCCCATATCTCCATCCTTATGGATATCCTTTATGGATATCTCCATCCTTTATAGAAGCTGATATGATATCACCTCAAGAGTGTAAACATTTTTCTTATAACTGTAAAATTTTGAATTTATCAGCTATAAATTTACCTATTGGCACTGGGCCGGGCCTTAAGTCGAAAAATTACACTTTTTAATGAGTAACCCTTGTGTAATTTTTACCAAATCGTATTTTTTTCAAATTTTATTCAATAACATATAAACATATATTTCATCCATTTTGGAGCAGGTGGCTAATACATACATATGTATATATTAGTTCTCACCGCACTAACCTATTCAAATGTTTTTCTGTAAAAAAAAAAATCGAAAACTGTTAAAGGGTTTAATAAATTTATTGGTACTACTCGAAATGTAAAAATAAATAATAAAAAAAGAACACGTATTTTTTAATATTTATTAAATGTACATCTAACATATTGCATTATGAAAATATTTTGCATTTACTTTGCTTTATTTTATATATTGGTCATAAACATAATTTCAGCGATATTTTATATGTAAAACTAATATATATATATTTTTATTCTATTTTCTTAACCATTATGTACATAAATATGTAACACACTTACATATTTTTTTCTTTTATAGCACCTTAGTATCACGATCATTACAAATATCTAAAATTTCATGAATATAGTCTTAACTCCTAATAAGTTTCTAACATTATCGTTGTATTTTATTAAAACAACCTTTGATGCGCAAATGTTTATTTTTTCTCCCGCACATAAAAGTTGTAAACATGTCGCCTTCTCCAGGAAATCCGACATTTTCAACTCCCTTGTCAAACTTTTGTGTGTAGAGGATACCGATGAAGGATAAATCTAAAAAATGTAGCGGTTTATAATTCATTACGACATAAATAATAATCAATAATGGTAAATAATTATCAATACTTACTTTATTTAATAGCGTGTCCTTCGATTTAACTTTAAGCATATTGCACAAATCGCTAAGTAGAACCCATTTTTCAGTTCCTTCATCATTTAATAAATATAGTGGTGGAAGTAGAACATCAGCTTCTTCAAATTCAAATATTTCGCCGTCAGTATCTGAGTTTTCTATTGAACATTTGGTTGAATCATCGTAATGAGCTTGTATTTTTGAATTCGTTTTATTGCACATACGTATGGAATCGAATTCATCTGCATTACAATTATCCGTTATTATCCGCAATCTGCTGTCGGAATTGAATTTCTTTAGAACTATGCTCATATCGCAAGCATTCGTAGGTACACCACCAAATATGTTATAACCGCTTTTAGATGGATCTAGATTAATAGAAAATAGTGAAAGCATTTATTAGATTTCCAAATCGTGAATCAATATTAGAAATATATAAAAATCATCAGTCTGGCTCCAAATTAAATCTGGTGATCTACTCTTAAAAAATCTCAACCTAAAAGCAACGGAGACTGCTTCGACACATAATGACACTTAAAAAATCCCCCAAACTTCAACAATGAAGTCGCACCACCAATAACATATATTTCAAGAATTCGACCAATCTCAATACCGTTCCACTATTAAACAGCACAACAATAAATAAGTCCCAAAAAGAAAACAAAAAATGTTATGATGTTAGTTTAGATGGACGTTAGATGGTTTGATGAATGATGTTATGAAAAAGAATGATGATATGGGGTCGATCTGAAAGAAATCTGAATCTATATTGTCAATGATTTAACTACATAACTTCCCGATGAACTGGCCGATGACCCCCACGATCGCACACCACGCTCACTATGGGAAGACCTAACTAATAATCGTGGCTTGAGCATACTGAACCCATAGAAACACTTTAACAGCTGTGGACTTTTTCATGTCCACCGTGGTTCTGGCTGTAGAATTAACATGGAGCTGCTTCCCTGAACCGGAAAGAGTTTTTCCAACTTTACCATTATTATTAATCAAATGAATATATTATTCATTGATAATCTAGCAAATTGAGAAAATCTAGATTCCCTCAACAATGAACTTGATATTAGAACTCTTGGAGTAGGCAAGTAGAGTAGAACAGAATAACAAAAAAATTAGTCTAAGGCAGCAGGAGCTTCACATTATTAAACAACATATATGTTGCGACTATTTACTACATCTCACTTCTACAATAAAACGTTCGCATTTTTATGAGATATGATATTTCCCCGATATCCTCATCAGAAATCTATCTGGACAAAGTACTCGACTGCACACAATTTAATTCTCAATTTAACACAGCCGATACATTAATCACCAATAAACAATTGATTAATCAACAAAACTCACAAGGTGCAACATGTCTTTACCAGCCCAGTACCGTTTCCCATATTATTTAAATTAATTTATAAAGTATTTTGCATAAATATGAAAATATTAGATAAAAATAAGCATACCAAATATGTCCCATGGACCATAAAATACCCAGGGTTTTCGTTCACCATCAACGTTTTGTACATCACGTAAATGATTTGTTATTATTTCTTTCACAGAGGAACTGGATGCTAACATTAACGGCGTTTGACCTAAACAATAAACGATTTGTTATTTCTGTGGCAACTATGAATAGTAACTAATTATACCTGAGTATGTGGCTAGAAGTGGATCAGCACCGTATGAGAGAAGCATTCGCACAATTTCCACATGATCATTCTCGCTGGCTTCATGTAGTGGTCGAATACCAGAATGAGCAGCCTCCGAGTGATTTGCACCATATTGCAAAAGAATTCTGGCTATTTCTAACCGACCGCTGGAACACGCTTCATGTAGAGGTGTATAGCCAGCATTATCTTTTTGGTCTGGATTTAGGCCCATGCGATCAAGGCAATATACTATAACATCAATGTAGCCTAGTTTCGCGGCTTTGTGCATAGTACTCTGGCCAACTCCTTTATTCAAAACCCATTTCTGAATTTCCCGACAAACATCGCTCTCAGTTTTAATCTTTTCACTGTCGTATGCTTCGATCCTTTCCATCTTTACACCTCCATGTGATAAGTGATTATTACGTCCTGGGATTTGAGTGGGCTTCTTCTTTTTGCGTATGTAATCAAAACCTGAACTGCCTTTCCTGCGCAAGTATTTCCCTGGTCGACGTCGTCTAAAGCAGTTAGTATTATTAGCAGACATTGCAGGAGTGTGATAGCATTCAACTTTATCATCAGCATCAAATGCGCTAACGCTTTCAGTGTCTTCCTCTTGCTTTATATTGGTTGTCAACTGTTCGGATTTTATTACTGCAGAAGGAATGATAGTAGTTGTAGCTCTTCCAAAATTTCGAAGTTTTTCCTCATTAATTCCAATATTCATCTGTTGAAGGAACTGTTCGTATTTTTGCTCATATGTCATTTTTTCAATACCATCTGATGTCATTTGAATCATTTCTGGAGGAGCAGAAGCCGGACGGTCATCACCAACAAAAATTTCCCGTATGATCTCCTTCTTTTGTTGAAGTTTAGACTCAGTTCGGGTTTTCGTTTGCAGCACTTTTGTATCAAATATACTGAAGTGTCTCTTTTTCCCGTCGTTCCTATTATCGTCATCCTCTTTTTTCGGTGTTGGCAATAATTCTCCGACTGAGTTTGATTCTGTCGTTTGCGAAGTTTCACTATGCGTGTTAATCGAACTATTGCTAATATTGGCTTTAGTTTTTACCTTTAATCGCGCCTTTGATTTAATTACTCGTGAATGCAAAACGTCTATAATAGATTTGGGTTCATCGTGTTGTTGAGGCGATTCATTTCTTAAATCTGAATCATTCGTTTTTGGTAACTTTGTTTTTTGGTAGCTTTGATTTTTTGAAGAAGTTAAATGCTCTTCCACGCTGTTTTCTAAGTCCGGCAATGAAGATGATATCCTCTGATTACTAGGATGTTTGATGGTTATAAGACTTGGCGGCACCTTTAAAGCACGTTTATACCTATACACTTCAAGAAATAAATCCGTTTGATGCTCTTTGCTTCCCATGCAATCGTGTTTCTTCTTGGTGAACGTTTTTTTTACATTACTAGCATTGACATCGGCTTTATTTCGTGTAATAGTGTCCGATTTCCTTTCGCTTTTCGAACGTAAACGTGTTGACACGATATCTTCATTGTCCTTCCTAGAAATATCTTTGCTTGCTTGCGTTTGATTATTCCCAAATTTTCGTACATACTTTCTCTTTATTTTTGTTGTTGAATTACGTATTATTTTTTCGTTTCTTAAAACCTTGCTATTTGCTAACTGTAGTTCCAATTCTCTTTTACGCTTTGAGCGTGTCATTGTATTAAGGCCAATTATTTTGGGTTTAATTATTTGTTTACTAAATATATTGTTATTATCTTTATTACTATTATTTGCATATTGCACTTTCTTATCAACGTGATGCTGTTGCATACTTATAGGTCCATCTTTCTTTGTGACCAAGTCTTCTGTCTCACTCTCTTCAGTAGTTTCACCTTCCAATGAGATTTCCGATTTGTTATTTACAATATTTAAGTTTTTATTTTCTCTATTCTTCCCATTTATCACACTCGACACAGCTTGTTCATCAAGATGTCCATTTAATTTATCACTTTGCCGTATATTATTGCTACTGTTTTTATTAATACTTTTGATAACCATTTCATTATTTTCATAGTTTGAAGACGAATCAGATCCGCAATCTGAAAAATGCTTCTTTTCAGCAGTAATTATCCGCGACTTTCCTTTCTTTAATGGTTTCTTTAGTCGTTCCGTTAACCTTTTCTTTACTTCATTTTCACTTTCTGAACTACTCTCCTTTTGCAAACGAGCAGCGAATCTCTTCTCTTGTTGTAAACGCATTTTTTCACGATCAACTTTACTAATTTTCTTTTGTATAGTACTGGGCAAATATATAGTATCTTGTGATATGGACTTAATTGTCATTGCACTTTCATTTCCTTCAAATACTTTAGAAGTTTGCTTTACACATGCACTTAATGTTAGTCTTTCCTCTACTCTTATCGAGCAATCCTGTGAATCCTCACTTGAATGATGCATTATCGTTGGGATGAAGACGGTATTCGATTTTGTTACCATATCAGACACTGCTCTATCACCATCGGTTTTTTCCTCCCGTTTCGATATACATAAATAGTTTTTTTTATTCATTGATTTTCGAGAACTATTTTGCAATTGCTCTACAAAATCATTGCAGGCGTTACGCCAATTGTAGTCCAAAACAATGTCATCACTGAACTCATTAGTAAGACCTGGAATAGATTGTGGTTGTTCAATATTATCTGATAATAATGGTTCCTCTTCAATTTTAATTTCTTTTTGAAGGGGTTCCAGGGGAAATGAATTAAATGTGAATCCTTTAAGTTCAGCTTTTGTTCTTATTCGTGCAGCTATCAATGTATTTGTTTCTGATTTTACGGGTGTAGGTGGTTGAGTTGAAATTTCTGTACCAGATTCCTTTTTACATAACAGTTCAATTGTCTTGCAAGGCTCCACAAAAGGTATAATTTCACCTGAAATGGGTTGAATTGGTTTTTCAGACATGATTTTTGTATGATCCCTCTCTACATTCGATTCTGTTCCAATTTCAACTAAATTCGAAGAAGATTCAGAACCGTGGTAACGCGCTAGTTTGGTAATTGGTTCACTATATTTCGCAATTGTATATTCATGTAAATGACGTTTCCTACCCAAGAAATTTGGATTGCGCTCACATGCTAAACTGTACGCTGATTGTGTGTTGGTAGTTTTCATTTCATCGGAGGGTATTTGGGTCGTATTCTCGAATTTTTGTTTAGAAATAGGCATAATACTTGTATCCGAAGGAAGTTGATCTATAGCCAAAACATCTTTATGTACTGATTCTTTAGGTTTCACTTTTACTTGGTTAGCATAAGGGTTTGCTTCAAGAACACTCGGCCTTGCTTGGAAGACCTGGGAATTGGTAATTGTGTTATTGGTGGTTTTATTTTTCATTTCAATTGCTGGTGGAACAATAACCGATTTTACTTTAGCTAATCTTTGGATTTCATGGTTCTGATGATCACTCTCTGTGTTGTAGAGGGCATTAGTGGAAGAGTTTGGGTAGAGTTGCATTGTTGGTTTATTGATCTGATGTTCATTATTAAACGATATTCCTGACTCATAGTGAACTTTTGATATTGTATTTTTAACATCCACATTAATTTGTGTGTCTCGAACATGATTTGTTGCAGGGACTGGTGCTTCATTGGTGTGAAGAGCAAAATTTGGTGTGAAATCAACTCGTGGTAAAGCATATTTAGAATCAGAACTTGCAGTCTGTGGAAATTTGATGTCCCCTTTTGTATTATATTCTGTTGAATCGGCTTTTGTTTTAACTGTGCGCATTGATAAATCTAGCGGAGAAACTGCATTAACTTTTTCTTCTTGCTTAATTTCATGCAACAAGTTCTTAACTTTTGCTGGATTCAAAGCAGGATGTGTTGCAGGCAAATCCAAAGGAGTTGGATGTCGAGCTAAATTGACCGGCACATGAGATATGCCACTTAAAACGCCAGTACGGTTCGAAACTTCTTTAGTATATTGCACAGTTGGAGTATATTGAAGTGTCTCTATGGGCGCCTTTATTGGGACAGGTACTGGTGGCACAGGTGGTCGTAATATTTGCGCGTCAACATTTAATGTTTTCTTAATTATTTGCAAATTTAACTCTTCCTCTGAAGTTGAATTGCGCATGGCATAAACATGATTTATTAATTCTCGATAATTTGGTTTGGTGGCTTGTGATTTCTTTGTACTATGTGGTATTTGAGTCGTCGGTGTTGCCTGAATAGCGGTCATTTTCTGCATTTTATTTATATTGTGTATTCGAATTTTAGTGTTTTGATGTTTGTTCCCGTCGAAGGCTGTCGTACTATGTGTGTTAGGAATATCATGCCTTTTACTGGTTGTTCTGTCAAGATCAGTCTGTTGCTGATTATGATACTGTTCAGAATTTTGGGTGTGATGCTGCGGCGCTGCATACATATTGTGATGCATTTGTGAAGTTGTTTGCAATGGTGAAGCGGCTGCAGCAGATACTGTTGGTGATGACAAATTATGAGCATTATTTTCATATCTCAGGCTATGATTTTCGTAGAAAAATGACGATGGTCTGTACGTCGCACTATTACTTTGTTGAAGAGTATTTACGTTTAAGTTACTTGGTTTGTTCGTAGACAATACATCCGAAGTGATTTTGTTAAATTTTGGATAGTTATGTGATGGTTCTTCACATAAAGTTGAAGTGTTTGTGGCGTATGGAGTAGTTTGTTCTCTACAACAAGCGGTCGATTTTGCAGTGGGATTATATGGATTATTATACATATTGCGAGGACGACCGCTTCCATGTAAATCGAATCTGTCATCTTCCTTTTTCACGCAGACATCGGTCGTGAGCTGTACATTTTGCTGAGAATTTACTATCGACAGATTTGTTGGTGCAGGACTTTTTGAATACTGATAGTGAGCATGACCTTGCTTTACTACAATTGGTGACATTTCTGGTGTTTCCACTTTCGGATTATGTGGAGTATAACAATTGGTAGCATTGTTTGCTGCATATGCTATGTGTTGAGATCCTTGCAATGGAGTATGCTCATTTGTAGTATAATTACCTTGGCCGCCGTATGCTGCCGTTACGGGTGTTGATGTTTGCATAGGGGTGTCGCGACTTTTAATGTTTTCTGAAATTAATTGCATTTGAGATGTTGTTGCTTCATATGACCGATAGTCCGCCAATGTAGACTCCCGAAATATTTTTTGCTGCGTATTTATATTGGAAAACTTGTCTGAACTGAATTGTGGAGGTGAAACATAAAGATTACTGTGGCACGAGTTGTACTCAATATTAGAAAAAATTTGAGGACATTTTCGCGCATAATTTGGACTGGGTTGTTGATCTTTTGCAGACAACACGTTACTAGGATTTATAACATGTTGATCCACTACCGAAGTTCGTGATGACTCCATTTTTAATGAGTTTTGATTGCTAATGTTGTAAATCGAACCAGCAGTAGGCGCTAACGGAATATATCCTATTTTTGAATTTCTACCAGTCTCATCTTTCAGTGCGTATTTATCGTCATAGGAGCAACGATCTTTATAATAATTATCTGATCCACGCAAATGCGGTTGCTTTTGTTCGTAATGAACACTTGTTTCTAATGCATAGTTGTTGCTAGTTATCAAAGATGTTTTGCTAGGTTTGTCAAAATGTGTTGAACCAATTTTTTTGTTAGCTATCATATATTCATCTGAATAGGAAGGATTGTTGTGAATCCAATAGGACTTGTTAACATCATTTGTGTTTTTGTGCTGCTGATGATATGCATAATTATACAACGAATTCTCCTGCAATGTGTTATTACTATCTCTACATTTGTAATCAACACTTGTAGGCTGTTCATCCTTCCAGTTATTATCAGGTATAGTATTTCGGCAATTAATGCACATCTTTTCGGCTACATTCATACACAAGCATTGCTTTTTACACATAGGATCTGCTTTTGGATAATGTTGTTGTTGTACTCTTAGACCATCAGCTAATTTATTATTGTAGTACATAGGTCTTGGACGATCTTCCGTATTCCCAATGAAATCAGTGTGTATTTTGGGATCCATGATTAAATTAAACTAAAAAGAATAGAACAAAATTGACAAATTTTAATAGCTTTTTTATATTATTTTCAATAATACTATTCTAATACTAATTTGTCAAATTTTTCAAATTTGAAAACATGAAATGTATTTACATAAAATAATTCGAACAATAAGAATTATATAGTTTAGTTCCATTTTATAATAACCTGTAGATCTGCATCTAGTTAGTTGCATTTACTAAGTTAATTCAACTGATCCATTGAAAAGTATTGAATCTGAACTACTCGCATAACACGAAATTAAGTAATCCATCTAACTCACTTAAATATCGACAAGATAATTCTTAAACGAAGGTCAGATTAATGGAAAAACCTTGAATGTTTAAAGCCATGCTGTCAACGCCGACCACGGATCACATGAAATATGTAGGACAACGATTTCACGCACTTACTTCCACACAGCTTAAAATCGCCTCAACCAACGACAAAATCATAACTTTCATTGACGAAGTCTTTTCTTTTCGAGTTTCACTTTACATTCAAGCTACACACATATTTGGTGGCTTGTATGCTTTAAGCATGGAGCACCCTGTAGCTAGAAAACTTGCTCTCACTCTAGCATATGAGAAAGACTTTTGATTTTGTTTCTGTAGGTTTTACCTTTATATTTATTGCAAATAAATTTGAATTTCGTTAATCTAAACTGTTGGTGAAGTTGCGTTTATCGTTGAGACATGCTTTCATACCAAGGATGACGTTAGACATCATGCGAATGTAGATGAATTGAGTTCACATGAGAACATTTATTAACACTGTTTTCGTTTAGTATTATTTTATGTACATAAATCTATTTTGCACCATTCTTTATATTGAATTGTCTGTGTGGGGAATTATTTTACACGCCCCGCATTCGCTATTTGGATCCTTTGGACCCTTGAACTTACCCCGCGTCCTGCGTCTGCTTTCACACCAGTCGCAATGTCCACACTGAACGACGTCGTTCGCGGTCCGCCCGCCGCTCTCTCTCGCGTTTATTGTTCACCTAGCGCCGCAGATCAAGGAAACTCGACTCGAAACAAAGAAATTTTAAGTTCACTAACAAAATTCGCCTTGATAAGTTTTGCCCGAGTCCAATTCTGTTCACTACGATATTCTTTCATCTACATTTATCACTTTTAACGCCGTTTGAGTAGATTTCATTCTAATGCAACACCTTCATACTAATATCGTGTTATTTTTCATCTGAATTTCTCTTTTTGGTTACGCGTTTATTGCGTTGAAATACAAAATTTGTTATTGAACACTTTGCACTGACACAATTACAAAACTGATGATGAAGAAAAATGGAAAATTTTCTTTTACTTGTTGGCCTACTTTGAGAATTTTACGTGAACTTCATTGACTAACAAAAGATTGCTTTATTAATACCAACAAACAATATATCACTTTCAAAGAATTAGAAAATAAATAAATTTTATATTTAAAATAGAATTAAATTATATTATTAATTTCACAAATAATTTATTTCATCTTCACAAAAACGAGAAAATGAGTGAACAAAAAAGAGTGACAATTTAGCGAATGAGCGCAAAGTGGAATCTGTAAAAATCCCCATCGCGAATGGATAAAAATTCCTGGAAAAAGAAGAAGAGCTGTGTTTTTACAACCCTGAGAAGAAGAACAAAAACGAGACGACGTGTATGAGTGAACAGGGTTCGTAGTTCAGTTTTGACAAATATTGAAATCTACTCCGCCACTTAATCTACTCCGATATTCTAGAGAAAAACTGATGTTATCGGGGTCAGCGTATTCCATTTATAATAATTAACATTAAAATATTAAGAGAAGAAAGAGAGAGAAAAAAACAGAAAGAAAAAAATTTTAATTTTTTAGAAGAAAAATAAGAGCAACGAATTAGAACATCTGTTTTCATCTGTCAGATGCTTTGATGCCTCAGTTGAAAGTTGATGCCTCAAAGTTGAAAATTCGCCGCCATACGTCTACGTGTATTCGAATTGAAATGTCAATGCTTTGCCGCAAGTATGTGGGAAACACATTCGATGCAGGCAGCGACAATGCGTCCAACGTCAAAATATTTTTACATTAGTTCTTATGGAGATGACTATTTTGAATGCAACACGACGACAAGATAAATATTGTCGTCCGTCGCAGCCGTCAACTTGGATCTATTTCTAATTTGAGAAACGACGACAAGCGTCAACTGTCAAAATTCTCTCTTTTCATTTATTTTTCTATCAATTTATGATTGTAAATGAGAATATTTACTTTTACATGTTTCATTTTGATGATTTGTTATGTTATATGTTTTTGTTAAATAAGTTTTAAGGTAATTATTTGAACAAAATATTTTGTCGCTGCCACCTTCAAAAAATTTCACTTTTTGAGAAGATGACGGCAGATAACTCCTCCGCCATGTTGTCGGCGTGTTGGTGTGTCGCTGCCGCATCGAATGTTGTTCCCACATATGCCTCAATTGTATCTTGGCCTGAACAGATGGTGTAGTAGTAGTATACTGCAGTCGCTGCGACACCAGCTCGGCATGTTGCTTACTACCTCGAACAATTCCCCCAAAATGAGGTATCACTCAATAGTGACGCTTTCTTCTATTACTTTTGGTATTTGATTTCCGAAAAATTGTTAAGAGACAAGTTTTGTCGTTTTTTGACTACTTGCTTATGAAAAAACACAGCTATTGTCGAATTGATGGAAACGGAACACAATGGCTTCTGGCTGTTAGTAGACAAGAATGCATACTCGAACTTGTCTCGAACTTTTTCTTTGCGTCTTGGATATGAGAGCTGTTGCTGTAATATAATTAATGACAATTGATATTTGATATTCTATTTATTTGTCAAAATGTACAACGGAAACACAAAATTATTGAGTTAATAAATGAAAATGATGTGATAAAAAACATTAATGTTTAATGTTTTAATTCAACAGTTTTAATGTTCACACAATTGTACATTAACAAATGTTCAACCACATAATTAAATTTACTGTTATATAGAACAACTGAAGAAGCAGTACACTCGGGATAACGTCAACTTATTAAAACCGCGAGTGTTTACGTTTATCAGATTGTTGACGTTTATCACTGGTCAAATTTAGGACCAAAATAGTCGTTTAAAGCGTTTTTATTGTTTATAAATTTAAACTAAACGAAAAGTAAATCTAAAGAAATCAATAAAGGTTTATAACCTAAATAAATTCTATACTTTTTCATGTTTTACAAGAAATCTGTCATTTTTTTGCCAATTGAATTATTTTCTGTCTGTTATGTGGAAAACACATTCGATGCGGCAACGAAATACCAACACGACTACAACATGGCGGCGAAGAGAATTGTCGTCGTGTTTTCAAAAAGTTAAATTTTTGAATGCGACAGCCACAAAATATTTTGTTTAAATAATTACCTTAAAGCTTAATAACAAAAACATATAACATATCAAACCAATAAAAGAAAAAAATCTAATTTACAATCATAATATAATCGAAAAAATGAATTAAAAAAGAACAGATAACGCTTGTCGTCGTCGCTCAAATGTTTTCGCTGGCGAAAAAAATATCAAGCACGGCAGCTGAAAAAAGTGGAGAAGTGTTTTAGTTGGAATTGGAGTGAGCACTGTAATTGAAGTGTTTGCGGCAGCCCTGCTGGCAAGTCATATCACTTTGAACTGCGTTCCAGGCGGTGACAACACGTATAAAAGCACTTCCAGTCGAATCAGAAACCAGTTGCCGTGTATTGCCGGATCATATCATTTATTCTGTGCAATTTCAGCGATATTCTGCGTTATATTTTGATCGCATTAGCTTCTGTAGTCAAAGTACAACATGGCTTATCGCGATAGTTCGAGTAATCAATTGATTGACTTCAAAAACAATCTGACCGTAAGTTGAACATTTTTAATTTCTAGACCAACTATGTTAAGACGAGGGGGGGCAGGGAAGGGGCGTCTTGTTGTTCTGCATATCAATAATTAGAATATGTATTTTTGAGAAGCAGTTCGCGAATACGTTCGAAATGAAAAACTGTCGCCTACTAGATGTTTTGAAAAATAGCAAACATTCAAGCAAGTACCTGAAGTTTTCCCAGTGAATATCGAATATTTCTAGTTGCACCTACTTAAGATTTCATTGTTGGGACAAAGTTCAACTCAGGTTCGTTCGAAAGTGCCATATTTGAGATGTGCTATTTTTTCACTTAATTCTATATCTAATCTTAACTTAAAGCTGTTGGCTTATCTAAGAAATTATAAATTCAGTACTTTAGTGGTTCTCCTCTATGCATGACCCAAGTTAGAGTTATTTGGGCCATACCGAAGGAATAGCAAGACTTGGGAAAAGCCCATTGCCAGGCACAGCTATCGATTGAACCATTTGCATAAATAAATACCACACTCAGTTCTATGTACGCAGTTGCAATTTATATATCATTATTCTACATTCTCATTTACTCTATTGGCAACTGTCTAATTATTCCTAACTAGGAATATGCATGCGCTATCTATATAGTATAGTATAAAGATAGGGTGCCATGTTTTTCACATTATTATTGCAAAGAAGTACACGCCTGACACCTATCTAATCAGAAGCGTTAACAGCATATTTTCTTTTCAACATGCTTTTATATCAACAATGGATTTTCAGCTCGGTTTTTAAAGAACGAGTTTGAATCAAGTTGGGACAGGTTGTCGATGTTTGTCTTCTTGGGAACTAATGGAGTTGCAATCGAGGATGGCGGCGTATATTGCATTGAAAGTCATTGCACTCGAAACTGCTCAAACTGGTATTGGACACGCAACAACAATTCGCAAATCAGAATAAATGCATGTTTTGCTTTATTGGTGTTGGAAAAACGCAGCGGAAATCGAAGCGTAAATAAAGCCATACATTGATTTGCGGTACAACCGCCAGTGATGATAATTAGTTTTATGTAATTAGCCAATTCGCCAGTATCCATACGTATAAAACAAATTCTAACAGCGCCACGGGTTGACCGTCAAAAGTCATTGTTCACTCAAATCACCGCTGTATATTTCTTAAGTGGAGGACAAACAAAGCACATTTCTTATCAATAGAAATTTGTTAACATTATCTTCTCACTACACGCTGTACCCTATAAGTCACAAGAAGATCAACCGCGAATAATTTATATTCGAAATGAATATAAAGTATTTTATTTTTAGAGGTTTTTTCATATAAAATAAGGGAGAGTATAGTATATTGTAAATTTTGTTAAATCATTTTTAATTGTTGCTTACTCACATTGTAAGTAGTTTACTTGCATACAGCTCACATACCAGAACAACGCTCCTTATATATTCGGAGCGCATTCTCTCAACCGGTTTGATGGATTTTGAGATATTTGAGACGCATTTTTTATACATCTGAATAAAAACTTGACTTAATTACCTGTTATGTATTTTTTGTTATTTCTACACCAGAACAAAAATATCTGTTACAAAATATATTCAAAGTTGAAAAAGTATTGGGTGTAATTAATTTAAATCATTAAATGCATTGAAAGTCATTGCACTCGAAACTGCTCAAACTGGTATTGGACACGCAACAACAATTCGCAAATCAGAAGAAATGCATGTTTTGCTTTATTGGTGTTGGAAAAAAGCAGCGGAAATCGAAGCGAAAATAAAGCCATACATTGATTTGCGGTACAACCGCCAGTGATGATAATTAGTTTTATGTAATTAGCCAATTCGCCAGTATCCATACGTATAAAACAAATTCTAACAGCGCCACGGGTTGACCGTCAAAAGTCATTGTTCACTCAAATCACCGTTGTATATTTCTTAAGTGGAGGACAAACAAAGCACATTTCTTATCAATAGAAATTTGTTAACATTATCTTCTCACTACACGCTGTACCCTATAAGTCACAAGAAGATCAACCGCGAATAATTTATATTCGAAATGAATATAAAGTATTTTATTTTTAGAGGTTTTTTCATATAAAATAAGGGAGAGTATAGTATATTGTAAATTTTGTTAAATCATTTTTAATTGTTGCTTACTCACATTGTAAGTAGTTTACTTGCATACAGCTCACATACCAGAACAACGCTCCTTATATATTCGGAGCGCATTCTCTCAACCGGTTTGATTGATTTTGAGATATTTGAGACGCATTTTTTATACATCTGAATAAAAACTTGACTTAATTATCTGTTATGTATTTTTTGTTATTTCTACACCAGAACAAAAATATCTGTGACAAAATATATTCAAAGTTGAAAAAGTATTGGGTGTAATTAATTTAAATCTATAAACCATTTTATCTGCATTACCATCTCCTTGAGAGAATTAACAAGCCTCGTCTGTATAAATTGGTTGTGGCAAACTTGATATATTTAAATTTGTAAAAAAATATTCGAAACACCGCCGTGGATCGAAGATTCGCAAATAATCGAAGGATCTCGTGTAGTGGCTACCCAGATATACCCGAGCCTCCAAACTCCTCGGCATCGACACCACCAACTCCTCATAGGCTCCTAATTGGGTTGGTGTCAGGACTCAGCTTTGGAGTTTGAAGATATTTCGCAATGTAAAGAACCAACATTTTTAGACTTACCAAGTCGTATGTTTCGGATCATTATCTTGCTGAAACATGTTTTGATTAGGGCGGGAGTTCATTTTAGGGACACTGGATTCAAATTTTTCTAAGTATCCTTTAGCATCACAGAAGGGGTGGGTTGTCATCATTTCGGTAACGGTACGGTATTGTACTATTGAGATATTATAATTATTTTTTTTAGAAGATAAGATTATGTTTCCTTTTATGTTTTATTCCTATTACTGAAAATACGGCATTTTCTTATAGACATCTCCAGGAACAATTACAACTGGAAGTGGTAACCCTGTAGGCATTAAGGATGCCATCCAAACTGTTGGTCCAAAAGGACCAGCACTTTTGCAAGATGTACATTTCTTGGATGAGATGGCACACTTTGATCGTGAACGTATTCCAGAGCGTGTTGTACACGCCAAAGGTGCTGGCGCTTTTGGTTATTTTGAAGTGACGCATGACATATCAAGATATTGCGCTGCCAAGGTATTCGAAAAGGTGAAGAAACGCACACCAGTTGCAGTCCGATTCTCAACTGTTGGCGGGGAAAGTGGCTCTGCTGACACCGTGCGTGATCCCCGAGGTTTTGCTACAAAATTCTACACTGATGATGGTGTTTGGGACTTGGTTGGAAACAACACACCAATCTTCTTTATTCGAGATCCAATTCTATTCCCTAGTTTCATTCATACACAAAAAAGAAATCCGCAAACT
Source organism: Coelopa frigida (assembly GCA_017309665.1). NCBI lineage: Eukaryota > Metazoa > Arthropoda > Insecta > Diptera > Coelopidae > Coelopa > Coelopa frigida. Next base: position 8,336,396 of record CM029563.1, read on the forward strand.
CACCTCAAGGACTCTGACATGTTCTGGGACTTTCTTTCCCTAAGACCGGAGAGCACCCATCAGGTAATTAAAAATGAAATACATATTTTAATTTTGTTAGTAAAAAATTCATACAGTGAGTGAAATCTGAGTTATTGATCAAAATATTTAATTATATTAGGTTTCATTCCTGTTCAGCGATCGTGGAATTCCTGACGGTTATCGCCATATGAACGGTTATGGATCACATACATTTAAATTGATTAACAACAAGGGTGAGCCGGTTTATGCCAAATTCCACTTTAAAACTGATCAAGGAATTAAGAATTTGGATCCGAAGAGGGCCGAAGAGTTGGCGGCGTCGGATCCCGATTACAGCATAAGAGATTTATATAATTCTATCAAGAATGGAAACTATCCAAGTTGGACCATGTATATTCAAGTTATGACTTTTGATGAGGCCAAAAAATTCAAATACAATCCATTTGATGTGACTAAGATTTGGCCGCAGAAAGAATTCCCATTAATTCCTGTAGGCAAAATGGTTCTTGATCGTAATCCAACTAACTACTTTGCCGAAGTGGAACAAATTGCATTTAGTCCAGCCCATTTAATCCCTGGAATTGAACCATCTCCCGACAAGATGTTGCAAGGACGTTTGTTCTCATATTCCGACACTCATCGCCATCGCCTTGGGCCAAATTATCTACAAATTCCTGTTAATTGCCCATATAGGGTTGCGGTGAAGAACTATCAACGCGATGGATTAATGACTGTGAACGACAACCAAGGTGGATCGCCAAATTATTTCCCCAACTCATTTTCCGGCCCTGAAGAAGACGCCCGGGCTAAGAGTTTGCAACCATGTTGCCCAATCAGCGGGGAAGTTTACCGTTTCAGCAGTGGAGATACTGAGGATAACTTTGGACAGGTCACTGATTTCTGGGTATATGTTTTAGATGACGCCGCTAGAAAACGTCTTGTTTCGAATCTGGCCGGAAACCTCATGAATGCCAGTCAATTTATTCAAGAGCGTGCTGTAAAGAACTTTACTCTCGTTCATGCTGATTTTGGAAGAATGTTAACAGAAGCTTTAAATTTGGCAAAATCTGCAAAAATCTAAAAAATAATGATACAAAACAATTATAAATGTTTCAGGGTTACGGGACTCTTTCTTGCTTTGCGGTTTCTTATCTGGTCTTTTATAAATTTGCGGTGAACATTTACACACATTTCTTATTTACCATATCTTACAACATGTATCACGATATATATATATATTAATAAATTGTTATATAAAATATCCTATTTTTTATTGTAGTAACGGTAATTGTTGGTTATCGATTAATTTGATTTCACACATATGTAAAAAGAACAAGGAACATGGAATGGCCTCCATTGTGAAAGTTATATTAAAGCATTTAAAATGCTCTACTATTGACAAAAGTTTTTCATTTGCTGTAAAATAAAATTAATTGCAAAGATTGTAAAATACTTCGCAATTCTTTGTTCCTCTTATTGCTGACTGTCCGCTACAATGATATAGTCAATATCACCAAAATTCAGAGGCCACACTGGCTAGATTATTTCGGGAAGAGGGACGAAAATACTCTAGGCAAAAAGACCTTTTGCAACCCAACGGACAACGGAGTCTCCACTTGTTTATCAATACGTTCTTCAAGAATGCAGGTATATGTAAAAATATAGCTATAGGCATTACGAGTAATGCTTTTTGAGTAACACTTCAGTACTGTGTTGAGCTTGTTCTCATTGCATCGGTAATGCGTACACATGCGCCACCGTTCGGATTCGGCATAAACCCGTACTAAACAGAGTAAAAACATTAATATGCATATAATGCATATAATATAATATAATGCACACAATTACAATAGCTTCAATATAGCATATGAAAGAGTTCGTAATTTTTCTCCGCTCTGAGGGTAGTCTCTGGTATTGACTTTTAGAGTCCCAGTTTCTGTCAGTTATTCTGCACTTCTGGTTTAAAGACCATCTATCTAGCTAAGGTGTTGTGTAACCCCTTCTGGATTAGTACTGTATTTGTATTTGCTCTCTTTTATTAGGAATTTTGATTTTTCCAGCCATTGTTATTCAGTAGACGGTTTCTCAAGTGTCCTGATCCAGTTGAGTTGTTCTTTTGTTTTATTTATGAATGATGTTTAACGGATCATACCGCCTTTGGCTTGAATACTACCTTTGATTGACGCCATATTTTCGATATATACCCAAAGGTTATGCTACCACTGATTATTTTAATGCGATGAGATAGCTATATGGTAGTCTTCCCGTTTCACATTGGTTTGTATAATTTTGCAGGATCTGAGGTATATATTGGATGGATTACCATAATCACCAAATAGATTAATCAATTAAGCTTTTTCACCTCCAATTACATGTTTTGGTGGACATTTCCTTATGTAGATGTGGTATGTCTAGAAGTTGAATGTATTTCAATAATTAGAAGAATTATCTATGAGCGATAGTACGAACATTTAGATATTAAACTTAACGGAAGTAAACCCCGATTATTAAATTTTTGTTTAATAATTTACAAGTGAGTGATATCTTGGAAGTGGAAAAGTGTATAAAAAAGAGTTACTGCTAAAAGAATTCATTTTAAAGTTACTTTATGTCTATTAAATGCGACATTGTAGATCGGAAAATTTAGATAAATAACTGAAAGAAAACCATTTCTATGGATGTAATATAAAAAGTTTTATTAAACAAATGAAACGGCGCTTGATGAAATGGCAAGCTTGCTAAATATTTTAACAGCTGTAATGTAATGTAATGTAAAAAACAAACATTTGGAAAAACTATCATTGCTATGTGTTTACCATTTACATATGTGTGTGTGTGTGAACATACAGCTGTGCTCAAATGTCGAAGAACGTATTGCATATTTGATAATGAAGTCATGTAAAACTGTTATTTAAATAGCGTCAATGGCTGTAGCAAATGTATATTGCTCAATAAATACATATAACATTATATTGATACAGTTTATACTTTCACTGCGATTTCCTTAATCAGCTCACGAGCCGTAATATAAATAAAATAAAATATAATATATAAAAATACTTGTCGCGAATAAAACCAGATTTATGAGCGAATACAAAATATATTGTACATGGACAAAAATATTTCTGTGGCTTCATTCAATAATGGATTAAGTCGAGAAACATATTATTATTATTATTATAATAATTATTAATATTATTATTGCGTAAAATCCATATCGTTCGCGTTTTAAACAGGTGTTTTTAAAAACGTCGAATTTGTCGACGTAAGGTTTTAATGATTTTTTTTTATAAATGAAAATTACTCTTCCCTAACTTTTTTTATGATATTTTTTATAAATGAAAATTACTCTTCCCTAAGTCATCTTAAGTTGTTTTGTTAAAACTCAAAGGTTCTTTTTATATGCGCGCTTAAAATTTGTCCCTTCATGAGATATGTATATGAAAAGACCTATGGGAATCTAGCCAATAGTTTTTCGCCTTTACTTATTTTTATAAAAAAAATTATTAATAATATCTTTATGTGTCAGCATAAAATGGAACCGAACCTCTTTTTTTTAGGGACCAGTAAGGGTTAAAACTAATAGTGAGTTTGGGCGAACCATAAGTCGACTTAAGCTCCCTTATTTATTTAAAAATTGTTGAAAAATAAGGTTTTTGTTCATTTTATGTCTAAATGGGCTAATCTGATAAATGCTGAATGCTGAAGCATTCATCTTATCTCTATATATAAAAATGAATGTCTGTATGTATGTATGTACCTTATAGAATCGTAAACTATGCATTTGATCGCGATAAAACTTTTGTGAGGTGTGGTAGGCGTGGTCGCGAAGGTTTTCAAAAAAAATCTCGAGAATGTAATAAATTACAACTTTTATTAGCAAGAAACCGCACTACAGTTCGTTACAGTTTAAATTACACTGTTCCACAGTTGGAGAAGAAAATTTTAATTTTGTAGTTTTACAGTTAGAGAACAACTGAAGAGGTACCTTTACGCACATGCTCTTTCATTCAATGAAGAATAATTGTTTAAAATTATTTTGCTATATGAAATAGGTGGACCCGGCAAACGCGGTGCGCTAGTATGTATATAAAAATAATATTTAATAAATAATTAATCAAAGAAACTTAAGCTATTAGAGAAATGGCTATAACTTTTTCTCTAGTTGCGATGAAAAGTTGCGTTTTAAGAAGGAAAATTTACTTATGACGACTGAAACTAATATTTTATACATATATACATATATTGACAATAATATTGATAATATTTTTTATTTCTACTCGAGCCAAACAAATATGTAAAAGTTGAAAAGCAAGCAGTATTTGTTCGCGAACGATATTTTCTCAAGCGAAAAATTGTTGCTGAATTTTTTTATTGTATCACCTTTGATGATAAATATCAGTGAGGATTTAAAAACAGGGGTCCAACCAATTATGGATTGTATAATAAAAATCAATTTATAACAATTATTTTCTAATCATGTTAGTTTTTGATTAAGATATAAAAAACAATCAGTGATCGAAAAATGTGATCGTTATTTTTTCAATCAAATATATCGATCAAATGTGGATTGATATTTTTTAAATCAATCAAATAACGATCAACATTTGATCGATATATTTGATTGAAAAAAAAAATCGATCACTTATTTATTTCTTAATTTCTTGTTTGTTGAAAATAGATAAATGAACCGAATAATTGACCGATATTACCGATCGAAAAGGTAGCAATCAAAAATTGAACCATATTTATTATCGAAAAAATAACGATCAAATTTTGATCGATATATTCAATTGAAAAAATAACCATCAAATGTTGATCAATATATTGAATTGAAAAAATTTTTTACTTTTCACTGTTGTTATATTTCTAAATATAAGTGTAAATCCAAGAATCGCCGACCATTAACGAAATTTTAAATTTACAAACGAAATGTGCTCGACCGAAACAAGAGAAGAGATTTTTATGATGTTTGATCGAACTAGCGGTTAATCATTAATTATGAATTTCAATGAACTTTTTAAGAATATTAAAAAAAAAGGAAATAATAGTAATATAATACACTAATTAGTGGAAATATGTTTAAATTATGAAACAAAAATAGTAGTAAAATAATAAGATTGGTTTAATTTTTAATTGTTTATTGTTCACTCTTAAACTTAATATTAATTTAAGAATTTAATTTTGATTGTAATGCATTTCAGTCTATTTTCAAGGAGAAAATATTGTACAAAAGTTCAAAAACCCCACAGTAATAAATGTTTTGTGTTGTGAAAGCAAAACCGTACATTGGTAGTAAATGCATGAAGTAAGTATTTTTGAGTAGTTGGTTCGATGGAAATATTTAACTGATTATTTAGAATGCTCTAAGTACATAATATTGTATATTAAAATGCATAGAAGTTTCACAAAACTCTTATATGGGCGAAAATGATGATATGTATGTACAAAATCAATACCGAAACTACTACAGATTTGATATTTTCTAAAGACGGCTGTTGATTTAACTTTCTCTATACACTTATTCTAATACAAAGAACATCAGTTGAACTACTTTTTAAGCTGATAAACGTCCCAGTTAGTTTCTTTTGCACAAAGTAACCCGGTCTTGACCAGACCGAATTTAATTTCGCCACCTTCTCTACATACACAATTCCCTAGTTTAGCAGAAAATAAATGAAAATCTAAACGGTTGCATTTAAGACAGATGCACGCGCCCAATCGGGGAAGGTGTTCAAGTCTTTGTACACGACTAAGCCCCATGTCTGACAGAACACAAACAGAACAATGACACTAATGATGGTGGGACCGATGCCAGCAATCGCCTGCGGAGAAACATTGTTTAGTTTAAATGAAAATATTTGAATAAATAAATATACCATGTCTTTCGTTCGAATATTCGCATATCCAGCTACGAGGGCATTCGGGGGCGTGCTCACAGGCAAATGGAAGGCCATGCTACAGGCCAAGCCAGCCGGCAGGATCAGATATAAGGGATGCACTTCGATGGCAATTGACTACAATAAAGCAAGGAAATTAACAACTTGCAAAACAATCAGGACTAATTAGGAATATTTACCATTTCCGCCAACACCGGAACAATGATATTCGCAATGGCAACATTCGAACTGAAAGCGGTCAAGAATACGGCGAATAATATAACAACCATAAGCAGGAGGGCATGTGGCAAGGTTTTCAGCCCAACAAGTGCGTTGCCAATTAAAGTTGCCATTCCGCTGACCTTGCTTCCCTCAGCAAGGGCGAAGCCTCCGCCTGACGACGAATAGGAACGATTATACTGCATAGGAGCATTGATGATAGTATGTCTTACCCAGTAGGAAAATAAGACCCCATGGCAGTTTGCTCTGGATGAACTTCCATGTGATCAAGGATGGTGTAGTTGAAGTGGGTAGAGGTCCTGCAAAGGAAAGTGCATTCCAATTACAATACTCCCAAACACAAATTACACAAAATACAAACCTTTCCCACAGCAATATCTCATGAATGCCCAGTTTGCTGGCAAAATGAAACACATCACAACAACGAAGATAGTTGGCATCGAATTACGGATATCTCTGATGAAAGAAATATTAATTTCGTTTTCATTACAGCTATAAGAACCGGTCATACTTAGTATCAAGCCATTCAGCCCACCCGGGGAAGATTCCTGGTTTGCGTGTGAAATACATGACAACCATGAGAATAAACAGGATCATTACTTGGATTTCGTGTGCTGTCATTGGTCCCAGTTCTTTGTATCTCTGATCAATGACTTTTTTCGCCACGTCCGCCCCCTCAGCCCCGAGCCTAACCTCCTCAGCTTCTTTGCTCTTTGGCCGGAACAAGCCCATGTAATGCCATTGCAAGTACAGGAACATCAGCCCAGTATACACCAGCATGGAAGGAACGGCATAGAACATGAATCTTGCAAAGTCCAATGTTTCCGTAGAAGTAGGGAAACGACTAAATGATATGTATTGCATGATATATATTGTGCTATTATTCGATTTTATAACTTATTTTTACTACCTCTCATAAATGCCTTTGAAAGTCAAGTTCGTCGCGGTGCCAATGATTGTTCCACAGCCGCCCATGGATGACGCGTAAGCGATGCCCAAGAAATAGCAGAGAGTCACTTTGGAGGGATAAGGAGTCCTGCAGAGAAATTAAAGAGTACAATGGTGCTGGGAACACATAACTTGAGCTGGAGAGATCCATGGCTTATGGTATAGTTTTTCTAAATGTATATGTTTATAAAACAGTGACTTTTTACTCACTCTTCTTCCCCGTTTTTCTTTCCAACAATCTGGTACTGCGGCTCCCTGGTCATTTTACATAGACCTTGCTGTAAATAGATGAATACTCGTATGTTTATATGAAATTAAATATATAACATTCCTTACCGCTTGTAATTCCTCCAATACGGCCTGAATAATGGGACACATCATGGCTGTGCAAGCTGCATTTGAGATCCACATGGACAAAAACATACACACGACGATTAAACCAAAATGCAACCTGAAATGAAGTATATTCATCAAAATGAAATCTTCTCAAACTCTAACAAGGGTAATATTAGAAGGAATACAAAGTTGTAATACAAATACAAAACTGGAGATGCTTGATAATAATGCGTGTTATTGCACAGATGTAATCAATTCTATTTATTCTTCTTTCTATATACAAATAAAAGTGAAACATAAAAACTGTGTGTACCAAATAGGCTGCCAAACCGTTCATGAAATTTTAACAGCATATTCCTGACTGCCACGTATAGTATATTTAATTTAACAACATTTTTTAATATTTTAATTGTAGTCAATTAAATTTCCCATAACCAGACATATAGCGTCGAGAACAAAGTGACGAAAACTGCAAAGAAACCCCGGGTACCAAAGCCATTCAAAGCTTTCTTCGCGAGGTTTTGAGCGATGATCGGATAACGAAGCAAACTGAAGCGAAGCAAACCCGGCCACTTCGCACCCCTGTGCACTAATATAGAGTATAGTAATGCAAAGTGCATGCATTCACTTTGTGTACTAAATTAAATTAATTACTCTCTCGTCGAACCCCGCACACGTCATACTTGTGGGGGATCGAATGAATATTTAAATTCTACAAAGAACGTGTGCTCCTGATCAAAATTCAACATATTTCAAGGGCCTTCGACACAAGTCGCGATCGTCGACGACTGTGGAACGGACGACTAGGTGGCTTACCTTCTGGGACTGCAGCCTACAATTTGAATGACACGCAGCGCCAGTCGCTTGTGGAGGTTGCAGTATTCGATGGCCAACGCAACCATGATGCCGCCGATAAACATCACGAGTGTGTCTTTGAAGTACAATCTACACGTTTGATCGGAGCTCTGAAAGGTGAGAGAAATTATTGAGTTTAGAATAGGAGTACGTTATACGATGCTTTATCATACGGACCATTATTCCCATAACCGGAAAGGCAACAATTGGTATCATTGATGTGACATAGAGGGGTAAGGCCTCGGTTACCCAGAACACAGCCATCACAAGCAGCAGGTACATACAGCGGTATTCCTACATCGAATGAAATCAATATTATTTGATGTGCTTTTCGGTGCCCGTTCTCAGTGACCTACAGGTGTGTTGTTGAGTAGCATGATTGGGAGGCACAGGAGTGGCACCAGAAATACAACAAGTCCCTTCCAATGGTTGGCAATAAAGCTCTTGAACTTACTCCCAGATGGGGAAGGCTGACTCCCCAATTCACTGAAAAATAATACACAGAATAAAGTGTAAATCCACATGTTTGCAAAGGCTGTATGCCAAGGGCAGGAGTCTGTATGCCAAGGGCAGGAGTACTTACACTTCCATTTTTGGTTTTTATCTGCAACGAGAAGAAAGGAGAAAGTGAATACAAAATAAATAAATTCAATACGTTTACGCAGTTAATATTGGATTTATTAATTTGACGTCAGTACCTCTTACCACAGCCCACAATCGGATTTGAAATTTCTTACATTCAACATGCATGATCTAAGATCTGTTTTAATACATGATTTTCTTTTTGGAATACATTATAAAAAAATATAAGTAATGCCTGGATAGAAGTAATTTCGGGTAGTCATATAGTATTTTATTCATATTTATTATTAATAATTTAAATTCTGTGTCACTATAAAATCGTGTCCACCTTTAACCAGGGCAATCGATAACATTCCAATCATTTATTTCGTCAATTATCGCATGATTACTTATAAATACCGGATATGAAATCTAAAGCCTCAGGATTTCAATAAAATCCTTGTTTATTTGTTTCGAGCTATAATCGCATGTTTTCAAAACAAAATTTCTCGTTTTCTTCGTGTCTGTATCTTTTTTGCAGTAGTAGAATAGTTATCCTTTATAATAAACCACCAAAGAAATACAATTAATTTATAATTTGGGATAATTTGGTACTTTTGGAGAATTCCACAATCTACTCTTTTCTTCTAATTGTATTTATTTTTGTCATTAGTCACACTTACTAAAGGCACCTTCAAAGTAACTGTGAAATTTAATAGTCTTGCTATAATCATTGTAATTTTTGAATTCAATTTGTCAATTTGTATTGCCCAAAAGTCGATTGTTTCCGAACAAAATATACCCGTGGTAAATAAATACCTATTTAAATAAACACATTGAGAATGATTTGGTCAGTGATCTGAATGTTGAATTTTCACACAAATGTAGAATACCCATTTCCTAAATTGTGTTTTAACTTCTGTATGTGTAATTATTTGATAGCTGGAGTGTTTTGCGAGAGATGTAGAATATATTTTTGAATAGAATAAAATACAGAGACACGGTATGTTTTTTAATTGTCTTCCGTTACTTGGAGATTAGGTTTGTCACTGATCGAGCCGTTTGGGAACATCCACTTGTTGGCCATGGCTCCACGTATGCTCTATAAATAATTAAACCGCTGTGCTATGCCATGTGAAAACAAACGTGACATTGAAGTCACATTTTAATAATTGCTGAGAAAAGGAAAACTCATATACACGACTAGCATATACATATGTTGATACATACATACAGATAGCTATTTTTGCGACTATGATAGAAACGCTAACCAGGGAAATATATGTATTACTATCTTAAAGTTTGTGTCGCGCTTCCTGAAGACGTCAGATAAAGGCGCAACAAACAAACAAATGATATAACAACAAGTTTGGCCTCGAGCAGGTGATAAGGTTTCTCCGCACATTATTATGTAAGTCTCTGGTAAATGTATACATCCATATTTTATGAGAAATATAAAATCAATATCTATATCATAGATTCATTCAGTCATTCAAAAAAACAATATTATATAACATGTTATTACAAAACCACTTCATATAATAAGGTTGTTGCTCCTCGATAATACTTAAACTTTAAATGTTCATAAAATTATTTAACAGTCACCTCTTTGATAATTGGTAAACGGTATTTAATTAAATCGTATTTTATTTAATCAAACCAAACTAGTAGTAATTATGCATGATTATTACCTATATGTAGGTTAGGTAAAAACGTGTAAATACAGAATTAGGTGTACATATCAAAATGTCAAATGAAATTCTTCGCAAATGCATATAAATTTGAACAATAATCGTCTCTATTTCAAATTTTCCATGGCGAACAATGATCCCGAGGTCGAAGTCTAATTGCTTTGACCAACATGACCAACACAATAATAAAGTATTTTAGGACTCCGATAATCTTTGATATTTATGTATCTAATCGCAAATAATCTATAATTGAAGTAACAACAAAAAAATAAACTACTTAATATTTCAGCTCCCTTTTCAAAAAAACTTCAAATCAAATTTCAAGATTCTTCTGATTCTTATATAAATATACTTAAAAATCTGACCTTCAATTTATATATGAAAATTGGTTTCCGGAACATTTGCAGATTTTTTCTTTAATTGTTTAATTGTTAAGTAAATATTCTAATAAATCATTAATTAAAGATCCATTTAAAGTCAACAAGATCCCACTCTCAAGGAAATAACGAATTTTCCAATTTAGTTCAATTAATATGAATGATTTGTTTCCCTCGACACTCGCAAGAACTACGTGGAAGAAACAAACATACATACATATGTATGTGTGTGTGTACAAGTAAGAACAATTAATCTATATATTGCCATGTGTAATGATCATATGTATGATACAGTTTAATTTGGGGCATCGGAGTCGAATATATTACTGATGGGGAGTAGGGCATTGAATCAGGAGTTCCATAAAATCAATGTCCAGCACTTTAACACACACACATCCACGAGCACATCATGAGTGTCGATCACCTTGTGACACCGCGTATCTCAGGCGACACACACACGTACCTGTGTGTGTGTGTAATGAAATGGTATACGACATATATTGCGAGCTGTAATAATATACGAGCTGTAATATTTTGAATTGTACATGTTCACAAGTATTTGATCAAGGAGGTTTCTGCGAATTATTTATTCATCAGCTCGCACTGAGCGCTTCATCAGAAAGTTGTTTTGCACAGTACATAAAAGAATAAAAGGAGCCAACTAGCAGAATAATGTAAACAACTTGTACTTTGAAATCGACAGCGACAACTTATTTTCGTAAATTCAATACAGTTTTTATAACCTGGATTTGCAGAAGTACGCTGGAATCAAAAGTGAATCGAAATAAATTTCATTTCTTGATCTCGGTCTTTCTTCTGTTATCAATATGCATATAACAAGTGGAACATTCACATCCCATTGTACCGATTACTTTCGAACTTTCGAACATGCCAGGTTGGAGTTGGCAGCACAAGACTATGGGGCAGACTATGGCAGAGGTCAGTGGCGACGGCTCTGTTGCTGCTGCTAGCAACTTACTAGTGGTCAATGCCGATCACGCCTTCTGTACTTTGACACGACTTGCAGGCAGCCGAGCGAGATAAAGAAAGCACATCAGCCTCTCGTATCGGCGGCGTATCGTTCGATTCGTTCGGCTCGTTGCTGTTCTTGTTATTCATGCGACGACGACATTCATTTATTCGAGCAAGTACGAAAGTTGGGTCGATTCCACACCGACACAGCGACATGCAGGCACAGATAGCTAGATAGCGGACAGGAGCTCGTACAAGAACAATGGAGCGACGGACGCGCTGCGTAGGAGACGACACATCACATCAAGAACTCTCCAGTTGCCGAATCGGAACACCACGAGAACACACACACACACGCACGAACATCTTTATATAACATCCACTATTCATGCAAAAATACTACAGCAACAACTATGACAATAACAGATACAAAAACGACAAAGAAACTCACATGTATCTCGGAGTGCTTCAGAAACGATGCGTTGTTATTCAGCAGATAAACGCTTTGGTCGTTAAACAAATTATATACAGGACGATAAGAAGATACGCGGACTTCCTTCCTTTCACCGCAATTGTACAGATCAATTCAATTGGTTTTCCTCGGAAAACTGTCTCAGGTACAACACATTTCGTATCTTCCTGTACACGACGTGAAAGAGTATCTGACAAATGTACCTCGAAGACGAACGCCCGAACCACACTCGAGCGCCAAATATGCGCGACTGACTTTTGAAAATACTGAATACGGCGTAGAGCGCATATCTATCGGAACGAATCGGGCCGCCCGATGTGACTCACAGCCACAGCCACGAGTGAGTTGGAAAGAGTATCCGGTAGCGCCGAGTGAACGAACGAACCCTCGCCTCGGCAACACTGATCGATGGCGGGAACTGGTTCGAGAGCCCATTTTGACGGACGATGGGCATAGGCAATGAATGTCCAATCGTCGACGTTTTGAAACCAACCGCAAATGCGTCCAGTGCAGCGACAACTGTCACAGAAAGCCACACTCTCTGAGGTTGGTTACAACTAGGGCTCTCGGTTTTTACTCGAGAACACAGGTAGACCTACTCCGCTTCAGCCAAACTGGCACTGATGGTGTTTTGGGTGATTAGATTGGGGTGGTGCAGAATGCAAAAGTATGGGCTCTAAATCCCATTGCAACACGATCTAGCTGAAAATTCTAAGCTTTATGTCTTCGTTGACACATTATTCGGTAACGCTAGGCGTCAGACGCTGATAACAATCAGTCAAATAATAATTCTCATTTCTCGCTTGATGAACCATAAAGTTTGATCATGCGGTTTTATTTAACTACCTGCCTCTATACAAATAATTCTATATTCACTATGTGAGTTAAGAACCGTGATAATTGTGAAATTATAGAAATCAGATAATGTCTGACCTTAAATAATTTGGGTTCTGGACATGCATACTCCTGGACTATTGGATACAAGACAACATATATACATACATTAGGCAGCTTGTTGACGTGGGAAATGAAGACATGAAGAACTTCTGAAACCGGTTTTGCAGCATCTCCTTGAACAAAACACTTCTCGTCATATTTGGGTCACCACCCAATAATGGGGGATCGATCATGACATTTTGCACGTAGTGTACACACGTTTAGACATGGTCAATCGAGGCCAAGAAGTAATGCCGTGCCTTAGGCGACAGATAGGTGTATAGAAGATATTGCCAGGTATATTTCTTTCAAGCACTGAAATAATCACGAGTACTTATTGTCCATTGTTATACATACATATATATTGGCTGAACTTCGAACGAGGACAGAGATCGTCGTTTCTGATTGTTTGTTTACGAATCTCTATTTTTGCTAGAGGAAAATATTCACAAAATCCCAACGACACCCATCCGTTCAGCTAAGATACAAACGCAAACACGTGACGGGGTTGTTCAAATGACGCATGAGGCGAATTGAATAATATTTGAAGCATGTACCCGTCCGCATTGAAATCATGTGTCGTGTCCGTCCGTCCCAGTTGTTAGCGAGATTTCCTTGTTTGCTTGGGAATTTCTAATATATTTGTTCAGCTAGCTTTCAGCTTCCAGAAGAAAACTGAGCAGTCGAAGTCGATGAGTTAATTGTAGCAATTCTTTCTTCATCGGCAGCATGTGTGCAAATATTATTAGAGCGGTTTCCCTCACCCCCTCCCAGCACACGGGTGATAATTAAATATAAATAATCGGCATCCTTTAAAAAAAAAGGTAGTCTCGCAGTCGGTAGGATTCGAACCTACGCTCCCAGAGGGAATCTGATTTCTAGTCAGACGCCTTAACCGCTCGGCCACGACTGCCACACGAAGCGACTCAGCAGAAGGTGGTTTTATGGCCGCAGCACCACGACTGATGGTTGAGCACCAACAACCGAAATATTAATATATTATTCATTTTCGACGTGTGCAGTCATCGTTCAAATCACAGGGCACTTGAGAACTTTAGGGAAAATCTTCAACAACTATTGGTTCCACACACAATCAATGACATAAAAACAAATCAATTTAAATTCATTTAATTCTCTTACTTTTCGCGGCCAAATCAATATTCTATTAACATTAGTTCTACAAATGGTTGCTGTTTGCTCGGCGTGCGTCGCGGCGGCGGATTTCGGAACGGACTCCAGGCAGTGAATGAAATCACTTTCAAAATCATTCACTCACGCTGGAACACGACGATGTTTGACCGCGAACCAATGACCTTAAAATATCCTTTCGTAGTCTTCCCGCTCTCTGCGGCGCTACTTTTTGACTAATGGAGAGAGCGGTAGGCGACAACAGGCAGCCTTTGTTTACGTGAGCCTCCACCAGATTTGTTGCTGTTTTGTCTGGCTGGCTTTGTTGTTTTGGTCACGTTGCCGTCTACAGGAACTGTTATTGGATTACAGTCAGCAATTTAATAGGTTGGCGCGTCACGATGCCCGGCGATATATATACATATACAAAATATATATTATTAATTATATTTAATTATTAATTAAATTAATTTTAAAAATCAGGGAAGCTATCAAAAAATTAATACATTAAATCATGAAAAACAAACAAATTCGGCAAACATGCCTACACACCAATAGATGGAGCTAGCATCACTGAAAATGGCGGTTTTTCGTTTTTTGGCTAGCGGCGAATTCATCACGAATTTGAAATCTTCGTTGTTTTTGTTTTGGTTTTGTCATTCGCACCCAGAAATTATCGTTGTATTTTTGTTTTCGTTGGATGGACCCACTACACATCTATAAAATCTTGAAATTTTCTCCCAAAATGATTTTCAATTTCGCATGAAAAATTAGTTAATAGCGAGAAGAGACAACTGGCAAAGGGTGTTTCTGTATAAAAAAAAACACTCAAAATGTGATTGTTGTTTGTCTCAACTCAGTAAAACAGGGAAGTCCCACAAAAAGCAACGAGTAGGTGAGATTTTTTACATCCCGAAATCCCGCGAAACAATTTTGAGCGGAAAGAGTATTACGGTATTATTTAACGCGGACACGAACCATGACTTGTCGTACGGGCTTGTAGAAAATTCAGAAATATCCCCATTTCAGGGGTTTTAGTCGATCCTCGAACCACTTCTCAAAAGTTGCAAAGAAAATCGAAGAAAATCGGCTCATCGACATCGATTTTTGAAAAAATCCGAGAAGTATTTTCGAACCGTCCCTGTAATCAAATTCAGCGGTTTTGTGGTTTGTGTCTTGTAATTAAATTTGAAAAATTGATTTGAATTTTGAATTCAAAATTACATTAAAATTAAATCGTTTTGGAAAAAATTGCGAAAAAATACATTAAAATTAATGAAAGACAAAAGAAATGAATGATTTGAATGCGACAAATTAATTAATTACATGTTTTGTATCAAATATTTGCAAAAAAATACATTAAAATTGAAAGGAATTATGCGAAAATTAGAACAAAAAAATTCCCAAAAAAATCCCACAACCAAAATCGCGAAGTTGCTGAATTGTGCGCCAGGGTTTACAAAAAACTCGCTCCTCTTCTTCTTCTCGGAAATTTTTCCAAAACGTTAAGTACGTACCGTCAGTGTTCGGACTATACTAGTAGATCTGCTTAACTTTTGGAAAATTTTTGAAATCTACGCTTGAATCTACTACGATTTTTTGAATAATATTTAGTGGAATTTCTTCATGAGCTGGTCATTCACACGAATTCTTACCCTAAATTTGAAATTTTTGGCTCATTGCGGTTTTTTTTTTTTTGCTCATCACATAGTTTTACAAATCTACTTCGGAAATGTGCCGACTACTACGATTTCTGTTTCTCGAGGTCCGAACCCTGCATACCGATCGCATCTGTTTCCGCACTCCTTTATTCAAAGTTAAAAATTTAAGAAGGTTTTTTTTACCTAATTTTCTCCTATTTCTCAACTAATCAGAAACCAAAGTACGATTAAAGTATAAATATAAGTCTAACTTATTAAATATATTTCTTGGCGAAAATCCATAATTAAAGAAATAATAGTAAGAATAATATTAAGTATTATATTATATTTGAGCCGCTGACGACGGACGGTTCAGGTACCATCCCAATGTCGCAGTTTCTGGAAAGTCACAATAAAATCAATGGGATGTGAAATAATTGCATAGGGGAAACGTAAACTGAGTCGTGATATACAAGAAAGGAAGAGAAAATTCGCAAACATATTGCGTAATATGAGGGTAAAACCGAGGCATTTTTAAGGTGAACTCAAATATTTGTAGGCTACCCCGCAATTATTTCCGCTTTACTGGTTTTTGGCGTTTTCCTTTTCCTAAGCGTACTGATGCTGCTGGTCATTTGATCATCATGATGATGGAAAGTGGGCGATGATATGGAATACAATGCTAGTGGCAATATAGGGTTCTGAGATCATTGGTGACTAAAAACGCATACTAGCCTATTGCTGGCTCGGCATAGGAGTGCAGAATTTGTGATATTCCGGCAGATAAGCTACTGCTATAAGGGGTAGGTGCTAAAAGGTCTGCTGCCTGCCGATCACATCTTCGGATGGAGCTGCCTTTTCTCAAGATTAGGCGAGGCAGCTGAAGCGGTCGTAGCGACAGACAACAAAGGATCGGGCTGGATGTATGTACATATGCTCGGTTCTCATAAAAAACGAACTCTCAATAAGAGAGGGGAAACGATGTGCATCGGAGGAGCGGAAATTCAAAAAGTTCGTTATCCTCCATGTGAAGGGCTCGCTACAAAAATGCATTGGGTGATGACTTTGATGAAAATCATAAACTCGTATTGCTGCTGGGACAGACGTTAAATTAAGGGGTACCGAATTCGTTGTCATTGTGTACTGGGTCCTCGTTGATGAAGGGGTGCGTCAGCATCCTTTTCAAAAGGGCACACACACACATTGCACCCGTCGAACAGGGTGCTTATCCTTCCGCGTACAGGGACATGGACGCCTTTTGCACATAGGTACCTACTATAATCACGATATATGTACTATTTTAGCCAACATGGACGAATGGAATGGCATTTGGTGGATTTGAAGATATAGCGGTCCAAAAGTATCTTCGAATAATCTATGATCACGTTTGGTTATCGCAGCAAGGCAGGCACCCAAGCGTCACCGGAACCAGGACACTGCGATGTGTGCTCGTGTTTACGCAAACGCAGCCCTGACCTGGCGAACCGGGAAGGGATCGAAGCCAGGGGAGTTCGAGGAGTGATCGCTAACGCTGGCATCGCAGACACCCCACACACACACGCACACGCACGCACGGATTGCGCGCGCGGCCGCCGGTCCGCAGAAAGGGATAAAGGTGCCGACACGCTGATTCAAAAAATGCATTAGGAAAGGATTTCCTGCATTGTTGTGTGCGAACATATGCCGAACGCGGAGTCGGTGTGCGAGTGTGCGTGTGTGTTTGCCACACAGAGGAGAAACGAAAGGAATATTGCACAAGAGCAACCCGTTTGATATGTTCCCGTTTTTTATATTCGCTAGGTTTAGATTTTTAAAACGAGAAAGGGATGATTTCTGTAATAGTTCTCTTTTCACCCCTTCGAATTGGTGAAACCAGAGTTTTTTGTTGTCGCATTTTCGAGTTTAAAAATTAAATTCAATCCCGTGCGTAGTTGCGAAAAGCGCCTCGTGAGCCGAGCATACTGGGCTCCGCAAGTCCGAACATCCTTGTTCGTCTCGCGCTATCACGAGTGAATATTTAAAAAATCCGGAAAGTCAAATGCATCCAGTCGTTCGTTCGTCAAGGGCCCAAGGTTTCGTTTTAAATTTGAACGAAACACGTCTCGATGAAGTTGGATTGTGCGCAATTTAAGTTTAAAGTGTGAATTTCTTTCGGGGATGTTTAACCTAAAACTTTCCGAAATGGTTGGGAAACCGCCAAAACCAAAGATATATTCCCAGATCTGACATAGATCTGACCCAGATCTGATATATGTGTCCAACTGTGCGGGAATTCGGAGTCTCGAATTTGTGGCGCAAGCAGGCGACATGTGAGTGAAGAAGACCCAAGTGGCACCCGGCCCCAGTCGACACTTGGCCAACGACTGGTCTGAGGTAAGAGTAGCCGAGATTTTTGTGCTCCAATTCAGGGAATAGTGCAGGAAGTCGCCGTAATCACTGCCATCACTAGCTGCTGACCACGCGTCTTCGGTGGCCAGATGCAAGTTTGTAAGTAGAAAGTGCGTTCCACTCGATTCACGACGAATGTGTACACGAATTTCCGTCACTTTAAATTGACTTTTTACTCGGATAGATAGATAGTGTTTTCAAGATGGCGACCGTGCCAGCAAACGCCTCAGAACTCCTCGCTTTTGCGAAATCTCTCGCCTAGTCTGCCGCCGCCCGCTGCTTGAGTTGTTGTGAAATATTCCGATTGCAAATGGCGGAGCTCACGGTGCGAATGGGCCAGCACGTTGAGTTGGTCGGCAAAGGAGTGCGTGGCCGAGTGGCCTACATCGGGCTGACGGACTTTTCGCCCGGCCAATGGGTCGGAATCGTATTGGACGAGAACAAGGGGCGGAACAATGGCACGGTCAAAGAACACTCGTACTTCGAGTGCGAGCCCAACCACGGCATCTTCGTTCGTCCATCACAGCTCAGAGCTTTCGAAGCTAGTGCCCTGGAAGGCCTCAGCTCCATCGGCGATGGCCCTGCGTCAACAACAACAACGATGACATCGTCCTCTGGCCCATTCGTGACAAACCCATTGATGCTAACAACAATATGTCCGCCAAAAGAAGCCAAACTCATGAAGTCGGCCGGCAGTCAACAAGAGCTGCACGTGGAACCACTAGTGCCTGCGATGACGACACGGTCGGCCACCTCGGCCGTTCTGCCGTTGCCGACGTCGGTCAAGCGCAGCAAGACGGCCATTAGTCCGTCGAGCTCCCTCAGATGTTTGAAGGGGTCCTCATTCGTCGAGACGGGATTCATCGGTATTCTGCAGCCGCAGTTTACACCAGGCCAGGCCCTCCGCTCTCCGTCCACGCACCTCATGGTGGCTAATAGGGAACAGATGCAGCACCCTTCGCACAAGGAGTTGGAGGCCAAAGTTCTCGCCCTCGAAAATGAAATCTCCCAGTTGCACCAGCAGAACGCCGACAACAAACGAAAAGGCCACGAGTTGGGCAGGCTGAAGGCACAAAATGAGAAACTCGCCGAGTTCAAGGCGAAAATCGTGGAGCAACAGGGAGCGCTGCAAAAGGAGTTGCAGCGCTGTCGACAGGAGAACAGGGAATTGAACGAGTCGAGTTCCGGATGTGCACGCGAGCTGCAGGAGCTGAGGGACAGCATTGAACTGCTGACCCTGGACAAGGAGATGGCGGAGGAGAAGTCGGAGATGTTGCAAATCGAGCTCGAGATTGCGAACGACCGAATCGAGGAGCTCGTGCTGGATGCCCAAATATTGGGGATTGAACAAGAGGGGGCCGACATTTCCGTGGGCGGAAACGACTCCGCAGCCGACTGCAAGACCTTGTCGCAGAAATTGCACATCGCGGAGCAGCACAATCAACGACTGAAGCAAACCATAATTACTTTACGGGATGTCCTAACGCAGGAGAAGCAGGAACTGCTGAAATCCACGAAAGAAGTGGAGACGAGGAACTCGGAAATCTCAGAACTCAAAAAAGTCAAGGAGCTGTACTCCAACCGCATGAATCTCATGGAGGCGCAGATAACAGACCTGAAGGAGCGAGTGGACGCGTCCCTGGGGGCCGACAGTATGTTGGAGTTGCTCGTGGAGAGGAAAATCGATCTGGAGGACCGCGTGAAGTTGCTGGAAGAAGAGGTGACGGAGCTGGAAGCCTTGGAGGAGATCCATGAGCAAATAATCGAAGGCCACCAGGAGCTGCAAGCCGATCTGCGTGAGGAAATAGCACTGCTCTCGAAGACCAACAAAACGTTGCAACGCGAACAGTATCTCGCCCAAGAAACCATATTCGATCGTGAAATTGTGATACAGAAGTTCCGGCATTTGCTTGCATGTCTGAATGACGAGGCAGCCAAGAATGACCCTCTTTCGGTTAGTAACGTGGCCAACTCAGAGTGCGAAAGTGTGGCAAGTCTGGATTATAAACACGTATTTTCACTGACAAAAACCTGGGAACGGGAAATCGATGTCCAATTGAAGGAGGTGGAACTGTCCCTGCTGGGCACCAAACTAGACTTTGTCATAGCTTTTCTGCCACAAGAATTCATGGCTCGTGGAGGCGATCACGAAGTTATCACCACACTTATATCTTTACACCGCCTGGTCCACAAAGTCGACATCATCTGCAAGGTCATTCGCGAGAAGTTTCCACCGCCAGTTGAGTTCGGCAGGGAATCCATTCTGGAAGGGTTTGCGGTGCACCAATATGCCTTTCGCTCCAAACTCCTTTTCTTCCTGCGCAGCATAAAAATGGGCCTGGAGCAAGTCATCTGCTGCATGCAATACTCAGACTACGACGTGTGCAAAAAGGCGGTGGCCTTCACTGGCGAGATCACAAGGCAGGAGCAGCAACTCGACTGTGCTTTGCGTCTCCTCAGGAGCGGGGAACTGGATGAGAATTCGCCGACTGATGGTATTGAGACGATGATGCCATTCTTCAATCTCCTCCACGCCAATCTGACGTCGGAGCAGTGTTTGTCGGACCTAGTGGACGAACATAAACTGTTCCTTTCACTGGCCGACATTCTCGAAACTGCCACTGAGTGCATTGGCTTGAACGCGGCACTTCTGCGGCACATTATTCTGGAGCAGGATGAGCGGACGGAGCCGATGCGATTGCTGCAGGCCCTGGGGAGGGACATGGACACCATCAAGCAACATATCAAGGGACTTACTCTGAAAATGCCCCGTCACAGTGTCAAATTCAGTGTAGTGCAACCAAGTCAGATGCAACACATCAGGTGGTCCAACGAAGTGATTGGGCGACTCATCAGTATATTGCACACATCGGCCAAGGACGCCTTGAGAGTTCTATCAACGTCGAAATCCGACGAGGTGCCCACTGGGGCGATCGACCACGGCAGACTATGGAACATTTTAGTAATAAATTGCTTTCAACTCGGTGCCGATGTGGACAAGGATCCTGCGCACATTGTCCAATCCACCACTGACCTGCTCAAGGAACAGGTCAACGAGATTTCCAACTTCGTCCAAGACCAAGAAAATGCCAAAATTTCGAACGCCAACACGGTATACATTCGATCATCTTCACATTCGTTGCTCGTGCGAGCCTCACAGGTTCGAAGTCAATTCGAGGAAGTCAAGTCTATCATGTCCACCCTGGAAACACGAGAGAAGGAGGTCAAGACCCTGAAATATGTCGTGAAGATGAAGCAAAATGAGTTCTCGGAAATGCAGATAAGGAAGGAAATGACTGAGAGGAATCTAAGCAAACTCGCACTCGAACAAGAATCAGCAGCAACTGCTATTTCTTCGTTCCTCGGCAACATGGGTCTGTACTGTGCGAAGCGAGAGTACCATCTGATGACAGCGTTGACACGACTCGAGTCCAACATTTCACGGCTGGAGGAAAAGATCGGGGAACTGCAAGCATTTCACAACTCACGTGATCCGAATAATCATTCTGACTATGCTTGCATGGACATAGATTTGTTGAGAGCCTCCTGCAGAAAGGAATATAGGGATCGCCTACACCTACAAGCCGAACACTTTAAACGACTCCTCAACAAGCTGGAGCCAATTTCGCTGCCACGGTTCCAGAAGGACAACACTCTGCAACATCTGGAGGAGGTGTGGTATAGGATTAAGAAGGACTGGTTGCTTTCACACATTGACATGGAGCGCAACTCTAAAACGAAGAGAGCTATTATCAAAAAGTCTGATGACCTTGCACTGGTTGTCTTAATGGAATACATAAAGCGCAATCCGCAAAAAGCTGTCCCAACGTGCTTCGGGACGTTCGCCGTAAACAATATGAGGAAGTCTTAGACTTAAGATCCTAAAAGGAAAAGTATTATCTAATTTTTGGTAAAACCATTAATTTATTCTTGTGATACATGAATTAATAAATTAGTAGAAATAAACTTTTTTAGAGCGGTATTTTGTGTACTCGGTAGCTACATTTTGAAGACATTGAGTATTTCTCCATTTTGTTCTCGAACACAGTATCCTTCATTGGCAGTCTTCACTTGACCAATACTGACCACTCAGGGGATGTTTGTTAGCGATCGCAACAATAACGATCCTGGCCGCTCAGTGGACACACAGGAACTCGCAGGTAAGAAAACGGGCTCCCGTCCCGTTTTCATTCACAAGCACACGCATTGCTGTTATAGGTTGATTCGAATATATTGAAACGCTGAAGTAAGTAAATACTTGTATGTGCTAGTGTATGCCGTTTGTTTGCAGCTTCTACGTTACGAGATATCAATAATCTGAATTTCCTTTTAGCGTCAATTTGGAGCTGTCAACGACGACTGTCGAAGATGCATTACGCCGTCTCATTTGCTTGTGTAGGAAAAGAAGAGAATTTCACGAAAGCCAACAAATGGAGGCCGTGTCAACCCTCCAATTAAAAAGCTCCTTCCGTATGCAGGGAAGGGACGAACGGTTGGTAATTGAACGACACGGGCTAAATGACGGAGCAGGCAGGCGCGGACGGGGCGGCGTGTCGGATGGTCCGAAATCAGATCCGTTGACAAGTGGCGACCGGAACGGACCGCACTCCACACACTTGATTTTTTGAATACTTAATTTAGCAAATTGAGCTGAAAGTACATGGAAAATGCATTTCGTGTCACACCGATATGAAACAAAACATTTTTAAAACCGAATTGAATTGCAAATTTTTAATTCAGATTTTAATTAGATTTACATTGACTATAGTTTTTGCAGATGTGGTTTTTTTTATTGTCTTAGTTCATACTACAGGGTTATTTTTAAACCAATATATCAAATATTTATGAGAGAGTTTTCCGCAGGTAACATGGAGAGTGGGTGATTGACATTCGTTGACACTTCTTGTACTTTCGACATGGTTTAACCCTTATACAGTTTATATTTTATTCATGAAGTGACTAAATTAATGGATGGAATGGTGCAACTGTTGTTCTTCGGTTTCTGGAATTTTCTCCGAATATTGTACACGATTAAACGTCTCTCGAAAACTCAAAAAAGGCACTGATAATATCCTCTAGGAGTTCGAGTACCGCAAATATTCGTTAAGACTATGCATGCCGATTGCATTTGTTGGAACCTTTGAATCTCCTTATTCCTGGCATAAGAAAATGGAATGAGACACTCAAACTTCTTGGACTAATGACTTGTGGAGGAAAGTTTTTGTTTTGGGAAATGTCTGAAGATGTGGATGTGGCTTGTTGACGGAAAAAATGGATTGGTATCCAGATGAATGCCAAGTAAACACAACAATTCAGACACTTTTCCGACCGAATCCTTGCACGAATTTCTTCGTGACACCGATCTCATATATTATTAACCAAGTTAAAAGTCACTGCATTCTGGCTGACAGTGAGTAACGTTTCGGCGAATTTCCGCAGGTCGAAGTGGTGAATAAATAAAGAGACTTGTTTGTAGACGCAACAACTGCGATACAAGATGCCGGCTGTTGGAATCTTTATAATTGACTCGGCGAAATGTTCATAGTAGAGTGAAGCAATCATTAGAAAAGTACTGATGCACCGGAATACTGTGGGCTTAACCGCCAAATTGGACGGGAAGAATAGCAATTAGAACAGTGGAGCGAATTAGAGGCATTGCCAAATTATTTAAATTTTCGGGATACGTCCCATTATTCCAATTCATATTCTACTATAGGTAATGACTTTAATAATTATTAGAAATTATTCAATTAATTAATTCCATTATTTATATGTGAAATAACAAGTATATTTCAGAAGGCATGTCTACAAACACATACACCCGAATACATATTAGTGATTATGAAGGAAGTGCACTATTCATCATCGTGAATTGAGTACGTAAGTTTATGTCTCTTATCATAGTCAGATCGGACATTCTAAAAATACCAGCCAATCCAACTGATGTAGTAGTTCGGAAGCGTTCTATGTGCTTTCTTGCGTCTGCGATTTAGGCAACTCGGGTAACTTACGAAGCCCTTCATCAAGCCGAACCGAAAAATCGGCACAGGTCGAATACTACCACAAGCCAGGAACATTTAAGGTAAATGTGTTTTATTGGCGGATGCAGAAACAGGTGTTGTTGTTCGAATTCGTAACAATAACTCTACCGTGATTTTATTGTGTATTTTTACTCGCTCGCATTCGGGTACCTGCACAATTAAGGGTTGATAGCAGCTAATGCAGATGGGGCAACCCTCCCGCCGTCGTCGCTCGCCGCCCACCAGGCGAACACGCAGCAAGGCATGGTCGAAGAGCTTTCACTGTATTGGTACTGTCCTCAAACGGTTTAGCGGAAGCGGATGTGCAGAACTGAAATAACCAAACAATGCGCGGCCAAGCATCCTTCCGAGGATCGAAGACTTCTCAAGTCGGCTTCCATTCGCGATACAGTTCAAGTCTAGTTCTCATACCGTTCAGACATTGCCTCCTCAGTGCTCCTTGGTGCCATTGTGAGAAAAACCCTGAAATTATTTTTAAACTTGTGTGGACCTCTCCGAACTTCCGGGTACTTATATAATTTTGATTGTTGCTCAGAAAGCCCTTTGTACCAGTTGGCTTTCGAGCAATAATTGAAAACAAATATGCTACCCAGCCAACAGAGATGTGAGTAAAAGTAATCGAGTAATTCAAACAAACAGTGAGTAGTACCGTAAAGTGGACAATTTTGTATCTGGCACCACATAATTTATAACAAATATCTGCACCCAGTTCAAAACGTTTCATTTAAAAATTCGAGTATAAGAAACCTCTAGTTTTCGACATATGTATGTACATACGTTAGTTTGAATATTATATAAAACTTCTTGATGCATTCTGCTTTGATTGGCACATTCAGTATAAAGCAGTAAATATTAGCCATGAATGCCATTGGGTTGATTGTAAGCTATCATTATTATTTCCATATACTGAAATGCACTTTTAATGAACATGACATTAACATTGGTATTGAAAACCTCGTTGCATTGCATTCCAATGAATCGGCATTCGAAATCGGCTACTGAATGCTGGTTGCACCAAAGCCACAATCTCAGATATGCTGAGTTGTAAAGTTGTACATGTTCGATATGTATGTAAATAAGACGAAGTTCAAATGAATGTGTTCTCCACAACTACCGCTAACCACTCTCGCCCGCCCGCGTTTTTGCCGTGCTTTGCGTCAATGTATAGTTCAATGAATCCATAGATTTTATCACTGTTCACACCCAAACTAACGAAGACTGAGTAACCGATTATGGCAATCGTAGCCAGCTTTGTTTATGTCGCGGAGCGTTGACATGGCCGCTATTAACGCCTGAGCACATATTTGACTTCAATGTGAAGGTCGCATCGCGCTGGATTCATTGTACTGACTGACAGAAGCCGAACCTATTGTGCTTCCACTCAATGCCACACGCCATGTTGACACCGCGGCATCACGTTTCCGTTCGACTCGGACTGCACAATGCGTCGTGCCAGACGCCCGCACATTTCCAATTTCTGGCCGGAATTGGGTGGGGGCAAGTTTAACGAACCCGTTAACGATCTTCATTACACAGGAGATTCCATGTCACCCATAAGAGCTCACACTTGAGGTTGAAGTCATTTCTCATCGCTCCATTCGCTTGAGAACTGAGAAAACGACGGCGGAGAGCCAGAACTCAGAGAAGCTTTGGCAATAGCCCAGTCAGTCACCTGATAAATGCCCGAGAGCAGGAGCGAACAGCTTTAAAGCTTTTCCGCCACACTCGAGCATACGACTGGGTGACTTCCTCGTTGGTCTGTTTTGGCGACAGCGAAGTGCAGCGGATTCCAACATAGTTCTTATCAGCAGAGCGCAGGAGCTTTGAAGTCGACAGACAGCCAGTCAGAACCGAGCTGGACGAACTATATAAATAATTTGCTTCAAATCAATTATAATCAGTCCGTGGGCTCTGCTTAGCCGAGATCGTAACATCCACATAAAAACGGGATCATGACGAGATCGTTTTGTATTCCAGTTTGTAAATTGGTGGTTCTAAACATTCTTCTCATTGCTATGCAAGATACGGTGACCTCGCAAATAAATTGTAAGTACTCTCCTACAAGGTAGAATAGTTCTGACAATGCATATCCATATGTATATGTATGCCCATACATATCCCTAGTTTCCTCTGTACCATGCAATCAGAGAGTTCCGAAAATAGTCGGAGGCCAGGAAGCAGACAAGCACGAATTGCCATTCATTGTGAGCCTAACTAAGCGCGGTGGACACTTCTGTGGGGCTACCATTGTGCACGAACGATGGATCTTGACTGCGGGCCATTGCATTTGCAACGGACTGCACAGGTTCATGAAGCCCACCCAGATACAAGGGGTCATCGGGTTGCACAACATCACCCACTACCTCAACGATATCCGCGGTGAAGTCCCGAAGTCCGGTCCATTACAAGTCAATTTTAAGGAGTTGGTTCCCCATCCCCAGTACAGGTGCGAGCACGTGAAGAACGACATCGGTAAATATCCATATCCAAAATTGAATGTTTTGTTCTTTGAATGATGCAATTGTACGTTATTAAAGCTTTATTGGAACTCGTGCAGCCAATTAAGTTCTCATTGCACATTCAACCATCATGTCTCTTGATCGACTCCGGAAGCAGGTTTCATGAAAACACCCTGGCAACAGTTTCTGGCTGGGGATGGACTGACGAAAACCAAGAAGTCGGCCAGCGCTCCGATGTCCTGCGCAAGGCAACTGTGAAAGTCTGGAGTAATCGTGAGTGTGAGAATTCATATCATGCGAACGGAAGGAAAAACAGTTTCATCACTGAGACTCAAATGTGTGCTGGTTTCGAAAACGGAGGTGTTGATTCGTGCTGGGTAGGAAATGCGTGAAGTTATGTGGATAATATATAATCGTCAATTCTACCGCTGATATAGGCTGATTCAGGTGGGCCTCTGATATCCAAGGATCATATTCTCATAGGAGTTGTCTCTACGGGAATCGGCTGTGCCAGACCTGGTTTACCGGGGATATATACAAGAGTCAGCAAATATATTGCATGGATGCAATCAGTTATTTTTCACAACTAATTCTAATTGATAGTTCGACCATCATTTATCTGTGATACTAGTATACATAAGTAAACTACAATTTGTATTTACTGATTATCGTAATTATAGTTATATAAATAAGTACTATATTTTTCTTCCAAAAAATGTATAATGTATGTATATGCTTTTTGTTAATAATATATATGTATGTATGTTGCTTTAAAAATGTGTAGATAAAATTAAATAGATTAAAACATCAGAAATTGCGTACTAAATAAAGCAATAATGATCTAGAACATAAAATAATTAAGAAAGAATTAAATAAATAATATAAAAAATAATAAATGATTATTAATTAATTAAATGAAATTGCGATTTTAATTCCATATGATTTAATTGGTGAAAACTGAAAATGTATCTTCATATTCTTTACCATATGAGTTACTTTATATAGTTATATACTACTATTGGATTCAATCTACTGATAGTCTCCAAAGAAAAAAAACTGAGAAAAACGTTGTGAAAACTCCACTAAAATAAATCTGAAAACTCCACTAAAAAATTCTGAAAACTGCACTAAAAATTTTCGAAAACTCAAAAAATCCTGAACAACTCAGCTCTGCCATACTAAAACATTTCGTAAATATCGAAGAAAAAATGTTTTAAATTATGAAACAACATTTATACAAAAAAGATAAAATAGTAAAAATAAACTCTTGAAAAATTATATTAACAATTAATAAATTATCATACGTTAAAAATAAGAATTTAAAAAGCTGAATTATGAAATTCTAAAACATATATAAACTTATAGAATTAGTGAAATATAGAATTAATGAAATAAATAAATATGTTAAAAATCGTAAAATTATTTGCGTAAAAATAATGTAAAAATTAATTTAAAAACTTATAATCTAGGACAATGTAAAATTAAATTATTTTATAAAGTGAACAAAAATTCAAAAATTATTCCAGTTTCATTCGTTTCTGAAAAAAAATAGATTCTTTTAAACTAAACAAAGTTGCACAATTAATTTTTTGGAACAAATGCACTTTACGACCCCCCCTCCATAAAAAAAAACAAAAATACCTCCAAAAAGTACTAATTTTGAGTATCAAAAACCCGAAATAACTCGGTGTGATCTGCCCCCATTTGGGAGAAAATGGGGGTCAAAGTTCAAAATTGGGGCCGCCTCCAAATCCACAAATGTTATTCAATCTGAAACATATGGATATCGAAAGAAAGGTAATTGAATTCTCTATAAAACTGCATTTAAAGTTTTTTCAAAATTATAAACTTTTAACAAAAAATTTGACAAAAACTGAAAAAAATTATAAAATGTTTTTTTCAATAATTTTTTTCTTCAAAATTAGTATTATTAACTATATGTTTAGTATACATTTCCTAAAAGCTGGTTCAATTTCCTTTAAATTGATATATATATATTGTTATATTTATATATATAATGTATATATATTTATAAAAAAACATAACATTACTCCAGAGCTGATTTGGTAATGGTTTGTTCCTTAGATATGTATCACTTTTTTATAGCTCGGACACCAACCGTCATGAGTTAAAACACGTTCATGTAGAAAGGGAAGCAGATTCAGATCTGGAGTAATGTTATGTTTTTTTTATATTGTATATACCTTTCTTTCGATATCCATATGTTTCAGATTGAATAACATTTGTGGATTTAGGGGTGGCCCCAATTTTGAACTTTGACCCCCATTTTCTCCCAAATGGGGGCAAATCACACCGAGATATTTTGGCGTTATGATATGTACATATACGGCTATCAATCTGCATACTTGGTTTTTGATATCAGAAGGGGGGTCGTAAAGTGCATTTATGCCAATTTTTTATAGAAAAAAAAAATATTTTGTAGGTACAAAAAATTTACAGTCGAATTTAAATTTTATTTTACTTTTGTTAGAGATTTATTGTAGTCGCTACTAAAGTCTGTTCTGTTCTCTAGTACTCCGAGCTAAGCAGAGACTTGTGAGGCTTCCAAAAAAATACCAAATACCAATTTGTAGATTTAAATTTAATTTAAATAAATAAAATATATATATCTACATAAAATTTATTATATTTAATTTTGCAGTTTTAACAAAAAAAAGAACAATTAAATAAATATACATTTTTTTTTCTGTCAAAATGAATTAAATAAATAAAAATGCAAAAGAAAAACAGAAATGAATTATAATTATAATTCAAAAATGCACATTATAAATAAAAAATGTATTTTAAAAATATACTAAATATATAAAAAAATTATTTTTTTGCATAATAAATAAATATAAATGATTAAAATAAACTAAAAGCTAAAAAAAATTGTTAATAAAATATGAATAATTAAATACAACCTACTAACTTAAATTGTTTTTATACCTAAAATACAATTAAATAAATAAATACAGATAATTAAATTTATTTTATTAATTACAACCTTCACCACAAATTAAAATTTGGTTTATAAATAAATAAATAAAATCAATTAAATAAATAATTTAAAATTTATTTGTTTAATTATGAATAAATTATAATTAAATACCGATATATATATATATAAATTTTGTTTGTATAAAATATAAATTCTTGTAAAATATTGGATACTAATTTTTCTATTCTAATTGTGATTAGTCTTAATAAATTATGAACTTGTATAAATAATAAAATTTATGACTTCTTAATTTTAAAAAAATTTGTCAAGGTTTAAGATAGAATATTTTTTGGGAGTTTTTGTTAATATTTCGCATACAAGAACTCAAGGTTGGGTGGGTTAGGGAAACCGACGACAATTTATTTTTTATCGGCTTTTTATTACCGGTCCGAACCATGTATCTGCTTATGTTCTCTAGTAACTTAACTTCAAAGATTTTCATGAATATTTTAGATGAGCAAAGGACAATCGTCGACGGTTGAACCAGAGACTGTACAAAAATGACTCCGCGTTACTGGCTGACTTGTCTATTACATTAAAAATATAATCAAATTAAGTTATGGAGATAAATCAAATAAATAGTTTATAGAGTACCCAAATTCGAACTAACTTGTTTAAATATGATTCCAATTGATGTATTTGCTAGTTTCAATTCAAATAATTACATGTGTACTATTATAATATATAAAATATATATATTATGATATATAAAAAATTTTTATGGCCAGCAAATCAGACACTTTTTAGATAAATAAATTCCTGAAATTAAGGATTGACAATCCCTTCAATCTCTTCTTCTCTTCAAATGGTCTAAAAGTTGTGAAATATTATAATTATTAAATTAAAAAAATAAAACTACTTGAATATAAACCAAATTCCAAAAATGTGACGATATTTCGTCGTTTATTAATCAGGTGCATATTGTGAAATTAATCCTTTCACAATCATTTACGCGCTATTTATATGCGCGCATCAATCTATGTAGCTAGTGACGTTCCAATACCAGTATGTAGTCGATGCAAGTAGTCAAAAACAATATTTCAACTAAAAATCGGTGCGGAAAGAAGTAATCGGGTTTAAAAGTCGGTATAGTCATACTCGTACTCATTTCACATATACATACGTACATATTCACACGAAAACCTGCACTTTTAGCGCCTCTAGAAAGCTGAAAACTAACAGTTAACAGTAAAATATTATACTCAATCAAATATTATGTAGATAGTTTTATTTATTTATTTTGTTTGATCAATTCAAAAGTCTAGAAAATCATCTCAAACTGTTGTTAGTGTTTGAATGTTTGTAATGTATTTTTGTAATGCATTTTTCCATCAAAATTATAAATAAATAAAATATTTCAATATATTGTCAATTTAGTCGGTACCTTCAAATTATTTGTAACAATTAGTCGATTCAAAAAATAATCGTTTATCGTGCCATTTACTCGAGTATAAGAGTATTTTTACTCGTACTCGGACGAACACTATGCATATGGGGCTATATGGTGGGGAAAACCAATTCCACAAATGCTTTAACAATACATCGATTTAAGGAATTTTTGACGAAGATTTGGGACGAAAAGGACCAGAATATGGTGCGTGCCGCCGTTTTCCAAATGATTGAGAAAAGTTATTAAAGAAAAAGGCGAATGATTTGAACTTCAACATTAATATTATAAATATAAACATATTTTGCAAAAAAAAAATGTTAACTTCTTTGGTTTTTATAACACTTTGTTTACTGACAGCTATTATTGGTCACTGTTACACACTTGGGGTTACAAGCACTGTACGTTTAGCGTTCTAGTATTATGCAGCATGCTGTGCGTTTTTAAAAGTTTGAGGATGAACTCTACGCGTTCCAACTAAAATTATGTGCATTTTGCATTGTGTAAAAGTTTCTTGACTGCAGTTCGTGTTTTTTGGTGATTCAGTGCTATTATGGCGGCGTATTTGAGTGTAATGTCGAAGAGAAAAGGCTTTTCAATTCGCGAATTAGAAGTTTTAATTGCGAATGAGTGGTCTAATGGTGAGGAAACCGAGTAGCAAAACCAATTGTCGAACGCATTGGCTATTGATACTGTCGTTTTGCCGCCGGAAACTGATGAATTGACGGATACGGTAGATATCCCAGAGTACAACAATGATGCTGAACCAACCAACATTTATGATGGTTTGGAAGGTGTGCCAGAGATTTGTGGTTCATACGTTCCTTGAAAGCATTAGAGCAAGTCATCGACATGTCGGAAATTGCAATGAAGGATTTGGCACAGAAGTTTGGATTGTATTCGCCTGAGCAATTGTTGCAGCTGTTTGTTGATAAAGAGGTGATCGACCACATCTTGAAAAGCACTAACGCATACGCTGGACAAATGAATGATAGCCTTCGAACGTGTGCCCCAGAAATGCGTACTTTCATTGCAATTTTATATGTCTCAGGTATCATAAGATTACAGTAGGTTTAGATATAATAAAATTTAACAATATTATTTATAAAAATGTATATTGTTTATTAATCAATTTCAAATAACGAATGAAAAATCTTTGAATGAAATCTATGAACACAAAATCAAAAGTAATAATTTTAAAATTATAAAATATTAAAAGTATATCAATGTATAGTCCCTACATATACTCCCCCCACCAGTTCAATGTATTAAAAAAAAAAAATTAGATATAAGTAACCAAAGAGGATATGTTGAATGTAACTTTCTTTTGTTTTGAAGTCGTTATAGGTAAAGATTGCTTCTTTTCAATATGTGCTGGTTTTAACAAATCAATTGAAACAGTTTTGATAAAATTGTTCTTCCTTATTGTAAAAGATTTATCATTCCTCGAAATGACTTGATATGGTCCTTCAAATGGAGGTTGTAAACTAGATATTCTTTTAACTTTTTCAAAAACATATTCACAAGACATCAAATTTTTGGGAATATATATTCTCATGTTATTATTATGGTGATTCAAAAAGGAATGTGTGTGAGAAAAATATTCTCTAAGTTTTTGGAATATAATTTCGTTTGAATAGTTAGTACTAGGAACTACAAGTTCTCCCGGAATTTTTAAAGTTTGTCCATAAACCATTTCTGCAGGACAACACTTTAAATCTTCCTTAATAGCTGTTCGCAATCCCAAAAGTATAATAGGTAATTCATCTGACCAATGAATACTGTTATTCGAAGAGATAATTGATGATTTGAGTTGCCGATGAAAACGCTCAACCATACCATTTGCTTGTGGATGATAAGTAGAGGTATGGATTTTATGTGATCCTAGCATGGATGTCAAATCAGAAAATAATTTTGAAGTAAACTGACTGCCATTGTCGACAGTGATTTTCAAGGGAATTCCGAAACGTGGGATATAATTTTTAATAAAAGTTTTCACAATTGTGTCTGCTTTTATATTCTTAAGAGGATATGCCTCTGGCCAACTAGTAGTTCTATCGATAATAGTTAAAATATATCTATATTCATTTGATATAGGAAGAGGACCGACTATGTCCATATGTATATGTTCAAATCTTCCTTTTGGAATTTCAATCTTTTGAATTGGAGATTTGGTGTATAAATGGACTTTTGATTTTTGACATTGAACGCATGAAGAAGCCCATTCATTGATTTCTTTTCTCATATTTGGCCAAAAATATTTTGTTTGTATTAAACGTCTGGTTGTCCGAATCCCAGGGTGAGAAAGAGAATGAATTTTATCAAATATAATTTTGCGCATGGAAGAAGGAACAAAAGGTCGAGAAGATTTATCAGAAATATCACACCAAATATTAACATTAACTACAGGAATATGAATTTTCTTCAAATTTCCTTTAGTTTGTGGGTTGGAAACTAAATCCTGAAGTACTGGATCCAGTTGTTGTTCTTTATATAATGTTTCAAAATCTAAATTTCTAATTGAAACAACATCAATTTCTGAAATTCGAGATAACGTATCTGCTACTATATTATCTTTTCCAGAAATATATTGAATATTATTCGTAAATTGAGCAATATATTCTAAGTGTCGAGTTTGTCTTGGAGATCTTTCTGTCTTCGAATCTAAAACAAACATTAAAGGTTTATGATCTGTATAGACTGTAAAAGTTCGTCCTTCAAGAAAATGCTTAAAGTGTTTAATTGCAGAATATATTCCTAAAAGCTCTCTGTCAAAAGTAGAATACTTACATTCTGATGTTGTTAATTTTCTTGAAAAGAAAGCTAAAGGTTCTAATATATTACAAGAAGTCTGGTGAAGAACAGCACCTATGGCAATATTTGAAGCGTCAACAGTTAGAGATAAATTCGAGTTTTTATTAAAATGAGTTAATAAAGTGTTACTAGCGAAAAGTTGTTTAACTTCATTGAACGCCGAAGTAGAATGATCTGTCCAAACTAAAAATTTGTCTTTATTTTTAATAGCAGAAGTTAACATTGTGTGTATTGGACTGAGTTTTTCAGCAATCATGTGAATATATCGATGATAGTAATTTACCATGCCTAAAAACTTCTGTAATTGATTAATTGAGGTTGGTTTTTCGAAATTAGTTATGATTTTAATTCAATCTTTTGATGGTTTGATCCCTTCAGAAGAAATTTCATAACTCAGAAAATCTAAAGATGGTACACCAAAAATACATTTATTTGGTTTAATGTTTAAACCATACTTGTCTAATCTTGTGAAAACAATTTGTAAATGATTGAAGTGTTGTACTTCATTATCACTAGCAATTAAAATATCATCTATATAAGTGAAAACAAAGTCTAACTCGAAAAATACTTCGTTTATAAAACGTTGAAAAGTTTGTGCACTATTCCTCAATCCAAATGGCATACGGGTAAACTCAAATAATCCAAATGGAGTTGTTATCGCAGTTTTATGAATATCTTCTCTTGCCATCGGAATCTGGTGATAAGCTCGAACTAAATCAATTTTTGAGAAAATGGTTTTATTTCTAAGTTCAATACTCAAATCATGGATACGAGGAAGAGGATAACGATCCGGAATAGTAATACAATTTAATAATCTATAGTCTCCACAAGGTCTCCAATCATTCGAGTCCTTTTTTGGAACTAAATGCAATGCTGATGCTATGTTGGAGTTAGAAGGTCTACAAACTCCAATTTTAATAAGATATTCGAATTCTGTTTTTGCAACCTTCATTTTGAGAGGATCTAAACGAGGAGGTCTAGTAAATGGTAGATTGCCTTTTGTTTCTATTCTATGCACAGTGTTATGTTTAACTATCTTTGTATAATCTGGTTCAGAAACAAGTGTAGGAAATGAATTTAAAAGGTTGATAAACTTATTGCCATTATTTAAAAGTTTGACAGAATAAATACAACAAATCTTTTTAGATCCTTTAACGTTTAGTTTAGAAGATGAATCTATGATTTGTTTGGCTTTAACATCAACTATGATACCGAAGTGTTCTAAAAAATTTGCTCCAATGGTAGGAGTGGAAATGTCAGCTAGTATGAATGAGAACTCAAAATTTTTCTTTAATCCAAAATCTACATTTAGAACTTTAGTTCCAAAAGTTCTAATAGTAGAACCATTAGCTGTAGAAAGTAAAATATCTGAAAAATATTTATTACTTATAAATTTTGAAGCAGGAATGATTGATACCACTGCTCCAGTATCTATTAAAAAATTAAGTTTGTTTAAACGATCATATACAAAAAGGCGACGAGATGGTATAATGTTAGATCTATCATTCGCCACCGTCATGATAGAAGAATCTAGTTTAAATTATTTGAATTTCGAGATGAAAAATTACAAGGTTTAATGCATTTCGATGCATTCGAACCAAATTTATAATGATACCAACATAAAGCAGTTCTTTGTTTAAAAGGGTTAGTGTAATTCAATCGAGTTTTGGAAGTATCTCTGGATCTGGATCTAGATCTAGCTTTGATTTCGGCTACTTCAAGAGATAATTTATTAAGATTATCACATAATTTTGAAGTAATATTTGTCAAATTTTGTATAATTTCATCAGTTTTAGAATTTATTGGTATTTGAGACACAGATGATATTTGTGATTGGGAAGACAATTCAAAAATTGTATCCGCTAATGATAATTTATCTTTTAAATTATTCAAATTTGAAGAAGAAAGATGAATTTGAATTGGATGTGGAAGTTTTCTAACCCATAACTTAAATAACAGTTCTTGGTTAATAACTGAAATTGAACTAGCAAGAGTTGCTAAATCTCTGAAGGTTTGCGATCGCCTATTTGAGAATTTGAAAAAATGTGATCAAATTTTGATTCTTCACTTAGAGAAAATCGTTCACACAGTACATTTTTAATATTTTCGTATTTATTCTCTGTTTGAGAACTTTGGATAACATCTAATATCTGAACAATAACTTCTTGAGATAAAGCAAGGATAACGTTTTGATATTTAATGTTATCATCTGAAATGTTTTGTAAAGAAAATTGAATTTCTACTTGAATAAACCAAGCATCAGGGAAAGAAGTCCAAAAGGAAGGTAATTTAATAAATTTAGTTTCAGATTGTGAAGGTATAATTTGTGTTTGAGTAATTGGTGTAGCAATAGATGTGTTATAGATGTTAGATTGAGAATAGTGTTGGTTACTGTTAACAGTTCCTTCTAGGTTATTATGAGAGTTGGATCTGGTTATAACCATTTTGGAAATTAAAATAATTTGAACTGATGAGAAGATTACAATAAGATAAAATTATATCTGAAATTAAATATGTAATTTCCAAAAATAATGAATAACTCAGCTGTTCAAATTTGAAAGTTGATTCCTTGTTTGATGAATTTGATCAATGTTGAATATTATTTGTTATTACTTGATGTATTAACTTATTTCTTTTATAATGTTGAACCATTCGTGAAGAATGAGAAAATATATCTTCTATATTATTTTTGATTTGAGTTCAACGGATGTTGGAAACTTGTTTGATATCAAAGCCATTTTTTAATATCATAAATTCGATTTGATATGTATTCGATGATCAATGTGGTAATTCATTTATGTACAAATGCACTGTTCAACTCTTGATACATACTGTTTTCGACGAAGGAATGGTTACTTGGTTTGCCTTTGATCAAACGGGCTCTGGAAACAGTATTGAGGACTCTGTTCAAAAGGCTGGTAATTAGCATCAGTTGATTTGGAAAAGATGATTTGTAGTTCTTGATTCCGCCAGATTTGATATTGTTGAAGGAGGAGTAGATTCTTGAGGCTTGAGATGCTCCTGGCAGGATCGCCAATGTAGGTTTAGATATATAAGATGGTAGATCAACCAGACATAATTTATCAATACAACAAGCGAATGGGAGGTGTTGATCTGTTCGACAATAGAATGAACAATTACTCCATTTCACTTCGTGGCAAAAAATGGTATTGCATATTGATAACGAACGATCTCGATGCTGCTATGGTCAACACTTGGAAGCTGCATTCCTGCATCCGCAGGTATCAACGAAAGAATGCAGCGATAAACAAGGATGGCCCAAAAATGAATTAAAGCAGATGACCCAATTTGAATTCCGAAATATGGTCACCGATTCGTTGTTGCAGAGTTAGGTGGTTGCTCTTCATCGTGGCCCCAAAACTAAGAGAAACCGTCTGAAAAACGGTTAAAACTAACACCCCCCGAGGAGTGTAGTGGTGGTAGGGGGCTCATTTGCTAATTTGTCAAAATATTTTGACATTAGTTCTTATGGATATGTTTATTTTGATTGCTAAACGATAAAAAAAAAAGATTGTCGTTCGTCGCAGTCGTCAACATGGACCTATTTCTAAATTGAGAGACGACGACAACCGTCAAATGTCAAAATGCTTTCTTTTTTTCTCTCAAATTATGGTTTTAAATGAGAATTTTTACTTTTATATTATTATTATTAAAGTTTTGGTATGTTATGTTTTATGTTTTTGTTATTATGTTTTAAAGTAATTATTTTGTCTGTGCCGTATTTAAAAAATTTCACGCCTTCAAATCACGACCTGAAATCGCTCCGCCGCATGTTGACGTCGTGTTGTTTAGTTGGTTCGAATGTCTGAGTCACCCTATATATTCCCTATCATTTTCAGTTGTCAACCGTTTTGACAGCCAACAACGTTGCTAACTTTGCCCTGGTAAATTCGCGCCATTCTTGGAGATTTAGTTTCTTTCAATTCTTTCTTTTCGTGTTAATTTTTGTGCTGCAATTACTATGAACTATTCGAATATTATTTAAAATGGAAACACCAAAAAACACTCGACTTTCGGGATCTACTCGGAATCCAACACCCCGTCTCTCAGAGCGAAAGAAAAACCTTTTCTCAAGTCAGAAAAATGTTGGGGGTGACCTAATGGAAGGTATAGTACCAATAGATTCAACAGAGCCAAATTCAGTGATCCCTCGGCGGACACCAAAAAGCAAACGCTGCATCGGATCGTCGTTGACTTGCATGCAATCTCCAAAGTCAACTCGTTTTTTCAGCGATGACCAATCAAAAAATCAAAGTACGGACAATTCTCAGGATAGTCCGTCGCCAACTCGTCGAAGTTTGCGCCTTAATCCAAAAGCAAGTAGTTCCCTAACTGAAATAATTCCTAAAAATAAAATATCTGGAGATACTGCCAATACTATTGAGAATGGCAAAGAAAATGTGCCTGTCTGTTTAGAAACCGAAGAACATTTGCAAAGGCTATTTGATACGTCTATGAATCTTAGCGCAAGTAAACCAAAAAAGAAAACTAAGTTTCAACCTGAAACAAAGGATTCAGATGAACCCGTCAGCTGTGATGAACCAAAAATCGACATGGCAGGAGATAATAAAAAACGCCAAATTCATAAATCTACCTCTATGGGATTAAGTCCAAAACGAAAAGTGCCTCGAGTTGAAAATAACCCAATTTTACCAATAACGACATCAATTCCTACTAGAAGCTTTTATTCACATACAAACACTTCACCTGTAGTAAAATCATCTGTTAAAAATGTAAGATTACCTATAATATCACCAAAATCTAAGCGACAAAATTTGCGAAACTCTTGCAATATCAATAAAGGCGTTACGCACAAAATTCGTAAAAAATCAAAAAACACGACAGCTTTCACACGATATCATCGTTCTACAATTGATATAGACCATATTCTAAACAATGTCCGCAACGAGAAGCTAAGAAATTTGATTACATCTAAGCGGCAGGAAAAGCTTCAAATTGAAAAACTTGACCAAATTTATAAAAATAATCAAAACCCTATTGAAATGGCTCGACCATTAAGCACTATAAGTGCTGGCATTAACTACAATAATAATAATAATAATGAAGAAAATCCGAATGCAAATATGGAAACTCCAAGTGAAAATAATGATTTGGAATTTTCTGATATAGAATGTGATGATTACCTCGAGGAAGATTTGGATTTTGAGGATGTTATACCTTCAATAAA
Organism: Coelopa frigida; assembly: GCA_017309665.1. Classification (NCBI taxonomy): domain Eukaryota; kingdom Metazoa; phylum Arthropoda; class Insecta; order Diptera; family Coelopidae; genus Coelopa; species Coelopa frigida. Next base: position 8,375,751 of record CM029563.1, read on the forward strand.
TCATGAGCCCGACGAAACAATTGGGGTACAAAATAAATCGGAAGTCTGCACAATGAATCGAAAATTCTTTAAATCTGGTCGATCAACAAATACTCGAAAAGAAGTCAAAATTACGGATAATATCAAGGCTTTAGTATGTAATGGAAAGATATCATTGGTTCAAGAAAAGAAACGCACCAAGAAGAAAATAAAAATAAAAAATTCTCGTAAGTTCATTATTGATTTGCTAATAAAATTTAATGTATTCTAATTTTTCTCTATTCAGTTGTGAACGAGTTTTCAGATGAACAGGCAACTGTTGATGAAATTCTCAAAAATTTAGATGACACTGCATTTGGTGATATAACATTGAATAATAACGAAAATGTTGAAACTACGCCATCCCACAACGATTGTAATCAATTGAACAACGACGTGATTGAGAATAAAGAAGACACTTACAGCGAGTTTTTAAATCGTATACCTTATAAAACTTCCGACCCGGAATTAATACAGCAACAAAAACTTCTTTTAGATTTTCTTATTAATAACAATATTTGCACAGAAGAAAATTTCACTATATTTATTGCTGATCCGGATAATCATAAAGAGGAAGCGTCACGGATCGTGGACCAGGTTATCGTTGTTGTAAATGAACAGTCAGAATTCCGTCAGCGAATTCCTTACAACACAAATGATCCTTTGATTATTCAACAACAGAACAACTTTTTAGATTTTCTTATTGAACATAATATTTGTACAGAGGAGAATTTCGACATATTCATTGCCAATTACGATCAACGCTGTGACGAAGCGGAAGCAATTGTGCATAATGTTCTTGCTCAAATTGGAAATGATCCGACATCGAATTCAAATACGTACTCTGAGGATTATATTGCAGATAGTCAAAAACTAGCTGAATATGATATGGAGGAAGAGATTGGAGACCAAAACCAATATTCTGTTAACACCATCAACGATATCAATGGGTTTTCATCACATGGATCAGATACAAATTCTCCAACATCAGAACTTTCGGAAAAGCCTCAGAAGCTATTTTCAATATTTTGTAAACCACATTTTCAACCTTTTCAACAAAAGTCTACCAGAAAAACATTACGTACTTGGACTGGCGGTAATGGTGCCAATCAGTATCAGATCGATGCTGGTCAGAAAAGTTTTGGTGCGCAACAGTGTAAACACTGTGGCTTAGTGTACACGGTCCACGAGCCAGAGGAAGAAAAATTGCACAAGGAATATCATGCATCTTTACACGTGCTCCGATTTAAAGGTTGGATCGACGAGGACATTGTTGCCATATATTCGGAATGGGCTCCAGACGGTCGAATTATTAGAATATCTGAGAGTTCACACCCAAAGAGAAAAGAACGCCTTATGGACGTATTGAAGCTAGTGGACACAGAACTTGGCTTTTCCTCATATATATTCCCAAAATCGTTTATAGTAAAGTTTTAAATATATAAATGTTTATAAGAAAGATTAATATAATTCAAAATTTACAGGCTTATTTCGCAGTGCGAAAATATCAAATTGTAGGTTTATGCCTGGTGCAGCCACTGCAGAAAGCTAATAGGTATATTTGTGTTAATGGAATCGATTGTTGTACCGAAGAGGAATTTGAAGCAAAGTATATAATTACCAAGATTTAAATACTTTTTTCATAACACTATTCATATTTTTCGTAGGTGTGGAATATCTCGAATATGGGTTTCACCACTTCACAGACGTTTACACATTGGTTCGAAGTTAATAAAAGCGGTGCAATTTAATACGATATTTGGCGAAGAGATTGCTTTGGATAAAATTGCATTTAGTGCTCCAACAGAGAATGGTAAAAATTTTGCTCGCTATATTACAAATATGGAAAATTTCCTAGTATACCAGTAGTTATTGACGAAAAAGACAAGGAAATTATTACAAGTGTAAATGTTATTAAACCACACATTTCATGTTACCTGCATCTTTATTACGGCTACTTTTTAATTATTATTATTTTTTATTTCTATTGAGAATTTTATCTGTTAATATAATAAAAATGAAAATAATAACAAATATTTTCGTTATTGTGTAAATTCTTTAAGAGGCCAGATCAATTCGATATGATGATATAAAAAGATACCGAACACCCAATGAGTAAGGGAATATTCATTGCATTTACTTTACTTATATAATTTGAGAGAACGTGTAACCTTGTCAATTATCGAATGGTGACGAGATTTGAAAAAAATGTCTATCAATTAATTTTTTACTATCAAAATGTTGAATTTCTATTTTAAATTATTTGCGTCGCTTAAAATGAAAGATACACATTTCTTCTGCTTTCGGACTTTAAGAAAAGATTCCTTCATCGACTATAATTGCGGCACAAAGGATCGAATTGCCCTTGAAGAAGCCTTGGGGAAATTGTCAAACGAGCTGTCCGAAGTACCCGTTATTATTGGTAAAGAGCATATTTTCAGTGGCGATGATCAGCTGCAAATGATGCCACATAATCATCAGCGAACGGTTTCTGAATTTCATTATGCGAATCTACGGCACATTAGGAAGTCCATCCGTAAAGCTATTCGCACCCAGGAGAAATGGCGAATAGTTGACTCCTCAGAAAAGGCGTGTATATGGCGTAGATGTGCAGATATATTGGAAACGAACGATAGGCACATTTTAAATGCAGCAACAATGCTGGGCCAAGCTAAAACCTATCTTCAGGCTGATCTAGACACGTGCCTTTTGGTGGAATCTTTGCGCATGAGCGCGGACTATTTGGCGCAACTATCTGAAATTAAACTGAAAAGTAATGTGCCTGATATACTATACCCTAGTTTTCATTTGAGACCTCTGGATGGATTTGTAGCTGCAGTTGGTCCATTTAACTCCACGTCAATATCAGCCAATCTTGCCTTTTTGCCTGCTCTTATGGGGAACTGCGTTGTATGGAAGCCGTCGAACAATTGCATGCTCTCGAGTTTTATAGTTTACCAGGCAATGCAGAAAGCAGGACTTCCGCCTGGCGTTATTTGCTTCACACCTTCAAACAGTGGTCTGTTCCTGCAATGCATATCAAAATCTGCCCACTTCAGTGGAATCAACTTTACCGGGACAGTGGCCACATTTAGAAATATTTGGTACAATATTGCCAAAAATATTCGAGCTTATACCTCCTTTCCCCGAATGTCTGCGGAATGTGGTGGCAAAAATTTCCACTTCGTACACGAATCTGCTGATTTAAACAATGTTGTGAAATCCACGATTTCTGCTGCGTTCGAGTACTCGGGCCAAAACTGTACATCATGTTCGCGTCTCTACGTGCCAGAATCTATGTGGTCGGACATATGCTACTGCATGCAAAAAGAGTTGTGCTCGCTGAAGGTCGGAGACCCCTGCGACTTCACGTCGTTCACATCAGCGGTAATTAATGAAATAGCCTTTGACCGAATTGTGGGTTACCTTTCTTATGCGAAAAAGAGCCAAGATGTAGATGTGATTTATGGAGGACACCACTGCAAAACCCTTGGGTATTTCATTGAACCAACTATTCTGCTGTGCAAAGACCCCTACGATTGCTTGATGACTGAAGAAATTTTAGGACCAATACTTAGTGTCTACGTATACAAGGACGATGAACTTGATCAAACGCTAAAGGTGGTAGTTGATGGTACCAACTATGCACTGAATGGTTCCATATTTGCGAATGATGACAAAGTGATCTGTCGGGCTCTTACAGCCTTGCAAATGACTGCTGGTAATATGTACATCAATAATGAGTGCACGGGCCACAAATACGGACATCAGAAATTATCCGGAAACGGGATATCTGGGACAAATGACAAGCCCGGGTCCGCATACTTTCTATTACGATGGTGTTCTCCGCAACTTGTTGAAGAAACCTTTTGCAGAGATTCGAATGATTCTGTGTGATAAATGTAAAGATAACATATGTATTTCTTAGATTGTGTATATTCTTATATAAAGGCGCCTTCTAAATATTTCGGATTGTATAAAGTCAATTAGTTTTTTTATTTACTTCAGGCTGGAAACAACAAAAAGAGTTTCGTAGCCAAACTTTGCACTGGCGCTCAATTTCCATATCTTCTATATTATGTAGGTTGTACTTATGTACATACAGTTATGGTCAAAAAAATAGAATCAAGGTTCAGAAACAAATGTATAATTTCAATGGTTGCTGATGGTTTTCCGATAACTTTTGGACATATTTAAATTGAATTGAATTAAATTGAAAATTTTAAAAAAACACAATAACAAGACTTCTGTATAAAGCAGGGCCTATATTTTGGAATGAATAAAGCTTAGCCCGATATTTTTGTTTTCTTGAAGTCATAATAGCAGTGAACACAAATTTCTCAGATTTGTTTAATTAATTTCCAATTTTTCTGTGAATAAGACCATTTTTACTCAAATGTGTGATGTACTTGGTTTTTCCCCCTGAAAGTATGTTCCGCGACTCATTTATTCAACAGACTTTGATTTTATAAATGAATTGTGTCTATCTCATTAATTTTGCTTACTAACAATTGTAATCTTTACAAAAATACACTTTTTTATGAACTTTACCTTACTGGATTTTATTTTTTTGTTCAACTTTGAGTTGCCTTTTTATAAAACAATCAATTTGAAAGTAACGGTAATATACATAAGTCTTGTTATTGTATTTCTTTTTGTAAGTATAGATATGGGACAATTTAAATATGTCCAAAAGTTATCGGAAAACCAACAGCAACAATTGAAATTATACATTTGTTTCTGAACAAAACCCTTGATTCTATTTTTTTGATCATAACGTATGTTACATTTATCCGTTACTAGTCCAGGTAATCAATCAACAGAGAACTCTCCGGGAACAATTGGTTTTTACTTACCCCGTCCCATAAAAAAAACCTAAAAATAATTAAAGACGCGCGCAGAGGGACTTGGCCCCGAAAGTACTGTGGCCCGCGTAGCCGGTGTTGGACATACTGTAGGATGTAAACCCCAAGCGCGGCCGAAGGCCGCAACGCGCAGAGGGACTTGGCCCCGAAAGTACCTTGGCCCACGTAGCCGGTGTTGGACATACTGTAGGATGTAAACTGGCCCGCATAGCCGGCATCTAAAAAATACTTTATTAGTTTTTTGCAAATTATCAATACTAATATTAATTAAAGTATAACATATTATATACCATCTTAAAGGAAATTGTACATGCTTTTTAAAAATGTATATAAAACATATGATTAATAACACATTTAAAAAAAAAAAAATTATTAAACATAAAAAAAAATTGTTTTTTTAATTTTTTTAAAATTATTTTTTTAATAAAAACTTTTTTTAAAAAACTTTAAATGCAGTTTAATAGATAATACCTTTAATTTGATACCCATATGGTCCAGATCGGGTAAAATTTGTGGAATTGCTAGGTGCTCCAATTTTCTCCTTTCCACCCTCCCCCCGCCAAACCAGGTGAGACCGCACCGTAATATTTTGGGATTAGAATACTCCCAATTAGTACTACTATTCCACATACTTGGTTTTGCATTTGGCTAGGGGGTGTCTAAAGTAAAATTAAGCCTCAATTAGTTTCAACTTGTACTTTCGAACAAAAGCATACGTACGGAATTACGATAGCCAACTCCTTCACGGATGAGTTTGGTCCATTCACAATAGTGAATTACTCAATTCGAATGAAATTTTGCTCGTTACGGATTCCATCATACGAAAAACAAATTTTTACTTGAACGAATTTGACGATCAGACGACGTAACGTGATTTGGAGAGGTGTTGCATATTATTGTTGCAAAAGATTGCCCGTTATTGAGAAATATTAAAATAATTTATGATTTTTGTTATACTATGTTCACCCGAAATTGCGGCCGTTCACACTGAATGAAGTCAATTTCATTTGACAGATCAATTTTATTATTATTCTTCCAAATACAGAAAATATGAGTTCGGAAAGAGAAGTTCTTAAAAATTTGATTAATTGATGAAATACCGAAAAACTAAAATTGATATGGCGGATTAGTGACAAGGAGACTGCAGTGCATGCTTTTAGGGCTTGGATCGTCATCATCGTCCCAGTTTTGTTTGACAGTTTTTCCAAGGGGAAAATTCCCAATTTCAGCTCAATTTCGGTCGAAAATGCGATTTTGCTCGAAAATGCGCATTTTCGGCTCGGTGTCAACATAGTACATAGAACATGCGGCATCGACAGCATGGAATATGTTTCCCTACATCTCATTTGTAAGTGCAAATTTTAATCCGAAACATTTTGAGGTGAATTATTTATAAAAAAGAGGCATCGCTAAAAGTCAACTTTTGGTGAAACAAATCAGCTGTTTTTCATCTCAATTAGATTTACCAAACATCAACAATTTGGAAAAATTACAGAAATGTAATTTGTGATTATGTTGATTTGGGAAATCCAAATTGATTGAAAATTGAACTATAGCTTTTGGGCATAGCCTAGATTGCGTATATTGCCTTGAGGCTCTAACAAGTAAGGGAGGGAGGATTTCCAAAACTTAAAATCTTCACATTCTTTCTCAAGAAGAACAAGAGATGCAATTTGAGACAGCGGAGGTGAACTTTGGTGAATATTGAACGTAAAATGTAGGTTCCAAAAAAATCCGCGGGCGCTATTTCGTGTTTTTACAACCCCATACAAACGGCATTTCTAGTTTCATATCTGGTAATCTGTGATTGACAGCTCGTACTTCTTTACTACAGGCGTCTCATTCTGTTCAGTCAGTGTGCCTTGGACATGATTGCGGCAGCCCTGGTCCGAACCCTGCGCGTCGTGAGTTCCTTCGCTTTTTCTTAAAGCATCCGTGAAGGGTCTGGAGACCGGTTGTGTTTTTTCTATATCGTGGTTTAATTTGTCGAATTTAAGTATTTGGCAAATTATTTGTTATATTGTTAAACTACAAGCAAAAGGTATGTAAAACATAAATTAAATTATACTTCTAGTATGGTTTCTGGTTAAATAGTACTTCGCCATTTTGGATTTTTCGTATTATGTATGTGCAAATATATATATAAAGTAAAATCATCGCACTAATAATTATTTTATCTGATTTAATTAAGGTCGAATTTTCTTTGTTTAACAATTATTTAATACATTTTATGAGCAATATCCAATAAATTGTTCGCTATGAAAGCCAGCCACACTCCTTGGCTATCGGTACAGTTTTAGAGAAAAAAGAAAATGGAGGCCTAATTCGGGTTGTCCGTCGCGCTATGAGCTGCGTGTTATGTATACTTGACTCGTGTTTCGTCATTGGTGTGGGGTGGAGCGCCAGCGCTTCGCTCCTAATCCCTATTTGTTGCATTGAAAATTCGAACTTTTTTATGCATATTTGAATAAAAGTAAAATCGGCATGAATACGTTTAATGATTGAATTGATTTAATTTATTAGAGCACAAAAAGATTTGAGCGTGATCGATTAATTGCGGACGGTGCGTCTCATCGTGTCTTAACAGCCTCTTCGCCCAGACATCCGGTTCGTACGCGTCTCCATCGTCGTTGTCGTTGTGATTATTGCTGGCGAGTACGCATCTTCGTGCTCCACTGGTAACATCTACAATTTGACTCGCCGTTTTCAAAAGCACGTAAAGTTGAAAAATGCCGGGAGCTGGTACTTTTAAATTATTTATTGGCAATCTTGACGAGAAAACGCAAGCGTCCGAGCTGCGACCTTTGTTCGAGAAGTACGGTACCGTCGTGGAATGCGATGTCGTGAAGAACTACGGATTTGTCCACATGGAAACTGAGCAACAGGGCCGCGACGCTATTCAGAATCTAAACGGTTATGTGCTGAACGATAATGCTATTAAAGTTGAGGCTGCCAAAAGCCGTCGTGCGCCTAACACACCTACCACAAAAATCTTTGTGGGAAATTTAACCGACAAGACTCGAGCACCGGAGGTGCGTGAACTCTTCCAAAAATATGGAACCGTGGTCGAATGCGACATTGTACGGAATTATGGCTTCGTTCATTTGGACTGCGTCGGTGATGTTCAAGAAGCTATTAAAGAGCTTAATGGACGTGTGGTTGACGGACAACCACTAAAGGTTCAAGTTTCAACTAGCCGTGTGCGCCCCAAACCCGGTATGGGCGATCCAGAACAATGCTATCGATGCGGTCGTGCCGGACATTGGTCGAAAGAATGTCCTCGTCTTTATGGCGGTGGTGATCGCGGCGGTAGCACCGGCGGCTACAGAGATCGCATGTATGGTCGAGATCCTTACCCACCACCGCCACCACCACCACCATTTCTACGTGACAGGATTATGGATGGCTTTAGGGTAAAACTTAATAGATAATAAATACAATTAGTTTAATAAGTTATGGGATAAATGTTAGATTTTTTTTATGTTATATCGTCAGTCTAGACAACATACTAATAGAAAATATTAGATGTTCAAGCACAATTCTTGGGGCAGATCTTGCTATTGAGTGTTATACCATTCAGATATTTATGGTATAACACTCGAAATATATTTTCAATGATCAAAGTATCTAAAAAATATTTTCGTTAAATTATAGACATCTACATGTTTTTTGACGACTTGTTTTAAAAATACATATATAGTAATCAGGTGAACCAAATTGTGATAAGTTAGGGAGAGACACCTCAGATGAAGAATTAATCACAGCATATTTAACTCGGGTTTTAAAATATATACTGTTTTTAGGATTATGATTATTATGACCGTCGTTTCGATGATAGTCGTGACTTATTTGAAAGACGTTATCAGAGCTCTCGCATACGTGAGTTTCCTCCACCACCAATTACACGACGAGAACCGATGCCACTTCCCCCACCGTTAAGTGGCAGCATAAGAGGAAGTAGTTTGACTAGAGGATACGATACTATGTTCAGCCGAAGATCGCCTCCTCCAAGAACTACCAACGGTATAAGTCGGTATGCGTAATATAATATAGTTTTGTATACATATACAAAAAATAACGATTCTTTTTAGCAGCTATGAGGATTTCAGTCGCGATTCTTTCGATGACCGGATGATTTCGTCACGAGGTATGCGTGGTCCTTCTCCCCCGGGACGTCGCTATGCACCATACTGAGACGAGTTGTACTACTCCCATGTGTTTTGTGACAGCGAGTAAAAGGCAAGCCAAGAAGTCACTTATGATAGAAATTAGTAGTACTCTCTCACATATCCCATTTTAGTTGGATACTGTGTGTAAAAAAAAAAATAAATATAAAACCTTAACTCACACTTATTGTACTACAATTCATATTATACAAAAAAAAAAAAAGATTATCATTTGTAAACCTGTGAAAAGGTACATTATTGTACGAATCTAGAGCATAGAATAATTTGTCCGTTTGTCTTTTTACTTATTTTCTAATAATATTGTAGATGGATGCAGCGAACTATGTAGTAATTGAACATGGATTTCTATGTTGTGCGCAATTACTACATATTTCTCATTTGAATGTAATACTTAAATCTGTATAGTGAACAATGCATTAAGAGACAAAAGCTAATATACTATTTTTGTGATTAAGTAAATGGCTACTGTTTTATTTTAATAAATTCCATTATGGTTTATAAAGTTTATTTTTTGAATGGTTCATTGATATTTTTCGGGCATTGTCTGGTAATACCAAAAAAAAATTTAACGAGGAATCGACTGACATTTGTTTGAATAGCAAGATGGATTTTCTTTTTCTTCCATTTTTCATATAAAACAGCATACGTAAATAAACTTCGGGAATCCAGTGGTTTTAAAAGTTTCCTTCATAGAGGGGTAGCCAGGCAAATTGCTTTTCAGCACCGGTGAGCTCGTACCAGCTGCTACAATACGATACTTGAGTCATATCAAAAATGCTGAGAAATGGGCTATACTTTTTCCTATAACTCATACTAGAATTTTTGTCATCCGAGTTGGAAACTCTCAGAACCGATGGAAAACAAGTCTTGAACAGGCCATTTATTTAATAGTGTTTGGACTTCGGAGTCACCCTGTACATTTCCCCTCATTCTCAGCTGTCAAACGTTTTGACAGCCAGCAACGTTGCTAACTTTGCGCTGGTGACGCTTGTAGTAAGAAGTACGAGCTGTCAAACGTTGAAATCTACTCCATTGATGGGAGTAAACATAAAAGCCTAAACCGCAATGGAGCAGTGACTGCCGCGTTAAACGCTTTCGAAAGCAACTTAGCAAAAAACGCGCTTAGAGTGAAGCGTCGCTGTAAAAATTCTCCGACATTTTAAAAAGGAGTAAAATCTGCCAAAATGTCATTAAATTGGAAAAATTAATTTGTCAAAATTTTATTCTCTAAGATTTGAAAATTGTATGAAATTGATGAAAATAGAAATCATTTAGCAAATGTGGTTGTAGATACAGTTTTGTTAAGTTTTGTTTGTTATGTAGAAGTTTGAAAATGACTTACATTTGTATTGTGTTGAACAAATTCATGTTTTTAATTTTTCAACAGTTTCATTTCAAAATTCCAAAAATAATAATAATTTTTAATTGATGAATTGTCATTACTGACAGACACTCGACATCCAATTTGTTGATTTTGCCGCAGCGCCATTGTGGGTTGCTCCTAAATGAAACCAGTAATGTCGAAAAAACGCCACATCACTGCTCCATTGCGGTTTGGGCTAAAAGCTGTTTTTTCATAACGAGTAGTCAAAAATTGTCAACTAAGAGTTTTTGGTCTGGGCTTTGAAATAAATTTCATATTTTGCTCTTTTTGGTTTTCTATAGGTATAAAATTTTCATAATAAAAACTCTTGTTCTCTAACCCCGATTTCAACACCCAATACAGAAAAAGTAATTGAAACAAAATGCATGCAAAACTTTGCTTTCATATCAATAATCATATATGTTTTATAGCACTAGCTATGTATGTTTGTATATTTAATGTATATCGTATCAATAATTGGATACTGAAACTATAGTTTTCATCCACCACTACTGTGGCTGTTAGTAGACAGAAGCAGCGCAAGTTGACTCAACTTTAACTTTTTCGTTGCTACTAGGCTCTGACAGCTGTTGGTGTAATATATTTTATGGCAATATTTTCGGGTATTTGGTTTGTGAAAATAATAAAATGAAATGATATGAAAATCATGTAATTCTAATCATCCAAATTTAAATTTAGCTTTTATGTGGTATTTAAGTTTACGCGCCAAACATACATAAACAATTCAATGCATATGAAATGTTTCTCTCTAATCGGTACCGTTAAACATAGTGAATAATACTAATAAATTTAAAAAACATATCAATTCATTAACAAGTTTTCTCTATTTTATTGTCCCATAATGCTTTTATATCCAAATATAATATATTATAATTATTTGGTTCGTATTTCTTTATTTTGCTAACAGATCTAATAAGTATGAAATATAAAATTTAATAAATTGAGCGATGTGACATAAACACGCTACCTCATTGCGGATGTATTTTATGGAGCAGCAGCAACCCGCCGAACAGCTGATATCGCTGCGACTTGTAACTACTACTACTCGTTCTGTTCGACCAGTGAAGTCTTTTTCACACACACAACCGAGCATTTTCACTACTACTTTGGTGCGGTCTGTGCTGAGAAGTTTCCTATCTTTTTCTTGTTTTATATTTTCGATTGTAGTGCAATTAGATTCTTTAGTACTAAATTGTGTAAATAAAACGTCGTAAAAATAATTTATTTTGTGATATTTTTGTAGATCTGGTAGATGGGTTCAGTTGTTACATCGTTGGTGAAGAAACCAGTAGTGAACATGAGTAGCCCACAAGCTGAACTGGTGCGTCAGACCATTGCGAATAACAAAGTAGTCATATTTTCTAAAAGCTATTGTCCTTACTGCACTATGGCCAAAGAAGTAAGCAGAGTTTAGTAATAAATGGAGAGATTTTATAATTTAACATAATGTGCTTTTCTTTGCCTTCAATAGCAATTCAAGAAATTATCAGTTCCGATGCATATTATTGAATTGGATAATAGACAGGATGCAGACGAAATCCAAAACATATTGGGTGAAATGACCGGAAGTCGCACTGTAAGTAAAACTCGATCCAAATCTAAAGTATTTATGACTCAAAAGAACTGTTACAAACCTACATAAAAGGAAAAGGCCATATTGACACCGTGTGAGTCACGTCGACTAATTCCTGTTCAATTGTTTGTCAAAAATATCAAACATTGTTTATACCAATATTATATGCGTCAGCTTGTTATTTTTGCCTTCTGGAAATTGGTTCTTATAATTAGCTATAACAAATCTTGAACTCATCTTCATTTTGGCAGACATCATCGTTGAAGTCTTGCATCATCTTCACTCATCTTTCAGTCGAGCCAATGTCTACTCTCAACATCTTCATAAATTTGAGAACTTCTTTTTAGTTGTCCAGATTGTCCCAAATGGTCGGAAATATTGTATCCCGGGCCGTATATTTTCCACATGTGAGCAGATCCCTATTTCAGAAATGAAGTACAAATGATTGGTATATCGAGCGATATTCAATATTCGGTGTAGGGTATATGAGCTTCTTCTTCAGACGATGTGTTATTTTCTTTGGTTGATTCGTCTTCTTCTTTACCTTCTTCCTTCTCTTCATATTTTAATATTGGTTTTCATAGTAATTTTTTATAAAAAAATGGTGCAGCCATGGCCAAAAGTTTGAGGTACCCTAACATAGTGGCCGTTTATCGGATTTAGAAGAACAAGGAATATATATTATATATCACACAAAACATTCAGTTATATGTCGTCATTTAGAAATATTTTCTGTGCGAAAATATTATCAGTCTGTATCATAAATCACATCTTTTTATCGTACCTCGATTTGTTGCAACATCGAATATATATCTTCTCCACCAACCATACTTGTCTTCAAGCTGTCGCTTATAGAACCCCGTTGTAACCATGTTCGTGCCAACGATCTATGCATTTTTAGAAATACATCATCTTCTCTATTGTTCATGGTTATAAGAACATCAGCATTCGCGGAGGATGGCAGGAATTAAATAAAAATGTAAATTACATTCTACAAAAATTTGACCTCTTTGGCCCCATGCGGCTACGTCTTCCGATCGGGACAAAACTTTTTTTCCGAACCGTGCAAGCTATCAATATCGCAGTATTTATATAGTATATAGTATAGAAGAGTTTTTTTTTTTTGTTTTTACTAACTTTGCACAGTTTTATTATCTTGAAACTACTTAAGCTGCTATGTGTTGCCACTAGTAATAAAAATCATAATAAGAATCAAATAAACTTTATATATATATATATATATATATATATGAAAATAAGCTTTAAACTGCTTCATTTTAGGTCCCACGGTGTTTTATTAATGGAACCTTTGTTGGAGGTGGATCTGACGTTAAAAAAATGTATGAACAAGGTACACTTCAAAAGTACTTCATGTAAATCTGATATTAGTTAACTAAATGTTAGAAAATATAAATTTTAAAATATTTAAATTCAAACACAAACACTGGTTGTCTTAATTTATTTATGTATTTATTCTTTTAATTTACAGCATAATGAACCTTTTGAATAGTAATGTCATTATATTGTGGAAAGTTCGAATTTATGTTATTATCAGTACCTATAATATAGACTAAGAAAAACGAAATCACAGTTCGTTATGGTTCGCTGAATGTGATTCTTTGGATTTTTCAGTAGTACTGTCTTCACTTGAATCCACTTGTAATTCATGTTCAACGTTTTCATGATCTTCTATCTTAGCTAATAATTTTTTTATTTCTGCATCATAATCTTTCCATTCGGGGACAATTCGCTGAGCTGCTGTTAACTTGGCCTCCTTTGTTTGTGGATTGTTGCACAAGTCTATCACTTTCGCCTTTTTAAATGAGCCATCACTGCACCATGTTTGACACCACAACCATTCGTCTGGCAAGGATTTGATAGCTACTTGGTGGATCATGTTGTTCGGTAGATCTTGGTCCAGATTTGATAGACTGTTTGGATCCTGGCTGAGAGCTTGATATTGACCGCGCAGACGATCCCCGGCTGCGATTTTCCTAAATCTCTTTAGATCGACTACATAAAGGGCAGAAATGTGATATCTCCTTCCCATTAAATGACTGCGCCAATAACCTTGTTTCCAAAATCTAAAACCCTCCATTTCCTTTCGCGAGTCACAGAACGGAGTGTAGGCATACGGCGCCCCACCAAGATCCATGTTATATAATTCGTTTATGTCTGCGCGGACTATGGCATCTGCGTCGACAAAGATTATCTTCCGGACATTTAATGGGAAAAGTACGTCAAGGAATAGGATCTTGTAACCCCAGATGGTTCTTTGTTTCTCAGTTTGTTGATGAAGCCATCGTGGCCACTTATACTGCACCAACTCGTATTGGAAATTATATTCTCGGGCCATGTGTGGCAAAAAATCTGTGAATTGGGGTGATAAATAATTCTTTAAGAACCAAAATTTGACGGGGGTCTTTGTGTGTTTTAATAACGACACCATCATAATGCGAAGCAGTCTTTCATATAGATGTCCTGAAGCAACGGAGAAAATGTTTATAACTTCAGGATCTGTAGAGCCACCACTAGAGGAACTGCTAAATGAATTAGCTATTGAGTTCCATATTCCAGAGTGGCCGGACTCATCTTCATCGCCAAGAAGATCTGCATTTTGCATACCAGCTTTCTTAGAGACTCGTAATTTGATAACATGTGATCGTAGAGAACTCAACACTATTTTTGTGCAATTATTTAAATGGACAGTATTATGACCCTCTGCATTTGATATGTCATAAATATCTGCTGATTTTCCTTCACGAAGACGTAATTCCCATATCCCTGGATTTGCCTTTAATTGAAAATATCCTAAATTGGCCATTACGATTGTATCCACCATGGTTGGATTTTCTTTCGTGCCGAGAGTAATTTGCAATCCACGTGGAGGAGCTCCACTTGTGGAATCAAAGCAATGTCCCTCCAACAAAAGATATTCCAATTCAAATTCACTGTGGACGGGGCCGCCGATTTCAGATAATTTAATATTATCTAAATCATAAACGGATCGTACAGCTTCAACTAACCAATTTTCTGGAACTTGAAGGTTTTGAGTAAGTAATGGATTCGCTGGAACTCCGGTAAATTTAGCAAAGGGTCCTTCAGAGAGTTTGCCATTTGGCGTGAATTGAACTTCAGATTCTACAACATATCGATAGAAATTTTTAACCGGCATGTCGCTGTGTTGACTAATTGGTGTAAGGAAAATCCGCATATTGCAATTGATTGTGTTGCGAAGTAAAATTAATATTGGTGCTAATTTCTGCGCAGCCCGCGATGCTGGATCCATTACGCAGACAATCTCGAATTGGGGTGCATTACTTTGTTTTGGTGGTAATTTTACTACAGAATAATTTTCTCTAACATCTTCTGGTATTTTGAACCGAGTCTTTGATTGCCGTGGTACTAAACTAGTATAAAGCTTAAACAACGTATCACTACTTAAGACCAAGTCATTATCATCATCCATGCTTGTTTGTAATACTTTTCGAATTTTATCTCCGTATTGATGTGCATTGAAACGATCAATTAAACCAAAGTCTTCGAAACTGAACAGCTCATTTGCACCCAAAGGCCCGAAGATTTTTCCATTTCCAATAACTAGTCGATCAGATCTGCGCAATCCAAGAACTCTTTGACTGTAAACACGAAGCATTTTCATATGCAGCTCCGTTGATGCAAGCACGTCGTTCAGTTTCGGAGGAATTGATTTGCGACCTTCCGGGTCTGCGAGCCATTTTAAAGTAGTTTCGGTAGATTCTATGCTAGAAAGAGTTTGTGTTGCTGCCCATACGAGACGGTTCAGATTTTCTTTATTATTTAAGCTTGGTCCTTCTGTGTTTGGAATAAATGCGACACGAACACTATCACTATCTTTCATGTACTTAAGGACATTTTTAAGCAATTCTCTTCCGGCCGCATCTTCTAAATCTGCTACAATCCATAGAGTTAAAAAGTGAATTTCAGAATTACCAATTTTTTCTGTGGAATGTTTACTACTGAAGTATTTAATGTTACTCATTAATGTAGCAGTCATATCGGGATGCGACAATTGTGCCAGACTTCGAACATTGCTCAAATCATGATGTACCATTCCACTCAAATCCATGAATTTGTTTTCTTCACTACCAAGAATACGTTGGTTTAGACGTGGCATGACATGTGGCTGATTCATAAGGTAATCAATTACATTATCCGAATCAGTGAGGTCTCCACGATAGACACTCTTTTGTAGTGTGGACGTTTGCTGAATGATTTCAGTGAAAATGGCCTCTTCAAAGTCGCTATCAGAGAGAAGTAAACTTTGCTGCATAGGTACTCCATTAAGAAGTGCTTGCGGTGAGTTCCTAAACCCTAGCCGATCAACAAATTCTTTTGACAGTTGGCGGCCGTAATCTAAATCAGAATCTTCGCTTAATATATCATTTATAGCTGATGAAGAGAGTTTATCGAAAGTTTTTCCCAATTGACGTCGTATATGTTTTTTCTTTATATTGTCGGTGGCATCCACTGATGCAAAAATATCTGTTAGAAAACTTAAAGCTGTACGAGCATCACGTTTCTGGGTAACATAATTAAAGGCACAAAATATTGACAAGTAGTCTTCAGCAGTATTCTCATCTGAGTTTCTAGTATCGAAAACCAATCCCAATCGTACGGGTGCCATATGAATAGTAAAGCTTTCAGCTAATTTTATTAAACTCCTTTCACTAGATTGTAGTGGATCAACTACTAACACTAAATTAAATACATTTTTCCGTATGTTTCGCAGCATTCCTGGAAATGTTGGTCTAAGAAGGTCCATTACGCTAGACGGCCACCGACGGTATTGAGGATCATTTTCTATGTCATTTATCCACATAATGGCACTGTCTCTAATGTCGATTGCAAAATCTTTTGATGTTGAACTTGAAAAATCTAATGCCAAAAGGGACGACGCTAGTTTCCCTCGAATATTATTAGCGTATAGGGACTCAAGGGTTCTTACTTCGGAACGCAAGGTCTCCACAAGTGCACTTAAGTCAATACTATCAGAATCAAAAAATAATCCGTTAACAAATAATGCACCATCCGGCGGAACAATATTCAAACTGCGGCCGAACACTTCAGTGTTGTGCTTAACTTCTGCACGGAGTGAATCCGATACTTTTTGATTGAGTAATATTTTTGCTTGCATTGGAAAATTGTGTGATGTGAACTGAAGAATTTGCAAAGCTTCTTCGCCTTGTATTTCAGAAATACTGCTTGCTGCTTGCAAACCCAAATCCTGGAATTCCCAAGCTTTAAGTTGCACAATTTCTTCATTTTTCTGTAGTAAATTAGTCCGTAGTTGATCCAATGAATGAGAAAGTGTTGCGAATCTTGCCTTAAGAATTTTGAAATCAAATCCTTGTACTTCACCGTCTTCAATGAACTCATTTTCTTTTTCATCTGGCTGTTTAGGCGAGTCATCTTGACTCTTGTACTCCGTTGATTTGAGATGTAATTCCACACCATAGCCAGACAAACGAACTCTACGATGTTCAGAGCTGCGAATAAAGTGACGGGTAATGTACTTAATATTACCATCTAATGCTTCTTGAACTAGTGTTTTATGAAATTCAGAAAATTCACATGATCCCAAATCGCCATAGAGAATCACGGTTCGGGTATTGTTCTCGGAGCCGGGATAAATATGATCAAAACTGTATGATTCCACAGCAGCATCTAAGGATTTCCCACTGCCGGCTAGTTTCTGCTTTAACTCGGAAATGCTGCAGGCAAGTTCTTCTCCCACTTGTGCAAATGTTTTTGCTTTGCAGTCTCCGTTGTTAAGTATCTCTGCAGCAATTTGAAAATGGGCTTGAATCCTAGGAGTCAAACTGTGCATCGACACTACCAGTTTTAATAGTGGTAGCTGTTGCACACTCAGAGTAGACCGTGCAATGTTCACAGCTGCATTATATTGCTTCGATTCGGTATCTACAGGAAAAAATTACTGATTTACTGAGAGTGGTTTTAAAAGACTTATCTGGTTCGAACATACCAAATTCAATTAAGCACTTATCGAGTTCCGACGTGATGGCTTTTACAAACGTCCAATATAAGTTTGGGTTCTCATCGGACAGATACTCGGCGATTTCGAGATACAGCGGGGTCTGGTCCCATTTTGCATTTATCAGAGTTGTGATGGGAAAACTTTTAGAAGTATTCGGCGTGTCACTGGAAACATGATGAAAGGCAAATAAATAAAGCCATAATGTCAGCCACACCGCAGCCATTGGATCCTTAGTTTTCATGTCGTTCAATTTTCGGTAACCAATATAATACATTTAATACATGATTACTTTTATATTCAAAACAAACTAGTTCTTCACTACTAATTACTTTGATTAACTTCTAAAGCCGATTTTCATAAAACTGATGTGGCAAATTGCAAAAACAGTGGACCAGGGTTCTACGATCGTCTTCACTTTTGGAAGAATTTTGCAATCTACTCCGCCACTACGTTTGCAATTAGAATTTACTCCGATTTGCCACGATTTTTCGAAATCATTTTATATACAAAAATTATAACTAGAACAATTTTAGCAAATCTGAAATGTATTCATCAGCAGTATGCAATTAATTTCATTGAAAGTACGACCGATTTTTTGTCATCAGTGTAATTGTTGCCCATTTACTACGGAAACTTGGCTTTTGGTACGAATTAGGAAGTGTCACTACGATATCCGTTTCACATGGTCCGAAACCCTGCAGTGGACAGGTGTGTTTTTTTTAATTGTCCTTTCAATTTATTTCATCCATCAAATTTGTTTAAATTTCTTTCGAATTCGAACAACGAAACGAAAAAGGAACAGGGATGCCGTAGAGAAATAAATTTGCGACCATGTCATATCAAAGATAATTATCTCTGTAAATACTTTTTTATATACATATTTTTATAACGATTTTTTTTGCGGTAGCAGGTAATTTAGAAAAAGAAAATGAAGAGTGATATTTACGAAAAAATAGACCTAAAATCCATTGTTTACATTTTTTAAACCTTCTCAGTTTTTGGGTTATAGTGCGTTCACACGAGCCAAATTTTTAGCTGAAAATCAGATTTTCAAAAAAGCCGTTCACACGACAAAATAGATTTTCATACGTCAGATTTTCGTTTGGCGGAATTTCTTTCTTATGTATTGGTGTGTATTTTACACACGTTGTTGTCGACTTCTTCATTGTGTTGGAATGAATATGACATCAGGGTAAACGATTTTTGTAAAATAGTACTATTATCAACAAAAACCACGGTTGCAAACCGAAAATTTCTTGATTTTCGATGAAAATCAGCCGAAAATCTGATTTTCATTTGACAGTTATTCCAAGGCGAAAATCACATTTTCGGCTGATTTTCAGGGAAAATCGATTTTGGGCCGAAAATCAGCTCCGTGTGAACGCACTATTACCTTCCCTGCGTTTAATAAAATTATTGCACTTCTTCTTTCTTATCATGTGGGAAACACATTCGATGCGGCAGCGACAATGCGTCAAACGTCAAAATATTTTTACATTGCATCCCTCGCAGCTGTCAACTTGGATCTATTTCTAATTTGAGAGACGACGACAAGCGTTAACTGTCAAAATGCTCACTATTCATTCATTTTTTCTCTCAAATTATGATTGTAAATGAGAATATTTACTTTTACATGTTTCATTTTGATGTTTTGTTATGTTATATGTTTTTGTTAATAAGTTTTAAGGTAATTATTTGAACAAAATATTTTGTCGCTGCCGAATTCAAAAAATTTCACTTTTTGAGAAGATGACGGCAGATAGCTCCTCCGCCATCTTGTCGGCGTGTTGGTGTGTCGCTGTCGCATCGAATGTGTTTTCCACATGTCGCTGCAGCATCGAATGTGTTTCCCACATCAAACAAAATAATTTTAGCAAAATAAATTTGATTTGTTTACAAAATACGATTGCATTTTTTTGAAGTCAAATTCAGTTTTCAAAATTTAATATATTCAAATATATTGAGTTTTAATAATTCAAAAGGCAATATTTACAACTTCTTCAGAACTGGCTGTTGGGACAAAGGAAAAGAAAATAAAGAATAATAGTTTAATGAAAAACAAATAAGTTATAATTGAAATAAATGGCTGATTTAGTACGGGGAGAAGCTTCGGAATCTGAAGACGACAACATTGATGCGAATCTTATCGCAAAAGTAAATCCATATTTATTATATTTATTTGCTATTATTAAATTTATTTCATGATTATTAGACAGAAATTTTAGCAACTGAGGTGACTGGCGAGGCTACTGAATCTGATGAAGGTAGGCGTTCAAAACCGCAATTAATAGAGAACTATTCATTGATAAATCACTGTCTAGATCTATACGAGAAAAAAATACACTCGAGGGACAATGCTACCGACATAATGTTTTATATGAATAATTTGTTGCAGAGGAAACTTAGTAAGTCTTTGAATTAATAATTTAATAATGTGATACTTGTACCTATGTGTTTGCAGTTGAAAATAATATTTCGTTGTGGAGAAGTTTAGCATCCTTTATAAAATTGTGCGTTACATCAGCTTCGCAACAACTTTATAAAACTGACCAGTTACTTATCAAATCCCAGGTATCTTTGCAAAAATAATGTGCATTTCACAATACTGATTAAATTTGATTTTATTTAGGTTTCAATGCAGTCTGCAATATCTTCAATAAATTCTGCTAGAGGAAACATCAAGTTACTTCACGACAAATCTGAAGATGTGTTTACCACGAGTTTCATACCGAAAATTCAATTAAAAAGTGGCAAGAATTGTTATTAAATTTGTTTACTGATTTTGTTTTTGTTTTTTATAATTCACAGTTGTTTATGATAACACATGGTTCCACAAAAATATGAGAACAACTACGTTGATAATAATATTATACAAAAATGTAATAAAAAATTATCTTATTAAATGAAAAGGTTTAGTTTCAAAGGTTTATAGTCCCGATTATATTAATTCTCCGTATCTGAATCGGGGACAAATACTTGACTATCGGGAGTAGGCTCCTTAGGAACGTACGTTGATTCGAAGCAGCGAGAGAAAATGGACCGAAGTTTACGCCTATTATTTTGTTGTTCAGGCGAGTGGTCTATAAACTCTTCGTTTTTTCCTTCTTCTGATTCAATAAAGTTAACTGATATTTCGCTTTGGTGTTGTATCTTAGATGGAGACATATTCTGTAACGTGTCGTAAATCGGGCTATGGTTAGCCATCATTGTGCAATGCCTTTCATTTATGTTGTCCTTTGGATTGGTGAAATTTCGAATGTCGTTAACAGAGAGAGATGAATGCAATGAATTGTTTTCTGAGCCAACAAATTGGAATAGGGTTGAATCATTGCTTAGAGTGCTCTCATCGGCAATTTTTCTACTTGATTTATGAACTCTTCTATTATTTATTTGAGTATTACTATGTTTTCGTTTACTAGTTGATGGTACGTCTAAGCTATTGGATACTTCACTTTCGAGACATTCTTCATATAAAGTCACATCATCTGGAGACAATGTGGACATTATTAGTAAACATTCTATTTGATCAAACTTATTAATCTTTACGATTAGGGGGCTGCATAGTAAAAATAAAAAAATATATATGTAGTAATGTATTTTAAATTTTGTTTTCGGTCTTACTTTCCACTCTCATTAAAACTCAAGTTCAGATTTTCGTTTAACGTTTCAGCAAATAATAAAAAAGCTCTGAACTCCTTTAGGCAAAATGTTATAGCTGATTCTTGAACTATTTTGTAGCTTTCAAATTCTGCTGGTCTGATATTTTTCAAAATAAATATTGAAAGTTGTAAGCCAACAGCAAAAAATTCTACTTACAGTAATTTTAACTGAGAGCGCATGAATTTATCATTGACCCGAGAACCCTCAACATAATTCTTGACTGTGAGGGAATTGCTTTCCGCTTCCAGTGTGATTTCTTCTTCTGCAGCATTGAAATTAGCAGAAATTTCATTAAATATTCGGTGGGAGCCTATAATTCTATTTAAGAAATATGAAATTTAAATATTACACAGGTATTAAATTTGCCGTTTATTGAACTTACGTATTCGAATTGGGGGACAGGGAAATATCGGCACTGATGTTCTCTTCGTCAACAATCGAAATGAAAGCATTCTTTACTGTTTCTAGGCGGCATTTAAGTCGCACCTGAAATTTAGCCTTCTCAGCAATGATGCGCAAATGGCATTGTTCCACCTATTGGAAAATGATATAAAGCATGGCGTAACCCACATCCCAGACGAACTCACCTGCTTCATGTTCTTGAAGACAGCCAAACAGGCCTTCATCGACAGTTTGCAGTAGTTTTCCCCCGTCGGAGGTATTTCGAATAATTCGAAAAATTGTTTATTAAACTTGAACGTTCCGACCGCCGAGTTGGAAGCATTTATAGACCGCAATTGGAGTCCATGTTTGTTCACTTCGATGAATAGATCCGAGCCGATTTTCGACAGGGATTGGATCGCCTTCGCAATGACTGTGGAAGTAAATAAAATTAAAGCATTTCCAAAGATACATTTTCCCGGTATTTTCCCCTACCTTTGGCATTGTTGGCGCCTAATGTGCAATTCATTAAGGAGAGATACTTCTATTCTTATATTTTAGCGGTGAATATTGTTTATTTTGAAATATAAATATTGGTGGCAACTATACGTATGTCAAATGAAATACGACAAAAATGTTGACACATCAATGACAACAATCAAACATTTTTATATCATAGCGACTCGACACGGCGACAAGGAGAGAATCGTCGTTTGTCGCTGTTGCCAATTCATATCTATTTCTTCAATTGTCAAAATGCTGCCTTTCTGCTGTCCAAATTATGTTTTTAAGTGGGAAATATTATATATTTGACTATTGGGGACTTTTGACAAAACAACTTATGTCTGATATTAAAAAAATTCTAAAATTCTTGAGGAGAGCAAATAAAAAAAAAAAAAAAACGGTGTACACAAATTTTTTTTATTTAAATACAATAAAGTACAATACATTATAGTTATATACTATATATATATTTATTATGTGTCGCTTATTTTGATTTTTTCCAAATATTGTTAAATACTAAATTTTAATATTAAAAAATAAATATGATAGAAACAATTTTGAAATGATATTATCTCGACTTAAGTTGTTTTGTCAAAAGTCAAAGATATGATATTTGAGTTTTGGATTAATAAATGTTCTATTATTAGGGTAATTATTTATACAAAAGGCGAATATTTTGACTTCAACACGACGCCGAGATAATCTCTTGAAAAATAATTTACTTACTAACTGTAATTTTTCAACTCCTGAGCTGCCGGTTGTGAAAAATTTTAATCGGAAAATACGACTCTTTAGTGAGCGAAAGAAAAACGTTAATGAACCTTGATGGAGGCCAACCCATTACTATATTATCATTATTTTGAGTTCATTTAATAAGATGTGGTTCAATCCACAAATTTTGTTTCATATTCCTACATATTCCCTGAAGAATTTTTCTAAGACGATTCTTCGAGGAAATGTTAATGAGTTATTGAGTTATGAGTTATTTGAGTTATTTTTAAACCTATTTGGATTGTCCTTCTTAAAGAAGATTATTTCTTCTCATTTGATATAAAAGCTTAAGTCGACATAAGCTTCCAAAGTAGTTTCAACACATTAGCATATGTAGACATAAAATAAACAAAAACGTTATTTTTGAACAATTTTGAACTGAATAAAAGAACAACTTAAGTCGACTTAGGGAAGTAAAATTATCATTTATAATGTTAATAAAAACACTTAAGTTGGAAAATTCAAATCGTATTTTTATTCAATAATATACCCCTACACACATATTTCACAAAAAAAAACCGAACGGTACGGTTTTTACATAAAACGTCGATTATCTCGAAATTATGTTTTTTTACTTAAGATCTTATTAAGTGTACGCTATGTGGGATATGATAATGTTATGGGTTAATTTCATTAAGCATTGTCTTGCTGAAAAAATATTGTTAAAAAATCCAGGATAAATTTATAGGTGTTTTAGTAAATTGAAAAGAAAATATTTTCTAAAAATGTTCATTTTTTTTTTAAATTCAATAATATGGGAATAAGTTAATGTATTATCTGGGATAAGTTAATATATTACCTGAGGCTTAATGAGGCGACTTTTTTGCAACAAATACAATTTTTTGTGGAAACAATGTTCAATTTTCAATGAATAAAATCAATCGGAATCACAAAGAAACTTGTTATCTTATTTGTTGATGATTTTGATGTTATCAAAAATCTACAACTCTCTTGTATCTGAAAGTTGGAAAAGTGATTCAACTTCAGTTCGGCGAAGTGCGTTGCAAAGAATGGAACTTCAAACGTTTGGAGCCAGTGGAGATGTGGACGAAGAATTATTTTTGCGAAATCGGTAACAAGAGACTGTCTATTTTGAATAAATTCAGAATTAATTGGATTAATCTCTTTTAGAAAAAATAAAGACAAACCTCCTCTTTGGGACTCATTCCAAGACCCACCCTCTAAGAAAGTCACTGGCTCTGCGGCAACATGGACCAAACTGAGCTTTTTGCTCAAACTATTCAAGCTCTTCACATATTTATTCGTCTTTCTCACAATTGTGGCCACCGCAGTTGTGTCGAAGGTAACTTATTTGCTGATGATCACCCAAATTCCCAAAGAAGCGTCGGTGCCATTCTGCAGTATTCACAGTAAGTGAAATAAGGCGAAGACATTACTCCAGGTTAAATGCAGAGCCATAAGTTCGCTATCTCCCCATTATTTTTCCGATTTCACTCTGGTGATCGTTCGATAGGCCCCTATCGCTATTTGAAGATGTTGCAATCAATTTTGATTGAGGCTGTGTTCGAGTAGTGCGAAGAAATTTCACTAGTCAATCTCATTTTAGGAAAAGGCTCAACGTTGTCGGCACAAATTCCAAATGAGGCACGAATCGCATGGATTTGGGCCCTAATATTCGCCTTCGCAGCTCCTGAAGCGTTCACTTTTCTACGGTCCTTGCGCATATGCACCTTTAAAGACGTAAAATCGCCCACGTGGCTTGAGGTGATTCTGGTAAGTACCCTGGTAAAGTCACAAGAGCACCAGAGCACAATGTCTCTTTCTCTTTGTCGCAGCTTGTGCTCTTCGAACTTCTCCACGTCGGTGGCCTAGCCTTGTTCACCTTTTTGACGCTTCCTCAAGTGGATTCGGGGAAGGCGGCAATGCTGTGCAACTGCGTTTGCTTTATTCCGGGATTGTTGAGTAGGTATCTCCGCCTGGCCAGGCGACCCCAACTTTGGTCTATATATCTTTATGTATTAGATGTTCTTGTGGGAACGCGATCCGACTGGAGGTCGACGGCCATCTTCTCGGTGAATATTTTGGCTTTGGCTTCCCAAGCGTCTGCCTTTGTTGTCTGGCCAGCTATGTCGGATCTGTTCCAGGTGAAATTATTGGCTGTATCACTAGTATTGATCTCTTCTCGTTGGTGGGAGAATTTCATAAATGCATTTCCAAAAATCGGTAAAACGTCATCAAGCTAGTGCACAAGTAGAATGTTAACAAGGACCTTTTCACGCAGCGTTCTTAACGAGGACCATACGTCGTACGAAGTCGCGGTATCACATATACCTCTATCTGGCTCCACTCAAAATTGTTGTCTTTGCATTAATGGCTTTTGCTCTGAATGGTGGCGTCATGGGGGATTACTTCACCAAGTTTTCCAGCGGCTGGAGGGTGCACAACATCACAGTGAAAGAAGTAATTCTCTGTCTTAAGTAAACTCGGGTTCAAGAGTGACAATCGGTATGCGAACAAGGCTCTCTCTTATTCTGTTTCTTTACAGGACACCGTGGGCTCCCAAGACTTCCAGATAAAATCCAGTCCGATGGCATTGTTGTACATTCTCCTACTTCAAATTGTATCGTCCTACCTTTGCTATATATTCGCAAAATTCGCATGCAAAATTAAAATACAACACTTCAGCTTCTCCCTACCCCTGAGTATCGTGGGCCCGATATCTTTAGCCATAACCATTATTCTCGCTGAAATCCGTCAGGCAAACGAGTGTGCGTTCCACGAATATTTGCCAGATTACTTGGCCCTAAAATCGCTTGTAGGGACTAACTTTGTGGAATCCTTAACCAAGGATATGATTTGGCTTTGGATTTTGTGGTGGCTGTCTCAGTTGTGGATAACAAAGCACATTTGGTATCCTCGGAACGACAAGAATTCTCCCACTGAGAAGCTCTTTGTATGTCCCTGGTACTCGGGTCTCCTCGTGGACCAATGCATCATGATGAATCGACGAATAATTGATTGGAA
Organism: Coelopa frigida; assembly: GCA_017309665.1. NCBI lineage: Eukaryota > Metazoa > Arthropoda > Insecta > Diptera > Coelopidae > Coelopa > Coelopa frigida. Next base: position 8,402,116 of record CM029563.1, read on the forward strand.
CGAGGAATACCTAGCCATGAAGGTAGTGTGGATGGGGGGAACGAATAAAACGTCGTATTTGTTTGAATCACGGGATTAAGAATAATCATCCATCCTTCAGAGCGATGTAACGGTCGTCACGTCAGGCGAGAAGTCTTCGGATATACTTGAGGCGGACAAAATACCACAGCTCATAATATGCGCCACAATGTGGCACGAGACACAAGAGGAAATGATGGAGTTCTTGAAGTCTATTGTTCGATTGGATGAGGATCAATGTGCTAGAAGAATGGCCAAGATACATATCAATGGTGGTAAACCAGACGATGAATATTACGAGCTGGAGAGTGAGTAGACTGGAATTAGAGCGGTATTTATAGTTTGGTTAACACAGACAAATCCTTTTCCAGCAAATATATTCTTCGACGACGCCTTTGTGCTGGATGAAACTCTCTGCGAAAATCAGAAAAACCCACCACTCAACGAATACGTGAAGATACTGATCACTAGTATCGAGAAGGCGGCATTCGAGGTGTACGGGGTCAACATGAGAATAAAGCCACCTATCAAGATCGAGACCCCGTACGGAGGTCGGCTGGTTTGGACGTTGCCCGGTAGGTCGAAGATGATTGCTCACCTCAAGAACAAGGACAAGATCCGGCACAAGAAGCGGTGGTCCCAGGTAATGTACATGTATTACCTGCTGGGGTTCCGCATCATGGAGTTGGAGAACGTGACGGCTAGTCGCAAAACAGTCATTGCCGAGAACACGTTTCTCCTGGCGCTGGATGGTGACATCGATTTCCAGCCGCAGGCGGTCCAGCTCCTAATAGACCGCATGAAGGCCATTGATGAGTTAGGCGCCGCATGTGGCCGCATCCACCCGGTCGGTCGCGGGCCCATGGTCTGGTACCAGATATTTGAGTACGCTATCGGACATTGGCTGCAAAAGGCAACTGAGCATGTCATTGGCTGCGTCTTGTGTAGCCCCGGTTGCTTCAGTTTGTTCCGTGGAAGCGCTCTCATGGAGAACAGCGTCATGAAGAAGTACACGACAGTGTCGCAGGAGCCCATGCATTATGTGCAGTACGATCAGGGGGAGGACCGTTGGCTCTGTACGCTGATACTGAAGCAGGGGCTGCGAGTGGAGTACTCGGCTGCCTCAGATGCGTACACGCACTCGCCCGAGGTATTCAATGAGTTCTACAACCAACGCAGGCGCTGGGTGCCCTCCACAATCGCGAACATATTCGACCTGCTCTCAGACGCCGAGATGATAGTCAAAAACAATAGTTCGATTTCCATGCCGTACGTGATCTACCAAGGAATGCTGATGGTTGGCACGATCTTGGGTCCGGGGACGATCTTCTTGATGATGATGGGCGCGCTCGTGACCGTGTTCAGTGTGTCCATATGGACAGCTTTCTTGTGGAACTTCTTTCCTGTGCTACTCTTTATGTTGTCGTGCATTTATTTGAAGCAGAAGTACCAAGTGAGTTAATTATAGTTATTATATGTATGCGCATTGTGAATACAAACACATGTATTTGGACAAATATGGGTGTGTTCGGCTGTATCTACCACAATTCATGTTATTTCAGTTGCTATTGGCATTCGTCATCAGCTCAGTATATTGTCTGGTTATGATGGCCGTTCTCATCGGAATCATCATACAGATGTTGGACGACGGCCCCCTGGCCCCTGCTTCATTGTTCTTCCTTCTGGTGTTCTCGCAGATATTCATTGCAGGTGAGTCAAACCCGATGAATTGTGGATGTAAGAAGAAGAAGTCTCAAGGGCCCCTCCGTGTTTAGGAATAGTTCATCCCCAAGAAGTAGGGGCTCTGATATGCGGATTCATCTACTACATCACCATCCCCTCCATGTATATGTTACTGCTCATCTACTCTGTGTTCAACATGAACGATGTTTCCTGGGGAACCAGGGAGGTCGCAGCCAAGAAGGTAACACTCTGTGTTTATTTACACGTAAGACTTCCGTCTGATCACCGATTCGTTCACAGGAGGATGACGGTTCCACAGGTGGCGATGTGGAGAAAGGCAAGGACTACTTACCCGGATGGATGAATGATCCATTGTTGGTGGACTCCGAGCTGGGTGAGATATCTCTGCGCGAGAAGCGGTTCTGGAAGGAGTTAATAAGGCTATATCTCAAGCCGATGTTCCACACGAAGGATAAGAAAGCCGAAATTGCCGACAGCCTCAGGGAGCTCCGAAACATGTTTGCTTTCGCGTTCGTCATGATAAATGCAATATTCGTGCTCATCGTCTTCCTGCTGCAGCTGAAAAAGGAGTACCTTCACCTCGAGTGGCCCATTGACCCCTTAGACTTCATCACATACGACGACACCAACTCTCAAATCTACATCTACCGTCAGTACAAGGAGCTGGATCCAATAGGGTTTTGTTTTGTACTCTTCTTCGGAATCATTCTCATTATTCAGTTCATTGCCATGTTCTTCCACCGATTCGCTACCGTTTCACAGTTGTTGGCATCCACACAGCTGGATTGGTTCAGGACCTCGAGTGCGGTAAGTAGAATGATGCAAAGCATGTACCAAAGATCCGAAATATGATTGATTTTTCTCCTGGACATCTTCTTATTCGTAGCTGAGTGATGAGGATGCGGCACAAGAAATCCGTGGGAATGCCGTGAATATTGCGCGCCAACTGCAGCGACCTGAACGATTCGATGACGACGATGCAGCTCCTGACGCCGCTGAGATTCCATTCGATAATTCGGATGGGGTGGTCAGACGCCAGACGATTTTCAGGCTGCATGAGAACAGGGATAAGCACCACCACGATTTCAGCGATTTGCCGAGGAATTTCGAGAGGCGCTTCCTGGGCGATGGTACGTAAACAGCCAGGGTGGCCAATTAGCACCGCCGAGAATCAATCTATATTTGCTCTCTCCACTACTCTTAGACGACATACAAGTGAGGAACATTTCGATGAGCAGAAAATCCCTGATGATGCTGAATGAAACGCGCAGCGTGGCGAAGCGCCGTCTGACGGAGCAGGTTCGCAGAAACACTGACTTCAACAAGAAAGCGAGTCTGGCATTCGAAAATGCAGGTTTCGAGCCCAACATTGAGTGGTGACCACCTAGGAGGACGCCCATCGAGCTGATGCTTGCTCTGAATAATCCAAATCTCAATAAAGACAACACTTATTTCACACTAATGTCCGACGTGCTCGCGTGGGATCCAACGCCGGATGGGGGTTGGAAAGTGGCGGGTAAATGCTCACTTTGCAATTAATCAAACTGCCAACAAAAACGTTAATGGCACATCCCTCTCGCGGTGACGCGGTGTTTGCAAATCAGCGAATGAATATGATGGATTAATCATTAGTTTTATTTATTAGTCGCCACAAAGAGCTGCCACCCGAGAGCTCTAAAGCTCTCTTAAGGACAATCTTTCAAGACAAGAGATCGAAAATTAAAAGTCCTTCTACGGCTTTCCATTTTGTGTAGGTTGCTTTAAATCTTAAATCGCAGTAGGACGCAGTTGGTATACATTTTTGAACAGGCACTACGACCTAACAGCATCTTACTTGGGCCATCATCTTAAGGAGATGAGTTTCATGTTGAAAGGAGTCGGAGTCGTATTCGCAACTTAAATACAATTAAAAACCAAATTCATTTCTGAGGAAAGTGCAATAGTTAAATTGGTTATGGCATAAATGAGGAAATCGTGCGTATGCATAATAACGGCGAAAGGGTCAGAAACATAGTTTAAACTATGTATGTATTTCAGAGCGCTATGATGCGGTTTTGGTTTAAACCCCAGAGCACTCACTCCACACTGCGGGGTGACGAAAATGATTCGTAATATGAAAACATTGAAACTTGCAATGTGTCCATCCATAAACATCATTCACAGCATTGTGTCCATGTGTGTGTGGATTGGTGCTTACTTGTTGGCTAGGGTGAATGGCTGAACTTATCTGAATAAAAGCGGACCCGGACGCTCGAATGCACTCATATCTACACCTTGATCCGTTCTGTGCTCAAATACAGTGGTTTTGGTGTTTGCAACGACACGCACCGAGTCCGTTGCTCTAATTGGTGCTTTCGGGATGACTTGTCATTTGTGGGGTTTCTCTAATATGTAGTATTTGATAATGTCTCGAGTTCATTTCGCTCCAACCAACGAACAAATGGACCATCACAACTTCTGCCATCCCCTTGTAATCTCTGGACTATGCCCGAGTGAACTCAAGTAAACTCTGAGCTCAGCTGCTCCATTGAGTTGCATTGGAGGGGTGTGTGGTTGTTCCATTAATGCTGCTTCTGACCAGAATAGCGTTGGAACATCACTTGACCCCATGGCACAGTAAAAGGAAACTCAAATTAGCAAAAGTGCGGTTGGTCCTCTCCCACAGTAACTGCATCTGAAGTTGCCCTCGGACAGTGTTTCGTTCACGTCTCATGTGGCATATGAACGAAGGCCTCTTGTTAGCAGGTATCGTAAATCAATTAACGTATTTACTTAAACAGTCGACTGATTGGGAACAAGTGGAGTGAATACTCGTACAACCGGGAACCATGATACGAATGGACGAATATTTCGTACCACTTGGCATGTTATATTACATGTATCTGCGGCCGTTTGCTTATTTAGCTAAGTGCGTTGCTGTAAGGCGATTCGGCTTTGAATCGCAAGTTTTTGCGTGATAGGAAAGTAATAGAAATTTCCGAGTTCAATTTGCCTCCAAAAACCTCTCACCACGCTCTTCGGTTTCGGCTTAAAACTGTATGCCCTTTCAGAAGCTCGGTCGAAGTCTCTGAAAGAGCTGTTCTTTGGGAATGTCCTAGGTCCCACATTCATTCTCGTTCCGCCTTGGACAATGCGGAAGTTTCTTTATATTTCACCTCCTTAGCCGTAACTCTTGCACAAATCTTGTTTATTCGAAGCAAACATTGGATGACTTTAAATGATTTTTACTTGTTTTCATTTCTTAAATGGACTCTGTGAATACATGTGACTACCGTATAGTTGTTGTTGAGGGCAACTCAGGTTATTCGCATTTTGCCATGTGTATGGTCCTCCCTCCCGTTGAATAGTAGTTCCAGGCCAAGATAAGTGCGAATCCGAGTTTGGTGCGGATGGGTCTGTATTTAAATTATTGGTATCTGGCCTCTTTGGGGACCACCGTGAGTGCAGAGAATTTGGGCCATCGATGAGAATCTCTTCATATCAGTCTCCCCTCTCGATGGGGCGAGTTGCAAAAAACCGTTTTAATTCTCCGCAGACATCGCATCCGGAAGCTGTGCTGCGTCGCCATCTTCCGATGTGTTTGAGGCTGCTTGTGTTTATTTTGGTGCCGTTGTTCATTTTATAAATATCGATTTTTATATGACAAAAGGAGAAGTATAAATAAATAAACGAATACAAACAACTGCAGCGATGTTCGGGTGTAGCCATTACGAGATTAAAATGTGTTTATTCAGATGCGCAGTTTCGCTCGCGGCAGATTAGAGGTTGTTCCAATGGCACAGCAGAACACCAACATTAATCCGCTCCTGCCTCCGGGTACCTTAAGCTACCGTTTCAGGGCGACAAATCACGTTAGCAGGGATCAGCAACGATCTCTGGTGAAAGCAGTGCCATACAGGTGGAATGATTGATTCGATTATGTGAGCTACCCCTGGAGGGGGGCACTTGGTTCCACAGGGATCTTGTCTTCTTGGGCTCGTTGAGGCGAACAATATAGCATAACAGTTTCATCTCTATCGCCTTCTGGAACGCATTAGTACGACATTGGTTCACTGTGTTGGCCAGTGTTGATCAGGTCCGAATTGTAGAGGAGCTCATTCGGAAGCAACGAGTTGTCAGCTGCAACTGACTTTTGCGAAATGGAGCCGAGTAATTCAACTCCAATCAACGAAAGTGGGACGACACTCAGTTCTCAGGAGTTTGCATTCGGCGAATGAGTCAGATTAAATTTATTTGCGAATGAGAGCGGAAACTTTCATCTTTCAGTGAAAAAGTGAGAGCAATTATAAATAAAGCAGGCTTGTCAGGTTTTCGTGTTGACATCAACCATTGGTCCAAGAAGCAAAGCTCCAGGAAGAAAAACTACAACTTGTGTTCAGACGTGCACTTCCAATGCAGCCCACAACTTGAGATAAGCAATGACGCGAAGATGGTCTGTCCAGCAGAACATCGTCCGGGGGAGATACTAGTGGAAGGGTAAAGTTCCTATGCCCCGCTGATAAGCGAAGTACACTCATTAAATACTGTTATTGTTTCAGTTGATAACGAGTCTAATTCAATAATTACGAATACACAAGACTATCACTGCAGCAGGGCGTGAGCGCGGCATGGGAGCCTTATCGATGGTCGTCGTGAGACACTCACTGGTCGACACTCATCAGTCGAAATCGACTGGCCGTTGTGACCAGTGTGCATTGAGTAGAAGCAAGTTTCAAAGTGGTGAGCCGATTTCAACTATCGCACAAGTCATTTACCTTTGGCCCTCTGGAAAAGATAACTCGCACTGGAAATGCTCCTCAGAAAAGGACTCGTGAAAACGAAACTCTTGCATCGCTGCTTCGCTCTCTACAGTTGCAGAGCTGCAAGTACGCACGGACCCAAACAGCCTGTAAGGATATTCAAGAACACGGGTAACGCGGGTCGGAATAGGTCAATAGGGTGGGCGTTATGAAAATTAACTGTTGCCGTGTCCTGTTGTAGCGTCGAACATCGTGTCTTATATGTGAACAGTGCTAAAAGATCGAAATTTAAAATACGAAAAAATTAAAAATTTAAAATACTTTAAATGAAATCCGTATATTGTTTAAACAGCAAAACAAAACAAAATAGCAAAAACAAAATAAAAAAGTTTATATATCACTAGTGTAATATTAATAATTTTGAATTGAAAAATGTACAATTTCAAATGTTTTCGTAATTTCGTGCACAGCTGTATACGATTGGGTGCCGGACACTCTATACTAGATCGCAGTCAATTTGGTTTATCACCACTAGTGAATTTCAAAGATCACTCTGGGCAAAGAAACACAAATTATAGTCAAGACTTGCGACAACAGGCACGATGATTTTAAAAAATATAACAAATAATGTGCAAGTTTTGCGATGAAAATCTAAATTCTAAAATATAAATATTTGTTTTCTTTTTCTTTAAATCAACTTTTGCAAATTATGACCAAAATTAATGCTTTTCAAAGAAAAATTGGAAATGCAAATATTTTCTGTACTACAACATAGACGTTTCTCAAGTGTTAATAAACTGACTGATAAGACTTGTTAAAAGACGGAGTTGTGCGCTTTAAATTGAAGAGAGTTTTTACAAAAACCCAGAAAGATTCTTATCAGCAAATCTCTAAGTCATTGGCGGGACTTTTAATAATGAGCTGAAGTGTATTTTTGAGCTCATTCTCTGCTCCGAATCGTAGTAGAAAATACGACACATCGGTTACGTTAACCACGTGCAGGCGACTGGGGTCGGGAGATTAGCGCGTAATTCAGTGGTGGTGCAGGTCAAGCCCGGAATTGATATGCTCCAGACAGTCATATACTAGTATTGGGTGTGTATAACCATTGGGCTTGTTCTTCCAGATAAATGTGCCTGAGAACAGATTGCAAGTGGAACGCAAGCTGCCGACTTTTACCGAGAGGAGCCAGCTGAAATATGCCCGCCGCTTGGTCGTGAAGCTCGGAAGTGCCGTCATCACGAGGGAGGACAACCACGGTCTCGCGCTTGGCCGATTGGCTTCAATTGTAGAACAGGTTTGTGCCGAAAATCGATGTTGTCCTTCAGCGAAGTAGATATCAATTACCCCTCGATTAATGATTGTCAGCAGTGAATGTTGTATTTTACCCTCTGGACTCCGCTGACAAAAGACCAAAATTTTTGATTTCGTGTGATTTGGGTAGTGAATTTTCTTTCGTCCGTAGGTTGCGGAATGCCATTTGGAGGGACGCGAAGTGATGATGGTGACGAGTGGAGCGGTGGCGTTCGGAAAGCAGAAATTGGCCCAGGAACTGCTGATGTCGCTCTCGATGAGAGAGACCTTATCGCCGAAGGATATGACGCGAGAGGTAATGGAAGCTAATAAGTACATACTTCGTTTGCTGTAACTTTCAATGATTTCGCGTCTATCCGCAGCAACAAGGAATGCTCCTGGAGCCCCGCGCTGCCGCAGCCGTGGGTCAGTCGGGGCTGATGTCGCTGTACGACGCCATGTTCGCTCAGTATGGCGTAAAAATCGCACAGGTAAGTCGTGCCCATTAACGTCCTTTAATTCCTGACTGGACTACATGTGCTTCACTTGCAGGTCCTCGTCACTAAGCCCGACTTCTACAACGAGGAGACGCGCAATAATTTGTTTTGCACGCTGTCAGAATTAATTAGTCTCAATATCGTTCCGATCATCAACACCAACGACGCCGTCTCCCCGCCGATGTTTATCGTGGACGACGACCTCCCAGCGGGCTCGAAAAAGGTACGCTCATGTTGAATGCTGAGGCACATACTGTAGAACGTGTTCTTTATTTCCATGTGCCAGGGCATCGCCATCAAGGACAACGACAGCTTGTCTGCCATGTTGGCTGCAGAAGTGCAAGCGGATCTGCTGATCCTGATGTCGGACGTTGACGGCATTTACAATAAGCCACCGTGGGAGGATGGGGCCAAGCTCATGCACACATACACCTCCACCGACATACCTGCCATCGAGTTCGGAACCAAGTCCAAGGTATTGTTCCGCCTTGATGCGACGAACGCACTCCCAAGACCGAGCTAACGATGCCACGTTGATGGCCACAGTTCGCTCCGCATTCTCAATTCTCCGCTCTCGGCGACGAATCGCTAACCCGGGTGAGGATGGGACAGTCGGTGTGCTGTATCTGTGGGGTGAGTCTGCCGAAACAGCATGCAATTACAAAATTGCATGGAAGTCAAATAAACAAAATTATTTTAAATTGGCTTTCTTCCGACCACACCGCAGCCCCCGGCAGCCGGGGCCCCGGGACCGGGTGTCCGCATTATATGCGCCTGGCCAAACTTGTCACGACTGTTGGTTTAAAGTTCGCTGTGTTCACTTTCTCGGCTCCTCAATAAGAGAAACAATAACTCTCCCGATGAAGACTTCTGCCGGGCCGCGGCCGTTTCCAAATTAATTAAAACTTTCAGTGCGAGCTCCATCGTCGTAGCCGTCGTCGGGCGTTGAGGAAGCACGAGCCGGCGTGACTCCAACGGCGCTACGAGGTGGCGAGCTGTCCTGGGCCTGCATGTTTGCATGACCTGTTGTGCAGGACACGCTGTGCCGCGTGTGTGTGTTTGGATGGCCTGCAATTCGTTCGCCCGTATATTTTTACGGTGATGTAAAATTATTACTAAAACGCGACTCTACCCTTCTTCTTCTTCGGTCAGTCGTGTAGAGCGGAGAGTTTCGTATTTGTTGTTCCGACCATTTGCGCTATGCTTCCGTTTCTGTTGCTCTTACTCCTCCTCTTCCGCAGGTCGGCACCGGCGGCATGGACTCCAAAGTAAAAGCCGCCACTTGGGCACTGGACCGGGGTGTCAGTGTTGTTATTTGCAACGGCATGCAAGAGAAGGCCATCAAGACTATAATCGGCGGCAGGAAGGTCGGCACGTTCTTCACGGAGTCGACGGAAGGATTCACGACGCCCGTGGAGGTTCTGGCTGAGAACGGTAAGCGGTTCCGACTGTTTGTTTATGCACAACAACTTGTCTTCTTAACATTCAGTGCTGGCAGCAATTACTCGTGTTTTTCTGCATTGCAAAAAATTGTAAGCTTTATCCGTCAATGAGCAGTTGGACGAGAATCTGCTGCTTAAAATCTGATTTATAATTTCTAAACTCAAATGTCAACGAACACGGTACCGAGTTGACCGACTATTGTCTGAAACAAGAGAACATTTTTCATGAGTGGTTCATCTGAACATCCACACATTAGATTTCATTAGATATCATTTAAGTATGGATAAGGATTAGATATTAATATGTCTATAGCTTAGAATCGATTGGAGATTAAGAATGATTTTATGGCAATATGAGTCATAAAACCAAAGAAGTGTTTTAAAAGTGTTTAAAACGACCAATGTACTACTCAAAGACCAAACCTATGACAAATAGGTTTCACTCAATCATTACATAGAGTGTATAATGACCAATGGTAACTCTTACTGCTTTTAAACTCATCTCGACTGCATCCACAAAGATCTCAAAAGGGCCGATGTTAAAGGTTGCAGCTGTCTGCAAAACACATCTCATAATTAATTTTCTACAGATTCTTCGGCCTCTTGCTTTTGACAGGCGATTAATTTCGGCCCACATTCATGTGATATTGGGATATTCATTACGGGAAGAATAAATGGATCTCTTGACAAAGCTGATTTTCCATAGACCAAAACGGGACTGGGAGCCTACTGGGGTGGCTTCAGTTCGAATTTCCAATCATTTGATTTCGTACGAATTGTTATAATCCCATTTTACAGCGCGGACTGGAAGTCGCCAGATGCAGGCCCTTTCTTCCGAGGAACGGGCCAGTGCCGTCAACACCTTGGCAGAGCTCTTGGTGCACAAGCAGGATTTCATTATGGAGGCAAATGCGAAGGACCTGGCAGAAGCCCAGAGAAGTGGTCTGGCCAAACCGCTGCTCTCTCGACTTTCTTTAAACGGGGCAAAACTAAAGAACTTGTCCATTGGCCTGAAGCAGATTGCGGAGAGTAGTCACAAGGTGAGTGAATCGGAAGTTAATGTAACTCATATGTACCACGGTTTTTTCGAAGAGCGCTATAATTTACTTATGACTTACTGTACTCCTTCGGGATGAAGTGACTTTCAGCCTTAACTCGTGTCATCTGCAAAACTTTAACTCTTACAGATGGCGATCGGAAACATATTTATGAACTTTAGGCAACAAAAATTATGGACGTTGGTAACGACGACGTTCTGCTTCCGAACCAGTAAATAATGTGATTTCAGCCTCGTGCGCAAAAGAAGTGCGGGGAGGGAGGCAGAGTCCCTCAGGATTTCTCCGTATATTGTCGTTGTGCTCAGTCAATTTTGTTGTCTGACAACGATTCCACTGTATCAGAGGGGTGGTCACTACAAGGAAGTGGGTGCAACTGTGTTGAAGTAACTTTCTAACTTCCCGAGCAATGGGGAGAAGTACAACATAAGTCCGTCTAACGTAGAGTTCATAATTTCAATCATCGCGTGGGTCCCTTAGGTGACACGAAATTCGTCGCGTAGTCCCTAGTCTTGGGCACAATTTCAGCTACTACCCAAATCGTGTTTAATAACAACTTATTTCTATTGACAGTAATTTCGTTATCGAGAGCCCAAAATTCTTCCACAAATTGTTAGCAGATTGAACAAAGTTTAAATTGGGCGCCGAAATTGGCTACTGAAATGGTCGGAAGTACCTTAGATTCGGTCCACTCAGACACCTCCTCTACGCTGGCAAAAACATAATTTATATTCGCAAGTGGACAATCTTCCTTTAAGCATTTTCCAATTGAACCTTGCTCGCGGTTCATAAACTCAGATTGCACGGAAAGCGATGCTATTCGCTACTGTTTTGCATAATTTGTTTCGTGATTTTTTCTCTTATTCCGCCGTCTGCTCCTTAGAAACTCGATGCACATATGACCTATCCTAACGTTTCAATATAGCTCGATACGAGCCATGTTCAGCACGCTTTAGAAGTTTTTTCGCCCCCCATGTTCTGAAATGTCTCCTCTCTTTCCGTTGAAACTTTCAGAATGTCGGCCGAGTACTGCGCCGCACCCGGCTGGCCAATAATTTGGACCTCACTCAAGTCACGGTGCCCATCGGTGTTTTGCTGGTAATCTTCGAGTCCCGCCCCGACTCGCTGCCTCAAGTGGCGGCACTCGCCATGGCCTCGGCGAACGGGCTGCTGCTGAAAGGGGGCAAGGAGGCGGCCTACAGCAACAAGGCGCTGATGGAGTTGGTCAAGGAATCTTTGGCGACGGTGGGAGCGGAGCACGCTGTTTCGCTGGTAAATTGATATTTCGCAGCAAGCGGACATGACTCACTCTATCTCACCTCACCATCTGCCGTCTTCAAGGTATCAACTCGCGAGGAAATCAGCGATCTGCTGTCCATGGAAAACCACATTGACTTAATTATCCCGCGCGGATCTTCGGAGCTCGTACGCAGCATCCAACAGCAATCGGTGCACATCCCTGTCTTGGGGCATGCGGAAGGCGTTTGTCACGTCTACATCGACAAGGATGCTGACTTGCAGAAGGCCCTCAAAATCGCCAGGGACGCCAAGTGCGATTACCCAGCAGGTGGGTTCAATCTCTAGTCAATGGTCCGGATGAAAGGCTCTGGAAATGTATTGACGAACATGCCTAGCTCTGGTCCACGGCCGATTAAACCTCGTCCTAATGAGAACCCGAGACCACAAATTCCTGTTGGAATCCGTTTATTTATTGCGTCGACCATTATCGAGGTGCCACCACCTTTCGCAGAGAGGACAGGGTGGCCAGCGAGGTCGGGTTGACTTCTGAACGTGTCCGATTGAATTGAATGTTTCTGATTAGTAACGATTTCAACAAAAGGTTAATGTGTCTGTCCTGTTGATTAATTGCAGCTTGCAACGCCATGGAGACCCTGCTGATTCACGAGGACCTAATGAGCGGGGAGATTTTCAACGACGTCTGCAACATGCTGAAGCGGGAGGGAGTTAGGATCTACTCGGGCCCGAAGTTGAACCAGAAGCTCACCTTCGGTCCTCCGGCCGCCAAGAGCCTCAAGCACGAGTACGGCTCGCTGGAGTGCTGTATCGAGATTGTGAAGGACCTCGAAGACGCCATCGACCACATCCACACATTCGGCAGTGGACACACGGATGTGATTGTCACAGAGAACGGTTAGTCTGGCCTGGAAGGACACTTTTTAATTGCAATTTCGAAACCGCATGGCACTGGAGGGTTCTCACCCTAATTTGGCACTACTTGAAGAGTTTACCCAACAGTGCTGTGTGGAACGAACTCACGCTAACCTCTGGGAAATCATTTTACTTCCAGACTCCGCGGCTCAACACTTCCTCTCGTCGGTGGACAGTGCCTGCGTCTTTCACAACGCTAGCTCTCGCTTCGCCGACGGCTTCCGCTTCGGCCTGGGTGCTGAGGTGGGAATTTCCACGGCGCGAATCCATGCCAGAGGACCTGTCGGCGTGGAAGGTCTCCTCACGACGAAGTGGATCCTTCGCGGGCAGGACCACACCGCGGCGGATTTCGCAGAAGGCGGCAGCGGGGTGTGGCTGCATGAGACACTGCCCCTTTAATTTGACCTTAGCACTGGTCTTTCGGGGCATTCTCTACGTAGATGCCACACCACACCATACTCATGCATAGAACGAATCCATCGCATCCACCGCTCACTTCCGCATCCGATAACCTGAGAGGGCTCGAGAAGTCCTTCAATAACGTACATACATGCATATGTATGAGAGCAAGTGTGCACATTCCATATACATACATACATTTATAACCGACAGCAGCAGCACGGAGTGAGGTCTCCTCGTGGTAGTTCTCCATTGAGTGCTCACTAAGAAGGCATCTGAAGGAGCTGACGGGACACGAAGCGATTCGCATTAGAGGCTGCACATCGAGGCTTCTCCGACCACGCACCACGAAGGCTGTTTACCATTGTCCGGACCTGCTCCTCCAATTATTCTCAAACTGTCAGCCGGTTAGCAACTTTTTCCATTTAATAAAAGGCTTTATTTAGGCACATTTCCTGCGAAGTTTTGTTTTAATATTTCCACAACTTGCGGGGTGTAAAAGAAGCTAAGACGCTTACACCCGAGTCGCGCGATGACAACGTAAATTAAATTAAACAACTATTTACGAATTTCTACCGGGAAATTTCATCGGGAATTAGTTTCTTTCGACGCTGGGGTGCGAGCGAATTTTTCGCATAATATGCACTGTGCAAGTTTAACAAAGAAATTGAAAATGAGACTCGACCCGAGGCACACAGTCGAATATCGTGCATCCAGCCATAGACTCTTCACCCTCGCAGCTGAGTCGCTGGGAGCACACAAACATCGGGGCATCAGGGTGTACGCAATGTGCAGCTGAGGGAAAACTATTTTAATTTCCATCCAACGAGAAATTTGTTGTATTTTAGCAACGCGCGAACGGAACGAGGGAGGGACCCAGCTTTGCCCAGTCAGTCAGCCCGGCAGTCACGTACCTTCGCCGCCGACAAGGCAGCGGCAACTTTCATATGGAAACTTTTCCGCAGCCACATCCCATAATCGTTCGGCACGGATACATCGCTCGCTCGCAAAAAACTCCAAACGGAAGAGCGAAACGCAGCGAACGCAATGCAACGAAACTTTTGCTCCCATTCAATACCTGGACGAGTGGTTTGGGGCGAGGGCGCACTTACTTAGTTCCATCAACGTGTGGTCGCGTGTAATTCCCGTCCTCTCAGGAATTCGCGATATTTCGTAAATTAATTAAGGACCGTCTAACACATACTGTATATAGTCGAGGAAGGGGCAAACACTTTGTACTTGCCTCGGACACGCCACGAGAAAATTTGCCCCTCACCAATGGCTCAGGTCCGAATGAGCACATGTGGCATTTGGGTGCGGAATTCACTAGGGATCAGGCAGAATCGCGGAAAAAAGTATTCCTAATTATACGTCTATTTCAACAAAGACAAATAAATCAACTTGGCAGATTTATACAGATTCAATTCCTGCATTCAATAACGCGATTATAATCACGCTCCATTGTTCCTAACCATTCAGCATATGATGAAACATAAGAAGCTATAGTAAATTATGAAAACAGGTTTCTCACAATCGGGATGCAGTCAATCTGTTCGACTCTTAAGAGATCTGAAGCACCTTCGGGGACGTATTTTAAAAGCACACCACGTCCATAGATGATGCTTCGTCTAATATGTTATTAACCCTGCGATGGTTTCGGAATTTCACGCATGGGAATGCTTTGGAATTCTGACATGTTTGCCTTAAGAAGAGAACATTTGAATTTCAAATCGATTCGTTGAGTGTCGTGGACTCAACGCCGCTGACATGTCGGATAGTCGCGACTGTCAGAATCACGAACGCCACATCCCCGGCCGCCCTATTCCAACAATAACAACGGGGTCTTTAATTAAATTTCACTCCTGCCGATGAAACACGGCTGAATAATTCAGAACTGTGCAGATTTTTAAATAGACACACGTGTTCGAAATGGTCGCGACCTGGGCTCTTGGGTTGTGGCTACCCAAAAATTGATAAATAATTGAGTTTTCGCCGACGCACAATGATCAAAAACGCTCCAGCTAGGATTCTAGGAGAGAAAGTCATCCACAGTTATCAACATCACATCTATATGTTTGCCGATCCCCTTTTGTCCACCCTCCCAGGAACAGCGGGATCCAAATCAAGAGCGATCGGTCGCGAGTCGTGCCGATTTTAGGTCTCACAACATCCCAAGTTTCAACACCTTTCTTCACTGTTGATCCAATTCAAATATCTGCTAGTAAGAACATAGACAACAATAATTCGAATTTCGTTGTTTTGTATTGTGTTGCCTTCCTTTTTCCGGTTCCTACAAAATGGGTATAATTATTCCGTCTGAGTATAATTATTCCGATGTGCGCGGCTGTCTCCGCGGAACGTGGGCCGCACGCCACAATGGAATTGTTGCGACTCGATAGGATTGGGCACAGGATTTATCTCCTGCCAGGTCAAAGCAGCAACAGGCAACGTTCAAAACATGCGATGTGTCGAATGCTATTGAATTCATTTTGTTCTTTTATAGGGAGTGAGGCTGAAACCTTGGACGCGAATTTTGCAAATAAAAGGGTCTGGGATTAAACGCGGCTGATAAGAATATGGATAATTATTGGAGACTAGTATAATTTCAGAAGATTCAGATATTCGCATTTGAATCAACGCGCCGTGGAATCCTTTGTCAAGGGACGCGGAGTCAAGAGCCACAGGGTGAGCTTTGGAGAGACGAGCTACTGGTTTGTTTTTGTCAACCCTTTCTCCGGAGTTGACAGCATAACATATTCACTAACATTTATTACTTCTTCCGCAGAGTTTCTCCTTTCGGGAATATGTAATAACAACTAACAATCGAAGTAATATAAAAGCCTGCGCGAGGTTGGCCTGCTACGAACATGCACGCCTCAAGGAACTGCTCCCGTCGCTGTCATCATTGGGAATCAACAGCTTCTGCCAAAAGCTCGCGCTGCATTGAAGGACCTTCCCAATCTCAGTCTCTGTCGCTTTCTCTCCCAGTTTGGTTCATGCTATTTACATGAGGAGAGTGAGCCATTAGGGTTGCGGGAACCTCAAATAGCACGCAGTTCGTGCCAATCCTTCAACCGTGTGGTGGAGAGCGGCTCCCAGATCGGACCTTCGACCGACGGTGCCAAGAAGATCGCACATACACCGTGCGTCAACTATGTTGGAGAAGAGCCTCCTTCATGGTAGCGAAAGGCGAACTGAACAAGTTCAAACTCCACGGCACTTTTCGCGCCGAGAAGGATTGTCGACTGTGCTGCGCATGTCCTTGGACCGGTTGCTCTGCAAACGCACGGAGCTTGCGGAGAGGCAGTGCACGATAAGGACTTCTCTGTGGGCGGCAGAAAGCTTCACTATCAGTCACTCTGTGAACTCTGGCCCCGGCGGACGCGGACTCTCGTCGAACCGGACAGCTTCCAGCGCCGCACGTCGTAAACATCCTCTGGCGGAATTTCGAATTGTAATTATTCTGTGTGATCCGCCGCGTTGTTTGTCTCTCTGCCTTCGGGTCCTCGTCTGAGCCTCGAAGGCGCCGTCGTCCTCGAGAACCCTTACCATATTCCTGCGAACGTTTATGCGAGTTCCGTAATTAATTCGATGTATGCAACTGATTTCCGGTGGCGTGAGATCCGGTTCCTCTCGCCTGAAGATAGATAGGCGCCGCTTGCAAAGCAGCGGGCGACTTCAAGTCTCTGTTTTGATGACGCCTCGACCAGCAGGGCGTTGTTGCGTGAACACTTTGATCGAACTGATTGGGATCGAAAGCGTATCTTCCTGTTTGCGTTCTTAATAATGGTGAAAATTAAATTCCTGCGGGTGTTCTTGGAGATTGTATCGCGAGTGACGGGCCCCTAACTTTCGCATCGCATGTGAACAGGAAATGGCCGATGAAATATCACCGGTAGTGGAGTCCATTAGGGTGTGTGTGTGTAGTAGCCAATTAAGTGACACGTATGTATACACAGATAATCGCAATCAAATGTTGCAGCGCCAGACACGGCGACTCCAATAGTAAACTGTTCGAATCGAGACTTCCTACCCCTCGGGCCCTTCGTGTGATTAAATGTGATTCCCGAATAAGCAAACCAGACTTCGATCCGCAGGTGAGCCCCTTGATTATGTTAATAGGAGATCCTAGGGTTGTTGATATTTTCGTGACCTATAACAGATGTGGGCTTGGTTTGTGTGTTGCTTAGAATCTTCTGTTTAGGGCAGATCCTTAGAAGGTCCTAACGATCGGTTATAACCCTGCAGCACTGAACTTATCTGTTGAGTATAAAACCAAATCAAAAGAATTAAAACACAATTTGACTGTTGCCAAAAGATTCAGGATTTAGTTATACACCTCACCCTCGAATTTCGCGACACCTCTTTCACAACGGTACGAAAAAACGCGGATTACAAACAAAGAATTTTGTATAATTTCTTTTAAAAATGTTTACTTTTTAAGATTGAATGTCCTCAGGAAGTTTTATTTGTGTCGAAGAGAACATATTTCCGCGTGTAAAAATATTTATCAAAAACTAGTAGTGGTTTCTCATTTTAAAATTAAAAAATATAGAATATTTTTAAATTTCATTTACACTATTTTTTGTTTACCTATTATCAATATTTCATTACATATATCGCATTACGCGATAGTTCATCGAAAACACATTTGCGGAATTTGTATAGATTTCTTTTCTTAATTTACAAGGTTTTGATATGCGCGTTTTTTTTTTGAATCGCTTAAATTGAGAGATATTTGTACTTTTGACACTCTAACTTATCCATAACCTTCTTTTTATGGTCTCTGATTCAATTCTAAAACTTGTAGGGCTACAATGTCGCAATTCGATACTATATTGATAAAGGACATACTCTTAATACATAAAGGAGATTAAACCAATTACTGCAGCCACATGAAATTAGCAAATTAGAAATGACAATATAACAATAGAATTATCACGCGAATGTGATGAACAAATACGTTAACGGCTTACAAAGTCGGTATGTTGGTAGAACTAATAGCTACTACAAATAAGTAATTACGTACTAAATTACCGATGGGTTATTAAATTTACACAACTCAATCATGTTTTTTTTTATTATCTAAAGTATTCAACAGTAGTTATGTATGCTTTCCATAAGTTTTGGATTGCTCCGAAATCCAGTTGAAAACATTTGAATTCTGCCTTAGTTTTCATGTATTTTTTCACTGCGTAGAAGATGGATTTAATTAGGTTATTCGTATAAGTTTGAACGCAATTCGTTTGAACATCAATCGTAGATGATACGAAGATATTGCTCCTGCCTGATTTTCCAATACCCATGTACTTTTAAGTTGACACAACAAAACAAACCAAATAGGAAATCGTAACCTCAAACAATGAGGATTGATTTCGTCATTCGACTAAATCCACAAGAAAGCCATTCAAAGACAATTCGTTTGGTCTATGAAAAGAGTTAGTTTTTATTTTTGAACCGCCAGTCATTCCCCCATTATTCGCAACATTCGGTACGCAGCGCTCCTTCAGATTAACAACGGTTGACGTTCGCACAAATGAAAACCACCCTGGGAAGAGGCGGATGGTGCGTTGGCCTTTATTTCGGTGATAAACGTTGTCAACAATATACTTACCAGAATTGTCAAACAAAGAAATACCCTTTTATTTTAGGTTCTTGGGGATCCGGGGTGGTTCCCCTTCTCCTCGGTCACATTTTCAATGAGTTCTTCTTGGAAAGCTGCCCGAACATGAATCATTGGGTTAGTCCAATTACCGCAAAATATAATGACGTTCCAATACAGAAATTCCGAATTCATTCGAGGTCAGCAAAGCATACGAATTTAAAATTCCGTTTGGCCGCCCAATTGCCGGTCTTTATCGACAGCGAAATGGAAATTCTCGTCTTGGGCTGACCCGGAGCCGTGGAGCAATATAAGAGCTCCTCCATGGTACTCTCAGTAGTGAAGTGCAGCCGTTTTCACAATGAATGGCGAGGAAGACCCGATTTCCCCGTAATTAGGTTGAGTTGCAAGTGAATTACTCATGGGAAACTGTGGGCAATTAATTGGACGGGATTACGGGGTTCTCAATAATTTCCCTGAACCTCCAGTGTATGTTCAAAAGGAATTGGTTAGGACCCCCTAAAACGGAATTGGAAAGCCCTTAAAAGTTCATCACTTAAAGTTACAGACAGATAGCGATTTGAACGATTTTGTATCAGTGATTCATTAAACTGTTTGATTTGCACAATTTTATCTCCGAGGGTTCAACAGTCTCCGTGCACAGACTCCGCTCCTCAGATTACCTCCAGTCGCACCACCCAACCCCCACCGCACAAATCCAAAACTCATTAAGCTTCTTGCTCAATTTCCCGCAGCTGATGGCGTCAACGACCTTTGTTCTTGTATCTTGTGCTAATATTACTGAGTTTCTTATCGATGAGGATGTGCGCGAAACTGTTTTTGATGTGGAGCATAGCTCTTGAGGACCCTCCAAATTCCCGCGCCACGTTCTCGTAAATTCACTCGCACATAAAAACCCATTAAATGAGATTCGTATTTGCACTTTTTTGCGGATTGAAGCCAATTATCCTTGCCTCACTGTGCCGTGATTAACGCGTACAGTGTTTTTGGTAAGGACTTTTTCCGCATTGGAAGCACCATTGCATCTTCCTTTGAGAGTTTCTCAGCCACCAATCCAGTGAAGGTCGCTCCACCATGCTCCGTGCATTTAAATATTCACCATTCATGCTATCTGCAGACACATCCGTACTGATCGGGGGTCTGCTGCATTGAGTTCGGACACATTTTCCGGTTTGGTCAACGCAGCAGATTTCGTTTTCGGTTGGGAAATTCATGAACATGAATGGTTATGCAGCGTGCATCGAGGCAATCTCAGACATATATATAGATGTACATTTGCGGTTTATGTATTTAAAAGTGTCCACTCGGAAAAGTGTGCAAAATTCGGTCATTCACGGGCGCGACGTGGCAACAAAATGCAAATGGATCCATTCGATAAGTCGTCAATGCCATGCTGAGCTACTACTTGGGGAGCAAATGCCGACCCTAGCACTCCCAATAGATTCGGTTGATCGAAATTTACATTATCTGGCTCTGAACGTCGATAACATGATGCAACAGCGGCCATGATAATGATATACATCTGTACTTTGTTATTATAATGTGAGTTCTGTGCCCACTGTTTACAGATGTACAGTTTACAGTTCAATCCCACTGGGCGGAAGGCATGTGTCGTAGGTCCCTTTGAGTATATTCTTCCTTGGGACACTTGAGATTAATGGTCCGGAACATTGAAGCTATATGTGGTTCTCTTACATTTCCACTTTTCAAACTAAACCAAAAGTAAACCGTCTTCTATGGCCAGGAGTTTTTTAAATATAGTCTTATTCTGTAGTTATAATGAAGGTCAAATGAACGGAAAATGGAGTCCGTAATCGAAATGTAATCTATGTGTTATTTTGTACAGGTTTGGCTGCCTTCGAGTCTTTCGTACCCCATAAATAACAGTCCATTAATGTGTTATCGACTCTTCACATCACATCGACTGATTTACTCGCAGGTCGAAGTTCCCTCCATCTAGGTAATTGAATGGATATTACTAACGCAGGTGCCAATGGGATTATAAGAAATCATGGGCCCGTGGGATGGGTTCCAAGGTACGTTATATAGAATGCAACTCATTGTTTTTAAGAAGGAGGTTCGTACGGCCTAATAATTCATATGTAGAGCAAATGAAAATATGCTTTTGAAATACCAACCGAGAATTTTTCATACTTGTATTTGTTGGAAAACACTTCTCAAACATTGCACTGTCACATACACTGTCATTCACCGCTTGAGGAGCGGTAGGAGTTCTGAAGACACAACATGTTCTCAGTTAAAATACGCTTACAAATATTATTTCAAAGTCAACAATGAGGCGTCTGGGTCTTGTATCCCACTAAAAGCAGAACATTCCACAGAAGCAGAGTTATGGAAAACGAGTTACAACATATTATTATGTCACTTGATGCCATCTGAGTTTCGAAGTATAATACACTCGATTATGGAACTGACAATCAACTAATTTGTTTCGTCAAGACATTAATTTATTTCGATGGAGGATTATGCATTATTATTTGACATTGGATTTTTAGAGTGACATTTCCCTTTCTGTCTACTCTCACGTGCACTTTCAGCTACGTGTTGAACTATGGAAACCACGTGACTGCATACCGTACCTTTTGCCTAATTGGATTAATTTTCAGATGCAGTATTTTGCAATTGTCCAAATATTGATAGGAGCGAGTGGAAGGTAAAAACCGTCGACTCCTGAAACTTAAATCACCTACCTAACCCTTCAGAATGAAACCACACTATATTTGGTTGCCGTATAGAGACCTCTGTTAATGTTGGCGCTCGGCCCTTTCCCAACATGTACACAGAACTTGGTGGCAATGGAAGGAATTTCAACGAAGGAACCATTTCGGTCACATACAATTCCGACCGCAATTTTCATCCGAATTCATTCGGCTAGTCGGTCCGTCCGTGCGTCACTGCGTTGCCATTTTATCTGCTGGATCCCCTTCGAGCACTCGCTGAAGACAGCGCGCAGGGAAATTGGAAAATAAAACAAAACAAACGACACAAACAGAATAAAATCAAAGAACGCTGAAATCCACCGAACAACGGGGTGCAACAAAAGTGCAACTTGTTGTTCTAATAGAGTTCCCTCACTGGGATGGCATGAGGCATCAGTCGTTGCATGGTTGCTTTGTTCTGACGCTGGCGCTCTTTTGGCGGTGTTGGTGGGGGCCGTGGGTGCTGTTTTTGCTGCAACTGTAATCTGAACTTGCCACACATGCAGCCGCATGGGAACGGACTCGGAAAGAGGCACGGGTGCTTATGCAGATGTGCCGTGCTTCGGTGCATTGCGACGGGATGCATTCGTTGTCATTGTTTTTGTTATTGTCCCTTAAATTGGAATTTTCTGAACACTTGATGCAGTTATGACACGCTCAACATCCGGCTGCTGCTGCGCTCATATTTCGCGCTTGTGTCGCCTCGATTTACACAAAGGATAACCAATTACGAAGATTTTTCTCCCCTTGTGTTGCTTTACGAGTCCCATGGATGGCCAGCCTCCCACTTCCCGCCTCCCCTAGCCAAGCATTGTAAGAGAAGCACTTCTCCCATAATAGATTATGGCATGGAATATCTTGTCAATTTCAGATGCTCTTAGAGCAGGTCCTCCGAGGACACAATTAGGGAGGCATAATTAACTTCGTCCTGGCCATGCGTCTATGTGTATATATCCGCACACACATAGACGAGTCCACGGCCATGTTGGAGAGGATGAAGCTGGGGGCGCCATGCCAGGCACCTATATTCATGGGAGGGACACCTAGTCAAATCAAAGCTCTATATGGCACGGTTTAGAAAAAGTTCACAACTTATTGACAGCATTTTAATTACGTTTCAGAGCGCACAACAGCAGCGAATGTTGATACTTTTTTCGCAACGACCAAGTGGATATTTTTGTTGTTATGTATATTTATTTTGCGATTTCGGGCGTGTTATACAAGGCTTTCAATTACGTTCCGCTCACATGAACGCTTTTTTATCTAGATTGATATGCAAATGAAATTCATTGCAGCCCCGCTTAGTGCTGATGCGCTGGCAACAACTGCGGGGCCCAGCTACGACCCGGTACCTGGAGTCCGGCGTGTTGATGGCGATTTGGGTGGCCTGCAGCTGAAACTGGGCACCGTGGACGAGCTCGTGTGTCATTTATTTTTGCCTTCCTGCGGCTTTGTTGTGTTCAGCTTTTTGCCACCAAGCAATTTCCCGGAGTCTCTCGTCTCCACCTGTCCCCATGCACTCTCGTGGGACGGCCGTTGTCTTCGACCTGACCAGGTCCTACCATCTCGTGACAAGCCGAGCTGCCACCCCCCGGCTGCATTGTATCTGTTTTAATTTTACTTTGCATGCAGCTTCTCCAAATCTTAGCATGGTGCTGCCTCCCTCCGCGGTGATATATGTGTTATGACGACCATAGAACCTCGCCCGAACGGAGGGGCGAGGCCATTGTTCCATATGAAAAAGTGAAAGGATTTATGTTGTTCTGTGCAAACACACTCATGCACCTCCTCGCCAGGCCTGGCCTGGCTTGGCTCGGAACACACGCACACACTGACACAAAGCGACGTATGCACTCCCTCACAAACAAACAATACAATGTAAGTCAACACACAGGGGAGGAAGGGTGGAAGCACAGCACAGAAGAAGACAGGAGAAAAGAAACAATGAAAAATGGAAGGGGGGCTATTTATGGGGACCTGACAGGTGGCAGGTGGCGGTCGGAGATGGGCGGTCTCGCCATGGAGGCCATAATATGCAAATATCCGAGCGCGAATTGATAGTGCTGTTTTATATTGTCTGTCACAACACTGAGGAGGACATCAAAGTTAACAATCGCAAAAGGATTCACTATCCCGGTAATAGATAGAGTTCGTGGCCTACGTAAATGTTGACTGTTGGGCAGGGGACTCCAACTGTGGTATGGGCCATGGTGACTGGCATTTTTTGATATTAACTGTCATTCGGTCCATAGTCTCAGTCAGACATAAGTGGAGTTGATTGCCCTCTAACCACAATGTCGTTGTTTTTAATGAAAACGTACTTTAGGAAAATTCCTTCAAAGGCACCTTAAAAGTGCTCCTACTCCACTCCCACCCACTTCTGCCATCCTCATCTCAATTCCTGGAGTCGAATCTGATTCAGAGACACATTTCTGCAATTGAAAAGCAATTTCCTTTCAATTTCCTATACGCTTTTCGAGTTATCAAAGGGAAACAATTGCAGATAAGATGTATGCAATTACGAGGCACGAAGAACTCCCGACCATGGCGTTGCCTTCCAAGCGAGAGACCCTATTATTCTCCTATTCTCCATAGCCATAGAGATGGGCATGGGGCAATGGCGACGGCGTCGAACTGTGAACGCGGCCAGGTGGTAACATTGTCACTGCACAGGGGCATGAAGAGCGCGATTTGTATTCCAACAAGGCGCCGACGACGAAATTATGTCGTCGAAGTACTCACGTCCCCCATCGCCCGTCTCCTTATTGCCAAGGCAATAAATCCAAATTATGGCGCCCTCCTTCGCGAAGTACTCTCTTCATAACGAGACTCATTCCAGCTCGGGTGGTAATTAGAAATAATTGTAGCTTTGAAACGGCACAATAAATTAAGACGCGTGGCGTATGGGAGCGATTTGAGAAATTTGCCATTTCAAAGCCTGTTAGACTCGTTTTCACTCCAGGTCTGAGCCGTGACATTTATTTTTTATCAAGCATTCAGTGCCAATGACGGCTAACGTCTTGAATCGAAGGCGAACGAGCAAACACACATGTGTAGCCCCAAACTATACATTCTTACATTCACTGAAAACGAGCCAAACATCAAAGACGAGACTCAGGGTGCGGGGATTTGCTGAAATCTCTCAAAACACATTTGAATTCTCTCCATGGAAACAAGTGTTTTCATTGCCGAAAGGACAAAGCTGCCCAGGTGGCATTAAAGACTCTGGAGACGGGACTTCACACGTTGTGAGCCCCGCTGCGTGCAATGGGTACCGTGCTGCGCCAAAGCTCTCCGAAGAAAAGGTAGTTTACGACCGCACCACTTGTCACGAGCTCGGCTGGTGTTGGACAAGTTTTTTAATGGCCTATTATTGTACCCTATAGCTGGGGCTGCAGTCAATAACTACACATTTTCCCATCAGCTGGTGTCGAAATTATTTGTTTTCAGTGAGTTAGTTTGAAGTAATAAGTTTCAAGTTAGAAAATAGCTGATCAAACCGCACTTCATTCATTCTCGCCCGGGGGCTAGTGGTCAGTTGTGCATTGAGGCGATATAGGCAACGCGAGTTATGTTGTTTCCCGCTAAAACTGCTGCCAAACCTCTCGAGGGCTGTGGAAATGAGCGAATTGTGTTACTGTTAATTACTATTTCGCATTTAATGGAGCATTATTTATTTATCTGAACTAAAATGCTTTATTGTACTGCGGTCTGATTTGAAGACTGCGCGTCATCTTAAACACTATTGAGATCTGTTGTATTTCTACGCGTCCCCGTTGGTTTCTCCGGTCCCTCCGCCCTATAGTGCATGGAGCGTGCAGTGCTTGGGTCCTCGGATGTTCCGGTGCCTGAAAGTTTGCTTGTTTTTCTTATCCTTCGCTTTATTTTCGAGCAGTGCAGCCCAAGTGGCCGATAATACATGTCACCGGCCGAAACTACATTCTGCACTTCTGAATCTGATAGATAGAGGCAAGCACCCGTAGGTGGTCAGTAAATAAAATATGAGTGGAAAGTTGTTATTGGGGAGAAAGTCCGAACGCAAAAGTAATATTGTGCACCCGCCTCGTGCTCTTTCGCCCTGGCTCGATGAAGTTGTTTTCGTTGGTGGAAGTTCCTAGCATTGGTGAATGATATCGCAAGTTTTGCTTATATTGGGGATAATCTTAAATCGATTGTCCTTGTTCCTTGGAATCGATTGTTGATGAACGCTGTGATGCGGCCGATAGAAGGTGAACTTCGTCCAGCGTAGTCTGTCGCCCTCTTGGCTGTGGTGCGGCAATAATGGACCAAAGCTTGTTTGCGTAGTGATCGTCCTCGCAGGCAGCAGGAGTTGCCAAGTCCCGGCATCCGTGGCCCTGAGTGGAAAAGTTCCGCTACGCAAAACTTCGCAGTTTGATTGATTCCTATATTGCATTAAGAGAAGTGGTGGAAGCGGGTGTTCCATCATCTCGCCTGCCAACTGACCATTCTCACGGTCATCCGGCACAAAACTCTTCGACGTGCGGTCAGTTCATTGTCGCCGCACATTAAATTCAATTTTAAGTGCAAACAAATGCCGGCGTTGATATCCACGACAATTCCGGAATTGCCCTGTCTTTTCTTTTACTGATGGTGCACCATTGAATATGGCTCCTACGAAAAGGCGGCCTGGCCTGTCTGCGCCGTTGATGGGCAGCGGAGTGACTTAACTGATTGATTGAGTGCTGGTGGATGGGCACCCGAGTGCCGAGACAGCACGACTGCCGCGCACTGCGGACAGAAGGCTTTCCTCGGACGGCGGGGGTGGACGAGAGAGTCATGGCTCCAGATAGAAACGTAGACAACCGACACTTAAGCTACTCATATTAAAACGACAGACGATTCTAGCTCCATCTTCCTCCCAGCTCATCGTTCGTTCGTTTTCTTAGGGGAAGTCGCTTCTATTTTTTGTCTCTCTCAAGGCTGTTGGACTTCGTGTGCTCCATTTCTATTTATTGTCCATTTAGGCTTTCGAAGATTATGCGTTGAAAAATGTTCGTTTCGTGCTATTATATCACATTGGTTCTATTCACTCCCGGAGTCCGGGTGCTGCAGAGTCCTGGTCCTTTAATATTTATAGAGGATCCCGACAATCAGAACTCAACTGTGAAAAATTGAAAAATGCCAGCATGCACTTAACGAGACGATGAGGAGCAATAAGCCGGCGGTCACAAAGAGGAGGAGGCCTCGGATCCTGGAACTGACACACTTGTAGGGTGGGGGTTCCCTCTTGGCCTTCTATGAACTATCGTCTTTCCTATATGGCAGAGCAGGACGTGAAAGATATCGATTGTGTGGCAGAAGTGTGTATCGGCCTCGAACCCAGAGTGACTGTTACCGCTATGCCCCTCAGCGCGACGAACTTGGCAGACCCGTCGCCGCAACTTGTAGTCTTCCATGACGTAAATGCCAATACTCGGCAAATACATTAGTAGAACGGCCCAAACGGAACTGAGCGTCCAGGAATTAATTTGGTTCACACATCGATGTTGACACGTTGGAGGTTTAGGGCGCACATATGTACAGAACCAATTAAAGGGATATTAGGAGCATGTGGCTTATTGGCATGAGTGTCGGTCAATAATTCGGTATCCTTTCCCTCTTCTCGCTCGCTTTAAAAGACATTCAGAATGAGCAGTGGAGTAGAGAGAACGTTTGTTATTGTATTAAGTGTTTACGACAACTAATTGAGTTCCTGCTGAACATGTACAAGGTATCCGACTAATCGCAGATACTAAATACTGCGGGTTAAATTAGCATATTGAGAAGGCTAATAATGACTAGGAACGAACTTCAAGGTCGACGTACGTCCTTTTCAGACATTTACTTTACATTTATATGTGTCATGCGTTTGAAATGTTCATAGACAATGCCGAAAGGTGGCGAAAGAAAAACCAATTTTCTTTTTCATCATGCGAATCCGACCCACTTTACCCTAGTGAGCCAACGAAAACCATTCACGCTACAGAGAAATTATGACTAAAATCTGAACTTTATTTTTTTAAAATAGAAAGAATAGTGAATTTTCAAATATGACTATACTCTTCCAATGATAAATCACAAATTTAAAAAATATCATATGTTTAGAGTTGAAAAAGCCAATGTAAACAACTTTTTATTGAATTTGTGAATCTGCGTCCTCGTTGTAGTAATTGATATTTCAGCAATTGATTTTCTTAATGGTAGAATATAAATCTTATGACCTTGTATATAGTTCGAATGCCAAGCCTTCGAATTCCACCAATAATACAAGAATGTCTTCGTCAAGATGTCAGAAGCCTGGAGGAATTTTTGATTTATGGTAGCGGAACACAGACCGAAAGACCAACAAAAGATCTGGCACTTGGATGAGCGATATTGTTTTCAGATGCTGTCGATAAATTAATTTAATTGGTTCGTTATCGGTAGAACTGTGTGAGTCGTTTCATTTCCCAGTGTTGAATTACTTGATTCCACCCACTGACTTTCACCCGTCCGCCCAGCATGTTCGACATGAATTCGGATTAAATCGCTTCTGTTGAACTATCACTGGTTTGTACGTGCATATGTCGCGAGAGATGTTCTGCTGGCTACACTCAACTCATAAATGTCTTGATTTCGTAATTACCAATTTGTCATTTTGTGATGAATGTTGTTCTGAAAAATCGATACGAAGTGACAAGAAATACAAGAGAGTAGACATGGTGTCCATAAAGTACTGGGTGCTACATAACGAAAAACCGCAGATTGTATACCTTTTAAGTGGATTACATCTAATTTCATCAAATATGTCAAAATAACAAAAATAAACAAATTTATACATATTTTGTAGCGGGGATTGAACCTAGCACCATCGTGAGCCAAAATTTAATGTTAAATTTGTAGATTATACCTGTGGAGTAACACCATAATTAGGCTGTTCATAATCGTTTAGACCCCGATAGCGCAGTGAACATGCAGCAAAACATTGGGACACAAGTACAAGGTACCCGACCTGATGTCTCGAACGCCATAACCTTAAGCCTTGATATGTCTTGCATGCACATTCCAGGCTAACAACGGGTAATAAGTTAGTTGCGGAGCTTCGAGGTCAAAATTAAAATACCCTTGTTAGAGTAATGGTACTCGGAAGACAAATGTCTGACAACGGCCGCAGCAACAGCAGAAAACATCAGCAGCAGCCGAAGAAGAACACGGAGTGACATGGAATTCATTCGTTGAAAGATGCCATGAGTGACAACATTTGCAGTAATTGCGAGGAGAGAGTACCGAGGACCATTGTTGTGCAAGATCCGCAACAGCCTCGGTCCACCCTGCAATACGAAACTATTTCGAATTCTTCTCATTTGTAGCGAACATTCTCAAGATACTTTAGCCGCAACGGCGAAGAGAACTACAGATGCAGAGCCAGGTTTGGACTCGACGGATTTCACACCCCGACTATTTAGAGGTGGGAGGATCTGCAAATCTGCATGCAAGAGAGGTAACAGATGACAATGTGGCCAAGTGAGAGGGACAAGTGAGAGAGGTGAGAGGTGCAAGTGATAATAAAGTAGTGAAGCTTGCAAAGCACACATTTCGGAGTCATTTCGTATCGGCTTCCGCATAGAACCCACTGCAACAATTGAAGCGCACCACACCGCACCGCCCTGCACTGCAGATCTTGACAATGCTAATGGTGTCATTGAGACGTTAAGTGCTCTCATTCACACATTCCCTCCATATGTGTTGCAAGGGCCTGCCGAGCTGAAAGTGCTCGCCACCACATCTTATATCACACCAACGGCACCGACTGCAGTGCGAATTGAAGAATTTCCCATAATTCAAATAATTTTAATTACAATACCATTTGGTGAAACCGCCTGGGCTGACAACGAGCAATCTTTTCTGCTTCTTATAATTGCTTTTCAGTGCGCTTGAGAGTGTCGAGTCGAGAGTGTGGTGCCAGATGCAAGGAGCTGAATAAGGGCTTGTTGAGGAAAACAGTCGGATTGCGAGTCATATTATAACGCTTCCCCATGAGAGAAATAATATTCATTATATGGTGTCAAGTCTATCTTCTCCTCAAAATGCTTGATTGAATACCACTGAGATACTTGGGGGTTGACAATGAAGATTCATTTTAAAATTAAAATTCCACTTATTAAGACTGAAATTATGGATTATGTGATATCTATTCAGGACTTTGTGTTCAGTTAGACCCTCATACTACTCTTGAGACATTGATTTGTTTTTTGAAGAAGTAGAATTAATGCACCATTTCTTTAACCATCTGTGTAGTTATTTTTCTTATAGTTCTCTATCGTAGATTTTGTCGTCGCCCATAAGTTTCTGATAGATAAAAACTGAAATACAATTATCGTACATGGGTGCCGAACTCTGTTCAAAAATTTATCAGGACAACACTTTCATTAACCTTGAATGTGAAGGAATTTCACAATGTTGTTGTATAAGCGTACAATAAATTATACCTGGGCACACGCGTCAACATCAACCTGCAATTCTCTCGTTGCTGTCCAGTATAATAGCTAAACAAGCAGACGAATTTTTTAAATATGCTATTATATATCTGCTATTAACTTATAAATAGATGAACAAAAATACAGATTAAATATTATATATGAGCAAAGTGAGTATTACTGGTATATATTGGCTAACAATATTCTCGCTTATAACATTCTGATCCCTGAACTATTAGATATTAAAATTTGTATAATTCTTGATTATAATAACTTCTGGGTATGGTATAAAAGCATCGGACAAACTCAAATCAAAACTTTTACTTTTTAATATTCAACAAAGCTCAAGTTGTGTTGTGCAAAGCGGTACATTTAATCTAAAACGCCTACAGTGGGATTTATTCAAGCGTAAAATTATTTCGTGAATACGAATAAACGGACATGAAAATATTGAAGTACATATATCAGCCTCATTGGCTTCACCAGCTTCAATGTGGGTTTCAATCATTTTTGTTTGTGTTTAGGAACGATTCGTGGGAAGAGGCCCATCTTGGTCGAAATTGGATTCGACTAAAACCGCGGATGTTGTTTTTCTTCTGTTATGGAAATTTAATGAAAAATTTAATTTACTTGCCCAACATGTGGCCATCCCCCTCCTGTTCGACGCTCTGCATGTTCGACAAAATCAGGCCTGGCATTTGAAGTAAAGTTTCGCAAATTCGTAGTAGTTCGTCTAGAAATTCATAGCGGGTTTTTATCCGGCACTCGGTAATCGAAACGACGAAATCCAATACTGATCAGCCTGCGGTACTCTCAGCCAATATATGGCAAAGTTTCTTGGGTTTCACATTTTTGGTTTGGCCCCATAGTGCGGGCTGTTTACTCAAATGAAACCTGGGGTGCAAATACAAGATTTGTTCTCCAGATTCCGGTGACTCCCCCTGGTCACAACCCACGTATCCAATAGAAGTCGAGTTTTATCTGGAGCTATAATCGAGAAGTAGAAGAGGAAATGATTTTATTATCAATGATGAATCTCGCTCCATAAATCAACTGCCGAAGCAGAACGACAAATTAGGGGAGCTCACCCTCCTTGGTCTGCGGGATATGTCATGTGTCTGGCACTAATTGTCTGGGCACAGCTTCTGATTCGTTGCTTCTTCCCTCGCGGTCCAGATTTGGCGCATTGGCATGTGACTAGAATTTCATCTGATTAAGGATTTCCGTTTTCGGCTCCTTGAATGAAATGGTTGACTGTCCTCATCCCAATAAGAGACGACTTCGAAAGAAGATCCTGATGGGTGGACATTTTCATGTATCATATATTTTCGTCTCGAAGAGGGCCACAGGTCTTTTTTTTGTTTGACACGGAAACCCCACGGAAACAGCTCCGATCGACAAAAACAATGTCGGGCCGAAGAGAAGCAGTTGGAAAGCCGTGTATTTTTCGAAGGCGGGAGTCAAGTCAAGCGAAGGAGTTTCAGAGCGGGGAACTACGTGGCGCCATTCCCTCCCGAAGCAAAGCCGCTTTTCCACCGTGCTCCATTTGGATGTATCGCGGCGCCTTCGGTAGCCGTAACGTATTCGTACTCGAGCACTTGTGCGTGCGTTGAAAACACGTGTTGGCGATAGATGTTGGCGGCAGGTCTGTACGCAAAAGAACACCGCGCGAACGTGGCTGCGTCGAGTCGATGCGAGTCGACTCAAATTGAATCCAATCCAATCCAATCGAGTCGGGTCGAGTCGAGTGAACATTCCCAATTCCATTCCGTTCGGCGATGCCTCTCAAGTGTCGCCTCATGCACCTAGTTGTTGTATTTGACAAATCTGTCCGGAGAAGCTCTTGACAAAATGCGAAAATCATTAGGAATCGGGTTCTCTTGTCGTATTGAAAGCAACAGATATTTATGGATTTTCAGGAAAATCCATTTACAAACGTATCTAAATATACGAGGCGCACACACCGCCACTCCGCAGATACAGACGAAGACGCCGACGCCGACACCGACAGAGGCACCGACAGCGCGCTCTCTCCGAGGTGCTCCAGATGCTGTTCCCCAACGGCACTAAGCGAGACAGCCGAGCAGAGCCAGAGCAGTGCCGGTCGAGGCGGAGCGAAGGGCGGAGGGCTGATAAAAGTGCTCTCACCCCAGATTCTTATCGGGCCACCGCGCGGTTGGCGGCGTTGGCGGAGGCCAAATATCGGAATTCAATTAACTATTAAAGACGGGTTCGCATTTTCGGAGTTTGGATTCGTAGTTTGTGTGGGCGGAAACCGATACAGAGAGCGCGACGTATGTATGTAGTGAAAGGAATTGTCAAAACAGCGACGGATGAGATGTCGTAAAGATGCAAGTGTGGCGGAGACAAGCTCTTCACATGACGCCACCCCTTCATGCCCCGGACGAGTAGTGCTGATCAATCTCTCCTGCCGGGCGGAAGGTTTCACGCAGTGCGGACGCGAGCAAAGTGTTCCACCTCGATGCAAATGCCAAGCGGAGCGAAACAGACGTTCTGAGACTGTGAGTACGCGTGGTGCTTTGTCCACGTTGTCTCTCTGCTTTTAACTGGAATTATCGCTACTGCAATTCGTTCTCTACTTATCGCGGCATCCATCTGACGGTCGGGGGAAGACGCCCGAAATCATTCAAATTGTTTGTTGCTTTATCCCTGCAGCGGCCACGGCCTGCAGTGATGTGCACATTTCGCAGCAGCACCATCCGAACTCCTCGGTCCCCTCTCCATGGACTCAATTCCAATATTGATGAGCCAGCGCGAAGTGGGCTCCTTATTGGCCGATTGTGATGAATTATGGCCGCTATTCGGACGTAATTGAACTGGCGTGAACAATGAATCTCGCAACTGGTACCGATACTCAATACAGGCTCCCGGAGTCAGGGCCGAGTGTGGGTGGGGCAGGCCAGAAGAGGGGAAGAGCGTGCAAATGTTATCTGGGAGTGAAGGTTGAAGGGCAACTTCATCCGTCCCTTCCCTAGTTGGCACCGCAATCCGCAGACTATTTATCATGGTCTCAGCAACTCTCGTCGAGTGGAACCGCAGCTGGTCCTTCAGTTGGGATGAAGATGTTTGCGCCCAAACATTTTATTAGAAATATCGAATTTCCATTTGCAAGTACATACATTTCTCTGAGAATTTTATTCACAGCAGATTTTCCCTAATTTGAGATGTTCTCTTTGAGATGATTTTCTCCTTCGTAAGAGCCCATGACTATTTTTCACTTGGCTGCAAGCTGGATCTGTTATCCGATTAGACTCCGGTAAATATTTGAATAAGACCATACAAAGTCAAGAAACAAACAAATAACATCCGACATCCGTGATGCGATCTCCAGAAAGGTTGGCTTCCACTGGATTTCGCCTAAAAATTTAATTTTCTTTAGTGTATAATTGCCCAGACTAAATTTTAATCTTCGGAGCGTTTTTCTAATTACATCAGAAACGTTCAGAGATAAAAGCGACAAATAGCATCCAAATTGTGAAATCGGGGAAACCTCGCGATTCTTGATACCCTAACAAAGACTTTTCCCGGAAGCCTTTCTTCTGTGTTCCAACTTTTCAGCTCTCGTCATGACGAATCACTGTCGGACATGTTCTCGACACAGACGGGGCCGAGTGAGCGAAGTAATTCGGATATACAAACACACACCTCGACTGACGGACGATTGCCTAGTTTGTTATTTTGTCGGTTGGAATCCTGGCGATGTTAACAGATTTGTTTTCACTTTTACACAATAACGATCAAAAGTCGAGGTGGGTCCGACGGACAGGCGTAGTATCAGGCCACCATTTCAAGATGATTCATTGATGTGGCCATCAACCAGCGCTCGCTCCTGCCATCGAGGAAGTCCTGCTCCCCAGCCCACGAGCACCAGAATCGATGGAGCGGAAGTGTTTGCTTTGAAATCCAAGTGCAGCCTCTGGGAGATGGCGGAATGATTTTTGGGCCGTCTCCCATTTTATCTGAAACTCTTCACTCCGTCAAGAGATTTTCAATTTGTGAAGATCCACTCGTGGCAGATGTCGTTTGTCTCGTTTGAGTCGCGAAGACTGCAGTTTTTGTTTCATCGAAATGGCAATGCAACTGGAGCACTGCTGAAGGGTTGCCAAGGCAGCCTCTGATTTGTGAATCCCGCTGGCACCGCCGTCGTGGAAAAAGAGCGAGCCACCAAGTAATACAATAATCGCGAGCCATCGCCTCAGGCTTGTTCCTACGCGTTGTATTTACAGACAAATATTTAATGGGAAAGACGTATTGACAGAAGAGCGCCAGGCTCCTCGCACAGTGTCGCAAATAACTCCAGACCAAAAATGCTCCGAGTCCTGGAGACTAAGGCATTTTCGCTTATCAACTGATGAACCCATACTAATCTTATAACTTTAATACGAGTTTCGCATATTTTGCCTTTTAAATAGTAAAAAATACTACTTTTTACCAGCCAGCTTAAATTAGGAAAAATCTGCTCGGGAATAAATTTGGCATAATTTTACTTTACCACACCCAGCGCCAAATCCAACAATTTGTATGTCAAATAATAGTGTTTTCAGTGTACATTCCAACCAAAAAAAAAGGTTGGGGCGGACTCTTTTCGTTTGGCCATAAAGTGAGGTCAAAGGTCAAATTAATGACTTTTTGAAATAGCCACCAAATCCACAGATGTTAGTCGATTGGGCAATACAATATATCAAATTAAAGGTAATTAAAAATACTACAAAACTGCAAAACTTTTGGTTTTTTAAAAAAAGTTATTAATAATAAAAATAATACCAAAAAACAAAAAAAAAATAAAAAAAATATAAATAAATATTTTTTAGGTTAAATAATTTTTTTAAATTGTTTTTACATAATAAACCATATCTTTTATATATATTTTCTAAAAGCTGATTCAATTACCTTTAAAACGGTAGTACATTATATATACCTTACTCTTTGTTTACATATCTAATTTACCATTTATATTAGATTACTGCGACTTTAAAATGGATATTTGTACTGAAATTATACATTGAATAGTAACTTTTGTACTAAGTATCTTCCAAGTATCTACTTTATGAAGATACTTTGATACACACGCAGAAAGGACATAGATCCCGAAAGTACTATTGGACCGCGTAGCCGGTGTTGGACATACTTGAGGGTTAAAACCCTTAAGCGCGGCCGAAGGCCGCCACACGCAGAAGGAACTTGGATCCCGGGAGTACTATTGGACCGCGTAGCCGGTGTTGGACATACTTGAGGGTTAAAACCCCTAAGCGCGGCCGAAGGCCGCCACACGCAGAAGGAACTTGAATCCCGGGAGTACTATTGGACCGCGTAGCCGGTGTTGGACATACTTGAGGGTTAAAACGCCTAAGCGCGGCCGAAGGCCGCCACGCATAGAGGTAACTTGAATGCAAAAATATATTAAAAAAAAAACAAGTATTTTAATATAAATGATAAATTGGTATGTAAACTAAGAGTAAAGTATAGATAATGTACTACCGTTTTGAAGGTAATTGAATCAGCTTTCAGAAAATATATATAAAACATATGGTTTATTATGTAAAAAAAATTTTAAAAAATTATTTAACCTAAAAAATAATTCATTTTTTTTTTGTTTTTTGATATTATTTTTTTACTAATAAATCTTTTTATAAAAACTAAAAATTTGTAGTATTTTTAATGACCTTTAATTTGATATATTGTATTAACCGATCGGTTAACATATGTGGATTTGGTGGCTATTTGAAAAAAACAATTATTTGAACTTTGACCTCACTTTATGGCCAAACCAAATGAGTCCGCCGCTATATTTTGTTGTTGTAATTTTTCGTTATTTTGGCCCTTTTTGGAAAAAAAAATTTTTTTTTTTTTGACGTGGGTGTGGTAAAGTAAAATTGTTCCATAAATTTATATGTTGTTTTGTGTTAAATTATTGAATTGGTTGAAATAATTAGTCAAATTTTGTGGAACACACAGTTTTTAGTTACTGTTGAAGTTCTGTCGATGCCACTGTGGGGCAAGGGGCGTTGGATTCGAGTGAATGGCAATATCGACGAAAGAGTAAACTTAATTAATAAGTTTCGAAGGAACAGTGCAGAACGCAAACCAAAGGATTCATTATACCGATATTTGTGAACCCATCTATGATTAATGAATAGTCTTATCTGATTGTATCTGGGCCACTGGGGGCGGTTTAAATGGGCGTTTCGGATGGAATGAACGGACAAGGGAGGAATGAAATAGAAAAGAAAGGGTTCCTTGTGTTCCTCGTTCTTGTGAATTTAATTAAAAGAATTTCGGGCCATTCACGCTGTGGTATTGTCAGAGCCACTACCCGTGGTGGCATCTTGAGAATAGAAGAAGATACTGGCCCAAGAAGTACAATTGTTCGCGGAATGAAATTTTAACAATGAGAAAATAATTATTATAGTTAGGAGGTGTTAAGAAAGTCACAATCATTGAACCACGAATAAAGACAACCTTGTTCATCCTCATTTCTCGCTGCTCTGGAATATTCTGTCGAAAGGATCTGTCTTCCGCTTCCGATAATATAAGAATCTATTATCCCATCCACAGGTTAAGGAATTTCAAATGGGCTTTGGAAAATGGTTCCTCTTTCTCACAAGACTTGTAAAATTCGTCGCAAGTTCCTCCCACTGAGATGTGTAAGAATAAATATAAAATTGTATACTGCGACTCGTTGATTGCACCCTCTATTGCTACACACGAAAGTTTGCTTCCTTTTTGGATCCAAGGATTCAAAGGTTTGTCGAAAACACACCTTTCGCCTCGTGTTCAAAGGACTGAGGAGCACACAAGACACGAACATTTAGTCCCATCATCTTGTCGGCCCTTCGTGTCTTGCATGTTTTGGCCTGGTACGTTTTTATTGGTATTCCTACGCCTTTAACACCATCAGTTTGTGTTCCCAATGTCTCCATCATTGTAATTCATTCCGGACACCTGCCTTGTGGTAGAGTTTGACGGGTTTATGTCGTAGTCTACCTTTCGGGGGATAAGAGTTTCGGAATGACAGATTAGGAAACGAAGCCATATATTCTCAATATCTCTATACGCGAACGGGAGCCCACCCTCCATTGTTTCGTTGGACCAAATTACATGAAAACCAACGCAGGGTCGAATGATGTGATTTCGGATTTATTTGAATGAATATCGATTCCTTGCTTAACAGAAATATAGAATGCAGGTCCACCTTGAGCCACTTGCGGAACGAAATAGTTTCAAGTTTTAATTCAACTTCGGTCTTAGAGAAAAATATATCTCTAAGTAAGAAGTATCTGAGCAGTATGACCTCCAATCTGTATCGCCCGGTGGTAACCGAGCTATTGGACGACCTCAACCTTATCGTCCGAAAGTTTCGTATTATTTCATCCCATATCTATGCACCAACCGGACATGCCGGACTGCAACAAAAGAAGGAACGTATCTCAGTATTTTACGCCAAAGAAAACTATTTTCGCTCAAGAGTTGACAAATGCATCGGATCGTCCGATTAGTCCCATCACAGGGACGAACTTCCCGGAACTATTAAGTGTTAAAAGCTCAGGCGCTTTGTGTGCCAAGCGATTGCATTATCTAATACGATTTGGTTGCTTGCTTTGCAATTCGCAATTACGTGGCGCCACGAAGTGCGACGTAGTCGCCATTCCTAGCAGCGAGGGTGTCGCCATCGTCCTGTGCAATTGTGGGAAGTGTCTCATCTTTTGTGCAATATCTCTGTGTGCGATTCTCACTTTATCCTATGACTGTTTTTCTTCTGACTCAAGTTCAAATTCCCTCAGCAAATACGGGATGATGGAATCCGATTAATGGGCCGTGGCTGATGCCAACCGAGCGCGACGATGGATGGCAAAATGGCCGTCGTAGGTTCCTCCAGTTCTAGGTTAAAAGCACAATTGTGCACCAGTCAGTAATCGATTTATTCATATATCAGAAACATTCGTTTTGATTTGAAAAAAAAAATGATATGACACCAAAATAATGCATAGATCCTATTCTGATTAAAATGTTCACCTTCTTCGGCACCCGATTCACTAGGAATAAATGTTGCAAATCCTCCAAATTATTAGGATAGCTTCTGGCAAATTATGCGGGAAAGCCCACAGCGATTAATTCGTTTAATTTGATTCAACGCACTTTAATTGGAGAACGATTTGCATAAATCTGTCTAGTCGCGAATGTAAGCAGTTAATGGCGCACCTGATAGGGAAGGGCGAGGGCGAAATCGGGTCTATCGACTGGCCAACGAAGTTGCTTTTGCACTTGATTGATGTATCGTCTGATCAAAGGTCGTGCTGACATGATGAACCATTCCCACAATTGAATGCCACGAGTCATTTTCAACATCGTAACTAAATCCCATTAAGTTTTGGTCGCGTCTTCGCTTTTCTCTCCGATCGGAGCGGAAGTGAGCAACGATATATTGATTACACCGCAGCGAAGTTTTTAAAAGTTCAGAAGTTAAATTAACTTGTTGAGCAAAGTTTCAAATCACCCACCCCCACAACAAAACATCGCTCCCACGGCACGCAGAGCGCCGGGTTCCTGGCGAGGCATTAGGCGACCCACCTGCTGTTTTAATTATTATGGTCGAGGCACACACTAAGGGCGGGGGCCGAATCCGGCGCGATGGGCGACGAAGTAGATCAAGCGTGTGTCGGAGCGGAATGGAGCACGGATGACGCAACTCTTCTTATCTGCCGTCGGCACCCAACTCGAGCAGATCGTCCCAACGTCTTCGCCTGATTTACCACTTTTAATTGTTGAGTTTGACTTTGATGGACAGTTGTAGTTGGAGGAATTCGCAGGACGAAGGTGTGGGACGAGACGAGGTCGGATTTAAAGCTGTCTCGAGAAGGAATTCCCCCCACTTCGACAAAGCAACGTGACTTGTTTTGTCGAAGTTATTTCGGCACGGAACTACTCTCGCAACAAACATGTTGGCCAACCTCGGGATTACGTGAATGATTGCGGTTGAAATCCTGCGGTGAACAAATATCCAAACAACCACCGCACGAGAAATTACTTCGCCAAATCAACTATCATTAGAAATGCCGATCGGGCAACAACTGGGTTCCATGAAGCCCAAATAGTCCGCCCCGTCAATTTATGTATGTGTCGCTTCCTATTAAAGGTTCATCTAACTCACGCAAACACTCATTCGCACACAGAATAAGCATCCCGGGCATAACTTATGCGACCGATGCGAAAAGGTCGTGCTAGTTCTGCACTGTCGTTCGTTAGCCACCAGGGATGGATCATAGCTCAGTTCCACTTATCTAAAGGGAGCATCCCTTTCTTGTCACCCCGAGTTTGTCGCAAAGTTTTTCCAAAGATAAAAATAAATTAACATAGTGCTCCTCAACATTTTCGTTATCCTTTGACTGGGCCCGTACCCAGTGGTGTGTTTTCCAGACGAACTTTTTATGTCGTGCAGGATGCGCTCCTCGAATGCTGTAACCCAGGGAGTTTAAACGAACTATTTGCTTTATTATATATGCAAATTTCGATTTGCTTTCGGTCCCTTTCCCTCTTAAGAAGCGTGAATATATTAGCATCCGAGTGGTGCGTTGTGAGCAGGTACGAGTAGGAATATAAGAGTGTTCTGTGCCAAACCAGAGGTTCAAAGGTTATTACATTCCGGTAATAAATGAGCTAGAGCTCAAAGTTCTGTTGTATCTACAATAATTAATGAGCTAGAGCTCAGTATTCTAATGTATCTACAACTTAGCTCAAGCAGGTATATAGAGAGCATCACCGATTGAACGAAACGACTACAGGACTTATATTGGAAGATAGTGGCTCTGTCGGAAATTTCAAGTGTGTTCTATATGATTGCAATGACAGGATGCTGAAATACACCTTTTTGTTTACGAACTTTCGAATCGTATTTCGGATGAAATATCAAGTTTCGGAAACACGTCAATAAATTTTCATTGACCCTATTTCACCCAGAAACACGCACATCCGGAATGGATCTTGCACACTTATGTTAAAAATGGACCCAGAATCACCAAATATTTTCAAACTTATGATAATTCCTGGCCAGCTGTCGAGGTCGGATTCTTCCGTTTTCAATGAGGGCCCAGAGAAGGGCTAACTATTTGCATTAACTGTGATGTTTCCAGCCGTCCACAAGAAGCCGTCGAGAAGTTGTCGCTGCGGCAAACTTATTATTCACGGCCCTCAAGTGGCTGTCGTTATGCCATTGGCGGCACCTGTGGGGGTATGAGGGAATACACACATCACCGTTTAACGCACGTTTCAATTAAAGTTGCAGTATGGGAGTATTCGTCGACATTGACATTTCCCTGTGAAACAGGTCGGGGCAGAAACACGGTTGCTTCCAGAGCAGACGTGCAATCAATGAGTTTTGCTTGAAACCAATCTGTGTGGGTGTGGGTGGGAGAGTTGGCCCGTGTGTGTATGTCCCGAACAGCACCGTGGCTGCGACATACGCAGTTCGTATTCATGTTTGCAGACGAGGATTGCATGCTATAATTTAATTAGCATCCACAACTTCCGGCTTTTGTGCAGGATGCAGGCAGAGTGGTTGGCAATCAGCTCCGGAGCTCTTTCTCTCTCTTAGTCCCTGGCAAATGACGTCGGCTCTTCAGCTCGTTGACATTCATGCGACAATGGTTATGAATTGATAGGTCCATGTTTCGGATATATGGTTGTTTTTAATTCCATGAAAGTGCAAATTCCCTCCATCTTCAAGTTATGGTCGAGGATGTCGAGGATGATTGGTTCTTACATAGATTAATTTATTGCGATGAGAAAATTGCGTAACTTTCATTCTTTGTAGCAGTTACTTATAGCTCTATCTTTCGCTCGCTCTTCGCCAATGTAATATTTTCCGGAAGTTATACCTCGTGGCGAGGTGTAAAGCTAAAAGGCGAGAATATCTCATTGCCCATCATTGCATTTCAAATCGGAGCTCAACGAAAAGACTCTGGAGCTGGAGGGGAAAACTCGAAATCTGCAGCGCTTAGACCATAAGCATAATTGAATTTCACAGTTATCTTATTCTCCTTCCCTCTTTCTTTCAGATTGAATGATGCACTGAAGTCGACGCTCAACCAGGACCCCAACCTCAACCACACCGCACACACCCACTCTCGCCCCACTTACGCACAGTTCAAGAGACAACTGCCGGGAGAGGGAAACAGGGGAGGGAACGAGACACAAAAGCACATCGGAATTACCGGACGGAAGGCAGATCAGGCGGCCGCAGGAGCATTAGCATCGTGAGCGAAACTGAAGTAGGTGCAGAAAATGCAAAATGCCATCAACAGAGCAAATACTGTTCCAGAACGCTTCCTCTCGCAGCATCGCTGCAGCGTCCGCCACCATCGGCACCTTGGCGACACTCTCCGCCAGCAGCTCCAGCACCAGTGCAAATACCTTCGCGCAGGCCGGCAGAAGCGTGGCGGCAATCGCAAACGTTTCCGGTTCAATAAACAACTCGCTCGAATTCTCGACGTCGGCCACAACGAACGACTGCGGAGCCGACACCGAGAAGCTGTATCCCAGCTACTTCGGGGTGCTGCTGGCGGTGCCCGAGTGGGAGGCCATCCTCACGGCCATGGTCCTATCCGTCATCATAGTGCTAACGATCATTGGCAATATTCTGGTCATTC
This sequence comes from Coelopa frigida, assembly GCA_017309665.1. Taxonomy (NCBI): domain Eukaryota; kingdom Metazoa; phylum Arthropoda; class Insecta; order Diptera; family Coelopidae; genus Coelopa; species Coelopa frigida. The sequence continues at coordinate 8,443,894 of CM029563.1, forward strand.
TCAGCGTGTTCACCTATAAGCCCTTGCGCATTGTTCAGAACTTCTTCATTGTCTCTCTGGCCGTGGCCGACCTGACGGTGGCGCTGCTCGTACTGCCTTTCAACGTCGCCTACTCCATCTTGGGCCGCTGGGAGTTCGGCATCCACCTGTGCAAGATGTGGCTCACCTGCGACGTGCTCTGCTGCACCTCCTCCATTCTGAACCTGTGCGCCATTGCCCTAGACCGCTACTGGGCCATCACTGATCCGATCAACTACGCACAGAAGCGGACGGTCGGGCGCGTTCTCTTGCTGATTGCCGGTGTGTGGATCCTTTCGCTGGTCATTAGTTCTCCGCCACTGGTGGGGTGGAACGACTGGCCCGAAGAGTTCACCAACGCCACGCCCTGCGAGCTGACTTCGAACCGGGGCTATGTGATCTACTCGTCGCTGGGCTCGTTCTTCATCCCGCTGGTGATCATGACGATTGTGTATATCGAGATATATATAGCCACCCGACGGCGACTGCGAGAGCGCGCGCAGGCTTCAAAAATCAACACATTCGCCCTCAAATCGTGCGAAGCGGATGTCGCAGCGCCCAGTGTTGTGGGCACAGAGAAGGTGGGCAGACTTCGGTCCTACTTCGGCGAACACTGCTTCTGTGGCAAGGACTCGCCCAACATTGACACGCCCATGATTCAGCAAGACCTGGAGTCGCTCAGCAGTGAGACCAATGCCAACAACGAAACGCCTGCCAGTCGAGTGGAGCACAGGGTGGTTGTCGTCACCCAGAAGAAATCACGGCGTGCCAAAATCAAAGACTCCATCAAGCACGGCAAGATGCGGAGCAAAAAGCGTCCGCAGATGGATCATCCGGGAGAACACGCCCCCGAAACCACCGGCTCCAACCGCTTGTTGCGAGCGCCGAAGGATCTGCGCGCATGCAATCCTAGCCTAGAGGCGAAGGAGGGCGCCGCGGAGTACAGTGAAATATCTTCAGAGAGTGGACAAACTCCAAATCGACAGAATCCCGAGGCTACGGTGGGCAAAGCATGCATCGCCATGTGCGTCGACATAGGGGACGAGGAGGGCGATAATCTGAAGATCACCCCGCCTCAGTCCTCGGCTGGAGCTGTCTCCGCCGTGGTGACGACCATTCAGAAAAAACCTTCCGGCGTGTACCAGTTCATCGAGGAGAAGCAGAAGATTTCGTTGTCCAAGGAACGGCGGGCAGCGCGCACTCTGGGCATCATCATGGGTGTGTTTGTCATATGCTGGCTGCCGTTCTTCCTGATGTACGTTATCCTGCCGTTCTGCGACACCTGCTGCCCCACAAATAAGTTCAAGAATTTCATCACCTGGCTGGGCTACATCAATTCCGGTCTGAATCCCGTGATATACACGATTTTCAACTTGGACTACAGAAGGGCTTTCAAAAGACTACTTGGCATCAACTGCTAGGATTAAGTTTCCAGGAATTCAGTCCAGTTGCAAAATGACAGGACGTTGGAATATTCTACAAGCATAGAATAGATTAAGGCATTGTTTAACCTATGATTAAATTAGTCGTAAATAAATGAATTATTAATGTTGAACTTATAGCAAATAACTCAACCTATGTGAATTAATTCTTCTTAGGAAGACTTCTACTCTGTGTACTGTGTAAAGAATGCATATGCCAATTTAATTACTTTATTTTTAAAGAAGTTTATTGTAAACGCAGAAGAGCTACCTTGCTCGGCGTGAAGATTAAAGATTCGACAAGTATATAATGCAGATTTGCAGATGTTTGGTGAACCTATTGACCATTTCCCAACAAATTACATTCACATACAAAACATTGTCGATAATTTATTAATTCTGAAATCAATAAACATGTTCTAATATTAAGGTACTCTGAGGGCTAATCTGGTACGCTATGTATTTAATTGAGCAAGAAAATTTAAACAATGTGATATAATAAATAAAAAACTGAATTGCAGAATTGTCACCTTTCTTTGATAATCGAATAAAGTTCCGTTCTCTTACAAGCATTCCCTGATGCAAATGAATTTTCATCTCAAGTATAGTCATTGTATACATACATGCACATAAGTCGCATATTCCCGAGAATTCAATATTAAACTACACAATTATACTTTGTCTGCACTGACATAACTCATAATGAACGTCGCTGTTGTGATCTCAAGTTGTTCTTGCTATATTGGGGACAGGGGCGAGGAGTTTACTGGAAAATATTTATTCAAAGGAGAAACTGGAAGTGAAAAGAAAAAACGATGCATGCATACACAGGTACGTGCTCTGAAACCCCATCGGGACCATTGAGAATAGGTGGTTCAGAGTGCGAAGTGAAAAATAAGAGGGAATAAATGTCCATTACAAAAATTCAGATTTGTAGATACATAAAGTAGAGTCAGCAGCACATGGATTTATCTTGCGAATCGGATTAAGGCTCAATTAAGGCTTTTTAATGTGACACATGCTTAACATATTACCGCATGCAATTCAATAAAGCGCCTTTTATTTGCCCAAATAAACTACTAATACGTGTGTAATAAGCGTGCATTCTTCGGTCGTTACGTCTTTGATAGGGCACAAATATTTAGATACGAATATAAAATAATAACCCATTATAACATAAATCCCCTTATATAACAGTTATTTTTTTGTCCTACCAAAAGTGAGTATATTTTTATATTGAGTCACGTCTCTCTGGCTGAGTAGTCTATAATCCAGAGACACTAGATGAACAAGTTTATCAACAAGAACGATCAATAAAGGAGATTATAGACAGACATTATAGACATACATATGTATATTGTTTATAAACAGTATTTAACATTAAATTCTGTAGAGGCGTGACTGCCAGATACAGTCATATAGATTGGGAACAACGAAATATCTCAATATTGGATTTACTGATGGTAATCATTACTCGTCTCCATTTATGTATCTTGAAATGCTGGTATAATAGTAAACTAAATAAATTGTTTACTATTCTCGATAAGTAAATATAAGTCTGGGCTGGAATTTCGGAACCCTAGTAGCCCACACAAACATATTCAGCATGCTCTACTTCGGAAGTAATGATTGCCTTGCTAATGATAATATATGGCCAAGGGAAAGGGGGATTTGTTAAATGTAATTATTCATTGGTTCCCCCAGCAATTCGATTACAATGTTCAATGTTCATGTATTCCTGGTTCTTATTTCAGTTCTGGCTATATCCGTTCATTTCATTAGAATAGCATTGTGTATTTATGGGCTGCAAAGATAAAGCGCAGTCGTTTCGAGAGAGTCTGAATGAATGTTTGGACCTCTGTTTCGCACGTAAACTGATTCTTTTGGACTAAATAAATTAATATTTTACCATGTTTATCTGTACGTTGTCTTAACCGCATTTTATAAATTCGCGAAAGTTTATTATTATTCTTATTAATTTTGATGGATTACAATTAAAATTATAACTAATATAGCACTAGATGCTAGGGCTATCGGCTTACTTTAACTTAAATATATTTACAAATTTGAATCTTATCTTAAAACCACCAGCAACAATTGAAATTATATAACTGTTTCTGAACAAAACCCTTGATTCTATTTTTTTTTTTGGCCATAACTGTATATTTCTGATATTGACATCAGTAGGGTTGGAGAGAAGGTCGAGGGGGTCAAGGTTATTGAAAAATTTTAACCGGATTGGATATAGGGAAGAACATTGGGAAATTAGATGGCTGGTAGTGAGTTGAGCTGTGACAAAAATGGCAAATGGTTTCAGGTTAATTTTTCAAAATAGGAATATTGGTAGACGATGTATGGCCAAGACGAAGTCTGGTGCGTACGTTTAATACGGGGTTCAATGAAGCGTTTATACACTGAATGCCAACTTTATTAACAATTATATAATTCAATTACAATGCATATATCACCTGATTAAATTGTCTTGTCCCTTCTGAAATGTTTGGTAGCGTATGAATTGAAGAAAAAACATTACAATTTTTACAGAAACACAAAATAATTGTCAATAATGCCTTAAATAGTAAATAATAGCATTTAAAGCCGCTGTTATTTATTTTTCAGACCTAAAACTATCATAAATTTGAAGTAAAGAAATCCACTTATTTATTCATCCAACATCCCCGGTTTCGCTACCTCTTCTACGTTAAATTTTTTTTCTAAATATGTACTGTTTATTCTGAATGAATTGATATTAATGTTATTTTCATAGTTTATTTTATTATCCTTTTAATTTTCATTCGATCAATTTATCCGGTCGGTAACTAAAGTGAACTCTAAAGGGAAGATGGGAAAACGAGACTCAATATTTTTTTTATTTAATACTAGCTCACCGGGTCCGCTTCGCTACCCCAGCCCTCTCCCCACATTATTCCGCATTGAATGAAAGAGCGTGTGCGTAAAGCTACATCTTCAGTTGTTATCTAACTGTAAATCTATAAAATGAAAAATTACTCCTCCAACTGTGAAACTACAATGGAATTTAAACTGTAACAAACTGTAATGCCGCTTGTTGCTTATAAAAGTTGTAATTTATTATATTCTCGCGATTTTTTAAAACCTTCGCGACCGTGCCTACCACACCTCACCAAAATTTCATCGCGATCAAATGCATACTTTACGGTCCTATAAGGTACATACATACAGACATTCATTTTTATATATAGAGATAAATTTTGTTTAATTAAGTTGTTGTAATCGTTTTTAATTTTTAAAATTTTGAAAACATTGGAGCACCATACGAACATATGTTGTGAATATGTTTGAATATGAAAATCATTACAAATTAATAAACAGAAGTTGTTCAGGTACTCATCCAAAAATACGAGTTTTGTGTGTTACACAACGATATTTCGTCTAATAGCATGTTCACACGGAGCTGATTTTCGGCCCAAAATCGATTTTCGCTGAAAATCAGCCGAAAATCTGATTTTCGCCATGGAATAACTGTCAAATGAAAATCTGATTTTCGGCTGATTTTCATCGAAAATCAAGAAATTTTCGGTTTGCAACCGTGGTTTTTGTTGAAAATAGTACTATTTCACAAAAATCCTTTACCCATATTCATTCCAACACAATGAAGAAGTCGACAACAATGTGTGTAGAATACACACCAATACAAAGGAAAGAAATACCGCCAAACGAAAATCTGACGTATGAAAATCTGTTTTGCCTATTTCTGAAAATCTGATTTTCAGTCGAAAATTTGGCTCGTGTGAATGCACTATAACGAGTATTCGTATTCGAGTATTCGAACATACAGGAAAGGATTTATGCTTTTTTGATCTCCGGGGATTCCGAAAATTTGCATAGAATCCGGATTTTTGAAGTCTCTGCCTGGCAGGGTTGCGCTCCCGAATTTTCGAGCGTAGTGAAAAAGGGTGAAAAGTAATGTGATTAGTCAACGCATAGCATGGCATGGCTCGAAACCGAACCTGTCAAAGGGAGTTCTGTACAAACGATTAGTGAAAACGTAGCATGGCATGACGACCTGCAGAAAATAGATTCCAACATAAAAGAGCTGTCAAAATGGGTTGTGGAACCTGAGTTTTTATTGCAGGATTGCATTTTGTTTGTTATATATGTTCTGGATCGGATTATTACATTTTTTGGAACTTGCCATACTAATAAAAGTCAACATTTATTGGTCGAACATTCTACTTCCGAACACACCATTACAAATTTCATTATTTAACCACAAAGTACGCATATGACAACTCCTTTACCCAACATAGCATAGGACTTGAGACTTCTATGCGTCCATGCGTATGCCATGCCATGCGTTGACTAATCGGGCATTCGGGTCTTGAAGTGTTGTGGAGTGATTTGATGAAGTTGGATCGAAGTCACCGAAAACTAGCCCAAATAATTTGTTGATGACCAAAAAAAAAGGTTTTCACTGTTAAATTTCAGAGAACACGACAAAATTAGATATTAATATACTGAAAATCTTCGTTTAGCAAAGTGAAATGTTTTTCTAAAAAAGTGGAGTGTTTGTATCGAAAGTGAAGTGAAACACTTCGATTGAAGTGCATTCTGCAACCCTGCTGCCTGTCGACCAGCCTGTACGGCAGCTATGGTTCGTGTCTGCGGTAACGTACAAATTTCTCTAAAGTTTTTATAAAGTACATTTTTATTTTCGCTGTTGCAACACTGATAAATATCAGGAGTGCCGCTTTGCGAAGTGTTTGGATGAACTGGTGGTCAACCAGAGTTGAAAATACGTCATTTGAACACCTGCACTAAGTTAGCTACGTTGCTGGCTGTAAAAATTGGTGGCAGGAAATTTAACAGGTCAACTCAAAATTCAAAAACTGACTATGAGAGTCCTTCGGGAAAGGGATCCACCTTGGTGTCCAAAAATAGGAAAATATATTCCCTAACGTATGTAAAAATTTCATATAGATTTATTATTCTGGAAAGCTGTAGTACACCAGCAACGATTTGAATTAAAAACCCCAGTCTTATGAAAATTAATTATTAATTATTATATATATTAATTATTGAAATAGGGGATAGAGGGTCCAACTTGGTGTCCAAAAATGATAAAATTCGTTGCTGGCCCAGGACAGCTGTCCTGCGTTTTGAACGGATATGACACTATATACGTTCGATAGAGAATATTTTTACCTATTTTTGGACACCAAGTTGGACCCTCTATCTCCATTGGTTCTATTTTAATTAATTTTTTTGTTTTCTCTTTATTACACGATTTGGGTTTTTTTATTGTTTGCTATATACTGTTTCCCAAGGTTTATTACCTTTATGAAACTTATACATTCGATTGGAAATTTTTTTCCTTATTTTTGAATACCAACATTGATCCTGTATCTCTTTTAAATCCTTTTTCCGAAGGACCTTTCTACGTTTTTTTTAAATATTTTTTCAATTTCTGAATCGCCTGTAAAATTTCCCCTCCGTCTAGCTGTCAAAAATTTTAACAGCCAGCAACGTTGCTATCTTAACCACAGATTACCAGATATGAAACTAGAAATGCCGCTTGTATGTGGTTGTTAAAATGGTTTGATGGTGTGTGTGCAAAACACGAAATAGTGCCAGCGGATTTTTTTGGAACCTACATTTGTTCTCGAAAAGCGCCAGCGGAATTTTTCGGAACCTACATTTTGCGCTTCATTATTCACCAAAATTCACCTCCGCTGTCTGAAATTGCATCTCTTGTTCTTCTTGAGAAAAAATGTGAAAATTTTAAGTTTTGGAAATCGTCCCTCACTTACTTATTAGAGCCTTAAGGCAATATACGCAATCTAGGCAGTGCCCAAAAGCTATAATTCAATTTTCAATCAGTTTGGATTTCCCAAACCAACATAATCACAAATTACATTTCTGTAATTTTCCCAAATTTTTGATGTTTGATAAATCAATCTGATATGAAAAACAGCTGATTTGTTTCACCAAAAGTTGACTTTTAGCGATGCCACTTCATTACAAATAATTCACCTCTAAAAGTTTCGAATTATTTAGAATTTAAGAGATCATAGAAAATTATTCACTTCTAGGTGAGATATATATTTCAATTTTCAAAATAAATACAAAGTGCCTCTACAACGCCCGAGGAACATTGAACCCGACACCGGTGACTCGCAATCTACGCGTATAGAAACTAAACCATGGCCCCCACGTTTTTTAAAGCATTTCAGACATTTGATTAGTTTCATTCCACTTATACTTGCGCACTTTTAGTATGGCAGAGAAAGTGAACAAAATTCCAAATAATGTACTAATATACCCACATTTATCGACAAAAGATATGGCATTGCATTAAATTTGATGTTTGAGCGGTGAACTCACGTACACAATCTGTGTATTCACCAATCGCATAAAAAAGAGATTTTTTTTGACGTTTAGCCTCAAATGTCAGAAGTTTCATATCTGGTAATCTGTGATCTTAACGCTAGTTAAAAATATTATTTCAAAAAATTGAATGAGAACAGCTGTTTTCTGACAATTATTTCAGAGAGTACGAAAACCCACCCCTAACACCTAATAACAGAGAGAGCATTTTTTCAGAACTGCTCTCTGTCTAATTGAAATGATCTTAGATAAAAAAAACACAAATCACAATTTCCAATGCTGAAGTCCACGATCTTGGTCACGAAATGCACTTCATCTGCGTCTTCCTTCACATGATCGACTCGTGAACTATTTTTGTTGTCGAGAGCATTCATTTTCATCCATACGAAATTTTTCAAAACAATAATTTTGAAATGTCACAATTTTCAACTACTAGTGAAAACAACGAAATGCTCAAATTAAGTTGAAATTCCCTCTGAAAAATATGCCTAACAGAGCTATCTTCAGTAGTTAGCTAATTACGTTGTTAAAGCTGACGTCTCGTTAACTAACTAGAGAATCTCCAATTAAAAACCTTAACAAAGACTGAAAAATTTCCGATTTCACAAATTTCCCAATTGTTAATCAATAGTTAATATAATTGAAGCTGAATAAAACGAGCCTAAGACTAGTATAAATTAAAACTAGACGTATGGCGGTGAATACAATCAAAGCATACCTCACTCACATGATGTTTCTAGTTTCGAATTTTCAACTTTTCTAAGGCATCAAAGAATCTGACAGATGAAAACAGCTGATTAGTTTTACTTCTTTGCTCTTGTTCTACTTCTCAAAACGTTAACGTTCTTTTCTTCTCTTCTTTTCTCTCTCTTTCCTCTTTTAATATTTTAATGTGTATTTTATATAAATTGAATACGCTGATCATGATGGTACCATTCGTTTTTCTCTAGAACATAGAAATGTCTTTACTCTCGCTCTAAAATTGGGACATTTTGCAACAATTGTACTTTACCAAGCATACGTCAGATGCCTTGCCGCGAGTATGCCTCAATTGTATCTTGCCCTTATGAGATGTATTTTTTACATTCTAAATTCTAAGGTGTTCAAACCAGAGATGGCATCTCTATGAAAGGATTTACAGTATTTTTTTGTAACGTTGTCGGCTCTGACCAAGGCGGTCTCAACTGTCAGCAAGATTTCGTTTGAATTTAGTTTGTTTTCAATTGTTGCCAGTGAGTTTTCTCCGTATGAAATTATTTTGAGGAAAGGACGTTGTTTTATATTTACCTGCTTTCAAAAACAGAACCGTTCGCTTGTTATTAAAATTTCGTGGAAATATTTTGTATGCACTACAATGAGCACCGCGTCCTCCAGTGCCTCAATCGAGGATAGAGAAACTTCGAGTTCCTATACTTATGATAGAGACGGGGAAAACCTTGTGGAGCTCAACTCATCTTACCGACTTCAGATCTCGCAGTGCTCTTCGATATCCAGTGATAGCGATCTCTCGTTTTCTACTCAGTCAATCGAAAGGGAGCTCAACATGTACACTAGTAAAATTATAGATTCGGACGAGCTACCTGCTTTTGAAATCAGACTAATATCGCCCCTAGGACGAACTCCGTCGCCTATTGATAGTGATATTGACTTTGAGACTCCAACGAGGAACTTAACTTTAAGAAGTGGACCAGAGCGCCACACACAAAACTTTAGACAGAATAATCCGGATTTCGTAACCCTCCAAGATATAAATGCACAAATTAGTCCTCCCAGTGACAGCGAAGAAGTTAATGGCCGAAAAAGTAGTCTAGAGACAATATTTGAGGGGGTGTTCTTAAATACTCCTCCAAGAAAAAAACGAGTTCAGTATCGTCGGTCCAATCTGTTGGAGAAGGAAATGCACTACGGAAAGGAGAATAATAGTATACACCAGCCGCTTACTGACGTAACAAAAACGCAAGCAATATCTCACGCGCAAAGGGATATTTTATAGTATGATTACTACTATTAAGTACATTAGATATACTTATTTTTATGTTGATTTACATTCTCAAGTTAAAGAGAACTCGAATTGATTATATATTAAAGTTCAAACTTTCAGACTGCCTTGAATATGTAGTTACATATATAATATATATTACTGAAGGCGAACTGTGAAATAAAACAATTAATGTTAAATAAATGAATCTATAAGAATGAATTGGAAATGTTTTGTTAATTTTAGTTCAACAATACTTAGTATTTATGTACCATCTGGCAAAAAACAATCAAATTGATACAAAAATAATATATTTACTATTGCAAAATACTCGTTGCAATAGAAGTAAAAAGACCCTTCATCGACAACAAGTCAATGATCCACCATTACAAACATACATAAGAACTAGTAGTTTTAAAGGTTATTTCAATATTTGCACTTTGTCTTTATATGTTTTTGGAATATCTTGATGCCCAGAACAATTTCACTTTGAGTAGTCCAGGATTGACTTCACTCCACCTGCGTACATGATGGGATATTAAAACCATTTCAGTAAACCGTTTAATTGTTTTTACCTTAAACTCCTCTCCTTTAAACGATTTTTTACTTTGCTTTTAATGATAGAGATTCCGCCAAAACTATGAAGACCTCGACCAGTTATAATGAAAACGTGTTTGTAACTTTTCCCTAGACTGCGTAATTTTGTAATGTGTCTATCTAAAAACAAATCCAAGCAAGTCACGGCCTCAATCATGTACAAGTAGTGCAGATCTAAAAGGTCAGGATTGTTGTGTGAAAATTCGTGCACTTCCATAATACAATTGGCGGCACGATGGTTGTACATGTCGATTTTTTTCTTGTGCAAGTTGGAAATTTGTGAATAATACAGTGCTACACCGCTATTTCCCCTTTGGATTGCTTCCTTGGCCTTTTGATAACATTCCGCCTTCAACTGGCAGTGATGAGCTGCGAAATTGCGACTTTCCTCAAATTCCTTTAAAGCTAAGCGTTTTGACTCTTCTGGTAGAATAGGTGACTTTTGTGATATTTCTGCGTTACTATTGGAATGCATGGGGTACTTTTGGTAGTGCTGCTTTTGGTCTTCGACCTGGTTATTCAACTGCAATATCAAATACATGTATATTGTTATCAAATCAAATATCAATAAGTTACCAATTCATTTTCGTGCATTGCACGTTCCAGTAATTGATTTTGTGTAGTTGATTTATATGCTGACATGTCCATGTTGCTCTGTAGCACTTCCACCGTTTTATTGAACTTATTACCATTTGCTTCTAATATATCCACTAGGGTTTCACGTGGAATGTTTGGAAATATTTCACATAATTTAATGAGCGTCAAATATGATGCCATATCATTGGGTTGTTGGTTGGCAGCTTTCTGAATTTCTTCGTTATCGTTTTTGTAAATCATCCAGGCCAACTCCATATCTAGTATTTCTCTTACATTTTCGGGCGACTCCTTGAAGTTTTCGTACTTTGGATTTTTTAACAATCTTGCGAACTCTTCATCTTCGCGTAGTGTATTTAGGCGCTTCTCTTCCATTTGATTGTATACTGATTCCATCCATAACATATATAATTCTTTTGCTAGGGACCTTGGCATGAACACCTTCGTTTTAAGGTCGTCGGATAGGTTTTTATCTAATGTCTCTTTTGCAAATATGTTGCTGAGCTGGGTTACGAAACTTTCACCCAAAATGATTTCCATTAATTCTGATTCGTCATTTTCTAGATCCTCTTCTGTTTCAACTGGTTCAGTTTGTGTCTCAATATCAACACCACATTTTTCCGCCATTTTCTGCCCTTTCTCACCAAATCCAGACCTCAGATTTCTTATTTTATTTACTTTATTTGAATAATGTTCATTACTTAATACAACTCGACTCTCAATAGTTTCCTTAACATCGAGTAACGCTGTGCTAGGATTTTGGTTAATGCGTTGCATACGACTTCTTTGTGGTCGTTGTGGTTTGGAATTATTATTGGTCTGTGAAGCTTCTGGTAATTTCGAAGATTTTGGTAATGTTTGTCGATCTCCGTCGCAGTTACATGTAAGCACGTGTTCGATATCTTCATCTAGTTTATAGTGATTCTCACTCACTAAGAGCTGATCAGCATCAATGAGCTCATCCTCTTTTAGAAGAATATCGATTGACCAATCAATATCACCATTACATTTTACAAACAAATCCCAAAGCCCGGAAAGTTGTTTATTGGGATATATTTGACGAAGTGATTGAAAGCACTTGTTTTCATTTGGGCAATTAATTTTATGTCTTTCAAAACTATCCCTTTTCTCTGCTTCTTCATTGTTCGCTGGCAAAACTTGTATGTCACTGACACCTTCCTTTAATAGATCTAAGAGTGTCTTCTCGGATGAGGGAGGATCCGTTTCAGATTGCATATTATTTGTGGTTTGTTTTTGAGCGATACCCCAAAAGTTGTTCGTTTCCTGGTCAAACGGTTTCCAGGCGGTAGAAGGTGAATCTTGATTATTATTTTTTTCATCATGGTCCGGAAGTTTTAAAGCTAATTTTGATGAAGAAAGGGATCTTTGTGGCTGTGGAAGCTCGGTTTTAGAGGTTTCAGGTTTCATCGGTTTGTCTTGTTCTGTACATTGATTAGCAATCTTCTCTGTATCATCTACAGATGTCGTCAATGGAGGGAACCTACGCATTTGTGGCAAAGACATTGTAGATTTGTGATCTTTGACCATCTAAATAGTGTTTTCAATTAAATTTTTGGTCAATATGAAAGAAATTCTTAATTACCTTAAGAAGGTCCTTAACCGATACTTTTTCGAAATTATTTATCATCTGTTGAATTTTTTCTCGTGGCACGCGATGAAGAGTTTTCAGCGCAAGTTTGCCAGGAGAATTTCTCCAAGGAGTACTTGGTTCTAGGAGTTCTATTATATATCCGTTTTGAACGGCGGTTTTTACATAGGGGAACATTTCCCATAGTTTTATGTTGGTATTGTCAACAACAATAGGGCTCAAGCCAGCCATGGCCTTTTCTCTAACTCGTTGTATATTAAAAGAGTGCGCTTCAGGTAGTTTGTCGGGATTATATTTATATCGTCCATTCCTGTCATAGAAGTAGTCATCAGAGCTAAATATAAAGTCCTGAATTCCGTATACACCATTTAAAGGCACTGTACTCTCCACTATTTGGGTTGCCAGGGTAGATTTTCCACTACCAGGAGCTCCTCGCATTATTACCATCACCTTGTACCCTGCACGTATTTTTTGCGAAATATTCTGCTCTGCTGATTGTCTTTTCGCTGACAAAGCGCTATTTGTAAGACCAGTTTGTTTATTGTTATTTGCCAGCATTTGCTCCCGTTTGGGCGAATTGTCATTTGTAAACGCTTGGTCACTGAATGCACTTTTTGGAATGGCACCTTGTTGGTAATTTGACTTCTCACTGGTTTTATCTTCTTTCGGCCATTTCCACGATGCTTCGTGTTGGGCATCCAACGCTCTGTCTGAGCTCATGCTGATAAGTTGGTCAATGCAGTGCTCCACTGAAATTTCAAAATTAAAATCAGACTATCCTCTAACTCGATATCGGATGACAACAGGGCCTTACCGTTCCACCTATTGTCGCAACAAACTTGGTTGATATTGGATGGAGACACATCACGAAACATGTCACTGAGTTGTTGGATGATTCTTTGGTTTTCTGGGCTTAACTCCATGGCGTTGATAATCCAATCTTTGGTCTGTAGTTTGGTGGTCAAATGTTTACTATTATTTAAAAAAGGGCGTGATAAATTCCACAACGCATTAAGCTCGTCTAGAGATATTGAATATCCGATAATACGTTAAATAGGAATTGTTTTTCTACGTGTTTACTTTTTCAGAAGTTTTGGACAGGGATACCGCGCAAGAATTTTCGAATGAAGTGCAGATTCACCTTCAGAAATTTTCGATATTTTGAAATCTATTTGAAATCGAATTTAAGTTTTTTTGAAATCGAGTTTAAGTTTTTTGAAATCGAATTTGAGTTTTCCGCAACTAAAACTTCTTAAAAGTGAAATGAAATTATTCGATTAAAGTGCATCCGGCCACCCTGGCCTGGACCTTGGTTTGTATGTAGTTGCCAACTATTGTTGCGAATATTAAATTTGTTTTCAATGAATTTTATAGGAAATGTCTATTTATTGGAGAAATATTGGGTGAAATAAAAATATAGTGGAACAACAACATATCCTGAAAAACAATGTGATTTTCAAAGAACTTCAAAACAGTCATAAAATATCTTTGAAATGTGTTCATTTGTCAGTAATGACCTGGACCTTATCTCAAAATAGTAGAGAACAATAGGGCAACAAATTACAACTGAAGCCCAAACCGCAATGGAGCTGTAGCAATGAGCAGTGGCTGTGTCGTGTAAAACACTATTAAAAGCAGCGTAGCAAAAAACGCACCACAATGAAGCGCCACTGTAAAAATGTTTCCCAACGCTTCGATTTTTCACTGAAATGTCGACATTCAGTTTGTTGATTTTGAGAGAGAGAGAGGGAACAGGATAGAGACGGAACAGGATAGGATAGTGAATTTTAAAGTAAAGCCAACGCTGTGCGTTTTTCGACAAAAACAGTTACAGCTTCAACAATGCTGCAGTAATTAAAAGAGAGAAATGTTAAAAAAAAAAACGCGACTGTCACAGCTTCATTGCGGATTTGGAGCTAATACATCGATTCGAAAATGTGCATATTCAGTAAACATTTTCAAACGAAATTGTAGTCGTTCACACTGAGTGTAGTCAATTTAGTTTGATAGGGCAATTATCATTATTTACATTTTTTCCAAGTGGAGTGACACGTTTAATGAATTATTGTGTTGAATAATAAATTAGGTAGGAAGTTTGTCTATTTTTACTTCATATAAAACACTCTCCACTCGCAATACATGATAACACGACCAGAGAAGTTTCACTTTAAAAATATATGAAACGCAATCAATCAATTCAATCTTAAATATTAAAATTAAAATTTATTTAACGTTTTGATTCCATATATTTTGTGAACCAATAATAATTATGCCACCCAAATGATCAGGAATTGGGCGATCAACACAATCAGCTCGAAAAAAGATAACACGAGCCAATGAAACCAATGAGGAATATGAATGCGCTAGTCTTATATAAATAAAATACGCTGACCATGATGGAACTTTAGTTTTTATTCTAAACGTAGAAATATGTTATATTTTGTTGTTTCAACTTGCGATATTCTCAATTTTACTCGTGAATTAAATGTATTTTACAAAGCATGCGTCGAGGCATGGAAGCCTGTTGATTGTGTTTAGCCCGCATTTCAATACGTCGGCAATGCGTATCAACTATGAAAACATAGTTGGCAATGCGAGTGTAATGTGGGGAAACACATTCGATGCGGTAGCGACAATGCGTCAAACGTCAAAATATTTTTACATTAGTTCTTATGGAGATGATTATTTTGAATGCAACACGACGACAAGATAAATATTGTCGTCCGTCGCAGCCGTCAATCTATTTTGGATCTATTGCCGTTGGATCTATTTCTAAACGAACGACAGTTATTCCAAGGCGAAAATCAAGCTATAAATGTGAAGTGATAAAATTTTATTATCGTTATAGTATGTTCACACGGAGCTGATTTTCGACAAAAAATCTATTTACACTGAAAATAAGCCGAAAATCAAATTTTCTCCTTGGAAGTACTGTCAAATAAAAATGTGTTTTGATTAAAAGTAAGATTAACTGGATGAACAGAATGAGACGCTTGTAGTAAAGAAGTACGAACTGTCAAAAGTTGAAATGTACTGAATGGAGATGGAGGGTGAACAGAATTAGTAGTACTCTGTTGCTGGTAGTAAGCGAAGATGTGCAAGTTGACTCAACTTGAACTTTTTCCTTACTTCTTGGCTCTGACAGCTGTTTCATGACAATTTATATTCGGGTATTTGATTTGTGAAAATGGATGACAGTAAATTTGTTTGAGGTAATAAAAGAAAACAAAAAAATAATTCCAATCACAAATATTAAAATTATTAGTATGTTGTTCCTCAAGTTTACGTGTCAAATGTACATTTATAATGGAACAGTATTAAATGTTTCTCGGTAATCGGTACCGACAAATTTGTGATTAATATTATTAAATTCAAAAACATATAAATTTTAGAACAAGTTTTCTGTATTTTATTGCGAAATAATGTTCTTATATCCAAATATAACAGATTTTAAATATTTGGTTCGTATTTCGTTAATAGAGCTAATAAATATCAAATTCCAAAAATATTAGAATAACGCGTCACTATTGTGCGATATGACCAAGACGCGTGGCATCATTGTGGGCGCATTTTTCGAAGTCGCAAGCGTCATGCCGAACAGCTGATATCGTGTGACTACAACTACTACTACTAATTCTGTTCAGCCAGGAAAGCACAGATAACCAGATGTGAAACTTCTTATTTTGTATGACTGTGGTCGTGAATTTTCTAAAGTTGTGTGTGTGAAAACTACAACTTGCCGCCCCAGAAACTCGAGATGCCGCCCCCGAAAGTCACCTCAACTTGACCTATAATTCACCATATCGTTTTCTTGTTCTTCTTTTCTAAAAATGTTTAAATTCGATATATTCTATAGTTTGAACTAAATATATTTTCGATTTCTAATGAAAAGATTAATATGTAAAAAATTACTAAAAGATTAACTAAAATTCAACTTGTCCCGTAATATTTCGATTTAAATGATAAATAGGAAATCAATTTTGAGATTTCAGAACAAAACCCAATTCAGGAAATTATTTTTAAATACATAAACAGCTGACCTGTTTTTCACCAAAAAATGATTAAAGCGTTGCCACTTTCTGCATAAAATTAGGTGAAATTTAATATATATATATTTTTTTTAATTTCTCATCGAATATATAAATTTTAATGTTTTCAATAATTGAAAACAGTTTTATTTAACTTTTTGTTACTGACTAAATAACATAATGTAAATATTGTCAAGGAAGTATTATGAAATATTTTTGTATTTCACCACGATTTGCATGAAACATCGGGCGAAACATCTGGTAGTACTGATAATTTGAAGTTTCTCAGGCGAACTCATATATACAATGCGTGTAATAAATTTTTAACGAACTGTCAAGAGTTTCACATCTGGTTATCTGTGCAGGAAAGTGACCTCGGCAACTCTGATTCTCTGTCAAAAATGTTGACATTTGTTCATGTCAGCCATATTGTTCGTTTTTGTTGTATTTAAAAAATATTTTGACACGAAGATCGCTATAATAATTCTAAATATGCGATATAACAAAAATAAACCATATATTGACGAGTTTTTGTGAAATGTATTTAGTATTAGTGTTATATTTATATTTGAAGAAAAGGTACGATAAAAACAAAACGACCAATTGTTACTAAAGAGTATTTATTTTGCAGCAAATTCGTGCAACTTTTCAAAAAAGTCCTATAAGTCATGTACTTCCCAGTTGGGTGGCCAAAGGCCGTAAATCTATCATTGCCAAAAGAATCTACAGGAATAAACCACATATGCTGTGATGCGGTTAAGATTTTGGTTGCCGCGATTGGCGACAACTTCTTGGGAGTGTGGTATGCGAATCCTCTAATTCCGATTACCTTTTTTCGTAGAACTTCTGAGTCTGTAAAAACGTTTGGTACGAATAAGTTGATTATTTGGAAGCCGGACTCGCGAAAACTCGCTATTCTCACCAGTATTGGATCCTTATTATTGTATCAGGTTGATTTTGATGTCGATGCAAATGGAGTACTTACTCAAGTTGATCCTCCTACGGCCAATCTTAAACGAGATTCGGCTGAACTGTTCATTAAGGAAAATATCCCAAGGCTGAATATAAAGGAGATATGTTGCATTACTATGAGTTCCACAATATCAACTATCTGCTGTATCAGTTTGACAGAGTTAATAATTGCTACCGAGGACTGTGAACTTATCAAGACACAGTGGGATGATCTCAAAGAAAATAACGGAAATCATATTGTGATAAATCTTCGAAACATTCCATTTTATATGAATCAAAATAGTAATTTAAAAAGTCTTCCTCCAATTGGAGAAAATCACTATGTGTCTGCAATGGAATACTCTCCCTTTATTGGAGGATGTGCTGTCGTTTTTAACGATAATCGAGCTGCTTATTTAATAGCGATGCAGCTGCGCTTCGAAGAACAGAAAATGCATGGATTCTGGGTACCTGATATAGATGACGCTACTATATGCAGTGTCAATCATAAATTTCGACTTCTGGCATATGGTCGTAAAAATTCAGATGTTGCTGTATATGCAATAGAGGATACGACAGGTGGTTTGGAGACATCCCATAAGTTGTCTCTAAATTCTAGAGTTATGCCCGCTACATTGGGAGAAGTTAATGAAATTAAATGGAGTCCGGATGGTTGTGTGATAGCCGTTTCATGGAATAATGGTGGGATATCGGTGTGGAGTACATTTGGAACATTGCTAATGTCTTCACTTAGTTGGGAATTCGGTATTAATGTAGATTTAATTCATCATAATCCCTTGATGGTATCAAAAATGGAGTGGTCCACTGAAGGATATCAACTATTCATAACTTGTAATATCCAAAACAGTGCAGAACAGCCTTCAAAAGTTTTAACTTCGAACGTGTTGCTTCTTAATTTTGTAAAAAGTACTTTAACAATGAATCCATGTATGGCTTCAAACTCACATGTTCTACTACAAGGTAAGATTAACCTATATCATTAAGTTCTTAATTATAATTTATTTGAAATTTATCACTGTAGGCGACGATACTCTGTACCTGAATTTGGGAGATAATCTAGAGACAATTTATTCCGGATCTAAATTTACCTTCCCCAACAATGATACTGAGTTTATAGAGGAAAAAAATGGAGATGATGACAATATGGAAATACAGAAGAAGGTGGATATATCGAGCATCTTATCGGAGAGTAAATATTGGAATATACTGCAGCTTCCACTGACGTATGCTGCTACAAATTGGCCAATTCGTTACTCAGCAATTGATGCAGATGGTTTACATCTTGCTGTTGCTGGTCGTACCGGCCTTGCGCATTACTCAATGCTAACTAAAAAGTGGAAATTATTTGGAAATGAATCCCAAGAAAAAGATTTTGTGGTTTCCGGAGGTCTGTTATGGTGGAAGGGATTCATTGTAATGGGTTGCTATTCACTGTTGGACCGTATTGATGAAATACGCTGCTACCCAGAGGAATGCAAATTAGACAATCAATTCGGCAACAAAATACAAGTGCGCGCTCCAGTAATTTCTTTAAATATGTTTAAAGATCAATTAATAGTCTTGACAGCCGATGGACTAGTTAGTATGTTTATATTAAAAAAGCGAGATGCTTACTCATTAAGCGTCGAATGTGTTTATGAAGTAGATGTGAAAAGCATTTGTATACATCCGGCATGTATAGTATCGTTGACAGTAACTAACTTAAAAAATGATTTAACCATGAAATCGGTACAATCCCCAGAATCTTCCACAGCTGAAACAATTATCGTTAATGTATGTGGACGCATACTTATGATTCAGAGAGATTTGCGGAATAATGTAATTAATTCTCTGATGGCATCTTGCTTAGCGTCATGTGTGGAATGTTTTTGGTTATCCAATGCCTATGAAAAAAGTCCAATGCGAGATTGTTTATGGTTGTATTCTGGCGCGCATGGAATGCGTGTTTGGCTACCGATTTTGCCGCCAATCCATGAAGAAGTGCGAGATGCTCCTCATCGCCTTCACACGTTTATGTCGAAACGTATAATGTTATCTTTTCCACTAAAACTGTATCCACTAGTAATTCTTTTCGATAACGTAATAGTGCTAGGAGTTGAAAATGAAACCACATTGTACACTAATGAACAGGAGTCCCACTTTTCACTACCATTTAGTTTGTTGGAACGCAAGTCCCAGGTATATCTACATAAGATACTACGTCAATTGATAAAACGGAACTTGGGTTATAGCGCTTGGGAAATCGCGAAGTCATGTCGCTCACTTCCATATTTTCCTCACTCTTTGGAGTTACTATTGCATGAAGTTCTTGAGGAGGAGGCTACTAGCAAAGACCCCATTCCAGACGCCTTGCTACCAAGTATACTGGATTTCATTCGAGAATTTCCTGTTTATATGCAAACAATTGTTCAATGTGCTCGAAAAACCGAAATAGCTTTATGGCCTTATCTCTTCTCAATGGCCGGGAAACCAAAAGATCTATTTCAACAGTGTTTACAATCGGAGGAGTTGGAGACAGCTGCTAGCTATTTAATTATACTTCAAAATTTGGAACCTTCCGTTGTAAGCAAACAATACGCAACATTGCTACTTGATATCGCATTAGAAAATCGGAAATGGGAACTTGCTAAAGACCTTATACGTTTCTTGAAAGCCATTGATCCCAACGAAATCGATTCTCCACGATCATCAATGATTGTTAATGTAAAAATTGCGCCACCGTCACAAGCTCAGACTCAGGTGAATCAAAATGCTGAGGTATTCAATCTCATTCTAGGACCAATTGCTCGAGAACGTAGTTTCTCTACGACTGTTATAAATAATGTACAAAAAGACCGCAAAGAAAAGACGCCTGCGATAGCGGCCACAACGTCCATTGCAACAACATCAGCGGTTATTTCAAACGAAGGTGCCTCAACACCGGGCAATAATAATTCTCATCCTGTCATGCGTCGAAAATCCGAGCGCTGCAATTCTATAAAAGAAAAGAAAGAGGCGTTTTTTATTGAATCCATACTCCAGCGTCATGCACGGAATCTTCTGCAGAAATGTAAATTGCTTGATTTAGGGTTTTTAAGTGCTTTTCTCGATTTTCATTTAGTCACTTGGCTCTCCCAAGAAAAGGAGCGCACAGCGAAATTGGACGATTTTGTAGAGACACTGACCACTATCCACGAAGAACTTAATCTACCGCCACCGCTTAGGCGACCTTCCTCGGAGGAGCCTTCTCTTTCCTCTGAGACCGACTTGGGTAACTTCCGAAATGGTCTGCTGTCGAATGATGGGCGTACACATATAATGAACACATCCAGCCAGACCTCAGAGTCTGGGTACTTGAGTCTAGCGATGATGGATACACCAACTAGTACTAATAATGGAAATTCCGGTTATTACCAGATTCCTGCAATACAAGAACACCAGGAGCTGCAATATTCATCGCTTCCAGTTCAATCTGCTGCGCCAAACACTGATTTTACAAAATCTCGATCTAATTCACAAATCTCATTCGATAATACGAGATACAGGAGGTTATCTTCAGTTCATGATGATGTTTCGACTTTCACTTTGGGGCTCAATTGTATTGAGAATCCTGAGTACACGCAAGTGAAGTTGCTTCCAGAAAAACTCGCCGTAAAGATAAGATATTTACTTCAATTGTTTATTGAGGCCAATTGCATCGACTATGCACTTGTCCTTTCGATTTTGTTACAGGACGCGGCTTCCATAGGCCGCATTATTAATGTCGTCATTCGCTCAGAAACACTGACCACATGCAATCGTATTGAAGCGGCCTTATTGAACATTACGCATTGGTCTTTTGATAAGAATTGTGTATATCGTGCATTTATGATCCTAATGCAACCACACCTCTACAATCTTACCAAATTCATACAGTCGACGGCGAACTCCATGGGAAATAGTTATCCTTATCGGAAATTAGACACTCTAGTGATTGGGGAAACTGCGGAGCCCGACGATATCTCTGAAGGTGTACTGAAAGCATCACATCAAAATACCACAAACCCAAATGTCAACTGGATAGCAGAAAAATATCCAAACGATTCGAAGCGGATCTTGCGTCAAGCGAGTATCGAATCTACGGGGAAGCATGTCAGCGAAGCGAGCCTAAGCCTGACAAAAAAACGCAACTCGAGTGAGGATATTAAACGCAATGAAGCAGGAGGATGTAGGATAATGTAAACAGATTGTCAATATGAATCAATTATATTTCTCATTTTGTGTATAATATTTATAACGATTTTAATGAGCAATTAGTAAAATAATTTAAAATTAAATAACTTTAAAAAAATTAACGTTCTTAAAACGACCTTTGACATTTTTTTATAGATTCATATTTTTATTGGAATTTCGAATATGGCATAAACTGTTGTTGTACGGGTATCTAGCCATCTGCACCATTGGTTGAGTGGAAACTTTGTGAGAGGTTTCTGGAGAAAGTAGATTAGGAAGAACATCTTTGTCCTCAGGTTTCTTTTCCACGAAATGACCGGTGTCTGATCAGTTTTACTTTGATTTAGACAAATCATCTCTTATAAGACCAGTGAGTATTATATACGGGAAATCTATTCTGTGGGAGTTAGTTTGGACTTGTGACTGTTGCGAGAATAAACTACTCGATTCCGCGGCATATGTAGACTGGAAGACGATATTCTTAGAAAACCACACGCTTTTCGCTTTTGCAATAATAATGTTGGACCAGGAAGATAGACCCCAAAAAGTTTGAAGTTCTGAGTTGACTTAGAGTATGTATGTGTTCAACGGTATTCCAAATCGCAGCTCTCAATCCCAGACTTGCACGAGCCCAAGTTGCGAAAACTCGAGACGGCAGTAACAGGCGAAATTTATTAGTGGATCCAAAGACCATGGTCGGGGCACATGGCTTAAAGCACCATCTTGTTATGCAGGAGACGAGCAGTTTGAGCTCACAAAAGAGATCCATACTATTTTTCCAGTATTATTCCAGAGTAATTTATTCTCAACTCGCTTTCGATCCACCCAACAGAAAACCAAATTCCAGTTCCACGCAACCCACCACCGACTGACGCTCCTCTATCCACTGTCGAATTCATAGGTGCTCGGTACAAGAGAATTCCTTGTAATGCTGGGTGGCGCGCTGTGGAGTAGGGCGACATTGAATATGGTGAATGCCGACGAGTGTATTCCAAATTTCAATTCACACTCCTTATCCCGTCGAAGCTTATTTATTCCCAGCGGCCAAAGCTCACAATGGGATGTTAATGGCTTCACATCCACAATCACAACCGTATCAGCAGTCGCAGTCAAACAGTTCCACAGGCAGCGACGCATTAGCGCAAGCTTCGCTGCGCACTCTTGAATCATTCGTTCCGCCGCCCGAGTTCCACCTGCCACTCCCACCTGCCGTGGGCTGCCGTTAGGAGAAGGACTTACAACTGACGACAAAAACTTTCGCCGCCCAACAACCCGCGTCAGGAGTGAGACTAAATCCTCGTCCATATGGTTGTTGGTTCGTGTGTTTTGGTTTCGGTTTGGTAATCGAGACATTGTTGTTGCAAGGTATTTAATATTCGCATGTTATCTGCGAGTGGCGACCTCTTCAACTCACGCATTTATCGGCGTGCTAGGTCGTCAGATACACGCTCCACTCGCAACCAAGAGAGGTCGGACAGGAGCTTCTCTCCATTGTAATTGAACAGTTGTCGTCGTAAATTCATTTATCAACCGTTTGGCAAGCGAATACTTCTCTACCTTCAACGTTGCTAAACCTTAAATTTATCCAGTTTTCAGTATTTGCTCGGAAAAGAAAGATTAGATATTCTCTCCTTCCGGCCGTGCACTTTTACGAACACTCACAAAGGACTAATCGAACCCCAGTCGAGCGATCCAAGGCTCTATTTTGACTCCGCTGCTCTATGCAGCACATCCTGCACTTGCCGTATATTTTGGTCGCACCCGTTAAGGGTTAAGATTATTATAATTACGAGAATATCACACAGGGGGCAAGAGGGTACACCGTGTAGCGTTGAGTGCACCATTAACTAAAGTTGCTCCTACACCGAGGGAGGGAGGTAGAGAGATAGGGAGGTAGGTAGGTAGTTAGGTAAGGAAGGAAACATTGGGCTCCATTTTCTTCGCAAAGTGCTTAGTTTGGAGGTTGCAGCCAGCTGCAGACGCACCGAAATATAAGTTCGTGCATAGCGATGCGAATTCGTAGCAGAAATTAGAAACAGCTGGAGTGCCATAGACGAAATTGGCCCCAGCCAGGTTATTTTCCTGGCGGGCGTGGCGTGCCGAATCGGTTTACGACGAGTCTCACATCCGCCTCGGCCACTACTGCAAGAGAAACTCTAGTTGGCGCACTCGAGTCAGGAAAAATAAACGGTAGAAAGTAACAATCGCCCTGCTCCCCTCAACAGCATTGCAAACAAACGGTTTTATTTTGTATAAAGTTCAATGGGTCGGTTTTATTTTAAATTCCACATAAATTATTGCCTGTTAATTCAAATTAAAAGTGCAAATTGAATAATAAATAATAAATAAGCGGGACGATTTTTTATAAAATATAATTATTCCATTTAACTTAATGACTGATGTTCGATAGAGTCTACACTGTGAACAGAGTGCACTGTGAACAGAGTGCACTGTGAACAGAGTGCACTGTGAACAGAGTGCACTGTGAACAGAGTGCACTGTGAACAGAGTGCACTGTGAACAGAGTGCACTGTGAACAGAGTGCACTGTGATTAAGCCGGAAATACACCGGATGAGAGACGAGTTCTCGTGCCCTATATAATTAGGAGTAACTGCGTGGTTCATTCCGATCCGATTAATGTAAGATTGTCTAAATGAATGCAGTCCATTCTATTGTGCCTTTCGACTTTAAACCTTTATGTGCCTACGCTTGTTCACAGTGTTTTAGATTATTCAACTATGTATGTACAATATTTCTGGTATATAAAACTATAAATAATGGATGTGTTCATTGTAGGAGAATTTCAAATAATTACAGCACATTATCGTCAAAATGATTATGTTATGTTACAGTCTGCTCCAGCAATTGACACTCTTCAAATTCGGGGGAACAAATGTCTCGCCTGAAAGGACGCCAGGCGACGTGTCCAAATTTGGAACCTCTCTCTTGTCAATTACTATCGCAAAGTCGTGAGGTAAGAAAACTGGGCCACCTTCATCAATCAAACGTGGCTTTTTCGATTGGCATTGTAAACAAAGATATTAGAAAGAACAGACTATTTGCGAGTCCCTGTTTAAAAACATTTATTGGTATTCATGCAAAGGTATCCACGAACATTTATGAGTATGATAATTACTACAATTGTTAACGACATTTCCACTACTTCTACGGCTTGGTAACGACATTTTAATAAATGCTACATTTAAATAGGGGGTTTCTTTCTAATTTCTCCTACTTTTCCTCTTCATTTTCTTTCACCTTCTTCGCATCTTTTCTAGATTTTCTTACCATCTTCGTTCTCGTCAATATTGATATCTACGTATTTATTGCTTTATTTTCACATTATTAATAATATCTGTCATCGAACATGAATGTATATAATATGTATGTATACCTATATTTATGTGTATGTATGCCTTTAGGTATGTTTGTATGTATGCATGTATAGCATCTATGTATGGTAGTATATGAATATTAGTTTTAATATATGTATGTAGGTTCTTCTCTCCAAGGTTTCGTTACAAAAGGATTTTAGGTACTTACTAACAGTAGTAGGTAGGTGTTTTTAAACAAGATAGCATTCAATTTCAATGATTTTGATTTCGATTTATTCGCCGCAACATCTGCCAGATTTGTTTTCAGTTCCATGGGGTAGGTGTATGGAGTAGCAGAGCCCTAATAGCAGGGTGTTAGATCTAGTAATAATAATGCTTATTTTCTGATCGCCAACTGTAGTATCCACTTATACGTAGATTTCATCGCAAGTACTTTTCCAAACCGTTTCATTTGCACAAGGTTCGACTCTAGGTCGTAAATCATAATAGTAAAGTGTATTTGCGAAAAGTAGTTGCTCGCTAACTGCTATGGTTGTAGAATACGATTTAATTTCTAAATAGTGTTCGCTTTGATTTATCAATAGATGTAGAAAAATATTTGGATCGATCTTCTATTAATTATTTACTTGTATTTTGTATTCCTATGTTCGTTTGTTGTTACACTTGTTTCAAACATAAAAAAACAAATAGTTAGACAACACAATGATTTCTCCTGTAAAGCTATTCTCAAAAACACATGAGTCTCGTTTAAACTGCAGGTATATAAAGCATGTTCATCAACTGGCAACTTATGCATGTTCTTAGGATTATCTTCTCATTTCCGTATCGCCACGGAGTTTCATATCTCTTGCAAGAACTCTTTATACTAAATTACGAATAATGCTTATATTTTTTTGATTGTATTTACTTCCATTCCATGTCAATAATTCCTAGCCTCTTAAAATATAGTTGTGTATATATAATCTATCGGTTTTTGGTATAAAAGGTTCACGAGACATTCATCTTGGTTAACACATGCCCCTATGTAAGACTACGATACGGAGAAAGTCAACTACGCTTTGAAGACCGGATTCCCGAACTACAATGACACCTGGCTATGTACAGATCTAACCTAATGTCGTTCTTATCTACATAATGCTAAAGTGAGGGTTCCAAATTAACGATATGGAGCTTAGTTTTTTACAATAAGAAAATATATATTTTTTTGTATGTATGTATGTCTATATCGTGTATATGCTTCTCAGTTCATAACAGTTCGAGCACTTTCAAACCGTTGGGATTGCTCCTGGACTACTAATCTACTCTTCTTACTAACTAACAATCCAACCCGCCATGCACAACAATAGGTTACTCTCCTCGACACGAGCTCGATTGAGCCTCCGCCGAAGTAAGGACGACTGGTCGGTACGACTTCGCACGCTCGGAGCCTCTTAAAACGCTTACGACTAAATTAGGGCTCGAAAACCATCGCAACAAGGGTAACAGACAACAGAATTTGATTGGACGATTTAAAATACATATGAGCAAGTAGCTTCCTATATTTCCGGGGCTGGCTATTCTTTAACGAGTAAGAATGCTGCTCTCAGACGCAAGTCTCCTAATATAATACCTAGATTTGCTAAAACACATACGTACTTTCATATATACGCCTACTTACATCTATAAAAATCGTCTATGATCACGATCGCTTACTCTACGGCTTGATTATTTTTATTGCTTTCCGAGTTATACTCATTCTCCGAGTAGTATACGATAGTACAACGAGTTATGTTAAATATTGCATATTACAAGGGTTGGGCCGGGATTACTGAGTGTCCCTCTGGTCCGACTACGTCCAATGGAGCTCGGATATCGAGGAACCCATTGAGAAAATTCCAACTGTGTTGGGTTGGGAGGTGCGCTTAGCAACGTGTGTGTGAGTGCGGGTTATAGTTTCACGCCATGGACCATCGGTCCAGCCGTCTCAGGGTCAGGAGCACACATGAATACCAGAAGGTCGTTGCGAACGTTCGCCCGAATCCTTGCGCCCTGCTCTGTCCGAGCGACTCGGTCGCGGAGCTGCGGCTGCTGCGGGCGGCTCCCTCGATGACGTTGTTGTTGTCCAGTTCGTGCAGCACCGGCAGCTCCAGATCCGGCATCGTCTCCTCCGTCACAAAGAGGACCTTGGGTTTGCAGTGGAGATGTTTTTTGTACGTTTTCGTTATGTTTATGCTGTATCCTTCGAGATATTCGGAGCCCTGCGAAAGAAACGCCAACAAACAGCGGAAAGAAATGTAATAAATAACGACATTAATTAAATTGGCCCGGAGGGGGGATTGAAAAGCATGTCGTTCCTACTAAAATGATGGATATCACAATACCGAGACAGAGGAAATGGGCAAGACGAGCCCGGATGGAGGATGGTGGCATAAAATCTAAACAAAAATTGCGTGGCAAAGTTTTTGCTTTAATTGCGCTGAATAAATTTGGTAAATTAATGGAACAGGAAGGACCCTCTGGCCCGCAACTTGACGAACAAAGAAATTCATTAATAGATTTTTGTAAATACACTCAGAGAAACCAACGCCGAAGGCCGCCACACGCACAAGGAACTTGGATCCCGGGAGTACTAAGGGACCGCGTAGCCGGTGTTGGATATACTTGAGGGTCAAAACCCCTGAGCGCGCCGAAGGGCGCCACGCATAGAGGTAACGTGAATGCAAAAAATATATTCAAAAAAAAAACAAGTATTTTAATATAAATGATAAATTTGGTATGTAAACTAAGAGTAATGTATATATAATGTACTACCGTTTTGAAGGTAATTGAATCAGCTTTCAGGAAATAATATAAAACTTATGGTTTATTATGTAAAAAAAATTTTAAAAAAATTATTTAACCTAAAAAATAATTCATTTTTTTTGTTTTTTGATATTATTTTTTTACTAATAATTCTTTTTTTAAAAACTAAAAATTATTTTTTAAAACTATTAACCGATCGGTTAACATATGTGGATTTGGTGGCTATTTGAAAAAACCATTAATTTGAACTTTGACCTCACTTTATGGCCAAACCAAATGAGTCCGTCGCTATATTTTGTTGTTGTAATTTTTCCTTTTCCTTTTGGCCCTTTTTCGAAAAGAAAATTTTTTTTTTTATCCTTGGAGGTTCCCTCAAAATCTTCTCGACCCAAAGGCAGACGACGTGTGCTCGGGGGAGCTGAACTGACCGAGCTGCTCTGAGTTGGGTGGAATCGGGAAAAGTGGAAATCGACCGCAGTTAACCAATTTCCTATAATTTCCAAACAAGCACTACTTTATTACAGCAGCGGCAATCGCATGGCTGCCCGAAATTCTCTCCAGACGATTTGTTTGACGGTTCGGTTGGCAGGAGCTTATGCTGCATACATCCGAACGAGTGAACGAGTGCCTTGTGTGTGTGAGCCATGTGGCCACTACGAATGTTGCTCGTGTACGTGCCGCCATCTACGGACTGCATTGAGTTATTGAAGGAAGAAGGCATTGCGGCGAACGATTCCGACCACAATACAATTGATTGCACTTTATAACGTGCGGCTTCCGACCCGAATTCCCGCATTTTCCGTTTTATTTCGCACAATTGTTTCTCAGTGCACTAGACAGCACACAAAGGACCGACCCGCAAGGACAAGGCACTGAACTGAACGAAAACAGGCCAAACCCAAACGACCCAAGTCGGAGACCTCAACGGGAGTTGGATACAAATGTGTCCTGGATTGGGTCTGATCCAGCTGAGTGATAAGAAGACCGATGGCCGTAGGACGCCGCATCGAAGGACTCGTAATTAGCTCGGAGTAAGAAGCTCGCAGGAAGGCGGACGGAGTTTCAACTAAATGTGGGCGGTCCTTTAACAGCGCCGTTGTTAGGGACAACGGAGCGACATGGGATCGCACTTATGTCCACGTAGTGCGGCCTCCATGCCGTGGACAACTTGAACAACTGAAATTTGACATTGTATTGTGCGTATAAGCACGACTTACGGGAATAATGTGATTTTTGGCCCCCCAGCAGAGTGGCTTGAAAGAGCCTCGCTGTGTGGCCTCCTGGAACTGGTCGAACTGGTTCTCCCAATCGTAGGTGACGAGACGAGCCTCGAGCGTCATGCCGGCCAGCTCGGGGGGAGACGATATCAGCACCGGGTTGGAGTTCCTGCAAAAAGAGAACAAATGTCAGAATGTTGCAATTCCTCTGAGATGCTCTGTATGGAAAAGTGTGCCAATTGGCCATCCAATTGGATCTCGCTATGCACTAATCAGCAAGCCCTTCGACGGTGGGGAAGTGCGATTCGGAGATTTCCGTATTCGGGGTGGACGAAATGTGGGGCTCCCAGCCCTGCATTCCTTCCTCGGTTCCTTTTAATAATTAATTCAGCGATGAGTCCCTTCGGCGTCTGGGGTAATTCCATTCATTATAGGTTTGCCTGCCATCGTCTGCGGAATTTCCACGAAAGCCGCACACAAATCCCTTTTAATTAATTTATGATTCCTTTCAATCCAAGCGCCAGTCGGCCGGAGCGCTACCGGGTGGGTCGTCGACCATCGAGGGCCAGCGGACAGAATGAAGGACACTTGTGACGGGGTCTCGTGACACCGCACGCGGCAGACAATTCTTTTGCTAGAGCAACCGCAAACATTTGCGGTTGGAAGCACAAAATATTACTGCCACAGATTGATTCCGGGTGCTGCATCAAATATGGTCGATACACACCAAGCCGCCCGCCCTCCGCCAGGCCGGCGCGAGTTGACGCTAATAAATATAAATGAAATAATTCCTGTGGGCGCCAGAGGGTGGGTCGTGGGTCCTGCTCCTGTCGTTGGCGGGGTGGCGTTGGTGGTGGTGGTGCTGCGGCTCTGTTCGACTGGATCCACCAGACCCGAGCAGAGCCTGTTTGCGAATTTATCAACGCAGGGCGCAACGCAACGGCTTCATTGCCACTCATTATAATTAAAATGATGATGCAATAATGCAGCGCTCAGCGACAGAGCGTCGCCTGGACCCCGACCGGACAGATGTCCATGCGGACCAGCATGTGAGTGTGCGTGCGACAGGCGTGACGGGGGGAGGGAGTCGATGAATCAAGTGCTTTTCCAACTCGCCGACGACTGCAACACATTATGGCCGATTGTGGTTTTTCATTGGCTTTTTGCCGCAGCTTAAGTTGGTCAAATCGTACATGAAATGATGAAGCCATTGGTAATCGGCAATTGTTGTGCTGTTATTGTTGTTGCTGTTTCTCTTGCCAGGCTGTGACTGTTACTGGCGGAGAATTGTTTATTCTCGTTGTTGTTGCTGCAGGAGTCTGCTACGAGGATTTAAATTCGCGGCGAGTGGCCACGCACTCACGCTCGCAGCCACACACACACACTCACACATGGGCACACGCAAACATCACCCGGCTACGTGGTCAATAAAAGCTGATTCCGTCTAGAGTTTAATTAAACAACCCGGCTCAACTACAAAGGTCTGCTGCGATTGACCCTCCAGAAATACATCAACAACGGGCAGGGCAGTGGTCGAAAACATAGAATTTATTCGATTGTGCCGCCGTTAATTCCTGCCTGTCATTAAGTTGGCAATCAATTGCGTCGGGCTACGATGCCATTTAAATTGTCGATTGCCTGGGCCGGCCCCGATCACGGCCTTCGCGCGTTCGCCCCCAATCGAGGTGGGCCGGATGCCGGATCGCTCCAACTGATGCACTGTCCACGGCTCGTCACGGAGGAAGCGCTTTGTGAGTTAATTTTTTTTTTGCACACAGCGAATCGTCTCCGGACTTACGAGAGCCCATCTGAGGGCAGAACACGCATTCGTCAAACCAACTCCAATACACTCCGGCCAACACTTAGTTGAAATCTCAGAAGGTAATTAAGGTCCCCGCCTCGTTGCCCAAGCCAGGCCCCCTACATTGGCGTCCTCGTCGACACAGCATTTATTTGTCGTCGGTCTATCGGGACACGAGTCCACGCAATACTTGGTGAGGAGGGTGAAAGCTCGTGGAAGAATTATTACTTACGTCGCCAGTTGCTCGATACCCAGCGAATGCAGGACCGTCGGTAGGCTGGGCAGCGAATGACACGTTGTCAGCTTTTTCTGGCGAGGATAATAAAGTGTCAGCACCGTGCAGCTCTCCTCCTTCATGGTCAGACCGCCTGCAGAGGGAGACGAGGGAAAACAATGTTAAAGTCAACAGACACAGTAGCCGTACACAGTGCACAATACAAGGAAGGAGGCCAACTCGCGGCACCGCAGAAACCCGAGCAATTGCCACAATAAATAAGCCGAGGTGCAACAAGACCATCGTCGAATCTAGCCAGTGGATCCGGGCAGGAAGGGTAGGCCTGCCTAATAAGTTGCATGTTGTGTGTCGGCTTTTTACTGTGCAATAACGTTTTGTCCTGCGCGCCGAGGACCCTTGGAGGCGACCCCACTTACCCAGCGTAATTGCCTTCCGTGACGAGCTGTCGTAAATGCACTCAGCAATCAGTCTGTCGCCGGGCATGGAACGCACCGCGGCCGGGAGGCGGCGGAACTCCTGGTAGTCGACGTCGATGTTGCGGTCGTGCGCGACGGGCGGCAGCTCCTCGGTTTGGCGGATCTGCAAAGGAGGCAAAGGAACTCATTAGACATCGGAACATCCGAAAGCACCTCAACCAGAATGAGCGTCTTGAGGACGACGCCAGCCCACTGGCCGCAGAGCTCGAACCTGTCGCAGTTTGATTTCCTTCCCAATTTGGTGGGTACGCATCATCACGGCGAAAATGTGTATGCCCTGGGTGGGGAACGCGTAGCCCGTGCAGTCCTCGATGCACTGGCCCTCGGAGATGACGTGTCTCTGGCCGGGGGGAATGATGTGCCGCCAGTTGGGGTCCATGCCTGGAAGAGCCAAGAAATTTATAAGCGTCAGGTGCGAGTGGAGTCGCCAAAAATGGGTCAGAGGTCAAGAGATGTGGGATATATCAGTTTTACGAGTGAGTGAAAACCGGGACGTGAATTTAAAATCATGCCATGTTGCATCGAGAAGCCCTTGCTGACGTGGTTTAAATTTGAATCCAGATGCTATTGGCTTCCAGTGCGAATCCCGTCTCATTGCGGATGCTGTGAGCGTCCTAATTCGAACCTTGCCCAATCGACTTTAGTCGGAATTTCCCTTCGGTTGCTGTCTCTGATTCCCCTCCATGTGAACCGACGTTCGATAAATCCAATATTACCACAAAGGACTTCTATTCAATGCGAATGGCGTGCTTCGTAAGGACAATGTACTCACACACACACGCTCCTCCCGATTGCCCACACCCCCCCTTCGACAGGACTTGATTCGGCTCGCGTGACGAGCGTCGCCGGAGCGTGTCATTAAGAATGGAAAACCCAGGTGAAATCATTATTATTTGGTGTCGAAATTAAAGCGTTCGCCCGCCGGTAAACTAGGAATCTCTATTACTCACCAATCGACAGGACACCGGCGTCGTTCGGCCGCAGGGTCTGGGAGAAATAAATTTTCAGACCCGAGTTGTCCGCCATTTGCCGGGCGTGGAGCTGCGTGAAGTCGGGCTGCAGGTTGTTGTAATGCGTCTCCATCAGATAGTACTTCGCCTGCCTGGACTCGATCGGGTAGCCCGCCTCGTCGGGGAACACGAATCCCTGCAAGGAGTCGGGGAAGAAGCGCCGAGAAGTGAAATAAAATAATTGGTTTAACGGCAACAATGGCGTCGGGAGCTTGATGCCGCCGCCGCCGCCACCGCGTAGACCGTCGGGACCAAGTGCTACGGAAGCAATTCCATGCAATTTTAATTCACATTACATGAAATGCCATTCAATCCGCAATTGCATTTCGCCTACACAATAGCATGGCCATGCAGGAGTTGGAGGCGGCGTCGGCGGCGGCCACTGCTCTGTTGCCGATGAAATTATGGAAAACGAGGTGAAGATGGTTTTGTTGAAAGCAGGAGAAGGCGGAGTGCACTGCTGTGGATGAAATTGAAATGCATTGCTGGGAACGGGAACTCACCTCGGATCCTCGCGACCACGACGCTACAATGGCGTTGCATGCCAATGGCATATCGCGCGCGCCCATGCACTGGTGACCCTGCTCTCGCGCCATTTCCTCTAGTTCCGGATGCGAGCCCTGGCACTCGTGCAGCGTTATGTGCTGCAAGTAGTGGATGCTGGACGAGGAGTCGTAAATCGGCTCGTACTGCAAACAGGAAAACGAGCGGATGTTGAGAGAGGCAGCATGCATTTTTCATATTTTAATTTGCCAACCCCCCTTTTCTATCCCAAGCGATCCTTTTCATACGCCTCGATCGAGATCGCGTCGCTAAATGTAGGACTCACCCGAATAAGATGATGCTTGCGGTTCACGTCCTCCAGCTTGAACATCTTGCACCAGTAGAGTGTGGCGTCCCCACTGGGCAGCTCCACGTCCTCGTTGCGCAACTCCAGCACCCGGACGCGCTCGTCGCGTTGCAGGTGTCGCTGGGCCTTCTGGGTCAGCACCAGTGGCCTGTAGGGGCGAAACGCCACCAGGGGCTCCGGCAGAGTTCCAGACCGCACAGAGCCCTGCGGCGGATCGCGATCATGATACATGTAAATCACGCGCATCGTGTCGTTCTGGAATCAAAAGAAGGAAGGATGCGGTAATTCGGAACGAATAGGCAAGAGTTATGAAGGTGATTCCTTCTTCGGTATAGAAGTCTTGGCAATTAGTTCGCGAAACAGATACTCATCCGATACAGCATCCCGAAGGTTGAGCGGCCCACCCGACGTCGTGCTCGACCCACTTATCCCAAATGCAGACGTGCACGGAATAACAGTAAACAGTCCTCGCTGCTGAAAGCTTAACTAGAATCCGTCCTGTTGGATTGGGGACCTGGATTCGTGGCTCCGATACTCTGTGATTAGCCGTCGAATGCCAACAATGGGAGGCCCCTCAGTGCTCCACGGCGTGCAGGGGGCATTTCGACATTTGGATTGCTTTAAAGCGCTCCATGCGGCTGTAAGTGCGACTGCGGAGCACATGCTCGGCAATTGACTGGCCGAGTCCTTGACTACTTGTCCATTTGCAGTGGACACAATACTTTAATTAACAATTCGCCACTGCGTCCGCTTCAGACGTCATGGACGCGGTCGTGAACATGGCGGTGGGTTGCGATGTGCGTGTGTGAGTGTGCCTGCCCAACTACAGCCGATGGGCATCAGTGTGTCCGTCCATTTGTCCGTCCGTGTGTGTTGGTGGTCGTGTTGCCGAGTGCGCCCCATGTGGGCCTGTGTGCAGCACATCGTGGCAGCAGCAGGGAGCTTGGAGACAAAAGTCATTACCTTGTAGAGCCACTGTTGTTCGGTTAAAACACAACGACAATGCCAAAAGTAAAAACACCAGCAACAACAGCCACACAAGCATCCACAACAACAGGAGAACAACGGCGGAGGCAGTGGCAACTATGGAGAACAAATGGAAAGAACACGAGCCCAGAGACATCAAGGATAACAACCAAAAAATTAATGAAAGCAAACTCGTCGCGGTCAGGAGGGCTTAATTGCCGAAGACGGAGTTTCGCCCCGTTGCTCATGGTCGTGGCGCTGCCTGTCCTCCGCCCCTCCCAGCTCCGTCACGGAGTTCGGCTTGTTGCTAATTGCAAACGGTTGTGTTGCATTCATTAGGGTCGACGTGCCTCGTCGGGTGTCGATTTACTGATCCTCCGAGGTGTTTGCGTGGAATTGAGTGGAGTGTTTATGCTCGTTACCTGGGGCGATCCGGACTTGGATCTGGCTGAGGATGCCGAATGACGAATGATCCATGACTCCTCTGAGCAGTTGTTGCAGCACTTTCAGGAGGAATACAATGACTGGGGCCGTGGACAAGGAGCCAGTTGCCATCCGGAATATGGACCATTCAGGTTTGCATGTGTTGGAACGACTATTGAATTTTATTCGCCCAGAGGAATCAGGCTCAGGGAAATCCGAGCAACATTCCAGAGCTTCGAAATTATGTCCGGCAATAAATTAAATTTGCGACACCTCCCTTGCCGCATCGCTTGTAGATGCCGTCCCTGCCAGAGTAAACAAGGGCGCTTTTAAATCAGCTGCATTTGACAGAAATATTTAATTCGTTCGTCCGTTGTTTGTTTACTGCTCCCGTAAGTGTAGCCGGGTTCTATCTCCTGAGCGCAGAGGGTCATGCACTCCCGACGACTTGGCTGTTCCAAGGATCTGAGCACGTTGTTTCTCACTTTACTTGTTCTACTCGTTTCTACCCGTTCCTTTTCTCCCTTTCCTCCTCTAGGCCATAGTTTTTTATTTAATGCCATTGAGTATGTTGCATGGAGATAAAGCGGAGTTGGGGTGTTCAGAGGGCAGATCGATTGCAGAATGCAGTCAACAAAATGCAGAGGATCGAAGCGAAGAGTAGGGGATGTCGCACCGTCCTTATAAGAAGTAGGCGAGTACCTCGAGTTGGCATCGTCTAAGTTTAGGGTACATTGTTAGAAACTGCCATTAGCATCATCCGCTCGTCAGTGGGCGGTAAAGAGGTGGAAATTGCAAGCGGTCAACAAGCAGCTGGATATAGTCCGTCGTATATACCGCACTGATCGTCGTCCGGAGTAGCTTTGCAAAGGTCAGCCAATAGTGGCTCCCAGTTGGTGAGATGAGTTCCAAACCAGGGTCTTCAAGGCACTTTAAAGCGTTCGCCACTCCAAGTAGTATATAAGTTTTCCTTGTAGATAAGAAGGTGCCCTTCTGCCGCAGGCAACTCTCTGCCACTCGATCCAAATGTCCGGAAATCAATTTGAATTGTAATTGTTTTTCCGAACGCCGCATGGGATGGAATAAGATGGGTTGAGCGGTCACCCCTTCTCGCCGCAGAAACTTTCCATAGACAAGGGCGGGCGGACAAAGTTTGCCTCCCTGGGGCCAACTAATATACATAAAAATGCACTTCAGTCCATTATCCTATTATGGCAGTAAGCATCGAGGACTCGTCCGCGCATTGAGGTTCATAGTTCGCCATGCCCGCGACCCCTCGGCCCATGCCATTGCGGGCCTCCCCCAGTTTCGCCCGACCGATGTTGAGGCCAATATTTGTCACGCGGAGAGGGGTGTGTCCGAGTGTTGTTTCTCGGAACTTACAGCGATTGGCGACGTTGATTGATTCCGGCATGTCCTTGATGGCATTGTTCCTCGAAGTCCTTGTCAGTCCCTTCTGGAATTGCCTCGTTGGCGTCGTTGTTGTGCGGTGAGGGAGGCATCGCGACGCCTTGAGTTTGGAAATCAAGGGCCGGATTCGCCACTCAAGCACCTCCACCTCCGGCTCTGCTGTGGCCCGCCCCGCACATCGTCTAATGCGAAAATGCTCCCCTTCACTAGGAGTTACTTCCCTAAACCCACCACCCCTCCCCCGTTCTCGTCGTCAGAGCTCCAGCGGGCGGTGGCGCAGCGACAGTTCATTGTTGATCCGGTGGTGGGATAAGGACGTCGCGACCGATTCAAATTAACTTCCCCGATAGAAGCCCCATGTGGCGGTATGCGTGTTGTCTGTGAGAGGGGCGTGATGAGTGTGTTGACTGAAGAAGTAACCAGAAAGTTTCGTTAAAGATTTGGCAAATAAAACTTTTTATCACGTCTCCTCTTGTATTTATTGGTCTCCGCGCGGACGGGCATTACCCCGAGAGGTGGAGGAGATACACGCACTCATACACACACTCCCACATATCCTCATATGCGGACAGAACGGAATCCGCTTAAGCGGCTAATACAGCGTCACCGGACATAAGGACAGAAGAGCAGAAGGAAATCCTATTAGAGCCACCGACAGCAGACCAATTACTTACTTAATTGCAATAAATTACAAGCTGAACTGGACGCGGTCATAATCCAAGGATCTCAATATATGACCCTTGGCGGCTGCGACTCATCAAAACGGATGGCTGTTGCGAGGGTTTACTCGTGTCATGAAAAGGAGCCGCGAGACAACCGGTCAAGGGAGCCACTATGTTCCACTCCATTCGAAAGTTGTTGGCTCTGTCAACAGAATCAGGATTGCGCTGCTTACTCAAATCCGCACACCCTTGGCAAGGCTACTGAGTTTACGACCGCTGTTCGCAGGTGGTACACACAATTTAGGAGCCCTGTTCCGGAGAGCTCATCACTGCACTTCACTGCAGCCACTTGGAGTGGGAGGGGCTCACTTCCGCTGAAACTTTCCCGTTACGCCCGCGCCTTTTTCATTAGATTGAGGAGCCGTCGTAATTTATTTATGTATAGTGCGCGGTCGGAGGATGGGATGGGGTGACTTACCGTTATAGGGATATCATGCGCCGAGTCGCAGGTGTCGAGCTTCCGCCGGAATCGCAGCACCGTGTGCGTCGCATTCTCGTAGCCCAGCATCAGGGCGTAGTCCTGGGAGGGATCCACGACGGGCTCCGTCTCCCCGTTACGCTTGACGTGTCGATCCTGCGGACAGAGACAACAAAGGGCGAAATTAGCAAATTTTTCGGTACGAATTTCGGAGTTGAGAGCATTTTGCATGTCATTAGAAGCGGTTGCGGCGGAAACCACATGTCTGTGTGCTGCCGTGTGTGTGCGAGGGGCGAAGGGGTCCGAGGTCCATTCGCACCTCGGCTCAGCCCAGCTTACCTGGTGGCAAGGGCGCACCGAGGCAGGGACTAGGACGAGTTCGATGCTAGTGTCGAGCCAACTTATTTTACCTTAAATTTCAAACGTCGGGCTCGGCTGGCGGAAGAAGAAACTTTGCTCTGAGCTCCCCGTCTACACACACCCGCCCTGGTGGCACACAGACGCTCATAAAGCGCGGACACCGAGAGATCTGTGAGGACGGAGTGAAGAAGGAAATTAAAAGCGTATCTCGCCGTATTTTAGAATCCGGCTGTCATATTCGCAGATACATCAGCCGTAATTATGCACAAGAGGGAAGGTTGAGAAGGATAATGAGTGGGAGAGGGAGAGCGGGGGGAAGAGATGGGAGCATAACTCAGCGCAATATTCACATCGTGCTGCAAATGCTGCCATTAATTTCAGACTTTAATGTGCGAAGGATGTGCGTGCCCCACAGTCCCTCGCTCTTTAAATCTCACCTCGTCGCGCTTTTGGGGTCCCCGGGACACGCACCTTCCGTGGAGCTGGTGGTGGAGGAGGAGGAGGGGGCGCCTTGCTACGGAGGCGCAAATTGTAATCTCTCTGACATTGTTGCGGCGTTTTTTGTTCTTGTCGTTGTTGTTATTGCTGTTGTGCTCGTGTTGTTGTCAAGTATTTAATTGGTATGCAAAAACTTTAATGTGTTCTGCTGCTCGTGCACATTGCGCGCACATCCGCATCCTGCACACGGATGCCTCAAATTATCTACATTTGAGAGAGTGTGCGTGCGTTTGTGCTTGTGTGTATAACGTTGTGAGTGCGCGGATGTGTGTGCCTGACACAGAGGCCTTGTAAAGCGCCTGAGAACAGACTCAAGCTACGAAGATGAAGGGGAGGCTCACCAGGCCAAGAATCAGACGTGGGCAAGGGGGCGGGGAGCGGAGGTGGGCAGGGTTAGGTCGGGGTGGTCCCGTCCCCTGCGTAATCAATAAAAGTGGAAACGAAGCGCTCTTGTGGTTGTCTGATTAAAACGATGTGAATTTAATAGGATTAAGCGGTACGCGCGGAAATCATGGAGTTACGGTCTCGAAGGCTTTCAGCTGGGCTTGAGAAGAGGCGAGAGTGTCAGCTCTCGTCCTTGTGGGCCCTCGAAATCTAGTGAGTCCTTTTCGCCTCTGCAAGAACAATATCCGACTCCGCGAAGTGTCCCTTGTCCGATTCAAGCCGGAGCCGAGACACATCCGGCGCCTTCTTCGCGCATCCTTGCTTCACCCGTGTTTCTCTATAACCGACTGCCTTATGTTGCTGCAGGCAGTCGGCGGGGGAACGCGGGTGGCTGCTGTGGCGGGGGCGAGGAGTTTTGATGCTCTAAACAAACTTTTGCAATTTATGATAATTCAACGTCAGCTGTGACAGTTCCGCTCAACCCAGTTCAGCACTTCTCGGGCCTTCAACTCAACTCCTTCCGTCGTTGCTCCATCCGGCTCGGGTTGGGGTGCGCCGGGCCTGACCTGATGCTGCTGCTGCCCTGTCTGGGCGGGTGTGGAAATGTGGGGTTCGGCATGGAAACACCCATTTCGAAATATGCTCGCAACAGATCTAACTTATTACATCGAAAGGGTTGAACGTGAAATATGTTTCTGTGCGGAATTTCGTCCTGGATCCGGGTCCTGGGCATAACGAGGGCTGAAATTACGAACTCATCTTGTGGATTGTAAATTGCTGTCGGTCGGTTCTCGGTGAATCTGCCGCCTGCCTCTCTTTATATTTGCCCGTCGGTCTGTTTGTCTGCCTGTGTGTGTGAGAGTGAGTGAATATGTAAAGATGTGTGTGCGGTTTGACGGAGTTCGTGGCTCCTTCATTTGATTACGTAAACGCCTCGTTGTAGTTGAAGCGCAATACATGCGAACATCCATCTATTTATTCTGCTCTGGTGCCTGGATTCTGTTCGATGGATTGAGGGGGAGCTGCCGAGGTTCGGGGTGACTGCGTAGATAAATTGTTACAGTTTTAGGAAAACACGGCGTCTCCCGAATAAACCCATCGGGCGCCGTCTGCACAAGTAATCCTTTGAGATATTGCATTGGTCTGATTTATACTGTTGTAGAGCGCACACATACACAGACACACACACAGAGCCAGGCCACCCACAGCAACTCAAGAAGTCTTTGAAGCCGCCCAAGGATCGAAGAGGAGTAGACACCAACCGAGGTTGGAGTCAGGAATAGACTGGAACTGGAGCAAATGGGGAAATTAAAACCGCCCCAGGTTCTCAACTAGATTAAATGTCAATCAACGTGTCGGTTTCCCAAAAACCTGGCTCCTCCTCAGCGGGGAAGCGAATCGACGACGAGATTTCTGCTTTGTATGGTTGGTGCACAAGCGTACGGCGGAGGTCCCTCCGTCCACAGTGCAATTAATTAGAGCGGATACCGGGCGCCCAATTCGTCGCTGCCTGGAGGCCGAGGGGACAAGGGCGCTCCATCCGTTCATCAGACAAAGAGGCCGTGGTCGATGAGCTGCCACTCGGCGTGGGCCGCCGTTAACCCTCTACTCAATATGCTCCCGATGAAGGATTCGCCACCTCTAATAGCAAATCGAAATAAATTCCGAATCCCTCGAGTATCTTCAGACGCGCCATCGTTTCCATTACGACATCCCATTTGTCACAAGGCCGACAGAGGGAGCCGGGGGACTCCCGGACCAGCCCTCGACCGCTAAGGATTCATATGATTCAATTGCACTATCCGATTCGGATGGCGCATTGTCTACGATTGTGTCGCTCCTGGCAAGTCTGCTGTAAATTGTGCCAAACTGTGGGTATCTTCGACGGGTCTTTTACGGCATTGCTGGATGAGTGGACAGTCCAGGTGGGTCTTCAGAGTACTTGAGTGCCGGCAGGTCGGTCTCGGGGATATACATATTATGCGTAGTACGTGTTTGTTCAACTCAGGTCAGGAGCAGACGAATGTTCCGGACACAAGTGCTTAAGCCATATGGGCGGTTGGGCCATCTCTTGGTTGTCCACCAAGAGCGACCCGCACCAGATCCGTAGTCGATTGAGTTGTGACAGGCGTTAGTCCAGCCTGCAGGAGCTGCGGATACGCCTTCTCTTGTATTTAAATCTCTTCTGTCGTCCGGGTCGCCCCAAGAAGTGACTCGTGAGCCTGATAAGTGGCCGGCCGTGGGAGTACCAAGAATGATTCCTTCGGCTCGGGCGCAAGGACGTTCCAAGGGCTCGGTTCGCTGCTGACCCTACGCCGACTGTCATACGTCTCTCTAGACGGCGAACCGAGTCCTGCTATCCTGGCTCATGGTAAGTGGTAGGTTTATGACCTCATCGGGGGAAAACAGCGAAAATGCAAATGTCACGGCTTCATGTGTGTGATTGACACTTTTGGGTCGACAGCCGTGGGATGGAAGGAAGCTTGTCGCCTCCTTGGGCTCTGTTTTTGTCGTTGGGTCCTCGAGTTTTTGTGGGTTCGAGATTTTTGACGTTTGCTACACAAAGTGTCAAAGTGAAGGAAAGACAAGGGCACGCCCTGGAAGCAATAAAGGCTTATCTGTCCCTCTTATCTGTTTATCTGTTCGCATTGTTTCTGTCAGTTCTAATAGGACCGCCGAGCATGAGGAGATGCAATTAGACTTCAGGTGGTGCAGACGTGCTAAAAATTATGCTCCATGCGCACTTTCAGAAGGGTTAAGACGACGTGGTTTAATGTCAGTCACGGGAAAACAATCCCCTGTGCTTCGCTTCGCGATTAGGTTGAAACGCGAAAAAGGAGTTGCTCGTACACGGTTTAAGAACCCATAGTAAAGCGTATTGGGATGTCTTTAAATAGAAGAACAAGATTCTGTAGCTTATAAGATCGATTCCGACGTCGTTTGGGTTCATTTTAAACAATTTTAAAATAACAGTGCAGTACATAACAAAATGGGTTATTCAAGTAAATACATTTTTCCAAAGTTTTTCACAAGTTTTGTAATTACTTTCGTTGGAATGTGCACTACAAACATAAGTGCAAATAACACATTTCAAAGCAGCAATTTTTTATCACAATATATATATCATTTCGACTCAAAGCAAAAAGCAGCGAGTACGCAAATTGAGGTTCACTGCTCTGCGCATCGTCCTGATTTTGCTACATGCTGATAGTTCCGTCATATGTGGAATGTACATATGTATGTATGAGTAAAATAATAAGTAAAACCGAAGTTACCACTTTAACCAATATTTTTAACGACGAGAGAAATCTAACAGATGGCCACATATCGACTGAAATGTTTCTCTCCGCCCATAACAAGCGCTCTCAGATATGACCTCTTCCTGGGGCTGACTTCGCGTAACTCGTCAACGACCCTCATCCGATGGGATGCAGGCAAGTGACATCGACGCATAGAGACACGCTTCGGGGAGTCAACTTTCGCACCAAGCGCTATGTGTCCTTCAGCGCCGAGGCAGGAACCCCATATGCCAGAGGTTTCCCGATTAATTGCGGGGCCATTTCCGATTGGATATGTCTCCCTCTCCTCCAGTGATTTACAATATATCCCATCTCGCCATGGTCACAAGTTTCTCTTCGTTTTGAAAAACCTTTTGAAAACTTTGGGCGCAAAAAATGAAACAAACACAAGAACACACAACCACTTATGTGTACATAGAAATACACTCTCAGACAATGGGACCGGGTCTTTGCGAGTCCCGGGTTCTGCTGCCCGCTAGGCGTGGAAGCCCTTGGGCGCTCCGTGCTATCGGCAAACAAATAAAGAACTTTTATTATGTGCTTTAGGGGGAATTTCCTTTTATTTCTCCTAATCTTAATTCACTTAAATTCGATTACGGCCCTTCCTGTTCAATTCAAATCAAAATAAACTTCGAGTCAAGCGGACGCAGTCGCCGTTCCTGGGCGAATCTACTTGTGCCCCAACCAAGCTCCACCCCTCGTCCCGCTCCGAAGCCACCAACCGGCCGACGCCCTCCCACGCAATCAAAGCACACAATGGAATAAAATAAAATTTGAAAATACAAAGGATTTATGGGTTCAAAGTTTCAAGGATTCAAGGATTCCGAAGCCGCGCAGAGTCGCTCTTGTGGGTGTGGGCGAGAGCGAGTGAGCAGCAGCCGTGTGACTGCGATGGAGCGTTGCGCGGGGAGCTCTGCTGTTAATAACGACGGGGGCCCGCGGGGCAAGCGAGGGTCTGGTCTGACCCGGGTTTGGGTCTGACTGAGTGTTTATAATGGTGAAAGTCACAGAACGAATGGATGGATGGATGGATGTGGTGTTTTGTTGTTGTTTCGAATTCGGTTTGAGAATCCTTCAATTTGTTTTTATTCGTTTTATATTTGTTGTTTTCCCTTCGTGCAACACAAACAATATTGGTGTTGATTGTGGCGAGGGGCAGGTGGAGCGGAGCAGAAGGCGTTGACTTCGACTTCAAACAAAAACAACAGCAACGAGAACGCAAATTGAGGATTACCGTTCCACACTGCGTCCCTGCATTCCGACACAAGCCCACAAAAGCGATTCCCAACCTGAGCCTCCGATGGGGTTCCTTCAACAAGGAGACAAACACAGCCCGCCCATCCCTGAAGGTAAGGCAAAAAAGGATACGAATTACTTCGATTGAAAGGCCCCAGTTCGAAGATGGAGTTTCCTCAACATTTGCCAGGATTTCTGAGTGAGAGTTTCTATCAGAGTGTTTCACCTTCGGCCCGAGTTCGAACTCCTCCGAGATTCCCACTGCTTCGGCAGCACTGATGTCACCTCGACTTGTGTGAGCGACAAACAAATGCAGGAATACCGAATGATAATCCCAAACCACGATAAATCGGGTACGGGGTGGGCAGCGACTCCCAACTCTGGACCAAAGAGGGTGCCGCACTGCAGCGGATCGTTGAGCTACGTGACGCAATCCAAGTGATGGGTCGCAGGGCCTCGCACTCCATTCAAAACTGCGAAGTACGGACGCACCAATAACCATGACAATCACAGTGGATACCACAGCGGGCACTCATGCCGAGTCTGATGGAACTCATTAGACGCACCGACTTCGCATATGAGAAGGAGAAGGGTTTCCCCACTGCGAATGCAATAGTCGAGTTAATGGAGATATAAAAGCCGCGGTCGGTCCAGGGGGACGATCCGGTGGACGTCATGCGGCGACGGTCTCATGTGGTATGTACATATATCAAGCCCTAATGAACATCGCTCATCGAGGGTTAACTCAACTCTCCCTAAGAAACTCATAAAAGCTGCGCTGGCTCCCCCGAGGCGAGGAAGACGTTTGATATTCACGAGTTTAGAACGACAGCCCAAATCTAATGTCACATGGTGACATCAGGTCGGCGATAAGATCGTCACATCTATTTCAAGGGTCTTTATATGCCTGCCACATAGCTGTAAGTTTGCAATAGAGAAAGCCAAGAGAGATTTCTGGGGAGTTTCCACATTTTTTCCATACTAATACAACATTATACATACTAACACAACATATAACATTATATGAAGGTATAACTTCGTTATAGTCGATTTTAAATAAATAAATCTGATATGTATGTGTGTGAAACTTTCAACTTTCCTCCCCTTGGAGTGTGCATCTTCGGCGCAGTCTGTAGGATCTGATCCTCCAGTTTTGTTGCGGTTAGTTCGCGTGAAAGGTTTTTCATTTTTTTTGTGTCCACGTAAGTCCCACGAGTTGGGCCGTGTGGCTGTCCTTTGGACAACTCGATGTTTGTGTTCACTGATAATACATTTCGAGTCCGATATCTGTCTGTAGCGACAGTAGAATCTTACCAATGGCACCTAGAGTATCAATGGTGTACTATTTGAGGATTTCGAAAGTCCAGAATAAGTCTTCCCGAACTATGTTACAACCGGATTAATTTACAAGGTTAAAATGGCAGGGGACCGATTACCGCAATGTTAACTGCCCCACGTGGGTCACTTCAACATGTTCCTCTCCGCGCTCTTTGTCGAATGATCGGGTGATGAATTGGATTTTGTTCCAGTGGAGATCTTCGCAGTCCATTAATAACCCATTAATCGAACAGTCGTAATTAAAAACCTATCCGTCCTTCTCCCCCCCACCGGGAGGCCGTTGAGTATCCGTAAATTGAATGATGCGTTCATATCCGCGCCGTGTCGAACTAGGTTTCGTACATTGAGCGTT
Organism: Coelopa frigida; assembly: GCA_017309665.1. Taxonomy (NCBI): domain Eukaryota; kingdom Metazoa; phylum Arthropoda; class Insecta; order Diptera; family Coelopidae; genus Coelopa; species Coelopa frigida. The sequence continues at coordinate 8,488,780 of CM029563.1, forward strand.
AATTAAAATTCAAATTGCTGGCGTCTTCATCGGATCCAGCAACGCGAAGAGAGCCGCAGGGAGCCAGCCTCACGGAGACAGGGAATTCATTATTAGAAAGTGCTGGGATTCCGATACGAAAGCCATGCATTCCATAAGCGCTGGTGCACAGTGGGTCGCTTTCCACATGCCTGCGGTGGGATTACTGCCGTGAATGCCGAACTAGCCGTGGGCTTCGGCCTGAGGCGACGACTCTAGTGCAGCTACCGTCGTCGCGAGGGTCGGGCGTGGGGCGAACGACGACTTCGTTTGCTGGGAAATGTCGCCAACCGGCCAACGTCGGTGTCCACACGTTGAGGGTTGAAAACGCGAATGAATGGCATGATTTGCACATCCTCACAGGCTCCGTGGTGCCGCCAGCCGGCCAAGATAGGACGTCGGAACGCGGCGGGACGAGTTATCGTGACCGACGTCATTTTCATTTACGAGCTCCTCCGGCCAACTGCAGGTCGTGGCGTGAATGTCCAACGTTCCTGGCTCCCATCGCCGGCCCGCGCGGATCCGCAAACCGGTCGCGTCCGAGGCCTGTCGCTGCTCATAAATTATTGGAGATGCGGCGAGGGAGCTGCTAGCAGGAGGCGGGAGATGGGACGGAGATAATTCTCAAACGCAATGTGGAAAAACGTAAGGAATGGCGATGCCAATGCACAACGGTACATTGACATGTTGCTACCTTGTTGTTGGCGCAATATTTGTTGCTGCATCTGCGGTCTGCGTCGCTGAGGCCGTGGCGCTGGCGACTGAGAGTCACCATGACTTTGAGAGATGGCCATTAGATGCGTTTAGTGCTGCCGTTGTTGTTGTTGCTGCTGCGGTGCCGTCCGCCGAGTCGCAGACGTTGCCAAGCGTGTCGTTCGCATTCCGGTTGCGTGCATAGATTACACTCGCGAGGCTAGCGGATGCCGGGCTAGGATCGCGGCCTCTGAACGACGGCCGAAAAATTGCCAATAACGGTAAGTTGCGTCAGCAATGTTAATTGCAGTTTGGAACTTTGGCTATTCGACAGGTCGTGGACGTCCCTGCGAGAAAAATGCTTCCATTGTCTCTTCGAAAAGTTGGCTTCGTCGTCACGAGCCACGAAAAGGAGCCATTAGTAGCGGCCAAACTGCGAGTACGTGTGACACCTGAGGAGCAAGTTCGCGCCTGCACCCGGAGGTAACCCACTCCCGAGGTCAATTAATGCGGCCGCGCGAGCAGTGTCTTAAGAGCAGTTAAGAGGTGATTTTCTCCGGGGCGACCGCTGTGGACGAACGACTAATTATTTGATTCCAGCTTTTGTAGAATCGTCCACGGTCTGCGCTCTAATCACAGCCCGCAGCAGTTGCCCGCCGACTCGAGCTGAAGTTCAACGCGGCTGCGGCTGCTCGGTGAACCGTCTTGGCTTAGAGACGGGTTCGGGGTTCGCGGGACGCTCTTCGTACTGCTCGCCTCGCGAAAACGATCAATTAGCATTCTCTATCATTCCATTTCGCCACAATTGGCGGTCGGCGAGCGGTGTTGGCGCGCTAATGGCGATGCCACGACTCGGCGTCGATGACCCACTTGAACTCGCATATCTGGCGAAGATACCGGCTCAATATTGTGAGTTCTTGCGCATCTGGATGATTGATGGAGAGCCGTTTGCCAGTTGATTGGCATGTGATTAATTAATTCTTCCAGGCTCTCCGCACGCAGCTCACCTCGCCAAGCGTTCGCCTGGGCGGCTGCGGAACGACTTCGGCCCGGTCCCAAACTCCAAGCGTCCCTCTCAGCATCCGGATGCTGCAGCGAGGCGACCCGAGGAGTCGTCAGCACTTGGTCGAGCCAAGGCGAGACGAGACGTGCTAAGCCCTACCTAGCCGCATGGCACCACGCCCCCCGCCCGCCGTAGTGCGTGCAAGTGAGTGTGTGTGTGTCCATTATTGCGGGAGTGTATGAAGCGTTGTTTTCGTGTGGGCGGCGGGTGTGCGTGCGTCGCTTAGAATTCAATTAATTATAATTGTACAATGGCGATGAAGATGGTAGGGGTCGCGAGGGCGTGGGAGAAGCGGAGCGGGAACCTTATGAAATTTGTTTTAATAACATGTGGAATGTTGTGTGAGTTCATCCAATGAATTGGGACACAATGGCAATGTTTTCATTGTCGGTCGGGTTCGTGTTAGCTTCTTCTGCGTTGAGTTCATGTTGTATCATTGTTGTTGTTGCCATCACAATCGCCTTGTAGGTCGCCCCAAATGATTTGTTTTATTCTTTGCCCCATTGTGCAACACCACGAGTCGTTCACGAAACCATTATTAGATCCTAATAGTTTGGGCATTGTTCTTTAGCTTTTGTTGCTGTGGAGGTTGCTGAAACCATTTTTCGGCCACAAATCGCTTCCGCACATACACAAATCCGGAGGGGGGTGGTCGGTGCCTTATTTGTTAATTGAGTTTGGATTTTTTCTTTGGCGAAAAGAAGGCAGCAGGGCCGACTGAGGTTTACTGAGATGCAGTCCACGGCAAAGCTATTGAACCTTTGCACCTACTTGTGTCCCCAAGAGGTCGTCTGGTTTGCGACCCTCAGAAAATCTTGCAACTCTGCTGCTCCTTTGATAAACCGTTTAAAATTAATATTACAAAATTAATATTATGTACTTCTTTTGAAGCGACTTCAAGGAGCAATCAGAGTACACATCATCGTGTCGACTTTTGACGCCTCCGAAGGTGACGAACAGGAGTTTTGTCCTCTTTCAGACGTAGACACTTGTCGACGCTGCTTGGTGAAGCACACGGGTGCCAGAGGCACTTCCTACTTCCAGCTCGTTTGGCAGGGGACGATGACGAGGAGCGAACCCCGCCACTCAATTTTAATTATTATTAATTGCAGAACATCGGAGTACAGAGTTCTCAGCTGCCGGTTCGACGAACGGCGCGCGAACAGGCGAAGGCCGAAGGAGGTAAGACGAGCATACCTTGTGGCGGCGCGGCGCTTGTAGAACCAGCTCAATAATTGTAGTGCCGCAGCCCGACATGATGCGGCTACTGACGAGGGGGGCCGGGTAGGTGGCGACGACTGGCTCGGTGGATTCCTCTTAAAGAGCACATTAAAAACTGTATCAGCGATGAGATGGAGTGTGTGTGTTGCCAATAAATTCAAATTACTCTTCGGCCAGCCAATTACGACCCTACAGTCGGTCGTTGCGAAGCACGGACACATCCACGCTGCATGAGTCATGGTGTCGGGATGGTGCCGCGCGAGTAGGAGATCGCTCCAAATGAAGTGCGGTTTTTTAATGGAGTTTGGAAATCATTAGCGGGGCGCGCGGTGGGAGACTTCCGAGCTCGATTAGCGCTGCAGCCTCGGCCGCGTCCTCAGCGTCCCATTAAGGGGCTCATGAACCTCCTGCGGTATCGCGTTACACGAAGCCAACGACATTCCGACGGCGAACATGGCACGGCTCGAGTTGCGGCCCCACATGAACCCCTCGACGGAAGCAACTGGTTGGCTGCAGACCACGAGAAACCAGGCTCTGATGCCTGCCTGGCCCAAGTGGCCCTGCAGAATCGAGTGCCATCATCGCCGTAGCTGTGGCGAGTGGCATCAGTCGGGCTTCGGGTTCAGTCAGCCCGGACAAGATTCGTCTGTAGGTGACGCTGTCTCACTGAAACCCGATATGTTTTGCTTGGAATTTATTGAAATTACTCATTCGAGTTTTATGAGCAATTAAAAAATACTGTGAGATTCGGAGATTTCTGGGCGGGATGGGAAACTGAAACCGATCCGACGTGCGGTGACGTGCAGAACAGCGTATATGTGCACGTATATGTGGAGTGTCGCACTCTGACACTCTCACCTCGGGGAATCGGGAACGGTACTGTGGAGTCCGCGGAAACACCCACGTCGGGAAACACCTCATCGATTCGTCACCCTCGTCTTCGTTGTTGTTGTCGTTAGGGGCGAAAAATTCGTCGAAGTAAATTCAACTGAAATGAATACGCGGTCCCCTCTGCATGTCTGTATCGGGTGACATTCCATAGTAGTCGGAGGGTAATTAGATGAATGGGCTGCAACTCGATATGGACTGATCGAAGTTGGTTTTTCTCCCAGATACAAAGCTCTTCAAAAGAAAGAATGCAGACTCTTGAAAAAGATTAAAATCAATCAAGTGACCAGGTAATTTATCCTTTATGGCCCATGAAAGTTGATAAGTAAATCGATTGTGCAACAGAAGCGACAATTCAATCAAAGAGACCATCAGCCTATCAATCAATTAATCAATCGACGCGCTCAGAAACAACAATGATAATGAACAAGCGGCAGGATGTATTGATTGAATATAATTGCGGTTGAGTTACGGAATTGGCTCGTGTGTCGTAAATTAGCACATCCGAAAATCGTATTCTCATGCCCTAAATACTCTCCATTCTTCTGTAGACGCCATTGCTTCCCTTTGCAGTCCACATGAAAGCTTGCCTTACACGAAGAAAATATGATTGAATCGAAGTCCGAAGCAAGGCGACGAATGGCAGGACCCTGCCCAGGTGGCCATCCGACGCACCTGAGTCGAGAGCAGGACGCCTTCTCGGCCCGACCGCCATCATTTCCCATTCGCCGTGGCTGATATTGCCCAATGGCCATAACTCAAAAACTTATTCACTAAAACGGACCAAATTGAAAAGAGTTCGCTCGAACCGTTGTTGCCGATGATAAATGAATGGACCTGTGTGTGTGTGGGGGGGTTTGTTCGTTCGACATATGGACTTCTAGGTGTGTGGGTGTGTTAGGAGGGCAAGGACGAGGGGGCCAAATCACCTGAAAATATGTTTGACCTCGGTCCACCCAGCCGACGGCCATGTCCGACCCGGCGAGATTGCCATCGGGCGAGAATCCGAGGCCTACGTAGCCCAGGGTACGTGCTTGAACCTCGAACGTTATATCCTGATTAATGATTGTCCATAAAATGCGAAAATCCTCATTCAAATCGACGGCGTGATCCCAGCTAACGGCCGGCTCGGCGACCGTTTGGACGCTCGCCGCTGCGGCGCTGTCGCAGTCCAGCAGCAACAGCAGAGCCGCGGCTAAGCAGGATATAAAACACGTGATTAACGATGACAGCGATGAACTTGAACGTTTCACTTCCGGCCGGGCAGCAGCCATGGTGCGGAGTGCGTGTGTCGTCCGGCGACCGGCGAGCGGGTCGGGGCGAATGGTGCGTGAAAGCTCCGCCGGGGCGTACCCGTGCGTGTGGCGAAGGAGTAGGCGAAGGAGTTGCGCCTTGATCCGGGTTAGGTTTGACAAATGGGCGGGGTCGACCGCCCAGCGCCAGCCGGCTTTCAGGGTTCCGCGAGTGGGCGTCGTTTGTCCTGTACCGGCGACTCGACTCGACTCCACTGCAATCGACGGAGACGCGACAGCGATGTGTTTATTTTAATGGCATCACAGCTCAGGCCGACGTTAAAAATAAATTATCCACGCGCCAGTGCTGGGCTGAACTCCCGTGCCTGTCGGTCTGTGTAGCGCGCTGTCGCTGCTTACACCGCTGCCGGCATCGTCGCCGCCTCGGCCTAGCGCTGTTGACGCTGGTAAGGAAGGCTGCGCTATTTGCAGACGTGGCGGAAGTTGTCGAGGTTGTCCGATAGTCGTCGGGCAGTGAGACTGATGTGGCTGGAGTTCACTCGAGTCCGACTTCTGGAGTTGTTTTCGGAAACGGCGTTCGTGTTTCTCCTGCGCCGGGACTAATGATGATGACGTTGATGGATGCAGCGCCCCCCAGACTCGAGCAGGGGCGTCGTTGACCAGACATGGGGCCGCGCCGGTGACACTCCGGCTGCGTGCTTGCGTGAGTCAGCGTCCGTGGCTCACAGAGGGGTCCACATTTCGCGACCTGTAACGACAACAAGAGAGAGTGTGAGTGAGAGTGAGACGGGGAGCGTTCGAGCAATTTGTTTAATTTGCTGGAAATGTTTTGAGGGCCGACCAACCGACCGACCCCAGCCCCTGTCCAAATGTTAAATCGAGAATCATTACGTAAATACGTCGGCCGCGCGACGTCTCCGAGAAGGAGAGACTCCGACAGTCACTTCTCCGGATCGCACAGTCGGAGCAGCTCCCAGGGAAGACGATCACGCATGACAGACCGAGCGCGCGAGATCCAACTCTCTGGCATCGGACCGGACGTGGCGCAGCGCCGACAGCCGGACTCGCAATTAATGCTCCAGAGACAACCCGAAGATAATTGCTCCAATAATTATGCCGAAGAACTCAAAAAGAACAAGAACAACAATGCTGCCCTCGTTCGTCGGAAGCCACTGGAATATGTTTCCAGGCCGACCAATTGCTTGGGTCACTGCGAGAACCACTGCGGAGATTCATGTGCAATGATAAACACCCTCCCTCCCTCCACAAGTGGGGATGGCTAGCTATGACAGTGATTTCTGAGAGAGGTCTGGGAAGAAGACCCTGGCGTGGGCACCGGGGTAAGTTCTGACTCGGTCGATTGGAATCCGCTTGTTCGGCATGCATAAGCTTAGTCCCTGATACCAGACGGTCGCATACGGCTCGAACCATGCCAAGCACAGTCCAGAGACTGAATCGGGCACCTCTCTGATTATTCTCAGTGTGTGTCTGCTGCCTGCTCTGGAGCGGGTTCTTGGTGTTTCTAGCGAGGAGCGCAGCCAAGGAGAGAAGAGGTGCTGCAGAATATAATAAATGTAGCCGTCGCGCGAGTGACGTCGATTGTAATCATGCGAACCTGCGCGAGATGATGCCTACGCCGGCGTCGTCGTTACCGGCGCGCGCCTTCCGACCGCCCCTCCGGTCGCTCCTCAGCCGGTTTTATGTCATTACTCGGCGAATTAGCTGCACCATGCGTCGCGCGGATGCAAACAGCTCTCGGCTACACATTAGTCGATAACACAAGACACTTGCTCCCGGTGGATCCAGGGCCGGCGCAGTGAGAGCGGGCGGAGGGAGGAAGTGTAAATGGCGAGCCGATACAGAGTACACTGTACACTTCCTCGCCAGGCGGCGGCTAGTGCGAGTCGACAGAATTGACTAATTAAAGCCATCAGAGTGGAGTTTAGTCCTTCGACCGTTCGTCCGCCGTCGACCACGAAGACGTCGCTAAGTGGCAAAAACCTCAACTATGTGCGGACGGACGGAGAACATTCTTCACAATGCAATTTCGTCGTCGCCCCTCATTCCTCATTCCGCCATCCTCCGGCCCTTTTCCATCGTCCCCCGCGCGCCGCAGCATATGTTCTGCGTTTAATATCTGGTGCTCGAGCTCGGGGAATGCAACAAATCAAGGCGGCCGGTCGGCGAGACTTGTGGCGGGCGAGGGCCGGCTTGTCCTGGTCAGGAGTCATGGCCGTGGCCAGCGAGAGAGATTTAAAGTTCCCAGTTGGGAACAATTTCATTAAAAGCCCTCTTCCCGATCCCTACGCCATGGCCCGCCTCGTCTCGTCTACATCAAAGGCAACCTCGCCCTCTCCCCCCTCGTGTCAATCGCGTCTCATCGGCCGCACGAGCACCGAGAGTGCAGGCGTATCTGGGAACTCCATCTCGGCAAGTACATCCTTTGAGGAGCAGCAGATTCCCGCCGGATCCCCCCCGCAGCCGAGTACTGCAACATCACAAAGACGAAAACAGCACAAGTTCGTTTAATTAAAAAAATGGTCGAAGCAGACATGGCAATAAAAGACGCTTTGTCTCTGGAACTCGCAGGCGGCGGAGGACTCAATATCCTCGACTACAATTTGAGCAGTACTCCTCGGCTGCCATAAAGGTCTCAGCCCTCGACCCGCCCCAGGACGTGCCCCAAACAAGGTGTTGTTGCCAGGTTTTGTTTTAATTGAAGGCGGAAATTAAATGTCTGCGACGAAAGTCAAACACGAAGAGGGTTTAATTACTTCCCTCACTGAAATGAATTTTTCGAGCCCCGGCTTCGGATGCATGCTAAGCAGGAAGGGACGGCTCAAGAACAGTTCGCCGGGCTATGAGGCGTTCAACGGGGTAAGAGGCGTTTGTGCAGCAACCAATCGATTGCTGCGTCGAGGGCCTGGGGCCGACCTCGACCCAGCTTCGGTGTGCACTCCAGACTGATGGGATGCGCTCAAAGGCAACACATCAGCTGTTGTACGGAGCGAAGGTCGTGCTCTAAATATTATCACCCACTGTCCCCCGCACCCCTTCGCCGAGGATCCGCCTGCGAAAGAGGAAGTAATTAAAATTCTTTGTTTTGCCGCCTCCGCGCAGTAGGACTTATTTAACAAGTTTTTAATTAAAAGCAAATATTCGCTCCTCGTCAGAGCGCGGAGCCGCGAAAGCTAACTTATTCCCTCACCCGGCTGAATCGTTTCCAGTCGATTCCCAACCACATCTATAGGCATCATCATCACCTGTTGCCAACATAATTTAAGAGGATCGTGGTCGGGGGCGCAACTGTTGAAAGGCATTAAAAATGCGGCCATTATCTGTGACAGGAATCTCGGCCGTCAGAAATTAACACACGATTCGAGGGACCGGCGGGGCAGGGCCCAAGATGAGATGAGATGGGATGGAATGGAATGAAATAGCCGGAGAGCAATGCGTCGTGTTGATTTCGGGAAAATTATTCGACATCGAAAACAAATAAAAGATACACGTCATTAAGGTGCGCAGATGCGGGACGCAAAGGAAGGGGCGGAAATGGATGCGTTTTCGAACGAACGATGACAGATCCATAAATTACTGGAAATTATGTTGGCTCGCTCCCCTTTCCCTCGGATCTGAATTAGGAGAGCGCGTCGGCGATGGATGGAGTTTGTTGAATGCGCCACTCAGTGGAGGGGCTACATTCCAAGTCCAACCGATCAAGCCAACCTGTGTCTTACCGATCTCGAATGTTTTACAAATTAATTCCGAGCCGTGGCTCGTTCGATCCCCCGTTTTCGCTTGTTGGCACCACGTTAAGACCTTGTTATCGGCGCGCGAGGGAACGTCTGTTGGTGACCGACATTTGCGTTGACTTCAGCTCGACTCGCTCGGATGGAGACTTGAAGCAAGTTCAGCTACTCAGCTTCAAATCGCATTCAACAGGGAGCCAGGGCCCCGATAAGAAGCATCTGCGAAGAAGTGTCTGTGGATGTCGAGATCCACTCGTCTGTATATTGTACACAACCAATAGCCGATTGTGCCGCACATGGGTTTTAGATTTTATCACTGCGACTGGCAGGTATCGGTGAAGCACCTGCTATTAATAAGCAACGGTCGGCGAACCCATTCATTGGGAATCTCTTCGTTTTGGCCCCGTTTTAGGTCGGCGTCTCGTTCTCGTAACGACCTGTTTATGTTAATTTGATTGGATGATCTTTGGGATCGACGCATCGACGAACGGTTCCCACTAATCTCTAGGAACATGACACCTGAGGCGTTCGGAGCGAGGGCCGATTTGTACTCTGTTGTGAAGTTATTAATCACTCTATAACTTTCAATTGTTTTGGGTTCTGTGTTTTTCTGCGAAGCCCGCACGGCATTCGCCCTTTAAAGAGCCAGTGATGAATCCCCGTAAACAATATGCCGCTACGATCAGTGGTCATCAGAGGTGGGGGCAGGTCGTCACAGGGGCCGATCGAATCCAATTGCCAATCAGACTGAAGGTCTATGCCACCTGGCATCCTGAGCCGACTCAGTTGTCCACGCGTATCAGACCACGGACATGGTCGCGGGATCCGGCATCGCACTTCCCTCCACGACCCCGAGGCGCGACAACAACACCGCGCCACCCCCCTCGCCATTGTCATTTATTTGCCAATTAACGGGGAAAATATTATTATTTCAGCGCGGCACAGCATTTGTCCATCGATCACCCTTGCGTGGTTGCTGTTGCCGCCTATTGTTGGATAAACATTGTTGCCTTCTCGTGTCTGTCCTGGCGTTGTGGCGACGGCTGTGATGATGGAACTGGTGGACCTTTCGACAATGCGGTGTGTCTCCGCATGTTAATTGCGTTGTGTTTGCGTCCGGACATCGCGCGCAGCAGAGGGAGAGAGAGAGGCCGAAAGGGAGAATGCGGCTCATATTTGTTTCATGCGAAACTGAATTTTCCGCATTTACATGGCATTTTATATTTAAGAGGATCCTGCGTCCGAGCGACAGGTGAACATTTCAACACGCGTCCGTCCTCACCGGAGGCGAGTTCAAGGGGTCGAGCAGCCGGACGCCGGAAGCCAGCAGCCGGCGCGACATTTCACATGGACGCGCGCGCGCTTATTTGTCAAAGGCATAACTAGGCCGAACCTTTTGTTCCCGATGAAATTTTAATTCCGCTCAACAACGCGCCGCGGAAACAACATGGTCAGTGGCTCGGCCGCGAGTGTGCGTGACACGCACACGGACTTGCGCAGGACTTGCGGGCGAATTCTGGTTCTGACAAGGGACGTGTGTTAGTCGCTCCACCGCCGACCGACGCAACGGGTTGGGCCATCGCTTAGGAATGGTAATCCAATATTAGTGTGGGAGCCTTGGGTCGCGTGAGGTTCAGTGGAGGGCTTGACTCGCCCGGGTTTGGACCGTGATGAGGCCATTTTCCAGTGATTAGAAGGAGCACAAGGAATGATGGTATCCAAGTGGATGTCCATGTGCAGAAGTAAATGTAATTAATGGCCGTCCGTAGGCCCTGTTATGGCTCACTGCGGGAATGCGACAATTCCACACGGCAACACCGACAACAAAGAGCTCGCATTCGAGGTATGATTGGCCAAGGACTCTAATTACATCTCAAATCTAGCTGCAAACATTTGGCATTTCGAATATTTCCAGTGATTGCAGATAACTCGGTTAGCAACAAATCGAATTTCAATTCCAATTCCAATCAACGAGGCCGATCCATGAATGCCATCCACAACACCCTCCTCAATCGGCGGGCTCCCAGTCGACTCGGGCTGTGGCCTGGAGGGCTGGAGGGAATGCGTCTCCGGCATGCTTGTGGGCACCGAGTGGATTTCCTTTCTGGATATGAGTGGCATTTGGGGCGCATCCGGCAGAAGCGAAAGCCCCGGGCACGTGCTTGCGATTAGAATAACAAAAGACCAGGAATGACTGCTTGCTGCGAATGTTAATGAACACCGACGCACTCTCACTCCATGCACGCACACATACAAGCTCTCCGGAGTCCCCAGACGAGCACAGACGACTGCACTGTCACTTTCCCTTTCCCTCGACCAGGGCCCGTTTATGCAAAACTCACTCGATGCCAGCGCCCAGGGTCCGTGTCTGGCAATCATCGACCCACTCCCGAACCTAGGATGCTCGGTGGCTGGACTGGGTGGCGGTCGCGGGTCCACGAGAGGGCTCAGGGGCCTCGAGAGAGACGGCAAGGCCGGCAGTATTAATTATTGAGGCAGCTCCAAACATACCTTTATTGATTCAACGACAACGGCAATAGCACCAAAGCCCGCCAGTCGGCCAGGAGAGGGTTCAAGGGTCAGAAGAACAAAAACTGAAACTGAAAATGAAAATGTCGGCGCAAAAACAATGGACTCCTCTGGTTGGCGCGGTGCCCGACCCGATGTCGACCGGACTCGGCCGGGCCTGACGTGCAGGTGAACATTTATGGCGTCATAATGAATTTAAGGGGCGCACGGTCACGAGGCCGTCCTGGCGGAATGCATCCCTTCAGCGACAACGACAACGGCGATGACAACGACAGGACGAGGCCGGCAGCAGCCACCAACTGTGCCGGATGCCACGAAGATTGCGAGCGATTATGAGCGACAGAAAATCAACTTGATAGTCACCCGCAGCCGGCAGGACGATGTTTTAGACAAAGCCCAGCAAAAAAAAACTTCCAAATGAATTTTTCATGTTGTCCACAGTTAACGTGACCAACATCAACACCAAGAACAACACAAACCAGCTCACTCACACAGCGGCACATGCACGAACTCACACAGAAACAAATTCTCCATCGATTTTGTCAAAGTACCGTAATTTTGCCCATTTTTTGCGGATTCCCTCCGGCTTCCGTGCATTGGAAATTATTAACGAAAACAAATTGCTTTACGAACCAGAGTCCGCGACCCACCGCGGTCAAACCCGGTCGGTCAGAATTTATTACGAGGTTGAGTGCGAAGAGCGCCAAACGCCGCGGAGGTCGGAGAGGTCTGTCGAGGATTGTAATTATGAATCGAGCGGATCATACCGATTCCCAACGAAGGAATAAATAATCGATCCATCCGGATCAGTCCGAAATCGGGAGTGGACTTGGCCTGGACTTTGGATGGGAGGTGCAGACATTCGATCTTGGATGGAGGCACTTCGGACCCTCCGCACTTGTCGATGGTCAGTGTCGGCCAACCCTGTAGCCTCGGACCCAGCCATGGCAGCTCTTTGATGGGGCTGTGACCATTTTTCATTTCCAAGGCAAGCGCTCGCGCCTTTTACTTCTCGACGGCACGTGCCCGGCTCGCAGCCTGGACGTCGACATGTCCTAGTTTCGGAATTTATGCCAGCGAGCGGACACGTTTTCCAAACGCGCGTGGAATTCAAAGGGTCCGCGGAGGAACATCCATCGTTCCCGCACTCAAATTCGGCGTATCCAGGTCGGAGTCGCACATGAGGAAGCTGATGGACGGGGTGGTCCAGCGAAGGCGCCTCGGTGAAAATGAAGGGCCAGGTTGGCCCTGCCCACTGGGCAATGCGGCAGACGAGGCCCGATCGGACGGAGACGTTGACCTCCCTCCGGCTTCCCTGTGCCTAGTTGGCTCGATGTTGTTGACGTGGACGTTGATGTAGATGTTGACGGCGATTGCGACGGCGATGCTGCTGTGGTCCTAGTTGGTCCATTTTTCGCCCGCCCCCGCCTGCGCCCTGCGACAGTATCAATTTGCCTGTGTTTGTGTCGAGTCGCTGCCGCGCTTCTGCTGCTGTGGTTGGTGTTTGTGTTTACTCGTTGTTGTTGCTGTTGCTGGTGTCGCTGTCGGTGTTGTTGCTCCCGGTGCTTCAGCTGATGCATGCCGCTCTCGACACGAGCTGCTGCAATTTATAATGCACGCTGGCCAACGTGACGCCCCTGCCGCCGTTTGCTGGCTGACGCTGGCCCGAACTCCGGATGTACGTTCGAGGAAGCTGACAGTTGCCACATTTTATCATCGACGGAACGACGGCTACAGAGACGAGACGAGACGGGTTCAGACGGCTGCTGCGGCGCTGGCGTCCTAGCGACAGGACGAGGCGAGTGGGGCGGATGCAAAATCGAACAGAAACTTCAAACTGAGAGATGCATAAACAGCGCCCAGCCGGAATGCAGCGTCCTGTGGCTGTGTGTGCTTGTGTTGGTGCGCTCGTTCGTGCTTCTTGCATCCCAACCTCTGCGCGTGTGTGTGTGAGTTTAGCAAAATAAAGTTTTATGCTCGTCACGAGAGAAATTTATTGCTCTCCCGAGTGCCAGGCCCCGCTTTAGACCTCTAACTTTCCCTTCGCCACCAACCAACATCTCTCTCGCCCTTCCTCCCGCTTTTTTCACCCCTTAGTTTTATTTTCGGTTTAACTGATGCAAACTGATGTGATTTATTTTGTAATGTTTTGTTGGTCCCTTTCATGTCGTTGTTGCTGTTTTACAGTTGTTGTTGTTGTTGTCTGTATATGTCCGCGTCTGTGCTGAACTGGCTCATTATTATGTATCCGAAGGTACGTCTTATTGCAGAGTAAAAGAAGAAAAACGACTTGCTTTCTGAATGAATATTGAACGAATGAAAAATTTTATTTTCACATTTTTCTCTATAATATAAATTTCATGAACAACTCATTTTGTTCGTACAAAGTGTTTTTAACAAGTGTTTCAATACCCCCACTCGAACAAAATTTACTAAAAAATTAAACCCATCATATTTGAACAATATAAATGTTTATCTGCTGGTACCGCTTTAGTTAGATTATATGCAACCATTTTATCGGTCCCAACTCTGGTAAAATTTACAATATTCAACTCCTTCTTCTCACGAATAAAGTGATGACGAACATCAATATGTTTCGATCTTGCCAAATATTTGTTTGTTGATGCCAAGTGAACTGCACTCTCGTTATCGCAATATATTTTTGTAGCTTCTGCAGTACTATCAGGATTCAACTCTTTTTCTAGCCCTCGAATCCATAACACCTCCTGCGTCGTAGCGGATAATGCCATATATTCCGCTTCTGTGGTAGAAAGTGCAACGGTTGGTTGATGTTTAGTTGCCCATGACACTGCACCACCTTGCAATTTGCATATATATCCTGTTACCGAACGCCTCTCGTCCATGTCACTGGCCCAATCCGAATCGGAATATGCAAGAAACTCACCGTTTCCACGTTTACTAAACTTTAGCTTCGCTGATTTTGTTCCTTTGAGATATCTTAATACCCTTTTTACAGCAGACCAATGTTCCTTACCAGGATTGTTGTTAAACTTGCTCAACATATTTACCGCAAAACAGATATCAGGACGAGTACCTTGAGACGCGAACATCAGGCTCCCAATTGCTTGTTGATATGGTACTTGTTCCATCTCTGACTTTTCTTCTTCTGTTTTCGGTGACATCTCTTTTGATAATTTCACATTTACATCAATCGGTGTGGATATTGGATTACAATCCGACATGTTAAACCTTTTCAAAACCTCATCAATGTATGCTTCTTGATCTAGTGAAATGCTGTCCTTCTCATGAGTAATGCGAATACCCAGACATTGTTTTGCTTCACCTAAATATTTCATCTTGAATTCTTGCATTAATTTCTTCTTCAAATCTTCTCGATACTTGTAATCATTGCTAAATATTAAAATGTCGTCAACATATATAGCAACGAATGTCATTTTTCTATTGCAACGATTATAATAAATGCATGAATCTACTCTTGACCTCTTCAGTCCGAAATGTAGCAAAGCCTTATCTAATTTCGTATTCCATACAAGACTAGACTGCTTTAAACCATAGACTGCCTTCTTCAGTTTTAGAACTTGACCAGGTTTTCCTATTTGAATTCCTTGAGGTCTCTCGACATAAATATCTTCGCTCAGCTCACCTTGAAGAAATGCTGTCACAGCATCCATTTGCTGTATCTCCAAACTGTACTTCGCTGATAATGTTATTAAATATCTAATCGATGCATATCTAACAACTGGCGAATATGTTTCATCATAATCTATGCCTTTCTTCTGTGTAAAACCTTTTACAACTAATCTTGCCTTGTACCGAATATTGTTATCTTGCTCTTTCTTGAGCTTGAATACCCATTTCGACTTTATTATATTTGCATTTTTTGGCTTCTCTACACTCTCCCATGTATCGTTCTCAACCAATGAATTTATTTCAGAATTCATTGCATCAATCCATTTCTCTTTGTCACTTCTTGACATTGCATCATCTACGCTTACAGGATCTTCGTTGAAATCATTATGTTCAGCAACATAAACAACTTTCTCCTTTTGAGCTAACCTCTCGCTTCTGCGCAAAGTCGGAACAATTTCATCTGGTTCTTCGAAAATCTCTATGATCTGAATATCCCCCACTTCAGGGTCATCATGAACCAATGATGAACATGAACCAAAATCACTAATGTTTCCATCTACTGACTTGTTCTCGACTTCTGCGCCCACTACAACAGCATACGTCGGACAAATCTCAACATCTTCTGCATTTTTCTTGTTGGCGTAATGAAACTCATTTTCATGGAATATGACATCTCGAGTAACAAATACCTCTTTTCTTTTTAAACTATAGACCCGAAATCCTTTAGATGTCATAGAGTATCCAACAAAAATGCATTTCTCCGATTTGAGATCTAACTTGCGACGTTTTTGTTTAGGAATATGTGACATAGCAGTACAACCAAAGATTTTAAAATGACTTACATTTGGTTTACGCCCAGTCCACATTTCTTCAGGTGTCTTGAGAAGTTTCTTATGCGGTGACCTGTTAATTAAATAACTTGCACAATAGACAGCTTCTGCCCAAAAAAATTTTGGCAAACTTGCTTCACTCATCATCGCACGAGCCTTCTCTAGAAGATTGCGATTCATCCTTTCTGCCAAGCCGTTTTGCTCAGGTGTGAATGGTACTGATGTTTGGTAAATGATACCACAAGTTTTCAATTCTTCTTTCATTGCGCGATTGACATATTCTCCACCATTGTCTGTTCTTAAAATTTTGATTTTTGAGCCTTGTTTATTCTCAACTTCTGCTTTAAAATCCCGGAAACAATTTATAACAGAATCCTTTGTTTTCAAGAAATACACATAAACTTTTCTCGAAAAATCGTCAATGAAAGTTACAAAATATGCACTGCCAGCAATAGACTTCACTTCCATCGGACCACATACGTCTGAGTGTATGATCTCCAACACTTTGGATGCTCTTGATCCCTCTGATGGAAAACTATTGCGATGTTGCTTACCTTCTGCACAAGATGCACATGCGACTGACGGCTCTCCTTTCAAATTCACGCCTTCAACGTAACCTTTGACTAACAGTTTCATGTTTTCAGGACCCAAAAGTCCATATCGACGATGCCACAAATCGAATTCATTATTTTTTGCTACGTAAGCATTTTGCTCATTTGGGGTGTCTAACTTATATAGACCGTTTTTCAGTGATGCTGTGGCGATGACTTTCTTCTTTGAATTTACAATTCGACAACCGGTCTCAGTAAAAATTACATTATTTTTTCGTTCTATAATTTTCTTTATCGAAAGTAAATTAACACCCAACTCAGGAACATGCAAAACATCATGCACTGTTATGTTTTCAGTACCTCTTGGAGTCGATGCTAACAACAAAACTTCACCCTTGCCAACGACCTTGATTGTATTATTGTCTGCCGTCTTAATTTCGCCTTTGCATGGAATCATTTTTGTGAAATTAAATGCATTCGCCGTCATATGATCTGTTGCACCACTGTCAACAAACCACTCACCAGAGGTTCCAACTGCGCGATATGCAGAAAACATTGAACTTCCATGGTGATCTTTCTTGTCCCTTTTTTTCGATGGACAGTCAGCTGCAAAATGTCCTGTACCTTCACAATTGAAGCAACGAAACTTCTCTTTTGGCTTATATCCCTGAGACTTCTTACCACGCTGTTTGTTCTTAGTTAACAACGCTGCATTTGATGACGAAGACTCACAGGATACGTCTTGCAGCAACTTCATTTTAATGTTGTCGGCTGATAATGGCTTACCACTGCTTCCAATCGTCATTATCATTGGCTTGTATATAGCAGGCAATCCCTTTAACAGCAAGCTTCCCAGCCACTCGTCGTTGACATGAAATCCGATATCGTTCAGCTTCTGGCTTGTAGAAACAATTTCGCTAACGTATGCTTCCACCGATGAACAGCTCTCCAGCTGCACTGAACAGAGTTTCTGCAGCAACCCGATCCTACGATCCAATCCGGAATATTGATACAGCCCTTTCAATGTGCACCAAACGTCCCTCGACGTTTTAGCCTCTTTGACGTGAACATACAAACTTTTGTCCAGCGCCAAAATCATCTTGCAACGTTGTCCTTAGCAGCATCCACAGCCACACCTTCCTCAGGTTCGATGCAAGACCATGATCCGTCCAATTCCAGCTGTGTCTTCATTGCGAAACTCCATGTCGACCAATTCTCGGAGCCGACCAGTTTCTCCATCTAATTTACACCGGAAACCACATTCATTTTCGCGAATTTACAAATTTACTTTAATTTAATTCAAATCTTAGGTATGGAGGGCCCATAACCTATTGCAGAGTAAAAGAAGAAAAACGACTTGCTTTCTGAATGAATATTGAACGAATGAAAAATTTTATTTTCACATTTTTCTCTATAATATAAATTTCATGAACAACTCATTTTGTTCGTACAAAGTGTTTTTAACAAGTGTTTCAATACGTCTGTGTCTATGTGAGTCGTTATGTGTCGGTGTGTCTCGTTATGTGTTCGAGAGATCCACGTAAAAAAGTTTTCATTTCGCTCACTTTTCCGTATCGCTGAGCTCAACCAGCCAGAACGCAAGAGCAGAGCACAATCAACCAAGACCGAAACCGAGCCGCAGAAGGGCTCCAGGCAGGGAGGGCACCGAGCAACAAAGGAGCTCGCCATCGACCCCAGCGGCAAGGGACTCTTTGATGGCGACCCGAGCCACCCCACGCCCATCCTGCCCGTAGCGAGAGCTACACACACACCGCGGCCCAACGGTTCAACAGCATCCGCTTCCTCCGCCGTGCCGAGGATGCTCTGGATACCTTTGCAGATGAGCGTAGGGCGCTGGCGGTAGGTAAATAAAAGCCGTGCCGAGCGAGAGGGTGAAGGGGCCGAGGAAAGGGTGGAGCAAATCGACGGCCGGCGGCGAATTTGCAAGAATAAAAACCCAATATAAAAGTTCATTTAAATAACATAATCGGATCCAAAATAAATCCGTTTTTATTGCTTTCTTTTGTCTTCGCAATACTTTTTACGATTTGCGTGCGGGTTTGGGGCCTCTTGGATTCTGGTGGCTGGGCGCCGACTCGTCTGCTGTGGACACAGACGAGCCCTCTGCATCCTCGAAGGACCTTTCGCGCTGGACTTGGGGTCGTTGGGTAAGTCCCCAAATCACGGCAGCTTGCCCTGCTCGCTGGACCGTGTCAAGCGCAATTAATTGTCGAAGCGCTTGCAATCACACACACATGGGGAAGGCGCGAGGCCGGCCGATCTTGGCCGCCTTCGTCGCGGGCTTCGTGACTGTCGCCGGTTTCTGGAAAGCAATTTGTGCGCATTTTGCTGGTAAATTAGATAATTCATCGGGGCGAAGTGATTTTTATGGTTCATTAAATAGACCCGTAATCCATCCGTATATCCGCACGGTCCCTGGCCGCTGACGGATGGACCCCCGTGAAAATAACTCCAAGAAACCGCTCCCGACTGAAGGCTGCTCGAAACTCGAGACTCGAAATATACATATCGCAGTTGCGCCGCGCTCTACCTGCCTGATAGATGGCTTTCCATAGATCTCATCTCCTTTCAGCGGCGGACTGACAGACGGACGGACGGACGGACTCGGCCGAATTTTCGGGGACTCTTCGTGCAGGAGATTTTATCAACTACCTTCTTCAAAGTCTGCGCTGGGCTCGTTGTTTCCTCGGTTTATCTCTAATCTCCCTTGTTGGTAAATGCTGTCTTTGTCCCCTCGACTCCTCGACGTTTGTCTTCTCTCTGGTTCTTTTCTCTTGTTTTTCTTTTCGTCCGTGTAGTTGTTGCTGCTGCTTTTTTATTGTGGTTTTTGTTGTGGTTGGTGTTGTTGTTCTTGTACGGCTCTTTAAGTCACACGGAGAAGCTGAGAGAGATGCTGCCTACCCGGCGCTGCCCGAGCGGCGTCGTTGTTCATCACACTTCATGATGAGACATTAAGTTCGTTTTGACAGAAGGTTAAGGGCCGCAGCAGGCCTTTGTTTGCCGCGTTAAGGGGCCCATAGATGTTGCTGTTGGGCACTAATGTGTGTCTGTGTATGTGTGTGATGAGAGATACAGCCCGCTGATAACTTAGTCCGACTGGTGACGGGTCGGCGTCGTTGTTGGCCGACGGAGCACAAATGCCAAGAGCTTTGGGAGTATTAGAGATTGGAAAGCGAGATATCGCCCTGGGCCAAGAGGATACTTCAGAAATTTCCATAGAAAACTATTTCCTCGTCAATTACGAATTTCTACTCGCAATGGGTAGATGGCCCTGGAATGGGATGGACCGGTGCTCACCTTTCTGGGGTTCGGTTTGATTCGCTTGCGTTCGAATTTTTCTAATAAATTTCCATTTCATATAAAAGCTTAAGCCGGCAAGAGTGTTTCAACAATATACCCCTACACATAAACATATTTCATAAAAACACCTGTTTAAAAACCGAACGATATGAATCTGAAAAAAGACATTATTATCTCGAAATCGATTTAAACTACTATTGAGTAGAGTATTATTTTGCAACTAGGCATGTTACCAAACCTTTGAACTTATGATTAGTGAGCCCAGTTTCTATATCACGGCACATGGCACACATAGCTAACGAATAACCTTCGTGCGTTTGTCTAGAAAATATAGGGAGCCAGTTCTGTTTAGAAATGGAAGGCATGCTCCATATGCTTCTGTCTCACGCGCCTTCCCCTGAGCAACATGGTTGATATACAGAAGGACGCCGAGCCAGAAGCAGAATCTAGCCAAAGGATGAACGAGAAAAGCTAGAAAGATCGTCAAAAAGACATGGAGAGAGAAAAGGTGAGTGAATGAACGGTAGAAAGAAAGAAAGAATGAAAGAACAGAACGTATGCTGTAAGAGGAGAAAATGCGATTATAATTGTTCGGAGAACATCGCAAAGTTGCTTCCATTTCTACTTTTAGTTCCTCGTCCTTCGCCCGACTTCGACTACGGACACCCTGCCTCGGAGTCCCATCGACTCAATATGCATCCATTAGAAAAATTGTTGTCTTCTCTAATTTGCATTTCCATTGCAGCTTTGCGCTGACGAGTTAGGCGGGGGCGGAACCGGCAGATTCCTGCGCAGCTGTCAGGATACACAGAGAGGGCCGGAACTCAGCAGTGCGCTTAAATGACTCGGAATTTAAGGACTGGATGCACGAATGGATGAAGACCCATCGAGCAGTTTCTGTTTCGCTCAGAGGGAGCAACTCAGGCACCCAACATCCCCCGATTGGGGCCCGGGCCGAATGCACTTTAATGGAAATCGTCTCGAATTCCGAGAATGCGCGCTCGCAATCATTATTTAAAGCTTCGCTGGCGAACTTTCTGCGAAACGAGTTGAGCGGGGATGTCGACAAAACGTTTTGTCGTCGTGGCAGGCAGGCTCCGCTTCCACCGCCCTCGTCCCGCTATCGGCATTCCACCAAGAAGCCGCCCGCCCTGAACTCGGAGGACATCGCAGCCACCTCGTCCGCAAGACGATGTGTACCGCTCCTCTGGGCTACTAACCCCCTGCCTTCTGGAGGAATTCTCCAAATTACGAGCGACATATCTTCGAGCCCTCCTCCCCCGCCGCGTCTCTGGATTCCATGTGTCATTTACATTCACCGCTTTTGACATTTCTATTATTTCTATTACTTCTATTATTTCTTCCAAGGCGCTCGAGATGCGAAATATTGTATCTGAGTTTCGCACAAAAGGTCGCCGGCGTGGAGGGTTTGGAGGGACGGCTTCGCAGGGGAGCGGGAAGACGATCGATCGCAAGTGTGTGTGGCGTCTCGCTTCAAGTGTTGGAGCGACGCTGGCGGTGGATGACGAATGGAGCGGGTGTCGGGTGTTGCGAGATTCATAGGAAATTGAATTTGTCGATTCGGAAAGTCTGAGTCGTGCCCGTTGTTGGAGTCGGGATTTCGTCGATATTTCACAGTCGCTCACACAGCCAGCCAGAGTTCTGCGCAAACAAATATGGAATTTCTACTCGCCGCTCAAATAAACAGCGCGCACTCTCGCACACATGAGCACACACAGCCACACAGAGAACGAGAGCTGCCCGCAGAGAAAATCGGACGGACGGTCGGACGGTCGGACGGATATTTATTTTTAGCGAGTCGAAAGCTGAAGTTCTCGAGATTCAGACGTAAAGAAAGAGAATTTATTTGGCTTCGTTTTTTAATCCATGGATGCGAATACATCTCCGTATCTCGCCCCGAACGAGCGAAGATGGCGAGCGTTACAAGCACATTTTATAAGCCAGATGCACCTTCGCTAGCCGCGCGGTTTGTCACATTCAGCAGTAAAGAGAAAACCAAATTGATTTTCCTCCCGCCGTCTCACGGTCACGGGGAGGAGTAGGGGATCCCTCAATATCCTCGATGCGAACATTGCGAATTCCTGTCATCTTCCCCATCGACCTCGGCCAAATCGTTTACTTGTCTTTGTCGATGCGCATAATTTTTAATGCTATGCGAGGAGCAGTTCCGTCTGCAATTTATTGCATTCTGGGACGGTTCTCGCGGAGCCCGCTTCGGAGGACCAGCGGCGAGGATCGGGGCAAGGTCGTGCAGAGGACTTCGAAAGGCGATTACTTTCACCAACGTTCGCGTTTGCTCCTACAGCGAATGGCTTGCGTAAACCCCACCGCTGTCCAAGCTGTGCCCTCGATGCCTCGGGTGATTCAGAACTCGGGATATCAGCGAGTGCGGCTGACGAGGACCCCACTTTAGGGGCTCTGCGGTTGATGGCCTCGAGCACCCACTAGGGCGAACGACGGGAAGGTCAATTTACTCGAATGCCGAACCCGATTCCATTTTCGAAATCCGAATAGGGCACAGTAGCGCTGCGGTGCTGGTCCAACGTCCTGCCGACCTGCTGTGTTCGCGATTTGGCCCACAACAAGGACAACAACAGCTCTTTCGCAACCGTTTTATCAGAAATAATTTATCAGTCGCCGCCATGGCTGCGAACTGCGAACTGGAGCGAGTGTGAGTGAGTGAGTATATACGTTAGGTCGAGTGTTGGTGTTGGTGTTGGTGTGAGTGCGAGTGTGTTAGTGGCGCATCTAAAATGAAATTTATTATGGGCCGAAATCAGATGAATAATGGAAACGTAAACAAATGTCTGTTTATCGAATCAGCTGGTCTGTGTCCGTGTCTCTGCTCGTGTATTTGGTAGTGAATGTATGTGTGTGAGTACGCGCCTTCATGTCTATTCGAACAATTTTCTACATTGTTATTTTGCACTCGACCCTCGGGCCACCCGCGCCCGCCGTCGAGCAGGCGAAATTATCTTTTGAATAAATTTTGATAAACGGTACGTCGGAAGCGTATGCTGGCCCCAGGGCGGGGAGGGGGAGCAGGGCCGCAGCCTCCGCGGTCGACACCCCCGGACCTGTGCCCAGTGACTCAATCGAGAACCGCTCCTTTAATTGGGGTCTGCCGCCACCTGCCCACTCCTGAAGGCAGCCAAATATCGATTCTCCGACTCGTGAATCATGGTCAGATATCTATTGGACATCGACCGGAAGGTGGAAGAAACAAAGCCACATGGTGTGCGGATGCAAAGTTGGTGGACTGCGTTGTCGGGGGAGATTCAGCGCGATTCCCGGTGGAAGATGTCTGCCGAGTCATTGGAATTCGCTACAAGAACACTTGGCGGCAGGGCCATACGGACAAAGGGACGGACATTGTGCAGGGGCTTTCACCACGAGGCCATTTGTATTTAAATCGAATCACGTAAATTGGAGCGACGCCGTGATTCCCTGTTTGGCGTCCCTGCGCTTGTGACACCAATACTCTCGCGCACGCACCGGAGCAGACCGCCCCTCGAAACAAATGTCTTCGTAATGGGTTCGCGAAGGCAGCAGCGGACGCTTCTGTCCGTCCCTGGTAGCTCTGAGAGACCAAATGCCGCTGAGCTATTTCCCTGCGGTGGGTACTTAAACGCCTCGCGGGGCACGACGCAAATATTTGGCAGAGGCTCTGCGGTGGAAAGTGTCGCTTTCGCTTCAGTGGTAAAAACCCTTGATGAATGGGAGTGAGTATGCGAAAGTCTCTGTATCTCTGTCTGTCGGTCTGTCTGTATGTATGGCTGCGAGGCAGACAGCACACACACAACGGCCACAGGAACAATGCGAAATAACAAGTGACATCGTACGAGAGCGACACATTTCGGAGCCAAGGCAAACAACTCGCACATACACATGTTCAGCGAATACACAAGCGCACGCCCGCATGCACGCACACAGCGATCCAGACGGACGGACAGACGGAACTCTCACTTCCCCATAAATTAGAGCTGCCGAGCAAACACTCGCACGCAAATGAGGCGACAAATAATAATTCAGCCTTCGGCAGACGGCAGAGAGACGTGCCGCGCAGCACCTCCGCCCCCCTCCCTCCCCACACGCTCGCCGAGAATGCGAGGGTGCGAGAGCGGATGACTGCGGCAAGAGAGGTGGGGGAAGCCTCCGGATCGTCGCAATTGAAAACAACTAAATTGCCTAAACAACACTTCACTGGCGCTCGGGTGGAAGTGGGGTCCACGATCGTTGCAAAGTCGGTAATTGCGTCTAGACGGGCCTGGAGGCGGGTAGGGCGGTTGTCACCCGTCCTCTTGGGTGAACTTGGACTGAACGGTTCCAGTCAGGAGTCCATCCATCGACTTCTCCAATTCGACCTGAGCTCAACTCTGTGTTCGGTTCAATGCCTGCCATCAGTGAACTGAGGGGTCCTGGAACAGTTTTTCCAAGTCCCATGTCCATTGTCCACATCCGCTTTGAAGGCTCTTGTCCGTGCCGAGATCGACTGAAGTAGCGTCTCCGAGGCTTCTTCAAGCTACTGTGGCAGCAGAAGTAATCACAACAATAAACCAAACTACAACAAGAATAACAACAGCAATGACAATGCTACTGCCAGACCGCTTGGTGGCTAGCAGATGAACGAGCGAACAAAAGCTATTGACTCCTGCATGAAGAGACTGCCTGACTGATTGTGAGAGTGACTGACTGACTGACTGAATGTCTGGTCGGAGGCTGCCGGATGAGCAAAATGGTTGTCGTTTCGAATAGAAGTAAATGTTAAAATAAACAACGGAAAGGAGGAACTAAGTCCTCGTAGTTTTTGCTCATTACGAAGGATCGGCGGCGATGGTGGGACGGCAGCAACGGGGAAACCCGCAGCGAACGGCATCGGGGCAGAGTGTGTGTTGGGCTGTCTCGACCTCCCCCCACTCCGGCCATCCCATTTGGCCACAAGGCATCCTCTTTCCATTCGTATTTGGCTGAGAGGGGGGCCAACCGGCTTCAGAAGGTGGGATGTGGCGGGCGGCGCATTAATTTTGCCTCGTCGTATCGTATCGTGTTGGTCGTGATGGATTCGTTTCATTTGATTTCGAAAGTTATGTAAGAATTGCGATGCCGCCGTTGTCGTCGGTTGGGCTCTTTTGTTGGTGTTTATTTGTGTTGTTGCTTGTTACTGCTTCTTCGCTAAGAGCCACCGCAAGTACGACCAACAGAGCTGTTTTTGCCCCATCGTTGTTTTGCGGTTGCATCTGAACTGAACCGAACAGGGCCGGGTCGGACTGAACTCAACACAACTCAACTGAATGGGAGAACGGAACCTGCCGCGACGAGGGCCCCGGGGGCCGAGGGGGGCCGCAAAAGCCACTTCCAGCCAAGCGAACATCAAAGTCCCCGTTGCTGGGGAGCCCGACGGCAAAAACAACGCCAGGCCGCACTGCAAGAAAATAATGCATGATTTGTGATGCTGCCAAAACTGCTGCCGGAGATCGAGGGCCGGGCGTCGAGGACCGATGCCGAGTGCTGCTTTTTACGAGGCTGCGTTCCCAGCCATAAATAATTACGAGTTACTTCTGGCTGTAAACTGTTTCCGCTCAGATCCTCCACTTCCTGCGCTGCTTAGATCGACGCCACCCCCAACCCACCTCTCTCCACGGTCTCTCGTAAAATCCCCATTTCTCCTCTTCGGGGATTCGTCCTATATTTTGTTCTGCTCTTCTCGCTCTGCTCCCCAGGAATCTTTCGAACCGCCCGTCCGATCTCTCTCCCAGATACGACTTCTGGGAGTCCTGCTACCAGCTCTTCGAAGAAGAATGCCAGAAGTACGGTGCACCGAATTCCCATCAACTTGCGGTAGTATCTCCACCTCCGAATCCGAATCGCGGGGCTCAGACCGATCTCGATCAGGTGCTTCATTCCATCGGCGCTTCCATTTGCCACCGAGGTTTATTTGCTTGGAGCCGAGTTGTCGACAGCGCAAATATAATTTAGTCAACTCGCTTGCAGCTCCTTAGCAATCTCGGGACAGACAATCCGCACAGCCCCTCTATTTGCTTCCGCACAAGCACCCGCTTGCAGGCTGGCACGTCTTCACGGGATGTGTGTGTGTGTACGGTGTGCGCCAGTGTGCGTCGACACCGCGTCCAATTAAGGGCATTGTGAACACATCAAGTCTTGTACACTTTCAACCTCACAAAATCACAATGAATTCATTTTTGAGCTTCAAATCTGCGTCGAGAGCCGTCGACGTCTCCGCTGCCGTCGCGTCAATCCTTGTCGACATTTATG